>CM051353.1:35318642-36518642 GCA_028015215.1 Gynostemma pentaphyllum | reverse complement strand
AAGTGCAGCTACTTTGGGAGGCATACTGAAATCACAAATAGACAAGTTCCTTGTGAGCCAAACATAAAATAGGAACTTACAAGTCTACACTTAACTTGTCGGTAAAATAATCTATAAAGTACAATTTTAGAGGATACCTGGTGCCGTCGATCCGAGTAATGCTTTGGACAAGGACTTAAAACAAAACATGAAAAATATGCAATGCATATAGTCTCCGAAGCCGTAGGCTCGATACCAATCGTAAAGACTCGAATTTTCACAAATCTTTAAATCAGAAGTAAAACAGCGGAAGACTTATTTTTACAAAAATTTGGCGTGGATCCGTTTAAAATACGAACTCCCTAAACCTGTTTTTAAGAACTCATCTCAGAAAAGTTTAATCACATATATTCCTACTCCAGAATATACTCAAATCAGAGAAAGTAAACTCAAAATATACATACAACCGACTTTAGACTCTCATGAGCCACAAAATACAAGTTTTAAGACTTTATTTCAAGTTTATATGTATATATAGCATTCCCAAAATGCTCCAAACTTAGATTTACTAGTCCAAATGTCCATAAGCATTCCCTCGAGATCACGCAGCACCACCTCCACGACCTCGTCCTCTACTATGAGTATTACCTGAAAAAGTTTAAGTGTAGCACCATTAGCAAACAATGCTAGTGAGAATAAGATGGATGCAAGCACTTTTATGAACCAAATTCCATATCGGAGAATGTGTCCAAATAAATCTAAGTATTCTTGCACTAACCATTCAATAGTCCGAAGTACTTTACATAAATAGGTCAAACCATTCTACTATCTCGTAAATTCGGAAAGTAAACATTCAAGCCCGTAGTTAAAGTAGATACTAGTGCTTAACAAAGTAAATGACAAAGTAAATAACAAAGTAAATAACGAAGTAAATTTCTCATTTCATCCGTGACCACTTGTCACCAATCATAGTCATTCCGTGACATCCGTGCATAACGATAATATGCAAGTCACCAATCACAAACCATTCCGTGACATCCGTGCATAACGATAATATGCAAGTCACCAATCACAAACCATTCCGTGACATCCGTGCATAACGATACTATGCAAGTCACCGTGACATCCGTGCGTAACGATAATATGCAAGTCACCAATCACAAACCATTCCGTGACATCCGTGCATAACGATACTATGCAAGTCACCGTGACATCCGTGCATAACGATAATATGCAAAACTTACTACTCTCTTTAGTAACACCTAAAAGTGAATCTCATCACTAATAATAACGTACTAACTCGATTCTGCACAAGAATCTCTACAAAGTTCTTTTAACTATTCTATAACCACTAAAACTAAACGGAATACATAATACTCTTCTCCAAATTCTGAAATCTAATTTTCCTCGAGAATATAACTTAAAACCACCAAAAGCATCTTACCTTAAGCAACAACCAATCTTAACTAAATTCCTTATGCACTTTCCTTAACTCCCAATTAACAAGCATTCTTGGAAAAGTTCTAAAATCTAATAACCCTCTTAACTTCGATCGAACATAATCGTCAAGTAATTTGAAATCATAAAAGTAAACACAACCATTTTAAACTCACCTTATAAGAGTAGTCAACTCCTAACCACCGGTTGACCGAAAATCACGAACGATGCACAAAACCTATAATTACAATACACCTAAAGTATATTAATTAATCAAAATGAACAACGATCGACACGATACCAAAATAATAGACAAAACAGCCCGTAAATAAAGCCAAGAGGCCCACGGCTTAAGGGGAAGGAAGAAAAAGAAATTGTTTTCCGGATTTTAAGCACTTTAAAGACAATCCGGGTTGGTTTCGGGTACTTTGAAGATTGGTAAACTCAATGGGTAAACCTAATTTAGGGTTTAGGTCAAAAGTTCAATCCCGAACAATTAGTAAAGTCATTAAACTAATCAAATTCAAAGCTCTCAACAACAACCAACAAGAGGAAAATTGAATTAAAAGGCTTTTGGCTCAAACCCGAATCTAGGGTTAGGGAAAGTTCCCAAAAATGAATAAAACGACTTTCCCGAATGATTTCTTAAAGCTCCGATGAACGAATTCGAAAATTACAACTCAAAACCTCCATTAAACACTATTCACTTCTAGGTTTTGAAACTTTGACATACCTTAAGGCCTCGATAAAACGAGCGGAAATCATGAAGAGTAGGTTGGAAATGATCCCCGGGACAAGAGCTTTCCAATGAGAAATAAAGAAAATCAAAAATTTGGGGGAGGGGGAATGATGCTCACCGAGAAAGAAGAAGAAGAAGGAGCAGAATTTTTATGAAAAAAAATGCTAAGTGTGGTATTTAAAGGATGATGAATAGTGATTTTGTGAAAATTAGTAAATCAGGTAAAAACGCCTACGTTCCTCTTTTACTTTTACTTTCAAAACGAAACCCGAACCACTTAAACTAGCCCAATGGTGATTAATAATTATTAATTGGCCTATTAATAATTATTAATACAACCAAAACGAAAATGGGCTAATTAAGCGATAAAAAAGGTTTCCGAACGAAAATAACTATTTAAATCTAAATAACTAAATCTAAATTAACTTTAAATAAATAAACACTTATATAAAAAAAAAAAAAAAAAAAAAATTACCTCTAAAATAACGGGACGTTACAATTTTCCTCACTGCCCAGAGTCACATCGAGTCAAAATTTACGACCACATGGTCACTTTTTTTGGTGACCACTTGGTAGCTTTTATCCCACCAAATTATTTATAAATTATTGGTCACATAAAATCACAGAATTTGCGACCATCTGGTCACTTCTTAATGTGACCACGTGGTAGCTTAATTCCCGCCAAAATTTTAAGCTACCACTGCTCACTAATGGTCACCAAAATTGCGACCATTTACTCACTTATAATTGTGACCACTTGGTAGCTTTTTTCCCTCCAATTTTAAGCTACCACTGCTCAATAAGGGTCACAAAAATTGTGACCAGGTAATCACTTTTAATTGTGACCACTTGGTAGCTTTTTTCCCTCCAAAATTTCGCGCCATTTTTTGCTACCAAGGCATATTTTAGTCACAAAAATGCGACCAGAGCGTTTTTTTAGGTGACCAATTGGTCGCTTCTTTCGCGCCATAATTTCGCGCCATTTTTTATGACTACTTCTGCTTTTGGTCGCAATCTGGTCGCAAAAAAATTGACCAGATGGTCACTTAGAGTCAACCTTCAAAGAAAGTGACCAGGTGGTCACCAGAAAACTACCACTTTTTTTTTGTCGCAAATTTCTGGTCGTATTTTGACAGTTTTTTTGTAGTGACACTTCTTATGCAATCCACACGACTCGAGCTCGAGATGCAGTCCACTAGTCCTCTTCCAAGCACGACATCCAAGCTTCAACGCATACCATCTTCCCTGTCACGTCCTCGTCCGTGTCAAAACCTAAAAGGTGATATGTAGCACCTTTGAGCATGGCGCTCAGTGAGAATAACAAGAAAATAAAGCAATTTATAATAGAAGTCCATAAAATAAATTGAGGCTAAGAACTCAAGTCTCTCGGTCTTCTCTCATTTTTCCCTTTTAACAAAGAATCCGCTTCCTATAGTAAACCCAACCACCAACTATAAACTTTCCCTTTTTTTGTTTAGACTAACCATAACGGATAATTCTACTAACAAAGCCCTCGAACTCCATTCGTCTCTCACATCCCCATCCTGTGCCTTCCTATCTCAGAACCCATTACACTTTGCGTTACTACTCCACGAACATCAACGATACTAGGCTACCCACTTACTTCTTCATTCCTCATTTCTCTTCAACCCGCTTCACCGTGCTCTTAATCTTAAGGCCAAAACAATCTACAACACTTAATGGCACATTTTGCAAGTGGATCACACTACCACGTGTCTTATACACACATCCTAGAATGAGCTATTAACATAAGACAACAACTCGTTTCCTCCTAAACCCGCTCCTCTAAACTCATGCCCCTAAGGTCTAACTAACCTATAGTACTTGCTACTCGTTTCGCACTAGCTCTCACTCCACGGGTCTTTTACGCACATTCCGGAAACCATCTACCAAAGTGAATTCTGAACTCAAAATATCATAGAATGAGCTATTAACATAAGCAATGATGAGGATGTAGTGGCTAAAATGCATTGAAATGTGCTATGGATAATAAACGTGCATGTTTAGCCAAATATGATCATTTCAACTCATAACTAAGCCAAACAAACATTAACCATATAATTGCCACTTTCCTCCATTGTCCCGATTCTCGCATCTCACGACGCACATTTCACATTCCATCATAATTAACTCGAGCCGTATCTCATTTAACAATCTTTCAAAGATCGTTATGTATGTATATAAACAACCACAATTTCTCATGGCCAACTTTCCGATTCACAATTTCCATTTCACATTCCCCGTGTCTCACTACGCGTTTCTCACAAACTATCTCAATAATCACTCGAGTCGTAGCTCATTTATTCTTCCAGGCTATCGTAATAGCCACTCTAACATCCAAGCCATCCGCCACACAGCGCCTCAAAGCTTTACCAATCTGCCACGGTAACCACGTGTAACGTCCAACATCCATACACCGATACACGGGTTACGACCCCATGGCCACAAGCAAACATGATATGCATATATGGTATGATATGAAATGAGATGCAAGTGGGATGCTTGCTAATGGTAATAATAGACATCACAGCTCAATCACCATATGCTTTAACTTAAAATCACATAATCCCTTGCACACTTTCAAGACTCCACATTACTAGTTTTTTTTTCACATCATTCTTGCACGTTTCTCGTGATCACACACATAAATAACATACATAAAACGCAATCCAGTATGACTCAATATTAACCATGAGGTAAATCGAAAAGTGCTATGCACAAGTAGAGAAAAAAAAAGAAAATAATAACCAAACTAGCAAAACTATCTTATCATTTATGCTCGTCCATACGTCAATGAATTTTGTTTCTCGTAACTCACGCTCCCCATTGGGTTCTAGGTTTCACAACATACATTTTCATTTCAAACCCTCTGTGACGACCCGTCACTTTTAAATAAATTAAATCAGAGAAAAACAGCGGAAGTCTTTTATTTTAAGAAAATTTGGCGTGGTTATGTTTAAAAATTTGCTGGCCAAAACCTGTTTACATCTTAATTTCAAAATCTAAAATACACAAGGAACATTAAGTTCCTATCCAAGAGTTCAAAATGATTATAATCATAAACATAAAGACAAAAGCTCTTAAGAGCTATATACAATTGTACAAATATCAAAATTATATAAAATTCACAAAACCATGTACATGGATTTTTACAACTACTTAGTCCATCTCGAAATCATCATCCTCTCGATCAAGCGCGCACCAGCTCCTCTTCCACGATCCCAAACATTACCTGAAATGTTTGTAATATCATGAGCTAACAACTTAAGCCCAGTGAGAATAATAAGCGTAAAAAGTAAGGATAGACCTCAAACTCGCATTTCGATTTGTGTCCAATTAACTGACACAATCTTTCCTAGAATTCACCAAAGTCTAGGTAATTCTATTCCATATTCTCCAAATGATGGTACTAATTAGCACACTTAGTCTAATTGTTCATCCATTAGCATGTTATGACTTAAATGAGAAAAATAAATAAACTTTGTATAATTATAGCATCTCGATTCTCTATTCCATCTATCATATGCATAAAAGTAATGAGTACATCTCATAGGATACGCATTCGCCATTTATGCATGAAATGAAGGTAATGTGGATTTTCACATTCATCCACCATTCAACCTTATGCATGAAGGTAACGTGGGTATTCACATTCATCCACCATTCCTTATGCATGAAGGTAACGTGGATATTCACATTCATCCACCATTCCTTATATTTTCATCCTCACTTTCTTTCTTTTGTTCACTTTCTTTCAATGATGTGAGATGTTATGGTACAATATATAATAGTGCAAAATGTTATGCATATGCTTGCAAAATAGATAAAGTAAAGTGCGAAATTAAAGTAATCGAAACCAACATAAAGTAAAAGACATAAGATAAAATAGATAAGAATCTCGGACGAACGATATGTCGATCGAACTCCGGTATCAATAATAAAAGTAAAGATCATAACATAACGATTAACCTAAACCTTCAAGGATTCTAAACTTCCAATAATCCGAGGTTCTATCAATCGTTCTTTAAAGTCTTAGATCCTTTAACTTCCAATGATCCGTCTTAAACTCTGAAACTAATCTAACTTAGAAACTTCTAAGATTCGAGACTTTCATCGAGAAATCCTAAGTTTCTCACTTAAAGGATTAACTTCAAATCCTAAGGCACTATCTCACTCCCTCTAACCTTAGATTGGATTCTAATCTTAGTTTCCGATTCTACAAATCATCGCACTTATTCGCTTTCTATAGTTACTTTAAATTCTAACTATTCTCACCTTAGCCAAATAAGATTTCGCTCCAAGTTTCCGAAAGCACGATCAAACAATGATCTGAAACACCTACAATTAATTACATCTAACAATTAATAAATAACATACATCGATCAATTAACATCTAAAAGCTCAAAACAACGAACAACCCCATAAACCCCACTATGAGGCTCTCGGCCCCCCCATAAAAAGTGGGTCTCAGGTTTAGTTTTCTGGCTTTTAGGTACTTTAGAGGTGTTTCGAGTTGGTTTTAAGCAATTTCGATATTCCCGATTTCAATGGGTATCGATAATTAGGATTTTTGAACATTAAGCCCTTTCCCAATTGAATTTAAATAAACATTAATTCATTAATTTATAACCCATATTCAAATACCAAAAGGTAAATTTCAAACGGGAAGGGTTTCGACTGAAACTCGGTTTTAGGGTTATGGGAAAGTTTCCAAAAACTCTTAAAACTACTCCCGTATTTACAAACACCGAGTTTCACAGCAAAAAATTGAAAGAAAACAAAGAAAACTCCATTAAAACACTATTTGGAGCTTAGGGTTTGAAACTTTACTTACCGAGAACTCCGTGGATCTCGAGAGAAATGCACCATGGTTAGGTGGAAATGAATCCTAGACTCGAGGGCTTTCCGATGCAACCAAGATCGAGTCGATCCGCCGAGAAACGAGCAAAACCCGAACTTCCTCCCAATCCCTTTGAGACCCACGGCCCTTTGGAGAAGAAAATGAGAGTTTGGTCAACTTTTGGTCAATCTTTGGATATTTAAAGATGATTGAATAGTGATTTGGATAATTTTAAGAATTTGGAAATACCGGTTGCGTCCTTTTATGACTTTTGACTTACGAATCGAAACCCGATGCTCTTAAATAAATCTAAAGCCTATTAATAATTATTAATTGGCCTATTAATAATTATTAAAGTCACCGAAAAAAATTCAAAGTATTAAAACGATTAAAAAGAATTTCGGGCGAAATTAACTACTAAAATCGAAATTACAAAATAATAATTTATCTAAATACTTAAATTGAAATAAATAAATAAATAAATAACATTAAATAAATAATTAAAAAAAATAAAAAAATAATAAAAAAAATAAAAAAAAATTTCACTTCAAAATAACAGGACGTTACACCCTCATCATTACTCTTCATTCAAACCCATGTTACTACCGGCATCACACCATTACGTCAAAGTCTAATTCTCATTTTTCTAGTTAAGTCAATGCTTGATCTTGGCTTTCGTTCCTCATTAAACAAAGCATTTAATTTTCAATTGTAAACTTTATATATATATACACACACACACACACACACACACACACACTTTAGTGAGAATAGTGAACTAAACCCCATAACTCAATTCGCTCCGAAAATCTCTTAGGCAAGCTAAAGAGAAAGTAGCAGTTTCGACAATTTATAGGGTTCTTGGTAACGCATTAGTCGGACTTCCTAGCATTGTTTCCATTCATCAAATATGTAGATAATCACCCGATTAAATCACAATTAACAAATACTAAGGGGAAGTCTAAGAGCACTCCGAGATTAGGAACCAGTAAATCTTCAAATGGCCAACAATCGAGTTTTAAATTTAAGTTCCATTCGAGGCTTCCTACATTTATTCAATGGCTTCAATGTCTAAGCGTCACTTTTGGATCTACTACTCCTCTCTAAGATTACATGCGTACCATCCGATAAGGTTTTGTTTCAACCTACAATTCCATAAACCAAGGCAACCTATCACCTATTCTCTTTTAACTTTGAACACCACTCTACAAGGAGTTAACTTCTATTTCCAACAATGCAAAACCTAAACATCCAAATCCTATCTCAAGTCTGTGACCAAACTAGCTTGGTCAAGACACAGCTCCTAAGCGTCTCTTCACTCAACCTAAACACCCAACAACATAGCAATTCATATTATGAAAATCAAACATAAATACACTTTACATTCTTAGAGATTCCCACCTTGGCAACAAAAGAACTCTTGCTTGCTTGAACCTTCAACCTACACATAAATAATTTACAAGCTACTTTTAATCTTTAACCTTATATAAGAAAAATACATATAAAATTATGTCAAACAGCCCCATAAGTTCATTTATCCTCTTAATAATATTCCTAGACATTTTAAGAACATTTAATCACCACTTCGGGACCCAAAAACAGCCCCACAACCCGAAAATACCAAAACAGCCCACAAACTCATAACTACAAAACAAGGGGGTGTTCGGCCATGACGTGAAATTTTAAAGAATTATGTGATTCTGTTTCGTAAGCTTTAGTTTAGGTAAACTTATAATAACAAGAAAATTTAAATTAAAGAACAAAGGAAGTCATTCTAGTTTCAAAATTAAAAAGCTTCAAAGTGTTATTAATGGAGGTTTTAGTTTCATTCTTAAAGAGTCCTTCAATTCCTATTAAAAATTCCTCATTCCTTCTTTGATGTTTAAAATAATATAAACATAACCTCAAGAATTTCATGATTTAAGAATCAATTTCTAGAAATTTAAGTTTGTTCCTTACATAATCCTTGATAGATAAGAAAACTCTTAACTCAAAACCATGAATTCCCAATTCTTTCTAACTTTGTAAAATCTAGGTCTTGAGAGAACTTACCAAAACTCTTCAAATCACCTTGAATCTTCTTGGTTTCTTCTTAAATCATTAAACCCTTCATAAACCCAAAGTTTCCATCCCAAATTAAATCAAAACCCAAGCAAAAAGAAGAAGAAAATCGAAGCCCCCTTCCCTTAGAGCTGTCGGCTTGAGCAGGAAAAGAGAGAAGAAAAGCTGATGTTAGTTCTTTGTTTTGATTCAAAATAGAAAAAATAAAAATTAAATAAGATAGGTATTTATATACATATATGTGGGCCCATTTTCTTCAAAAATTAAAAACCCCCTTCTTATCCTAAAAATGCTACAGCTGAAAACAAAACAAAGAAAAGGAAGCAGATTCTTGTTTGTTTTTACTTTGAAGAGAATTGATAACATATGCCTTAAGGATTTATTTGATTAAAGAGAAATGATAAAAATATGCCTAAAATGTTTTTTATTTAACTATTTGTAAAATTTCCATTATGTGTTTTGTTTTTTTTTTTAATAAAAAAAACCCCTCTTCTCAACTAACCATAGTTAGTTTTAACCAAACCGAAATTTTCACTTTAACTATGGTTAGTTTGTAACCCAACCATAGTTAACCCTTTTAACCTTTAATATCCACTAAAAACAATTCATTTAATAGGTTTAAAATATAAATATCAATAATAAAACCCATTGAACCAAATTATAAATTTAATTCAATAAAATAAATAAACTAAATTAATTTCTAAAATCCAGGGCGTCACAACTGAAATGTTAGAACTTTTAAAAAATTACTAAAATAGCATAATTATAATTCAATAATTTATTGAACTAAAAAAAGTATTAAAAAACTAACAAAATCATTGAAAATAATAATGAAAGATAATTAAATAGCTCGATAAATTGTTGAACTTGCACTTAAAAAGGTTAAAAAAACATATAAATTCATTGAATTCCCATGAAAAATAGTTCAATAATTTGATGAATTATAATTATGCTATTTGAGTAAATTTTAAAAAGTTCTAACATTTTAGTAATTAGTATTCAAAATTATGCTATTTGAGACAAATTCTTACAATTTTAATTACCCATTTACTTAAGTTTCACTAATTTAGTTAATTGTATTCTTTATACACGAGTTTATTAAATCCTCTTTTTCATCATTGAAAGAGAAGTATAATAAATGATGCAATCTAGGTTTTGCTCAGTTTCTCATTCGAATGATTATATTTATTGTTTTAACTTTAATTTTCATAAAGATGATTTCAAGAGATGTGGTAGTTGTGATATGGATCAACCATGCATTTGTTAGTGATTCAAACCAAAAAACTTTAACTACTATATATGAAAGTAGTATTCAAGATACTTTTTTATTAGAATTCTTGATAAGTTGGAAGAGTAATATAGGAGATTATGTGTATAGTTGAAGCACTTTGGTCATTTTGATTCAAATGCTTAAAGTTTATAGTAAATTGAAATATTAGGTAGGTATTGTCCCTAAACTTATTCCTTCAAGTACACTGTTTAGAAATTTATGTCCTGTTAGTCATTATTTGATAGGTTGTGTAATTATTTTTTCTTTTGACATCTCTCACATAGACCATGTCAGAGTTTTGCTACAAGTGGTGGGCATAGAGGTGAGAATTTTAACTAATGTTATTTTCTATTCTTGGATATTGATTGATTTTATTTTCTCTTTAAAGTTCTTCTTTATAAGGTGTTATGGTCCTCATGATCGTGCAATGATGGTGAGAATGTTAATAAAGGTTATGTAACGTCCCATTCTTTTTAAGATGAAATTTTGTTTTTTATTATTATTATGGCTTCACTTAGTATAATATTAGTGTTTGGTAATTGTTTATTTACTAAGATGTTTAATTTAGTATTTTAAT
Source organism: Gynostemma pentaphyllum (assembly GCA_028015215.1). Classification (NCBI taxonomy): domain Eukaryota; kingdom Viridiplantae; phylum Streptophyta; class Magnoliopsida; order Cucurbitales; family Cucurbitaceae; genus Gynostemma; species Gynostemma pentaphyllum. The sequence goes on along the minus strand of CM051353.1, from coordinate 36,507,718 downwards.
TTTAGGCTCGAGTTTGATCGTTAAGTAATTTCTGTTAGAACGTTTAAATATAATCGGGTGTAATAACGTTTATTCACGGGCCAATTACTAATTGTTATATCACTTTAAGTTATATTAGAAGTGGTTAAAGTGAATTGGAATTGAAACTGTGAAATAACGAGCACCCGGAACAAGTTTTCTTAAGGAAATAGAAGGAGGGGCATTATGGAAATTTACCAAATACTTATATATAAGTTAAATCTCATTTTGCAAGGAAAATAAAAGGAAAAAATGAATGAAAAATTTGAAATCCAACCCTCCCCACCCGTGAGTTCAAGGAAGAGAGAAAAATTGGAATTTCATCACCGTTTCTTGACCATTTTCAGTGATTCTTGTCACTATAGAACGATCTTGACGTAGGCTTTCATTTCATACCATCAATCGAGTCGATCCGTTCCAGATCCGGGAGAAACGAGGTAAAGAAGAAATGGGTTTTTAGGTTTCCTTTTTTCCAATTTTTCATTTAAGCTTCGATTCGTTTTTCTAGGGTGTTGTTCGTGATTTCTAGTTAGGGAAAATCATTTTGGTCCAGGTTGTTGTCTTGAATATAAAACCGAGTCAAATGGAAAACTGAGCCCTTTGAAATATTCCAAACCGAGGGTTCCGTAAATTGAGTTTTGTTATTTTTGAAAGTGTTTTCTTTAAGTAATAATCGAAAAATCGGAACTCGATCCTTTTTCTCTTGCCTTGGCCGTGAGCTTCATAGAGTTTTCGGGATTTGTTTGATGTTTAATTTAGCTTTTTGTTATTCGTTCGTGGTTTGAAAATTAATATATTTAGTGGTATACTTTACTTTGTAGGTTTGATTCACGAGCAACCATTCACACATCCAACGAGCGGTGTTTCTTCCACGCATTTTAGAGGTGAGTTTAAAGTGAGCTTTAGTGTTTTAATGGCTCGATTTGCTTGACGTTTTAGTTGATTCGAGGTTAAGGGTTGTGAATATTTAGGAGGAAAATATTGTGGAAGTATTTTTGGGCTAAGGAAAGTGTATTAAGATGAGATTCTCGTCATTGAATGGTATTAAGACTTGAGGGCTAAAGTGTGGTTTGGGTGTGATAGATTTGAAAAGAGAGATGGAAAGTGACGGTTCAGACTCGGGACTTTCGAGGAGGGAAAAATAGTCTAGTATGCTTTAGGTTTTCTCTTAGTTAATATCCTACGTGCTTAGGAAATAGGATAGAAACTGTGGTGACTAATGGTGACTTATATTCATGGTGACTATGGGGACTTATGGTGACATGTATGAACGGTGACTATGGTGACTAATGGTGACTTATATTCATGGTGACTATGGTGACTTATGGTGACATGTATGAACAGTGACTATGGTGACTACGGTGACTAACGTATTAATGGTGACAATGGTGACTATGATGACTATGTATGAATGGTGACAATATAATTACGGTGACTATAGTGTTGTTATATACGAGGTGACAAGGGGAGTTTGAAATGTGTTATGGTAGTTGAAACTGACTTTAACCAAGCCAAATATGTTTACTTCCTGTGTATGTAGTTCTTGAATGTAAATGCATATTTAGCCTTATTGTTGATGTGCTCGGTGTTTAGTGATTGGATGCTTAACCGAAAGTAGACACGTAATAGAAATGTTGGACACTATTTCTGATAAGAACTTCGGTCTATATAAACACTTGATTTTATTTTACTCTCACTAGCTTTCTGATAATGTTGCTACACAATAATTTTACAAGTACATATCGTGGGAGAGGTCGGGGTAGTGGTCGTGGTGCCGCTTGACTGACCGTGCGATGAGCCTAGGATATGGATTGTAGCATTACGAAATGCTAGACTTTTGGTTGTCTGTAAATGTGTATATAGTTGGTGTCATGAGCTCGAAAGAGCATTGTTTTGTGTTTTAAACATTTTATGTTGTTGTTTATGTTTTCTTAAACATAGGAAATGCACATTTCCCATTTTTCTCTGATGTGAACATTGTAAATAGGTTTTGGCATGTTCAAAATATAAATGAAACCACGCAAATTTTCTGTAAAATTGTCGTCTTCCGCTGCGTAATGTAATATGTGTTTTTTAAAGGAGTCAGGTCGTCACAGGTTCGTTACAAATCTTTTTTGCAAACATTACCACCTGTCAAGTACTTTGTGGTGTAATTTATTCTTTATTTGTTTGGGAGATGAAGTGTAACAATCCGATTCCGTTAAATCCTGTATTTTCAAAGACACTGGTTTTTTAAAAAAAATGGCATGGGTACGTTTAAAATTTGAACTATCCAAAATATGTTTTACATTTTTCACAACCAAATAAAGCATCAAAATATATAAATACGCATTTCTGTTTATAAAGAAATCTCGAAATAGACATAAGTTATAAAGATAGGTACAAGTTTTTAAAATGCTCTCACGAGCTCAAAATACAAAGTATGATGATGATAGAAATATACACAACGGGCATTTCTAGAATGCTCAACAAAAGTCCATGTCCATGTCCAAGCCATCGTCCCTAAGTCAAGCAACACCACCTCCTCTACTACGCCCTTTTTGACGAGAAGTACCTGAAAAGTTGTAAGTGTAGCAACATTAGCATAAAAATGCTAGTGGGAGTAAAATGGAAGTAATTAATCCTATAGACCGAATTTCATACCGAAAATTATGTCCAAAGGCCTAAAATGCTTTTTAATACCCATTCTACACTTCCAATACAATCTAATCATTCACCAATCAATTCCCAATTCCAACTCACATAAGGTCTTACAATGGAAATTCAAACACTTGTACAAAGGATAAACATGTTTTTACATAACAACTAACAAACAAGTTGAGATGTTCATGTCATGAACTCGATTTATCATCAAACCACATACGCTCGATATAGTGACGCCTATGGCCTCTTTCATCCATGGTCTACACATATCCATAAGTATCTCGATATAGTGACGCCCATAACTTCTTTCATCCATAGACTACACATATCTACCAAGTATCCCGATATAGTGACGCCTATTATCTCTTTCATCCATGAACTACACGTATATCCATAAATATCCCGATATAGTGACGCCTATAGCCTCTTTCATCCATGGACTACACATATATCCATAAATCCGTTCATAACCCTGTTGCATCAGAACACAAACAATGAACAAACAATCTATAATACAATTTACACTCAATTACATGCTTATCTTTTGTACTCCTCAAAATGTTGTCTCTTGCCAAATTCCCAAGTACATCAATCCTTATTAGAATTCCATAGTCCATGTTACTACCACAATCAAACCATAACCCTTATTCCTTCCACAAGGTAATAAGATCAAATAATCAATAACCAAGAATCATCATCGATGCCATGTTCCATGAAGTCCATAGTTCTCAAAGTAAGCAAAATCAAGATTAAACACCACAATATCACCAATGACAATAAAACACTTTAAATCACAAAGAATAATTTCCAAGCCGTTACCAAATTCCATGAGAACCATAGTTTCTAAAATAAACAATGAACATATTTTGAGGTTTTCTTAGCTTTTACTTAATATCTTTCCATTCTGAAAATTTTGGGTGCCTAAATATGTATTTTATATAGAAAAAAATGTTAGAAAGTTAAGCCAATGATTTCTCTAATTTAACCCAAGTGGCCAAAAACACCATCTCCTATTTTGGCTTGTTTTGTGACTTTTTTCTTAAACCGGGTTAGAGTTTTTTTTAATTGAAATTTTCTGAGATATTTATAATATTTTAAAATTAAAGTAAGTTGTAAAATGGTTGTGATTGTAGGAGGGATCCAAAGCCAAGCTTTGTTCTTTTGAACCTTTAAGATGATGCTTTTTGGACAGGCTAGGGTGTCTCGTTGCCTGGGATTCTTTGTGAATAGTTTTGTCTAAGCTCTTCGTACTTACTTGGGTTTTATTTTGGGATGTAATAACATGCACTTTGAAGTGTTTCGAAACTTATCCAAACTATGTTGCTTTACTTGCAAATTTTTATTTTGTTTCCAAATTCATTTTGTGTATAAACTTTAAGAGGTCGACGAGCCTATTTACCGAAAATGAATGGTTTGATTATAAACATCGTTTCCATGTTTCTTTTAATAAAAATATTTTGTCATAAGATCAGTTTTCTTGAGCGTATACATTTCTGCTAAGTATATTCGCTTCTTAGGCCCATTCATTAAGCTGGGTCGTTACAATTTATCTCTATGAAATTTTCCTAATGTGATTAGATATTTCATTTGCTTATAAATAGGAGATTTGGTTATTCTTAATTAAAATAATTAAATTTCTTAGAAATTGAAAGTTCTCTTTTTTCCTCCTCCCCTCCATATTGCCTATTTTATCATTATTTTTTGTAACGTCCCGTTCTTTTGAAGTGAATTTTTTTTTATGTTATTATTTATTTAATTTTATTTATTTATTTCAATTTAAGTATTTAGATTAATTATTATTTTTTGTAATTTCGATTTTAGTAGTTAATTTCGCCCGAAATTCCTTTTAATCTTTTTAATACTTTAAATTCGTTTCGGTGACATTTATAATTATTAATAGGCCAATTAATGATTATTAATCACCTTTAGATTTATTTAAGAGCTTCGGGTTTCGATTTAGAAGTCAAAAGTCAGAAAAGAACGCAACTGTCATTTCCAATTTCTTAAAAATATCCAAACACTATTCATTTGTCTTTAAAATCACAAGTTTGACCAAAGTTGACTATTTCTTCTCCATTTTTCTTCTCTTGGTCGTGCCTATCAAGGAGGGATTGGGGGGATTTTTGTTTTGCTCGTTTCTCGACGGATCGGCTTGATTTCGGTTGCATCAGAAAGGCATCGAGTCTAAGATTCATTTCCACCTAACCCTCATGCTTTCCACCCGTGATCTAAGGACTTCTCAGTAAGTTAAACTTCAAACCCTAAGCTCCAAATAGTGTTTTAATGGATTTTTCTCTTGATTCCTTCGATTTCTTGTCGTGAAACTCGGTGTTTGTAAATACGGGAGTTGTTTTGAGAGTTTTTGAAAACTTTCCCATAACCCTAAAACCGAGTTTCAGTTGAATCCCTTCCCGTTTGAAATTTATCTTTTGGGGTTTGAATATGGGTTATTAATTAGTGAAATAATGTTTATTGTATTCAATTCAGGCACCCTTAATTATCGATACCCATTGAAATCGGGAATATCGAAATTGCTTGAAACCAATACAAAATACATCTAAATTGCTTAAAAGCCGTTAAACCAAACCCGAGACCCACTTTTCATGGGGGGGCCGAGAGCCTCATGTGGGGTTTGTTGAGTTTTTCAGCGTTTTGTACGCTTAGATGTTGTTTGATCGTTATTTGGTAATTTATTGATTGTTAGATGTAATTCTAATTGTAGGTGGTTTGAACTTTGTTTGATCGTGCTTTCGGAAACTTGGAGCAAAGCTATTTTTGGCTAAGGTGAGAATAGTTAGGATTTAAAGTAATTTTAGAAAGCGAATAAGTATAATGATTTGTAGAATTGGAAATTAAGACTAGAATTCGAATCTAAGAATAGAGGGATGTGAGTTAGTGCCCTTAGGATTAGGAGTTAATCCTTAAAGTGAGAACTTAGGAGTTCTTGAGGAAAGCATTGAATCTTAGAAAATTCTAAGTTAGATTCGTTTCGAAGCTTAGGATGGATCATTGGAAGTTTAAAGATCCAAACTTTTATATAGAACGATTAATAGAACCTCGGATTATGTTGGAAGTTTAGAATCTTTCAAGGTATAAGTTAATTGTTTAAGATAGGATTTACTTTTATTAATGTAGCGGAGTTCGATTTACATATCGTTCTGTCGATATTCCTATCTATTTTACTTTATGTAAGCCCTTTACTTTATGTTTGTTTTGGTTACTTTAATATTCATACATTACTTTTATTTACTTTTACAAGCATGTGCAAGCATAACCATAACATCTCGCATCATTGAAAAGAAAGTGAGAAAGAAAGGAAGGAGAGAATGTTGGAGCCTACGGGTTGTGTCTGCATCACCTTCAGAGAAAAAGAAACGAAAGTGAGAAAGAAAGGAAGGGGAGAATGTTGGAGCCTACGGGTAGTGTCCGCATCACCTTCAGAGAAAAAAGAAACCAAAGTGCGAAAGAAAGGATGGGGAGAATGTTGGAGCCTACGGGTAGTGTCCGCATCACCTTCTTTATTCATAAGGTTGAATGGGTATCCTACGGGATGTACCTATTATCTTCATTCATGCATAAGGGTGAATACGAACCCTACATTACCTTCATGCATATGATCGATGGAATAGAGAATCGAGATGTTATATTTTATGCAAAGTTTATTTACTTTTTCTTATTTATTGTTGTAACAAGTTAATGGATGAGGATTTGACTACGAGTGTTAGTAATATCATCCTTTGGAGAGTTTAGAATGAAATTACCTAAAGTTTGGAGAACTTTCGGATTGATTGTGTTAGATTAGTTGGACACAAATCGGAATACGAGTTTGAGGTCTATCTTTACTTTTTATTCTTATTATTCTCACTGGGCTTAAGTTTTTAGCTCATGATATTACAAAATTTTTTGGTAATGCCCTGACTAGAGGTCGAGGGAGAGTAGATGGTGCTGCGTGATCAAAGGATAATGACTTCGAGATGGACTAGGTGTTATGTAAAAGTCCATGGACTATGTTTTCTGCATTTTTCACATATTATGGCGTTGTATATTTGTAAATAGCTCTTAAGAGCTTTTGTCTTTACTTTTATGATTATAATTCATTTTGAACTCCTGGATAGGAACTTAATGTTCCTTGTGTATTTCAGATTTTGAAATTAAGATGTAAACAGGTTTTGGCTAGCCACTTTTCAAACATAATCAAGCCATTTTTCTTAAAATATAAAGACTTCCGCTGTGTTTTCTAATTTAAACTATTTAAAAGTGACGGGTCGTCACAATTGATATCAGAGCCTCAGGGTTCTGTAGACAACATGCGATGCATGTTTGTTTTCATGTTTTGTTTTAAGTCCATTTTCAAGTCATCATCTGAGATAAGCAGCACCAGGTATGCCTATAACTTCTATTCTCATGCTTTATTTCTTTGATATTGGAAAAGTTATGAGAATATTGTTAGAAGTTAATGATGTTTGTGATATTTCACATCCTTGTAAAACCACTATGTGGTTATGTTTATTTGACCCATTTTGAGATTTGAGTAAGGGTGTCGAGAAGGTGAATGACCCCGTGCAGTTTTGGAGGTTGTACACCTCGTTAAGAGTATTGACATAATGTCAAAGTAAAGGAGATGAGATACTCTGAGAGATCACTCGTTTGATCCTTAAAGCTGATTAAAGTGTTATTGTCACACAATTGCTAAGTAGTGGTCTTAGTTGATGTGTGTGGAGATTTATGTGTAAAAAGGGGACATGTTTGTCTAGAGCCCAGTACTAAGAGATGAAACACCTGTTTGAGGTGAGAAATTATTGAAAAGAAATCGGTCTGACTCGAGACCAATAACCTAGGCTTAACTCAATGGACAAGTTCCTGGTTTGAGTTGAGAAAGTTGAATTAGAGTGAGTGGTAAATCCTTATGATAGTATTATGCTAAAAGGAAAGTGTGTTGCCACTCAAAGAGGAAGTAAGGACTTTATGTGATAAGTCTCAATGAGGACCATTAACGACAATGTTAATTGGTGAATGGTCTAGTTTGGTTTCTTTTATACTATGGTGTATCAATCTAAATTGGAAATACTCGAGGTCGAGTAATGAAGATCCATATTCAGTAAAATTTTCAAGATTGACTAACACTAAGGTGGAGTGTTGGTATTTGATTGAAATGTAGAAGGAAGTTGTTGGACCGTGATATCGGTAACTTCTATAAGGCAATGAGATGGTTTGGTGAATTTCAATTCACATGGTGTTTGACCATCTAATTGGACGGAGAATTTGATAAACTTATAGGGCGTAGTTTTGACCTACTTAGTCTTTTCAAGATTGACTCTAAAGTGAACCCTATGTTGGGATGTTAGAATGTTATTGGACTAAGGTGTTTGAAAGACACCACTTTTGCTTTATAAGAAAGAAAATGATCTTTGAAGTCGAGTTCATTCAAGATTTGAATAAGGAAGCTTAGAAGTTATCTTTATCTTGGATTTTTACATCTTCTGAAAAGAAGAGAAAATTTACTACTACGGGACAGATTACCTCTCAGAAGAAGAAAGCAAAGGATGACGACGCCAGTCAAGGGATACCGTAACAGCAACAACAGCAACAGCAACAACATCAACAACATCAACATCAACATCAACAGCAACAACAGCAGCGGCAACAACAACTGGTTTGAGGTGGAGCTCAACAAGGATTGGATCATCCTTACTACAATAGTTGTGTCAGTTTCCATCAGGGAGATGCACACTTCCATCAAGATGCTATGTTGTCATCAAATTTGGATTCACGCCACTTTTATAGGGCGTATAAGATACAACCATCACAACATAGTAGTAAACGCAGGATTATCAGGAACAGCTACCAGTATGGTAGTGATTTTATACTTTATTATTTTCAGACCGTTTGACTTTTATTCTGTTTAATGTTGGAGCTAGCCATTCTTTTATTTTTATCTTGTTATGATGAGTTGGCAGCTCTTGAGCCGAGACTGTTGAGTTTCGAGATATGTGCTTTTACCCCAGTGGGGAAGTTTATTATTGTGATAGTGCGTATGGCACTTATGACATATGTATTACTAGTAGATGCTCACATTTTACTTTGATTGTTATGCATATGTCTGACTTTGATTTGATATTGGGTATGGATTGGCTATCAGCTAATCGTACCACCGTTAACGATTGTACTAAGAGAGTTATTGATTTTATGAGTCCATGTGGGACTAGTTTATGTTTTCGTGGGTTTAGTAGCCGAGTAGCACCCACTTTGATATTTATGTTAGAAGCTAGAGTGCTTCTAAGTGATGAAGCTTGAGATTGCAGACTTTGTTAGTAGATGCTTGACTTGTCAACAAGTCAAGGCATTGAGGAAGAGTCCATCGGGTTATCTTAATCCTCTGAGTGTGCCAGAATGGAAATGGGAGGAAATTTCCATAGATTTTATTAGGGATTTTCCGAAAGAGAACAAGAGTTATGATATCATTTGGGTGATTGTAGACCATTTAATGAAAAACCGCACATTTTACTCCATCTATCCAGTTAAGACTAGGGTACAGTGGTACCTAAGAAAGATTGTTAGATTGTGTGGTGTACCGGTGAAGATTGTATCAAGTTGGAGCATACGCTTTGTCTCGAACTTTTGGCACTGTTAGGGCAGTTTGTTGTAGAAAGTGTTGTTCTCCCGCTCATTAAGATGAGGTTGGAGAACAGAGACTTTTGAAATCAAATTGTAACAAATGACTAGCGAGTCTATCATTTGTTTAGAGAAAGGATAAGGGTTAACCAAAGTTGACAGCAGGATTCGGTGTAGTCCGTTCAAGTGGTAGTAGTGGATCTCGTATTCTACAAGTAGCACCAATGAAAGGTGTTATGAAAGTTGGGAATAAGGGTCAGTTGAGCCCTAGATTTATTGGCCTATCGAGTTACTCAATCTAGTAGAAGTGGTAGCTTATTGCTTAGCTTTACCACTTTCGTTATCGGCCGTTTGTAATGTTTTCCATGTATTGATGATTCGGAAATACATGAAGAATCCGTTCCACGTAATTGATTATGAATTGGTAGTTTTGAATGCTAATATGTCTTAATGAGAAGACACCTGTTAAGATATGAGCATTCGAACAAAAGTGATGAGAAATAAAAAGGAACTCACTTGGTTAAGGTTCTTTGGAAGAACCAAGTTTCAAAAGAAGCAACGTGGGAACGTGAGGATGAGATACAATCAAAGTACTCTTGCTTTTCACTTAGTGAGAGAACTTTTCGAGGACGAAAAGTCTTTTAAGGAGGGTAGACTGTAACGTCCCGTTATTTTGAAGTGAATTTTTATTTTATTTTATTTATTTATTTATTTAATGTTATTTATTTGTTTCAATTTAAGTATTTAGATTAATTATTATTTTTTATAATTTTGATTTTAGTAGTTAATTTCGCCCAAAATTCTTTTTAATCGTTTTAATACTTTAAATTCGTTTAGGTGACATTAATAATTATTAATAGGCCAATTAATGATTATTAATCACCTTTAGATTTATTTAAGAGCTTCGGGTTTCGATTTAGAAGTCAAAAGTCATAAAAGGACGCAACCGTCATTTCCAATTTCTTAAAAATATCCAAACACTATTCATTTGTCTTTAATATCACAAGTTTGACCAAATTTTACTATTTCTTCTCCATTTTTCTTCTCTTGGTCGTGGCTATCAAGGAGGGATTGGGGGGATTTTGGTTTTGATTGTTTCTCAACGGATCGGCTTGATTTCGGTTGCATCAGAAAGCCATCGAGTCTAGGATTCCACATGCTTGCCACCCGTGATCTAAGGACTTCTCGATAAGTTAAAATTCAAACCTTAAGCTCCAAATAGTGTTTTAATGGAGTTTTCTCTTGATTCCTTCGATTTCTTGTCGTGAAACTCAGTGTTTGTAAATACGGGAGTTGTTTTAGGAGTTTTTGAAAATTTTCCCATAACCCTAAAACTGAGTTTCAGTCGAAACCCTTCCTGTTTGAAATTTATCTTTTGAGGTTTGAATATGGGTTATTAATTAGTGAAATAATGTTTATTGTAATTCAATTCGAGAAATTACATATTGTTCAAAAACCCTAATTATCGATACCCATTGAAATCGGGAATATTGAAATTGCTTGAAACCAACTCGAAACACATCTAAATTGCCTAAAAGCCGGAAAACCAAACCCGAGACGCACTTTTCATGGGGGGGCCGAGAGCCTCATGTGGGGTTTGTTGAGTTTTTCGTCTTTTTGTACGCTTAGATGTTGTTTGATCGTTATTTGGTAATTTATTGATTGTTAGATGTAATTCTAATTGTAGGTGGTTTGAATTTTGTTTGATCGTGCTTTCGGAAACTTGGAGCAAAGCTATTTTTGACTAAGGTGAGAATAGTTAGGATTTAAAGTAATTTTAGAAAGCGAATAAGTATAATGATTTGTAGAATTGGAAACTAAGACTAGAATTCAAATCTAAGAATAGAGGGAAGTGAGTTAGTGCCCTTAGGATTAGGAGTTTAATCCTTAAAGTGAGAACTTAGGAGTTCTCGAGGAAAGCTTTGAATCTTAGTAAATTCTAAGTTAGATTCATTTCGAAGCTTAGGATGGATCATTGGAAGTTAAAAGATTCAAACTTTTATATAAAACGATTAATAGAACCTCGGATTATGTTGGAAGTTTAGAATCTTTTAAGGTATAAGTTAATCGTTTAAGATAGGATTTACTTTTATTAATGTAGCGGAGTTCGATTTACATATCGTTCTGTCGAGATTCCTATCTATTTTACTTTATGTAAGCCCTTTACTTTATGTTTGTTTTGGTTACTTTAATATTCATACTTTACTTTTATTTACTTTTACAAGCATGTGCAAGCATAACCATAACATCTCGCATCATTGAAAAGAAAGTGAGAAAGAAAGGAAGGGGAGAATGTTGGAGCCTACGGGTAGTGTCCGCATCACCTTTAGAGAAAAAGAAACGAAAGTGAGAAAGAAAGGAAGGGGAGAATGTTAGAGCCTACGGGTAGTGTCCGCATCACCTTCAGAGAAAAAAGAAACGAAAGTGAGAAAGAAAGGAAGGGGAGAATGTTGGAGCCTATGGGTAGTGTCCACTTCACCTTCTTCATTCATAAGGTTGAATGGGTATCCTACGGGATGTACCTATTATCTTCATTCATGCATAAGGGTGAATGCGATCACTACATTACCTTCATGCATATGATCGATGGAATAGAGAATCGAGATGTTATATTTTATGCAAAGTTTATTTACTTTTTCTTATTTATTGTTGTAACAAGTTAATGGATGAGGATTTGACTACGAGTGTTAGTAATATCATCCTTTGGAGAGTTTAGAATGAAATTACCTAAAGTTTGGAGAACTTTCGGATTGATTGTGTCAGATTAATTGGACACAAATCGGAATACGAGTTTGAGGTCTATCTTTACTTTTTATTCTTATTTTTCTCACTGGGCTTAAGTTTTTAGCTCATGATATTACAAAAATTTCAGGTAATGCCCTGACTAGAGGTCGAGGGAGAAGAGATGGTGCTGCGTGATCAAAGGATAATGACTTCGAGATGGACTAGGTGTTATGTAAAAGTCCATGGACTATGTTTTGTGCATTTTTCACATATTGTGGAGTTGTATATTTGTAAATGGTTCTTAAGAGCTTTTGTCTTTACTTTTTTGATTATAATTCATTTGGAACTCTTGGATAGGAACTTAATGTTCCTTGTGTATTTTAGATTTTGAAATTAAGATGTAAACAGGTTTTGGCTAGCCAGTTTTCAAACATAATCACGCCATTTTTCTTAAAATATAAAAACTTCCGCTGTGTTTTCTAATTTAAATTATTTAAAAGTGACGGGTCGTCACATTTTTAGGAAGAAAAATTCTTTTTCGTCTTCATAAACTTTTTTCTAGTTCGATTCCACAATCAGGTTTTGTTAACGTATATGGATATAGTTTAGAAGATCCGGTGTTAAAGGTTGATGCATTAAAGAAACTCTAACCAATTTTCATAATTTACTCAATGTAAGTAAAAATTATTGTTTTAAAAAAAAAAAAACCAAAATTTTTAGTCGAAGGTTTGATCACAATTGCACGATGTGTTAATAGATCCTGAATTAAAAGTTAATTAGTTTTCTAAATAATTTTCTGCTAATTCAGTAAAGTAGTCCCTTCACAAAACACATCGATGTTAGATTCCTTTTCATTCGCGATGTGTTCAACAAAGAAGAATTTGAGCACATGAAGGTTTCTACTCATGAACGCAGAAGATGTGTTGACCAAACCAGTTCCTACAGCGAAATTTTAGGTCTGTAAGGAAATCGTTTGCCTAGACACTGGATAAAAGCCTGATGAGAGGAGAACAAAGGAAGAGGCATGAATATGTTTAGTCAAGCTCAAGTCTTTGAATCATGGTGGAGATTTATTGTATATAATTGATCCAAATATAGTCGTCCCTCAAGTTTGCTGACATGGCAAAGTTAGTTACAAATCTCAATTGGAATATTCTCTATGCAGTCACACTTATTGTATGAAGCATCTTAGCTACGCAGGTTCTAGACTAGAGTGACTGAGATTGCGAGATATAAAAGCTTAATTTGTAGAGAAACTGAAATATAAGAGAGTGAGTGAATGTAAATCTCAATAAAAGCTTGAATGAAATTCTTGGCCTCAGTTCTTCCGTGGATGTAGACAATCAGTCGAACCACGTAAAATTCTATCGTGTTCTTTCTTCTTTTCTTTCTTTTTACTATTACATCGATGAAGTCTTGCATGTTCATGAGTCTGTGATTGCTCAATTGCTGTAGATATAAGTTAAACTCTAAACAGTAGTCAATGGACGGTTATTTTTCGGCTCGGCTCATTCATAATGGCGAGTTATTAGGTTAATGATTAACATGTATAGTTAATCGATGATTTTTTATTACAAAATTAATTACTTTGGTCGTTTTCATGCTAATCCCTGTTTTTTATTTATTCATTTATATTTTATATAGATTGTCTCTTTTCTTTGAGACCGATTCAAACAGATGAGAATAATTCCACACGGATGCAGAAAATAACTTGCAAACTTAAATAATTACAAAAAAATAAAACATTAAAATTTTAAATTGTCATGTATAGATAAAGTATTGGTTTTTAACAACACACTACCTTATTTATTAATAACTTAACGTTGAAGAAAAAAAAAGAGGCCATGGTTACTTGAACTCGGTCAAACTTGGAGTTTGTCAAGCTGAATATCTTCAGGCTTCAAAGGAACATATTCTCCCGGCAAATAAACTTGAAGATGATCCGACAACGCCGACTTGTCGATATTCTCATGGTGATATGATTTGCAAACAAAATACAGTACACTTTCCGTAACAAGCTTCAACAAAAAGAACACAAAAAGCAACATGAAACACAAAATCCCCAAAATACCCCCGCCTACCATCCCCAACGACGTCGTCCAGACGGTTCCAAGCGGGAAACTAATGGAAAGGAGTATAATTGTCGCAATTACCATCTTACCCTTAATAAGAGCCCTACTTTTAGCCATCGCTTTGAACCCATAACAATCTTCCAAAACAGAAACTACGTTAGACAATTGCCAAATTATGGACAAATAAAAGAACCCGACCATTAACATGGATACACATGAGTAAAACATGAAAAAGACGGCGAAGTCCAAGCTGTTGTTCGGAATCATGAGGAGAATTATTATGCTAACGGAAAGTAGTATAGACATAGCAACGAACGCGAAGGCAATAAATGAAACGGAAACGCACAGGAAAGTGAGGAGAAGTCGTTTCCAGACCTTGGGTACTACACTCATAACCTGTTTCAAAGTAACTTCACGAGCTGTATAGATCGAGGCGACCGTGTAAACGACGGCGGAGGTCGAGAGGAGAGAAAAGATTATGAAGAATATGAGATATAAAACTTCGAATATCATGAAGTAAACCTTATCTGAGGAAACGACGTCTGAAAGTTTGTTGTATTTTGGGGTGGTGGTTTCGTCGCCGATGATTTTGCTGAGGAAAAGATTTGATATTTCCATGTGAGCCAAGAATAAGAAAGAAAGGGGAAGGATTAAGGTAAGAGTGATCTGGGAAAAGATTTTTCTCCATGTGTAGATTAACTTGATGGTTTCTTGAACTATTCCAAATATTCCAAGATATTGCATATCTTCGAGTTCTACCTCCATGGTATTCAGGCTAGGAAAAATGGATCTTTTCTCTCTTCTACGTTCTATCAAGTTTCAAAAGTCTTTGTTTGGAATGAACTAAAACGAAAACAAAAACTAATTGATTGGACCAAATATAATTAAAATAATGATCAAGTGGGTGCAAAAATCACCATTCTCAATAAAATAAACCTCTGCACTTTTAAAAGATCAACATCTCTTAAAAAAAACGAAACAAGTGATGATTGTTATAAAACTAGAGCAAAACAACAAGTAAAGAGAGAGAGAATATATAAAAAAACAAGAGAATTGAGAAATAATATTATTAACATGTATTATCAGGACTGGTCCTAAGAAAACATGGAGCCCAGAGCGAAAATATAGTTTCGGGCCATCTATCGTATAAATTTTACTAAAAAATTGCATAAACATTGAAAAAAAAATTAATTTTTTAACGTACCAATTTGTTTATTATAATAAAAAAAAAGAGTTAATAAAAAAAATTTGATCAAAAAAACAGAATTAAAATTGAAAGATTTTTTAATTGAAATTATTAAAAGAAAAAAAAATGTAAAATTGATGAATTTTTTAATTAAATAAATCAAAGAAAAGGCATATTTTTAATTGAAATAAACAAAAGAAAAGACATCTTCTTATGAGAAGAGAAAAGGCAAAAGAACGCCACAATACGGATTCGAATCCTTTCAATGTCCTCGAAATCAAAAGCCGTGAACACAGTCAGCAACTGCACCATCACCATGGTTAGTTTTTGCAGTAACATATTCAAATAGTGACTTTTAGATTTTGGGCCTCCAATATTCGGACGCCCTGTGCGATCACTCACTTTGCACACCTCATGAGGCTGCCCCGTGTATTATATGAAAATGAGGTCTTAGGTGATCGCCTATTTCACCTATAACCAGGGACAAGACCAAGAATTTTTTCGTGGGGAGCAAAAAATATTGTTCGATAGAAACAATAATTTAGGAAGAGGTCCAATTTATATCCCTATTAGAATTTATTAATTTAAACTTTAATTTTTTAATTTCATCAATTTGAAGTCGATAAATATGTAATAATACTCTGATGAAACAAAATTATAAAATCACTCAAAAATTGACCAATAAAATTATAAAAAAATCAAGCTTAACATCTATAATAGAATAATAAAAAGGTTGAATCTCAAGTACAATCACAAAATCAAATTATAAAAAACGTTTGAATTTGACATCATAATAGCTGAATACAGTCATAAAAAAATGTTCACCACAAGCATAAAATTCAATATCCACGAATATATCTTTATTCATTTACAAAAGTGCCTACACCTAACTAATAAATCTCCAAAAATAGAAGGTGTGAACTACACTATTTATTAAAATTAAAGTTTAGAGTTTAAATTGGCATGTCCTACTATGTTTAGAAGTATAACTTAGATTTTTTTATTGTAAATTAGTTATTAAAAATAATGCTTAATTTTAATAAAAATAATAAAAGAAAAAAAGGGTTGAGAAAAAAAGAAATCTATATGGGTAAAAAACATATTACATAACTAAATTTATTATATACTACAATGATTAGTTAAAAACTTGAAAATAATTAAATAAGTACTTCTTTAAATTTAATAAATCCATCTTTTATAGTAAATAAGTAAACAATCAACAACAAAAAAATATTATCAATACTATAATTAACAGAGAAATTGATAATACCATTTTAAATACATATTAATTTAGTTTATAATATGAAAGAGAGGATAATTTTATAAATTGTTGTGTGTGTATACATATATATATATATATATATATATATATATTGAAGGGATGATTTACTAAACTAGCGGAATTTTATTTAGTAAATTTATTAACATTTAATAACGGATCTATTAATATCATGCAATTGTGATAAAAACATGTAGATTCATGCTTAATTTCGAAAATTAAAACCCGTTTACTTACATTGAGTAAAATATGGAGAATCGGTTGGAGGTTTCTTTGAAAGATCAAATCCTCAAGCAACACCTGGATCTTCTATGCTATATCCCGATCGAAAGCAAAACCGACTTGTGGGAATCGAACCGGAAGAACAAAAGAAGAAGAAATTTCTTCTAAATTTTTCCCTAAGGAAAATCGGCAATTGGGCAAAAATTGAAGAGAGAATTTTCACTTTCTTAATTAAAGTGAGAAGTGTAAAAAATATGAATCCCAATGGTCATATTTATAGGAAAATATGATATCTAATCTAATTAGATAAAGCTTATCTCCAAATTATTAAAATAATAGAAAAATAAAAATTAATATATAAATATAATATCAATTAGCCTTCAGCGTGTACGCCCTGCCACCATTTGTCAATATATACATTATATATAAACTTTGTTAATTCACGCTGACGCAAGCAGATTATATATATATATATATATTTACTTTTTACTTTTCTTTATTAATAATTATTTTTGTGTATTTAAAATTAGAAAAATTCAAATAATAATTTCTAATTAAATACATTTAGCCAAAAATTAATATATTAATTACCATTGAATCTTATTCAATTAATTAATTATTTGGGCCAAAACCAATTTGTTTCTTAAACCAATTGTATTTAATTCTCTCTAATATTTATTATTAAATTAAATGAACTCATTATTTAATTAATAATACAAATTATTAATTTCCATTTAAATAAACTCATTATTTAAATAATTAATAATATTAACATTAATTCCCATTTAAATAATTTATTTATTTAAACAATTAATTTTGCCGTAAAATATTATAATTGATATGTTATATTAATTTCCATTTAAATAAACTCTTTATTTAAACAATTAATTTTGTATCAATATTAATAATATTAATATTAATTTTCATTTAAATAATCTCATTATTCAAATAATTAATATTTCCTAATTTTAAGTAAATTCAATTACTTAAATTATTTGTTCTTCCTAAGTTAAATTAATAACTTAGTTTTGCTACAACGATATTTGGGCTAGCATAGGGACCCGATGGACCTATAGATCATGGGCTTAATAATTAGTTAATTAAGTGATTAACTCATAATCAGTTAATTACTTATTATTTAACTATGAATAATTCCACTATAGATTCATAGCTGAACTCCCCTCACTATAGATGAGTTATGTCCATTTAGTTTATCTTTTATTTATATCTGTGATATATCCTTCACGTGGAACCCTCATAATTACAGGCGGATAAATTTACCGTTTTGCCCCTGTAATTACCGCTTTATCCTTGTGTTCCCGCTGATTCTCCAATGAACTTTATCTTTAGTCGAACTAGAGATAATATACTTCTGTGATCAATAGAAGTCGTGGCGCCACTTGTTCATGTCTCGAATCAGTACATCAAGGGAGTTTCCTAAAGTTCCTAAAATATTTAGGTATCGCACTGATACCGTTAATTTATAGGAAAGTTATGAATTCCATCTCGTGAAAATGAGTTCCCCAGCTACTTATCTAGTCATGTTCCCAAAAGAAGTGTATTGAGCGTTCTTACAGATCGCTCTCAACCATGTGAATCAAAGAACATAACTCCACAAATAGGAGTCCGCATTTCACTCAGGATTGAGATCTATCACCGGTTGATAAACTTAGTTTGATATTCGATCATTTCTCGTAAAACGGTACTAATGAGAAATTTGATCGAACATCGTGGTCCTGTCTTATACAATCAACATTGCATATGATACTTCCATTTCATGTCTCCCACATGAATGATCAGGATTAGATCATTTGTCTATAAACAAAATGCGAAGCTATCAACAAGTGTTACCAGGATAAGGTTCCCAAACGTTATCCGTTTATCGTAGACACGTTTAAGTTACTCATCTCGACTTTAATCCTCTCGTATGACTCACATACTAAGTCGTGATTTCATAAGAGTAACTTAGGGTTTACTATTTGAATGTTTGATATTTATATATTTCCATATATTCCTAATATCATTAATTGAATCAATCTAGATAATATAAAGAACTTATGTTTATTTATTTAATTTATTCTTAATAAATTATTATTATTAAATAATTACAAGTTCTAGGACACCATTCCTAACATATATATATATATATATATATATATATATATATATATAAATTCATTAGACAAAATTAAATATATACACTGTAAAGGTAAAACTCACTATGGACCAGGTCCAATATTAAAAGCCCAAATCTTGATAGGCTGTAATGTCCCATTATTTTACACGGGAATTTTTTATTTATTTTAATTATTATTATTTGATGAAAAGCACTTAATTTAATTTTAGAATTTATTAATTTAAATTTTAGATTTAATTTAGAATTTACAACTTAGAATTTACGAGTTTATTTCGTTCAAAAATTCGTTTGATTGTTTTATTAGCTTAAATTAGTTTTGGTCGTATTAATAATTATAAACGGGCCAATTAATAATTATTAATCACCATTGGGCTAGTTTAAGAACTTCGGGATTCGATTTAGAAGTCAAAAGTAATTAAAGGACATAATGGTAATTACCAATTTCTTAAAAATATCAAAAACACTATTCATCTCCTCTTTAAAATGCCATTTGACCAAAAGTTGTCAAAAACCCGAATCATCGTTACGCATTGAAATCGGGAACTTCCAAACTACTTGAAACCAACCTGAAACACTTCTAAATTGCCTAAAAGTTGGAAAAACAAACCTGAGACCCATTTCTCTTAAGAGGGCCGAGAGCACCCTATGGCCATTTCTTGGATTTTTGTCATTTTATGCTTTTAGGTGTTGTTTGCTCGATGTTTGGTTAATTAATGATTGTTAGATATAATTTAATTGTATGTGTGTTTGGACCGTGGTTTGATCACTCATTCGGAACTCGGGAGCGAAATCTACTTTTGCCAAGGTGAGAATAATTAGGATTTAACGTAGCTTTAGAAAACAAATAAGTATAATGAATTGTAGGATTGGAAGTTGAGATCAAGATTCGAATCAAAGATTAAAGGAAAGTGAGTTAGTGTTCTTAGGTTAGGAGCTAGTTCTTTTGAGTGAGAACTTTTGGATTTTCTCGAGGGGAACGTTGAACATTTGGAAGTTCTAAGTTAGAATCGTTTCGGAGATTAGGATGGATCATTGGAAGTTAAAGGATCCAAATTTTAGATAGAATGGTTAAGGAACTTGAATGTAGAACTTTGGATTTTATTTGACAAGTTTAGAATCCTTGGAATTTACCAAATATGGATCTCGATAACTCGACCTCGAGTATAAACCAATGCAATTTGATACATCATACCATGATAGTGATCAAACTAGGCCAATGACCAATTAACAAAACTGTTAATGGTCCTCATTAAGACTTATCACGTAAAGTCCTTACTTCCTCTTTTGAGTGGCAACACACTTTCCTTTCTGTACAACTGTACTACAAGGATTTACCACTTACCATAATCCAACTTTCTCAACTCAAACGAGGAACTTGTCCTTTGAGTTAAATCTAGGTTACTGGACACAAGCCAAACCGATTCCTTTTCACAATTTCTCACCTCAAACAGGTGTTTTCATCTCTTAATACTGGGCTACAGTCAATCATGTCCCCTTTTACACCCAAAAGTCAACACACATCTACTAAGACCACTACTTAGCAATTGTGTGACAATAACAATTTAATCAACCTTAAAGTGATCTCTCGGAGTATCTCACCTCCTTTACTTTGACATTAAGTCAATACGCTTAACGAGGTATATAACCTCCAAAACTGCACGGGGTCATCGCCTTCCCGATACCCTTACCCAATTCTCAAAATGGGTCAAATAAACATAACCACATAGTGGTTTTACCAGGATGTGAAATATCACAAACATCATTAACTTTTAACAATATTCTCACAACTATTTCAATATCAAAGAAATAAAGCATGAGAATAAAAGTTATAGGCATACCTGGTGCCACTGATCTCTGATGATGACTTGAGAATGGACTTAAAACAAAACATGAAAGACAAACATGCATCGCATGTAGTCTACAGAACCCGTAGGCTCTGATACCAACTGTGACGACCCGTCATTTTAAATAAATTAAAATCAGAGAAAACAGCGGAAGTCTTTTATTTTAAGAAAAATGGCGTGATTATGTTTGAAAATAGGCTAGCCAAAACCTGTTTACATCTTAAATTCAAACATCTAAAACACAAGGAACATTAAGTTCCATCCAGGAGTTTAAAATGATCATAATCATAAAACGACAACCATAAGCTCTTATGAGCTAAATACAAAGTTCAAATCATCAAAATGACATAATTTTCACAAATCAACCATGTACATGGATTTTTACATAACTCAAAGTCCATCTCGAAAATCATCATCTTCTTGATCAAGCGCGCACCAGCTCCTCTTCCACGATCCCAAACATTACCTGAAATGTTTGTAATATCATGAGCTAACAACTTAAGCCCAGTGAGAATAATAAGCATAAAAAGTAAAGATAGACCTCAAACTCGCATTCAATTTGTGTCCAATTAAACTGACACATTCTACTCCTAAAGTTCTCCAAACTCTAGGTAATTCTATTCCATACTTTCCAAGGGATGACATTACTACACTTGTAGTCAATCCTCATCCATTAACTTATTATATCATAAAGTAATGAAAGTAAATGACTTTGCATAAAAATATAACATCTCGACTTTCTTTCTCGTCTATCATATGCATAAAAGTAATGAGTACATCCCGTAGGTTACGCATTCGCCATTTATGCATGAAATGAAGGTAATGTGGATTTTTACAAACTATCCACCCTTATCCTTATGTATGAAGGTAATGTGGGAATCCACTCATCCACCATTCAACCTTATGCATGATGAAGGTAATGTGGGTATCCACTCATCCACCATTCAACCTTATGCATGAAGGTAACGTGGGTATCCACTCATCCACCGTTCCTTTCATTCTTTTCTTTTCTCTTTTCAATGATGCGAGATGTTATAATATAATAAATAATGGTGCAAAATGTTATGCATATGCTTGCACAAATAAATAAAGTAAAGTACGATTATTAAATAACCGAAACAAGCATAAAGTAAAGCGGCATAAAGTAAAGAACATAAAGTAAAGGGCATAAAGTAACATAGATAGAATCCCGGATGAACGATTTATCGATCGAACTCCGCTAACAATAATAAAAGTAAAGGTCAAAACATAACGATTAACCTAAACTTTCAAAGATTCTAAACTTCCAAGTGAACCATTCTAAACTCCGAAACTAATCTAACTTAGAATCTTCTAAGATTCGAGGTTTTCAACGAGAAATCCTAAGTTTCTCGCCTAAAGGATTAACTTCAAATCCTAAGGCACTATCTCACATCCTCTAACCTTAGGTTGGATTCTAGTCTTAGTTCCGATTCTACAAATCAACGTACTTATTTGCTTTCTATAGTTACTTTAAATTCTAATCATTCTCACCTTAGCCAATTAACTCCAAATTTCCAATTTTCCACGAAACAAACACCGAGCAATTGCACCTACAATTCACCGATTGTACAACATATTACAAATCATAACTAATATGCGAACAAATGTGCAATTTCGGGTGAATAGTGATTTCGGGTGAATAGTGTCTCGGGTGAATAGTGTTTTCGGGTGAATAGTGTTTTTCGAAAATCCGGGCTCAAAATCGTCATTTTTCATGATAGAAATTCATGATTTCAACTTCAAATCTCATTTATAATAAAAAACGAACAAAACCACCTAAAAAGTTTTGAAAACTTACTTTTTGGGACTTCCCTTAGAGAACGGGAAACTTCGAAAAGCTAGGTTGGGTAGGTAGCCCCCGGCCCCTACCAACCCAACGCAACCAAAACACGACGATCCGCCGAGAAACGAAGAAAAGCCAAGAAAATTTTCTTCTCATCCATGGATGAGAAGCTCACGGCAATGGCAAGGAAAAAAAATGACAAGTTTGGTCAATTTTGGTCAAAAATGCATTTTTAAAGACAAATGAATAGTATTTGGATATTTTTAAGAAATTTGGAAATGACGGTTACGTCCTTTTATGACTTTTGACTTATGAATCGAAACCCGATGCTTTTAAATAAATCTAAAGGTGATTAATAATTATTAATTGGCCTATTAATAATTATTAATGTCACCGAGGCGAAAAATAAACATTAAAACGATAAAAATGAATTTCGGGCAAAATTAAGTACTAATATCGAAATTACAAAATAATAATTAAACTAAATACTTGAATTGAAATAAATAAATAAATAAATAACATTAAATAAATAAATTAATTAAATAAATAAATAAATAAATCACTTCAAAATAACGGGACGTTACAATGGGTGTTTTCATTACCTTCATGCATATTATCGGTGGAATGGAAAGTGAGACAAAAAGGTGAATGCGAAACCTACGGGTGTTTTCATTACCTTCATGCATATTATCGGTGGAATTATATCATAGAGAAGGAATTGTATATTCTATTATGGAAAGTAAGATGACAAGGTGAATGTTAGTCATACGGGAGGTACCATTACTTAACATTATTATTGAGATGTTATGCTTATGTAAAGATTATTTACTCTCTTTTTTTAATTGTTATAACGAGCTAATGGATGAGGATTAGACTACGTATTCTAGTAATATCATCCTGTAGAGATTATGGATTATGGAAGTACAATTATAAATGGTTGAAAGTTAGTTTTCTAGATTTTAGAGAACTTTAGGAAAGAATATGTAAGATTATTTTGGACACAAATCATAATACGAGTTTGAGGTCTATTGTTACTTTTTATTCTGTTTATTCTCACTGGGCTTGTTGTTAGCTCATGATATTACAAACAATTTCAGGTAATTCTTATGCTCGATGTGGTGGGAGAGGAGCTGGTGCGGCTTGATCGAGAGGATGATGAAAAAGGGATGGACTAGTTACATTTCTTTTTTTTTAAAGTCCATGGACTCATTTTTCTTGAATTTGTGTCTTTTGTTATGTAAATTGTATTTAAGCTCATAAGAGCTTCTTGTTTTACTTTTATGGTTATTAAATCTTTTAACTTTAAAAAAGGAATTGCATTTCCTTACTTTTAAATTTCCTGATGTGAAAATGTAAACAGGTTTTGGCTAGCCTAAGTTTTAAACATATCCACGCCAAATTTTTATTAAATATTAAGTCTTCCGTTGAAATTTGATTTAAATTATTTAAAAGGAGTCGGGTCATCACATAGGCCCGGCCCAGAAGATATAATATAGAGCAATAAGTCCAAAATGCCTCATGTAACACCTGAAGAGTTTGGAACAAGCCCAAACCAAAAGTTAAGGACGCATAGGTTAGCTCGGAGATACGTAGCCAGTGAACTCGGACGAGTTGGAGTTCAGATGACTATTTTGTAAGGAGATAAGTCTACCATCTTCCTAAGATAAATGGGATAAACACTTATCTTTGGTATGTGTTATCAAAATCTGATCGTAGGTAGACGTTGACCCTTTCTACAGACCCTTCACGATATGTTACTCAATATTATATTCTTGAATTAAAACATCTACTGCTTCCAAATCACTAACTTGATCATCAGAGATGGTTTGGCAGGCACCACACCGGTGTTATTCTTATTCTTATTTCTCATACATTCGAGAGTAAGGAGACGCGACACACGTTATTCTCACATGATCGACCGTAGCAGAAATCATCGTCTACAGTTTGGCACCCTTCGTGGGGCTATGAGAAAAACATTCATGTAACCTTCATCATAGATAGCAGTCAGAAAACATGAAGAACACTAGAAGCAAACAAGCTCTCGGGGACAACTCCCCCCAGGTGATGAGAACAACCTGAAAAACTGAGAGAAAGATCGTGAGCCTGAGACTTCTGTACGAACCGGGCAAGTCTTAACCTCAGAAATGCTTGTTTGGGAGACATACGAAAAACGAGACCTTCTTATGAAAACAACGCAAGCAAAGTTTGAAAATGTACTCCTAAACAGAACACGCATGGAAAATCCCCTGCCTCCTATCCAGGTAGGCGATGGAACTTACAAACCACGTCCTGCTCGTCGATCAACGAGAGAACAAAAGCAAAAAAATTAAAGGACGGCAAGATCCCCGAAGCATCCAAAATTGACTACCCAAATATCGTGAATGTTTATTTGGAGGAGGTCAACTCATCAGACGTGTACCGGCCAAGTTAAGGCTCGAACCAGAGGGAGCAAAGTATATTGAAAATGCTAAGGAAGACGATGAAGGAAGAAAAAGATGACATCAAAGGTACAATGACAACCAATCAAACTACGGATCGCCCGGACAGTCCAGTTCGCAAAGACAGTGCAAATAGCAGATAGACTATAATCGTATTGACTTAGAGTTTGATGAAAACAAGAAGCTCGAGGAGAACATCCTCAAGAGACTGGGATCCAGGACCAGAACACTACAACAAAAAAGGCTTTCTATAGCGGTACAAAAACGCTATGATTTAACATTCATAGCAGTAACAACCCAAAATTTCCCAAAACATGGAAATCATAAAATAACAATAGCGAAAGCATTTAATTATCAAATCAGAGTTTTTCTCATTTAAATCAATCATTAAAATGTTCACAACCGATCGGTTTAATTTAAAACATAAAGTCATTTAAACCAAAAACAATCTTTAAAGCATTATCAAAGAAAATGCTCAAACTAAAATGAGCTACTTCACTTAGTTTAACATAAAAAAACATGATTCATAACAAATCCCAAAAAAATAAATAGAAAGAAAGGTAAATCTCGCCGGCGTGCAAATCCATGCCAACCGAACACCACCTCGAACCACATCAGCCACCGAGATTCTTCTTTCCTTTACCTGAAAAAAATAGTTGTAGCATCATGAGGCTACGCCCAATGAGTAGAAAAATGTTTAAATAAAAATCATGCCATGAGAGATTCTTCTAAGACTTTAAGTCCTTAATCGGCTTCACCGACTTCCGAAAATACTCTTTCACCTAAAGCTCTCATAGTTAAATCGTTCCTCCACACTATCTTTTAATCCGCAAATTAAAAGAATCAAACTTTTGAAACAGTTTTAAACTCTCTTTCTCATTTTAAAACTTTTCGATTTTTAACTTTCCCTAATACCTCTAGTCTCCTCTTTGACCACAACCAAAGAGAGACTATACTCAACAAGGCATTTAAAAACTGTTTTCACATTTTAAATCCTTAAGAGTTTAAAATATTCTTTTCCATTGTACATATGGAATGAACCTACCCCGTTAAGTGCGATAGAGTTGTGCACAACCGTATAATCTCCCTTAAAGGCAAATATTCTTCTTTAAGCAAGGCTTTTGCTTAAAGCGAACCTACTACCATATTACTCGAGGTATTTAAGTAATATGATCCTACGCATCACT
The DNA here is from genome assembly GCA_028015215.1 of Gynostemma pentaphyllum. NCBI lineage: Eukaryota > Viridiplantae > Streptophyta > Magnoliopsida > Cucurbitales > Cucurbitaceae > Gynostemma > Gynostemma pentaphyllum. The sequence goes on along the minus strand of CM051353.1, from coordinate 36,481,552 downwards.
ACTATGATGTTCAAACGAGTCTAAACTCAAACTTCTCGAAATACCCTCATTCTAGGTCGAAAATTCCCTAATCTTAAATTCTGAAAAATTCCCCTTTAAACCACTCTAAAACGTCCCAAAATCACCCAACATATCACTTTTGGGTTACTTCCAACAACTCTCAACGGTTTACAAGTCTAGAAGCGAAACTAGTCTAAACTAGTGTAGTTTCGCTCCTTTTTCGGACAATGTAAAACTACTAACAATCTAACTAAAATTCAGAGGCATAACGCCTATAATATGCCTCCCAGAACAGCCCCTAAACATAAAGAAAACAATTCAAAGATCCAGAGCACAATATTCGTGAAAGCAATTAACCACCTAGGCTATTCTTTCGACTTAAGGGCACTAATCTCGAAAAAAAAGATATTCATGGACAGCAACTTAGAAACATCTTTAAACATCCAAAACATGCCTCAATATCCAATTTCAAGTTCAATAAACACAACGAAGTAGTATAGGAAAAACCCGATATCGATTGATGTTATAAACATACAAAAACTCTCTTTTTCACTTCCTAAAACCCATACTTTATTTCCAATATAAAACAGCCCCAATACCCCCTTAACATGCATATAATCACCCAACAAGCATGCTTAAATAGTTGGGGTTTAACTATTAAAGAAAAAGAAAAATTCAAACATACACAATTTAAAGTTTAACAAATTTCTACTCACCTTGAATTGTATTTTCAGAAGCTTACTTCGCTTTTAAAAATATGAGGAAATATTCCCCACCTTTTGAAACTTATCTAATTTCAAGAACATCGATACAAAAACAACCTACAACGAGGAATTAGAAAATACAAATCGATCAGAGTCGAAAAATCATATCAAACCCGAAGGGTTTTTAAGTCATAAATTTTTATACACAACTGATCTTGCTATGAAATTAGCGTTAATGGAAAGATAATGGAAAAACGGTCAGAATGGACTACTTGCGTAAATCGGAGTCCGGATGATGAAATTATGGAGAATTCAATTCAAGAGATGTCATTTAGGCGAAAATGGGAGAAAAAGTGATAAATGGGGGCTGATTTCGGATTAAGGAGGAGGAAGAAGAAGAATTTAGGGTTTAATCCCGATTTCTGTTAATTACGAAAATGTCACTATGCAAAAACGGTCATAACTCATTCATCGGGACTCAGAACGACGAGCCGTCAGTTGCGTTGGAATCGTAATGACGAGACGATCCACATCATCTAAAATATTAAATTAAACTTGTGGTTTTAGTTTGGAGATTTTTTGAGAAATTACCAAAATACCCTTTTACTTGGTAACGGGTTGTTACAAACTATCCACCTTAAAAGACTTTTCGTCCTCGAAAAGTTTCATTGCACCGTAAAGGAATGGGGTTTTTATTCAAGATAACTTCTTTCTGCGTGATGTATTTTTCCTCACTATAAATAAATATTTAAATGAGTTCAATCCTAACCAGATTCTTAATTCTTTTTTTATAAACAATCTCTCTCTAACACATCAAAGGATTCAATAAACCTTGGACTCAATTTTCCTTGCTTCCCAAATTTCATAACTCCCTTCATTGGTGCTATCTTCATAAACACGTGATCATAGACAAAGAACTGGAAATCAGTCGTCCTTATATCTGTATAGTTCTTCTGTCTACTCTAACCAGTTTTTCATTTTTTTTCGATCAACTCAACTAATTCATTATTCATATGCACCAACTTAAGTCCTAAGGATTTTATTTCTCCTAACTCATCCCAATGAACTGGAGACCTACATTTTCTCCCATACAATGCCTCAAATGGTTTCATCTCTATCGTAGCATGAAAGCTGTTGTTGTGAGCAAACTCTATTAGCTACAACTTCTCATCCCAACTACCCTATAATCTAGCACACATGCTCTAAGCATAAACACTAAAATCTAGTTTACCTTCTCGGTTTGACCATCTTTCTTAGGATGAAAAGCGGTTTGATCGTAACTTAGTACCCATGGTACTAATGTAAACTCTACATGAACTTGACACAAATCTATTGTTCCGATCTGACACAATAGTCACTGGCACTTCATGCAACTTTACTGTCTTCATGAGACACATTTGAGCTCAAGTCTCGATAGGATAACTTAACTTCCCTGGATGGAAACACTATGATTCGGTCAACCATCCATAATCTTCCAATTCTCATTACTACTCTTCAAAGTTCTATGTAATCCACAAATAAAGTTCATCAATACCGCTTACCATTTTCCACATGGAAACGAGACGGGAAGTCAAATATTCAAAAAAAAATTCTTCCCAAAGCCTTGATTTGATGATAAATCAACATTTTTTTTTTACGAACTCAAACATATCATTTTTTTCCTTACCAGGCCACACATAAGCATCTTCAAATCATAATACATTTGGTTACAACCTGGGTGCTCTAAAAAAAATATAGAGGTATATGCTTCTTCTAATAACTTCATTCTCAAAGTTTCTTTCTTAAGAACACACAATCGTACACGATAAACTAAGGTATTATTTTTGGAAAAGCTGAAGTCCCAAGATAACTCTCATTGAGCATCTGGAAAATAACCCGCTAGACTAGTATTTGTCCTCTGTGCATCAATGATCTATTGTCTTTAAGTATGTCCCACCATTGATCAAGACAAACTAGCAGTCATCTCAAATGTCATTGATCACATCTCACCTCGTTCCATTTCCAATTGTAGTCTATATGGGTAGGCCCTAATAGCAGAAGAATGAACATTTAGCACGATATTAGTTTTATCTGGATGGTACGGTATGTCACGATCATCAAAAGCTCAAACTACCTACGATGTCTCTTATTCAATTCACTCTAAAAGAAGAAATATTTGAGACTTGTGATCCGTAAAAAAAATTTATAAATATTTTCTCCATAAGTAATGTTTTCAAATCTTTCAAGCATGAACCACAACTTCCAATTCTATATCATGCGTTGGATACTCCTTTTCATGCTCTTTTAACTGTCTCGAAGCATATGCCACTAGTTTTCCATGTTGTATTAGCACACAACCCAACCCTTTCTTTAAGGCATAACTATTATTAGTCAAACCTCCTGAATCATTTGGAGTTACCGAGACTAGAGCTGAAATCAATCTAAGCTTGAGTTCCTCGAAACTCTTCGCACACTTATCATCTCAATTATACTTCATTCTTTTTATAGGAAGCTTGGTCATTGTCGAGACTATTCTTGTAAGGTCTTGCACAAATCTATGATAATAGCCTATCAAACCGAAGAAATTTTGGTTCTCTACAACAATAGTTTGTCAGGGCCAACTACTTGCTGCTTTTATCTTAGAGAGATCAACTAAAATACCTTCATTTGACGCCACATGCCCCAAAAATGCAACTTGCTTTAGCCAAAACTCACATGTGATAAACTTGGCATAACGTTTATAATTCTCCAATGTAATTAACACAATTCTTTGATGCTCAGCATGCATCATCCTAATCTTTGAATACACTAAGATATCGTCTATCAATACTATCACAAACATATCTATGTACTTCTGAAACACAGTATGCACCAAATCCATGAACGTTGTTTGTATGTTTTTACAACCCAACACCACCACAAACTTGAAATGAGCACAACGAGTCCTAATTTTTATTATTATTTTTTTTTTTGCCCTTCTCTTGTTTTCAAATGGTGGAATTATCTTTAAAGAAACAACAACTTCTCTAAGATGGTCAAACATGTGTTCTATCTAGTACCATCAAGAATCTCTACAACTTCAACATGGGTGTAGCCGCTTGATACTTAACAAATCTCGAGATTCAATCGATAATCTATCATTCTGACTCAGGTCGGATTTTCCTTCCCACTTTATGTGACGACCCGTCACTTTTAAATAAATTAAAATCAGAGAAAACAGCGGAAGTCTTTTAATTTACGAAAAATTGGCGTGGTTTTGTTTGAAAATTGGCATGCCGAAAACCTGTTTACATCCTAATTTTCACATCTAATAAAATCTCATGGACTTTAAGTCCAAATCAGGAGTTCAAATGTTTCATCACATAAAAACCACATCAAAAGCTCTTATGAGCTATATACAACATCAAAGTGTTTGAAAATTCATAAAGTATTAACATATACTTTACAAAACCAACAAGTCCATCTCGAGGCCAGGCATCCCTCGATCACGCAAGACCACCTCCTTCTCCTCGACCTCTAGCCAAGGCATTACCTGAAATTGGTTGTAATATCATGAGCTAACAAACTAAGCCCAGTGAGAATAATAAGCATAAAAAGTAAATATAGACCTCAAACTCGCATTCCGATTTGTGTCCAATAAACCGACACAATCCTCCCTAGAATTCTCCAAAGTCTAGGTCATTCTAAGTCATATTTTCCATTTGATGAAACTAATTAGCACACTTAGGCTAATTGTTCATCCTTTAACTTGTTATAACATAAAGTAAGAAAAGTAAATGACTTTGCAAAAAAAATTATAACATCTCGACTCTCTTTCTCATCTATCATATGCATAAAAGTAATGAGTACATCCATAGGATACGCAATTGCCATTTATGCATGTAATGAAGGTAATGTGGATTTTTACAAACTATCCACCCTTATCCTTATGCATGAAGGTAATGTGGGAATCCACTCATCCACCATTCAACCTTATGCATGATGAAGGTAATGTGGGAATCCACTCATCCATCATTCACCTTATGCATGAAGGTAACGTGGGAATCCACTCATCCACCGTTCCTTTCATTCTTTTCATTCTTTTCTTTTTCTCTTTTCAATGATGCGAGATGTTGTAGTATAATAAATAATGGTGCAAAATGTTATGCATATGCTTGCATATGCTTGTACAATTAAATAAAGTAAAGTAAATGATAAAGTAATTAAGATACACATAAGGTAAATGGGCATAAGTAAAGACATAAAGTAAATGACAAAAAGTAAAATAACCGAGAAACTCGAATGAACGATATGACGATCGAACTCCGACATTAGTAATAAGATTAGAATCATAATTTAAACGATTAACCTATGTCCTCCTGGATTCTATACTTCCAAATAATCCGAGGTTCTATTAACCGTTTTAAATTACAAGTTGGATCATTTTGACTTCAAAATAATCCAACCTTAGTTTCATAACGAAACTAAGTTAGAATCTTCTAAGATTCAAAGTCTTTCTCGAGAATTTCTAAGTTCTCACTTAAAGGATTAACTCTTAATCCTAAGGGCACTAACTCACAACCCTCTAATCTTAGGTTCGGATTCTAATCTTAGTTTCAAACTCTCAAACCATCACACTAGTTTGCTTTCCATATTTAATTTAAATGCTAACTATTCTCACCTTATTAATAAGATGATTTAGCTCCTAAGTTCGAAGGAGCGATCAACCACGAAGTTCAAAAACACCTACAAACGAATTACATCGTAACAATCAATAACGAAACCAACTATCATTCAAACAATTACTAAACATACAAAGCAACGAAAACCCAATAAAACCCACAAAGAGGCCCACGGCCCTATCATCAAAAACGAGTCTCGGGTTTGGTTTTTCGGCTTTTTGGCAATTCAAAATACGTTTTGAGTTGGTTTTAATCAAATTCGATAATCCCGATTTCAATGGGTATCGATGAATAGTGTTTTTGAACATTAATCCCTTTCCGAATTGAATTTAAATAAACATTCATTCATTAATTTCTAACCCATTTTCAATCCCAAAAGGGTAAATTTCAAACGGAAAGGGTTTCAAAATTGAAACTCGGTTTTAGGGTTATGAAATAGTTTCCAAAAACACATAAAACTACTCCCGAATTGACAAACACCGAAGTTTCACGGCAAGAAATCGAAAGAACACAAAAGCTTGAATCAATTTCCATGGAAGTTCAATGAGAATTCGAAATCTAGGGCTTACCTTAGAGAGTTGGAAACGTTCCAAGAGTGGAATGGGTAGAAAGGTCCCGGCGAGAGCTTTCCAACGCATCCGAAATCACGCAAAACGGCCAAGAAACGGCCGGGCGACGCGTTTCTTCCTCTTCTCTTTTCTTCCCTTTGTTGCTCGGGTTTGGAGAAGAAAATGGTGATGTTTTGGTCAAAATGAGTCAATGACTCATTTAAAGAAGATGACAAATAGTAAATAGATATTTAGGAAGTTGGAAATTACGATTTTGCCCTTTTTAAGACTTTTGGCTTAAAACGAATCCCGAACATCTCAAACTAACCCAATGGTGATTAATAATTATTAATTGGCCCGTTAATAATTATTAACACCATTAAAACGTAATTAAATAAATAAAGCCATTAAAAGGAATTAAAATGAAATAAATTGCAAATTTCTAATTTAATAATAAATAAATGAACTTAATTACTTGAATTAAAATAAATAAATAAATAAAATTTTATCACAAAAATAACGGGACGTTACACTTTAAATTCTCTTTGAAAAGTACTTCTTATAAAATAATTTCTTCACTCTTTACTAAGTCACTATCACAATCAGATTCAAAGATCTAATTGTTTGTTCATACAACAATGCACTTTCAAATGATCTAAGAAATTCACAAATCTCAATTCTCTATACACTCGGGATATCCTCTTCTCAGTCTAATCTGAATCCACAGATTTTCCATCAAACTCACCTGGTGCGTATTTCTTACTCTATAAGAAATCGGGTATCTTCAATAAAACTTCTAGTTTTTACCAAGTGGTTTCTACATATCGCCATACTCAGTTTGAGGAGTATATACCACCTGAGCATCAAGTGGTACTTGAGTAACTACCAGATATGGTTGTACCTCAAAATTATAAAACTCTACATTAATCTCCTCAATCGGAGTGTCATAGGATTTGATCTTGTTTGATGATTTTGCATCGCTCTCATAAACAGGGTTAAATTCCACGGCCTCAACCGCGTCCCCTATCTCGACGTTGGCCTTGACCTCGGCCTCTCAATCTAGGAATAACAATTGGAAGCATACTAAAAACGGTACAAAAACACATAAGATATAACAAACATTACATGATGTTTCATCTTATCTTAAAACTTAAATATCTTAGTACTCTCGTTAATGGCATAAAATAAAGAAAATGAAACCTGGCGTTGATGAGTTCGTGGAGTGGCGGTTGGTTGGATTTGCGGTCTACAGAACCATAAGGGCTCTGATAGCAACTGTAACAACCCGAAATTTCCCAAAACATGGAAATCATAAAATAACAATAGCAGAAGCATTTAATTATCAAATCAGAGTTTTTCTCATTTAAATCAATCATTAAAACGTTCACAACCGATCGGTTTAATTTAAAACATAAAGTCATTTAAACCAAAAACAATCTTTAAAGCGTTATCAAAGAAAATGCTCAAACTAAAATGAGCTACTTCAGTTAATTTAACAAAACAAAACATGATTCATAACAAATCCCAAAAAAATAAATAGAAAGAAAGGTAAATCTCGCCGGCGTGCAAATCCATGCCAACCGAACACCACCTCGAACCACATCAGCCACCGAGATTCTTCTTTCCTTTACCTGAAAAAAATAGTTGTAGCATCATGAGGCTACGCCCAATGAGTAGAAAAATATTAAAATAAAAATCATGCCATGAGAGATTCTTCTAAGACTTTAAGTCCTTAATCGGCCTCACCGACTTCCGAAAATACTCTTTCACCTAAAGCTCTCATATTTAAATCGTTCCTCCACACTATCTTTTAATCCGCAAATTAAAATAATCAAACTTTCGAAATAGTTTCAAACTCTCTTTCTCATTTTAAAACTTTTCGATTTTCAACTTTCCCTAATACCTCTAGTCTCCTCTTTGACCGCAACCAAAGAGAGACTATACTCAACAAGGCATTTAAAAACTGTTTTCACATTTTAAATCCTTAAGAGTTTAAAATATTCTTTTCCATTGTACATATGGAATGAACCTACCCCGTTAAGTGCTATACAGTTGTGCACAACCGTATAATCTCCCTTAATGGCAAATATTCTTCTTTAAGCAAGGCCTTTGCTTAAAGCGAACCTACTACCATATTACTCGAGGTATTTATGTAATATGATCCTACACATCATTACTATGATGTTCAAACGAGTCTAAACTCAAACTTCTCAAAATACCCTCGTTCTAGGTCGAAATTCTCTAATCTTAAATTCTGGAAAATTCCCCTTTAAACCACTCTAAAACGTCCCAAAATCACCCAACATATCACTTTTGGGTTACTTCCAACAACTCTCAATAGTTTACAAGTCTAGAAGCGAAACTAGTCTAAACTAGTGTAGTTTCGCTCCTTTTTCGGACAATCTAAAACTACTAACAATCTAACTAAAATTCAACAGCATAACGCCTATAATATGCCTCCCAAAACAGGCCCTAAACATAAAGAAAAAAATTCAAAGATCCAGAGCACAATATTCGTGAAAGCAATTAACCACCTAGGCTATTCTTTTGACCTAAAGGCACTAATCTCCAAAAAAAAGATATTCATGGACAGAAACTTAGAAACATTTTTAAACATCAAAAACATACATCAATATCCAATTTCAAGTTCAATAAACACAACGAAGTAGTATGGGCAAAACCCAATATCGATTGATGTTATAAACATACAAAAACTCTCTTTTTCACTTCCTAAAACCCATACTTTGTTTCCAATATAAAACAACCCCAAAACCCCCTTAACATTCATATAATCACCCAACAAGCATGCTTAAATAATTGGGGTTTAACTATTAAAGAAAAAGAAAAATTCAAACATACACAATTTAAAGTTTAACAAATTTTTACTCACCTTGAATTGTATTTTCAGAAGCTTACTTCTCTTTTAAAAATATGAGGAAATAATCCCCACCTTTTGAAACTTATCTAATTTCAAGAACATCGATACAAAAACAACCTACAACGATGAATTAGAAAATACAAATCGATCAGAGTAGAAAAATCATATCAAACCCGAAGGGTTTTTAAGTCATAAATTTTTATACACAACTGATCTTGCTATGAAATTAGCATTAATGGAAAGATAACGGAAAAACTGTCAGAATGGACTACTTACTTGCGTAAATCGGAGTCCAGATGATGAAGTTATGGAGAATTCAATTCAGGAGCTGTCATTTAGGCGAAAATGGGAGAAAAAGTGATAAATGGGGGCTGATTTCGGATTAAGGAGGAGGAAGAAGAAGAATTTAGGGTTTAATCCCGATTTTTGTTAATTACGAAAATGCCACTATGCAAAAACGGTCATAACTCATTCATCGGGACTCAGAACGACGAGCTGTCAGTTGCGTTGGAATCGTAATGACGAGACTATCCACATCATCTAAAAATATTAAATTAAACTTGTGGTTTTAGTTTGGAGATTTTTTAAGAAATTACCAAAATACCCTTTTACTTGGTAACGGGTTGTTACAATAGCGTTTTACCAAAAGCCGTGGTTACCCCGTAATTAAAAGTATGAGATTTTTTTATAGCGTTTGGCTTACGCTATTGCATACGCTATAATAATATCAATTTGATTGCATGTTTAAATTGTTATGAAAACATACTATAGCGTTTTTCGTTCTGCTATAAAAACATATAACAATAGTGTTGGATACACGTTATGAGTTATATTTCATAGCCTTTTGAACAATATCATGGTTGCCCACGTAATTAAAAGTCTTAATCATATGATAGCGTTGGATACATGCTATCACATACGCTATAAACATATCTATGTATTGCATACTTAGATTGTTATGACAATATAACATAGCTTTCTAGTAACGCTATGATAACGTTTAAGATAGCTATTTTAAAACGCTATTGTATATTTTTCTTATATTTGATAACCATTTATATTTTATAGCGTTTTCAATAAGTTATCTAGTTTGCTATAAAAAACCTATAATCAAGAATATTTATAAAAGAAGGTATAAAACTAAGCTTTTTGAAAAAGTATACACAAAAATTATCACTACAAAATATATGTAAACATATTCTTATTCAGACACAATAGTAATCGAACTTGAGTTTCTAATAATAATGTAATGATCCAAAAAGTATACCATTTAACTCATTAAAGACAACATATAAAGTTCAATAATAAAAAGTACTAAATTGATCAATCCATTGTCTATTACATTTTCAAAAGTACTAAATTTGAAAACAAAAGCCATTGAACCCAGAGCTTGCGGACCTCTTTTCTTTGTCTCTTGTTCATGTACCTATACAAAGTAGCATGAAAATTAATATTCAACAAACCATGAATCTATATATAAAGCCCCATGTATACATAATCTCTAAACACTACCAACTAGGCTAATAAATGTAGAGGAATGATACATAAGACCATAGTCATCATTTTTGTCATTCCAGGAAATAAGACCTTGAAAATAATAAACAATAAAAGGAAAAGAAACATTGAATTCAATCTCATGTTCCTAAAATAAGAAGTTTATCAAACTCCATATTATCAAATTTAAAATGATTTGGGTTCGTAGATCTACGAGATAGAAAACTCATGCCACAAACTAAATGTTTTGTATATTAAATTCTTTATTCGGCATTTTTCAAATTAAGATACAACAACCAAGTAACACCTAAATACAATGTGCAAAAACAGTTTCCCATTTCTCTACTAAAAAAATAGTGTGTAGTGAGCTATTAATTTATATGTTATATAAAATAATCGCTATCAAACATATTAGGCTAATCATCTATTCTTAGAGACACATGATGGTATGTACAAAAATAAGAAACTTAATTCTTAAATCACTTTTAATAGGCTGAGGGAAAATACCTTGTTTGTCTCAGCCAATTTCTTAACATTCACCCAAGAACCATTCCCACCACAGCCTAAAAGTAATATCTTCTTGAAAAACCTGTGAAATTTGAGCAATTTCTTATAAGTTAATCAAAACATGAATAGAGAAAATGCCATTACTAAATCATAAATTACAAAAATTTAAAATAGTTTGCAAGTAATAAAAATTAAAATAACTATGATATATAATGCAATATGATTTTTCCATCTTATCTCTCTAGTAAATAGTATCAAATAATCATATTAATCATACTAGTTAAGGAAGGAATTTTAAAGTGTGTTGGTGATTAATAAAATCATATTAAAACTTTGAAATTGAATAGTCATTCATGGGTCATTTAAAAGCATATTTCAACATCATGTAGCAACAACTATTATAAATAATGTAAGTGTGATGACCCGACTATTTTAAAATCATTAAAAATAAATACAGCGAAAGTCTTTATATTATAAGAAAAATTGGCGTGGTTATGTTTGAAAAGTGGCTAGCCAAAAACCTGTTACATTTTAAATTCACAATTTAAATACACAAGGAACTTTAAGTTCCTAACCAGGAGTTCAATAGGTGTTTATAATCATAAAAGTAAAGACAAAAGCTCTTAAGAGCTATATACAAATTTACATAACATAAGATACAAATTAACAAAATGAGACCATGGTCTTTTTAAAGTATCTAGTCCATCTCTATGTCATCATCCTCTCGATCAAGCGCGCACCAGCTCCTCTCCAATGACCCCAAACATTACCTGAAATGTTTGTAATATCATGAGCTAACAACTAAGCCTAGTGAGAATAAACAAAATAAAAAATAAAGTTAGACCCCAAACCCGCATCCGGATTTGTGTCCAAGTAAAACTCACGGACTCTTTGCTATCAATCTATTCAAAGAGTTTTATATCAAGTGTTCCACTATTACTTACCAATTCTCCAATATAATTGTGGAACTACATTCCAAGCATTTCTAGGTATGGTTTCGTAATGCATTTAGCATTTATATCTCTTTTTCTTTATATACTTTATACTATGTACAAGGTTTACATCAAATCTTATTCTCTCAAAAATTTGAGGATCCACCTTCCAACCATTAGGAGGATATGTTTCATAACATATATATAACATTGAATCTCGTTCTCTTTAGTAGCTTATACTATGTACATAAGGTTTACATCAAGTCTTATTCTCCAATTACGAAATCTTCCAAATTATTGAGAAACTAGTTCTCTTACAACTTTCTCAATAAAACTTCCAAACTAGAGAATAATAACTTCCAAAGTTTAGAAGAAAGTGGTCATACCTAAATTTCTCCTTACAACCTTCATCGAGGTATATGGTTATATTCATTTGACCATAAAAACTTATATCATCTTCTCTTGATATAAACATATTTAAATAAAAACAATTTTTGTGATGAATGACAATAATAATAGCTTCTGCAGGCTATGTGTAAGCTCTCGCGGCTTGTGATGGCTCCTGCAGGCCATATGTCAGCTCTTAGGCCGTGCAATAGCTCCTGCAGGCTATGTGGTAGCTACTGTAGGCTACGTGAAAGCTCTCAGGCTATGTAATATGAATTTGAAAATCTTGTGATTTCAAGTAAAATAAAAGTAAAGTGCATAAAGTGCATTGCATAAAGTAAAGTGCATAAAGTAAAGTGCATAAAGTAAAGTACATAAAGTAAAATGCATAAAGTAAATAAACAGAAATTTCGGATTTACAATAAGTAAACCGAACTCCCGATAATTTAAACAAAGTAGATTCTTGCTTAAATAAGTAATCTACACTTCCAAGGATTTTAAACTTCCAAATAAAATCCAAAGTTCCATTTCCGAGTTTCTTTAACCATTCCATCTAAAAGTTTGGATCCTTTAACTTCCAATGATCCATTTTTAATCTCCAAAACGATTCTAACTTAGAACATCCTAAAGTTCAATGTTTACCTCGAGAAACTCCAAAGTTTTCACTCAAAGAACTAGTTCCTAATCCTAAGGGCACTAGCTCACTTTTTTTTACTCTTAGATTCGAATCCTATTCTTAACCTCCGATTCTACAAACCGTTCTACTTATTCGGTTTCTAAAATTACTTTAAATCCTATTTATTCTCACCTTAGCCAAAAAGTTTCGCTCCAAGTCTCTGATAGCGCGATGAAACAACGATCCGAAACACCTACAATTAAAAGTATATCTAACGATCATTAATAAATCATACATCGATCAATTAACATCTAAAAGCTCAAAATGACGAACAACCCCGGAAAAACCCAAGGGTGCTCTCGGCCCCTCAATGAAAAATGGGTTTCAGGTTCGGTGTTTCTGCTTTTAGGCACTTTAGAGGTGTTTCGAGTTGGTTTTAAGTAGTTTCGAAGTTCCCGATTTCAATGGGTATCGATGATTCGGGTTTTTGAACAATAATTGATTTCTCGAATTTAGTTACAATAAACAATATATCAATAAGTATAAACCCCAAAACAAACCCTCACAATGAAAAATTCAAACGGGAAGGGCTTCGACTGAAACTCGGTTTTAGGGTTTAGGAAAAGTTAAGTAATAGTTACCCAATAATTTTTCCATCAACATTCAACAACAAAATTGGAAGAGGATGAGGGTTTTGGCTAAGAACTCAAAAACTTGAATCAATTTCTATGGAAATACTAAGAAAATTCAAGATCTAGGGCTTACCTTAGAGAGGTGGAAACGTTCCAAGAGTGGAATGGGTAGAAAGGTCTTGGCGAGAGCTTTCCAACGCATCCGAAATCACGCAAAATGGCCAAGAAATAAAGCCGGGGCGACACTTTCTTCCTCTTCTCTTTTCCTCCTCTTCTTGCTCGGGTTTGGGGAGAGTAAATGAGAAGATGAAGTCAACTTTTGGTCAAGATGGCATTTTAAAGATGAATGAATAGTATCTAGATATTTTAAGAAGTTTGGAAATGACGGTTACGTCCTTTTAATGACTTTTGACTTATAAATCGAAACCCGAAGCTCTTAAATTAATCTAAAGGTGATTAATAATTATTAAGTCGTCGAAGCGAATTTAAAGTATTAAAACGATTAAAAAGAATTTCGGACAAAAATAACTATTAAAATCGAAATCACTATTTAAATTAACCTTAAATACTTTAATTAAAATAAAAAAAATTCACTTCAAAATAATGGGACGTTACAGTAAGTCAAGCACCTATACAAGTTGCAAAGAAGAAAAATGTACAGCCAACTTGTTTTTCAAAGCTAACTAGATTAAATAAAAAAGTAAATTGAGGAAACTAATTATGAACAAACCTCACTCTTAAATGCAGCTACAAGTCTTGCATCTATAATAAAGAAAAAAAAAGAGTAAAATCAAAATTAAAATCAAACACATTTATAATTTACTTCAGCAAGACTTCCATGAAATTTAACAGAACTAACAAGCAATAAAATTTACACATCTTCTCTTTATCAATAGTGAGATCCATAAAACACAACTTAATACAAGATATTTTGATGGAAAATTTAAATTTTAGTTGTTATTAGCATAATTGTAACTTTTACATATTCATTACGTTAGTAGTTTGTGTCTATATTACATTTAAATTTTATAAAATTATTTCAATTTACTTTAGGCTTATGCCTCAAAGTTCCTCAAGACTTGTGCAGCTATATCTTACATTTCCATGTGAATATGCCTCTAAACTCCCTTCCATCTTATAGAACAAATGAAAGGGTAGATTATGCTCTAAAGAGATAAGAAACAAGGCGTCTTCAACATCTAGCTCACGATTTGTAACAATCTTATAGGGAAATGCAATAAAGTATTGCTAATCATAAAGTATTTAGTTGAGTGACAAAAAACAATACATGAGAGCAGATCGAACCTGGACGGTTTGGCAAAGAGATTGAAACTGGAAGAGGTTGCTTGACAACCATATGCAAGGTGTGCCCATCTTTAACGTCTAGCTCCCATTAAGAAATACTTAAACGAATTTTCAAATATGAAAGATCAAGTGATCCCTAGAGTCCTAGACACAATGCTAGACAATTTGCACCAAGAGAACAAAATACACCCTTAAAAAAAGAAAAAAAAATTGCAGTTGCATTTATTTGTTGAAGTATAAGTAGAAGAAGGTAAAAACATTTTACCTGGCCACTTGTCGGCTCATATAATCGGAGTAAAAGATTTACCAATATGCTTTTACCACTGCCACTAAGAGCAACCTAAGATGAAGAATAACAAAGGACATCAACTTATTGTTCACTACAGAAAACAATATCTGATAAGTAAAAGGAAGGAAAATACTTACTACTGTTGTGATTTCATCGGGATTCACTGAAATGCTTAAATGTTGGAGTACAGGCACTGTAAAATATTTGCATTAATTGTCTCCAAAGTAGAATATTTCAAAGAGATGAATGATAAAAAGAATATAATTATTTATAACTGTTAAAGCAGTAGTAATGAGATTCAGCAAGCCTAATCAAAATAAATAAACGAACAATCATTAACAATCAGAGGTGGCATATTTGGAAATATAGTAGAGTAGTTGATTGTAGCTTATCAACCTAATTTGTATTGGTTACAATAGTGACATACTCCTTGTACTCCTGAAAACACAAGCTTGGTAAAGCAAGAAGGATAGAAAAATGCGAGCTCAATAAAATTATTAAGCTAACATTGAATTGAATAGCTTTAAGCGTTATCAAAGTAGCCCCAGAAAAGGTCAAAGACTCTTAACAATAAACATTTTCAAGAGCAACTAGATGAAGTTGCACTAATACAAGTATTTCACTCATAGAATAAAGACATTGCCAAATTTGAGGATGCTGCAAGTTGAATCACAATCCATGAGATATGAGAAATGCAATACCAAAATATCATGGAAAATTCATAGACTTTAAGGAAACAAGCATAAACATTTGCTTATTTATTTTGATTAGGCTTGCTGAATCACAATCCATGAGGTAGAGACTGCAATAGGTGTTATAAAAAAGTGGTGTGTTGAGAAGGGATGTTGGATAGACCATTTACAATTAAAAAGAAATTTACCGTTGGCCTTGTGGAATAACAGAACGAAACATCCAAAAACTCAACAGCCCTGTCAGTTTCTGCAATTTTGTTCTTGTAAATGTTTATATTTTCGTAGAAATTAACTATATGAAAAATGAACAGCTCATAAACTTTTAACAATTTACACTAAAAGTAATGGGCTTGACCGCTTGAGGTAAACAGATTATTCTAGATTCTAGAATATGAAATGTTTTCCATGTTAAAAATTCAAAAGAATAGGAAAAAACAAATGATATTTTTGCAAATTAGGTTATCAGTCTGGAAAAGCAACTGCACCGTGAAATATATTGCTAAACTAAATATAATAATTTGAATGAAAACAACATTTTGAAAGTGGTGCAGGAAAGAAATTTTTGGTGCTCAGTCAATCACCTAAAAGTCCATAACTAAGAATACTGAATACGATAAATAAAAATATATTGTACGAGGAAGTAACAAATTAAGAAACAAGTTGCTTTAATTTATACTCCTTGTTTATTAGTAATACCAAAGCTTGATGAGGAACTTGATTTGAATTAACGCGATAAAGTTCAAGGCATATAAATTAACATGTCAATGCCAAACAGTAAAGATGAAGTAAAGTACCACATGATTTCTCATCAAACTTACTCATGAAAATCTTTGATGATATGTTCATATTTTGTCTCTCCTTGGACTATGACAGAGGCGTTGGAGAGAGCGTAAAAAAAATCTCGATAGCGGAATCGGCGAGGATGGCCCGTATGTAGTTTTGAAGAAAATATTAGTTTAATAAAAATTCTACGCACTGAGTCTTTTTTGGCTCATTCTTTTAAAAAGTTTCCCCTCCACAGGTAGCATTCGAGTTTCAGAGACGATCGAGCCTACGACGAGCTTATCTGCCATGTGTTGTGCATCAGCTTAGCTAGTACATGAATCAGTTTAGTTTGAAATAATTTTAACACCGTTATGTTTAGTTTGCTTTGATGGTAGGTGTTGGCGTTTAGCTATCGCTTGCCATCAGCGAACGTCTCGTCTCCGGTGTATAGGGAGAACTCAGTATGGGTCGTGACAATAAACTTCCACTGTAAGATTTTTTCATAAATCAGAAGAAAAAAACGATAAAAAAAGAAGAAGCCATTTGAGTCTTTCTCGAAAAAGCTTTCAACAAATACAAAAAATTTCATCTAAAGATGAAGGTATGATTCCCATTTAGATTGAATTAAATATTTGTTTTATAATTTTATCAACCATTATTTTTTTCGCATTATTTGTCCATAATTTTGCAATTGTCTAACGTAGTTTCAGTTTTGGAAGATTGTTATGGGTTCAAAGCGATGGCTAAAAGTAGGGCTCTTTTTAAGGGTAAGATGGTAATTGCGACAATTATACTCCTTTACATTTGTTTTCCGCTTGGAATGGAACCGTCTAAATGATGTCGTGGGGGATGGTAGGCGGGGGTATTTTGGGGATTTTGTTTGCAAATCATATCAATTAAATGTCTACATACAAACATTTAATTAAAAAAAAGTTTAAAATGAGGTACTGAAGTTAAAATTTAATAAAAAAAAAAAATTTCACAACCTTAATCTAGTAAAACCCGCTATTCAATCATTTATAATCTTCAATTCAATCTTATTGAATTAAAATTAATATGAGGTGCCTCAATTATACATGGTAATTTAATTTAATAAATGATTGACTAAGGGAATTTTTTTTAAATTAAGTACTATATATCATATACAAATTTGATATTCAACCACATATTTTTATTCAATAAATTATTGAATTAGGGGAAATTTTATTGAATTAAAAAACATCATATTTTAATTTAATAAATTATTGAATGAGAGGAAAATTTTATTGAATTAATAAATAACTTTTATTTCTTTAATTTTAGTAAAAATAATTAATTTATAATTTTAGAAAAAATATCATTTTGGGAATTATAAAAAATTACTATTATGAAGAGAATTAACTTTATTAAATATGTCATTTGAGTTCATCCCCTTTTAAGTTTTGTGATGTAACTTAAAATTTCTAAAATAATGTGTTTTAATTTTTTTTAATTAATATAAAAAGTTAATTAATACTACTATAACCAATTAATAAATTGTTAGTTCCAAATGTATATATATATATTTTGTATATACGTTCTATCTTTTTTTTTCTTTCATAAAACAATGAGTTTTTAATTTCAAACATAATGTAACGTCCCGTTACATTCGAAGAATTATTTACTTATTTATTTATTCTAATTAAATTATTTAGATTAATTTTAGAATTTATAACTTAGGATTTAGGAGTTTATTTCGTTCGTAAGACCTTTTAATCATTTTATTAGCTTAAATTAGTATCGGGCATATTAATAATTATTAACGGGCCAATTAATAATTATTAATCACCTTTTACCAAGTTTAAGTACTTCGGGTTTCGTTTTAGAAGTTAAAAACAAACGAGGGACAAGATCGTAATTTTCAATTTCTTAAAATATCAAAACACTATTCATTCTCTTCTTTTAAAAACACCAAAAAGTCAAAAATCAAAACATTTCTTCTCTCCTTTCTTCCTTGGTGTCGTAGCCCCCCTCTCCCCTTAAAATGTTTTTTGGGTTTTCTTCGATTCTCGGTGGATCGTCTCGATTTTGGTTGCATTAGATAGCCCTTGAGACAAGCTTCCTTTTCAACCTGTGATGACCCCGACTCCTTTTAAATCATTTAAAACCAAAACACAGCGGAAGTCTTAGTATTTTATAAAAAAGGGCATGGATATGTTTAATTAAAACTTGGACTATCCAAAACCTGTTTACATTTTTCACATCAGAGAATTTAAAAGACAAGGAATTGCAATTCCTCTTGTGAAGTTTAAAGAAGATCATAATTATAAAAGTTAAAACGAAAGGCTCTTATGAGCTTATATACAAATGTACAACTCAAAAGACGAAACATGAAATAAAATGAGTCCATGAACTTTAAAAGTAGCTCTAGTCAATCCCGCCATCTGAAGGGATGATTTACTAAACTAGCGGAATTTGATTTAGTAAACTAATTAACATTTAATTATGGATCTATTAATATCATGCAATTTGTGAAAAAACATGTAGATTCATGCTTTAAATTTCGAAAATTAAAATCAAAACTTACATTGAGTAATAAATGGAGAATCGGTTGGAGGTTTCTTTACAGCATCAAATCCTCAACAACACCGGATCTTCTACGCTATATCCCGATCGATCAAACGAAATCCGATTGTGGGATCGAACTTTAGAAGAAATTGGGAAGAAGAAAAATATTTTCTTCCCAATGGACTAGGGAAAATCGGCTAAGGAGGGAGGAGAAGAGAAAGAGAGAATTCCGAATTTCTAAGGAATTGAATTGTATTATTTATGAATGACCCAACCTTCCTATTTATAGAAAAATAGGAATCCTAATCACATTAGGATTAATCTATAGAGATAAATACAAAAAAAATAAAACATTATCTCTTTCCTTTATCTTGCAATTTCGAAAATGCCATAGATAAATAGGAGATTATTTTATTTTCTTTATTTTATTTATCTTGGGTAAATAAATCTATGTAATTATTTTAGGATATAATTCAAGCAATTATCTCTCCCAAAATACATATATAGCCGAAAATTGGCTTTAATAATTAATAAATAATTCTAATTTATTTAATTAATTATTTTGGGCCAATTTCAATTGAGTTCATTAATCCAATTGGGCTTGAAATTCTCTCTTAAATTAATAAGTCCAACTTAATTAATTAATTTATTTATTAATTACCATTTAAATAAAATATTTTATTTAAACAATTAATATTTTCTCCCGACTAAATATTATCAAATTTATATTTAATTATTAATTTCCATTTAAATAATTTTCATTATTTAAATAATTAATAATAAATATTATAATTATTAATTTCCATTAAATAAACTCATTATTTAATTAATAATTTTATTGACAATATTTTATTATTAATTAATTAATTTTAATTATTAATTTCCGTTCAAATAAAATTAATTATTTAAACAATTAATAATTGTTAATTAATTTCAAATTATTAATTATCATTTAAATATACTCAATATTCAAATAATTAATAATATCTAATTAATAATATTTCATTATTAATTTCATGTTCAAATAAACTCATTATTTAAACAATTAATAATGTTTACATTAATTACCGTTTAAATATACTCAATATTTAAACAATTAATATTGCCTATTTTAAGTAATTCACTTTACTTAAAATTTCCATTTCTTCTACTTGATTTCGCGACTACGATATTTGGGCTAGCATAGGGACCCGATGGACCTATAGATCATGGGCTTAATAATTAGTCAATTAATTGATTAACTCATAATCAGTTAATTACTTATTATCTAATATGAATAATTCCACTATAGATTCATAGCTGAACTCCCCTCACTATAGATGAGTTATGTCCATTTAGTTTATCTTTATTTATATCTGTGATCTAATCCTTCACCTGGAACCCTCATAATTACAGG
Source organism: Gynostemma pentaphyllum (assembly GCA_028015215.1). Taxonomy (NCBI): domain Eukaryota; kingdom Viridiplantae; phylum Streptophyta; class Magnoliopsida; order Cucurbitales; family Cucurbitaceae; genus Gynostemma; species Gynostemma pentaphyllum. The sequence continues at coordinate 36,461,241 of CM051353.1, read as the reverse complement.
CGGATAAATTTACCGTTTTACCCCTGTAATTACCGCTTTATCCTTGTGTTCCCGCTGATTCTCCAATGAACATTATCTTTAGTCGAACTAGAGATAATATACTTCTGTGATCAATAGAAGTCGTGGCGCCACTTGTTCATGTCTCGAATCAGTACATCAAGGGAGTTTCCTAAAGTTCCTAAAATGTTTAGGTATCGCACTGATACCGTTAATTTATAGGAAAGTTATGAATTCCATCTCGTGAAAATGAGTTCCCAGCTACTTATCTAGTCATGTTCCCAAAACAGGAGTGTATTGAGCGTTCTTACAGATCGCTCTCAACCATGTGAATCAAAGAACATAACTCCATAAATAGGAGTCCGCATTTCACTCAGGATTGAGATCTATCACGGTTGATAAACTTAGTTTGATATTCGATTATTTCTCGTAAACGGTACTAATGAGAAATTTGATCGAACATCGTGGTCCTGTCTTATACAATCAACATTGCATATGATACTTCCATTTCATGTCTCCCACATGAATGATCAGGATTCGATCATTTGTCTATAAACAAAATGCGAAGCTATCAACAGTGTTACCAGGATAAGGTTCTCAAACGTTATCCATTTACTGTAGACACTTTTAAGTTACTCATCTCGACTTTAATCCTCTCATATGACTCACACACTAAGTCGTGATTTCATATGAGTAACTTAGGGTTTACTATTTGAATGTTTGATATTAATATATTTCCATATATTCCTAATATCGTCAATTGAATCAATCTAGATAATATAAAGAACTTATGTTTATTTATTCGAAATAAATTATTATAATTAAATAATTACAAGTTCTAGGACACTATTGCTAACAATCTCCCACTTGTCCTAAATCTTTGGAGATTTGACTTGTAATTCCAGTCAAACTGGATGACTATCAACTACTTAGCCATGGTAGTCATTTTAATGCTTTATCAGTAACGTTTTCATCTGTTTAGTATGTATTTCTTTTGTCTGATGTTAGTTTCATTAAGTGTAATAGATTCCATATTTTATCGCCATAAAATAAACTCTATTAACTATTGATTTGAAACTATCATCTTCAACCACCTTTCATTTACTAACGACTTAGTAATTACGCGAATCTAGAGTTTAGTTAGTAAAAACTCATTTTACTTATACTTAACTCATCTGATATTTAATTCGCAAAAGTCTTTTGTCAAATTCTTACATGGAAATAAATTCATGTTCGAATTTGAGCCCGTGCAACTCATAAAATCTCCCATTTTATCTACGTGCACTAACATACTATTTGTAAATTTTATTTTAGTCACATTGGTTCTAGGATTCTCGAAATTCTTAAGCTCCCACTACAAAGTAATTCTCCATTACTTTCATTTGTTTAATGATTACAATTCTATACTTCTTATTATTTCCAAAAATAATGTATAAGTATAAGTGACCCTTTTCAACTCAACTATTGAAAATTCATGTCATTTTTATTTCACTTATTTTGAACTTTATTCATTGATTTTGAAGTCAATGAGTTTCACTTGGACTTCGAAAGTCCTTTGGTTCGTATTATAACGCTCCCACTCAAATAAAGTTCTATAAGTAGTTTTACCATTTAAACTTTTAAATGACTACTTGTTTTATTGTGAAATAAAATCATTGTAATTCTTTTCTATCTTAAGTATGGTTTAAACTTTTTCAGTATCACTGATTTACTGAACTTTTCTTTGATAATTTGTGAATTCAATTATTCACTAATTATTGCTCTCTGATTTCTGTTTTGTTTATTCCATATCAGTTATTACCTTTAAAACATACTTTTAAATAACTGAATGTTTGGAATATAAGAAATCGATTTAATGTTTACTTATCACTTAAGTTCTAACATCTAAATGTCCAACTTTAGTGATGTTTAAGTCTAGTTATCTTTGATAAATCAAAGATATTCGATTTTACTTTTCCCATAAGTTCGTGGATTAATATGGTTATCATCTCAAACTCCTTGAGAACCATCTTTAAGAGATTAATCCCTCTAACTTATTTAAGTAATTTTAGACTTAAGTATTTAAACATTTTTAAACCTTATAACTCATTTAGATATACCGGAGTTTAGAATTTGGATTTAGAATTTATTTGTTTTATACTAAGTATTTTGAATAACCATCCAATCACACTTTGGAACTTTGTAATATAGTTGTAGAGGAATATCTACCTAAATAACTCTTATTTAAAATATTCCCAAACTTGGTTCACATGAAATAAGAACCAACAGTTATTACATAATTCAAAATAAAAAAAAAAATTGATAACTAAACTAAATTAGAAAACTATGGATTTTAGGAAAAAGAATATTTTCTTCCTTTTTAGACTATTGTAAAATCGGTTACAAGGAAAATAGGAAGAAGAAGAGTTTTCAATTTCGAAAATTGAAATCAGAAGCTTTTGAATGAACAACCAAGACGTTTATATTTATACGAAAACAGTTTTCCAATCGAATTAGGAAATACTATTAAAATAAATACAAGATAAATGCCAAGAATAAAATCAAATTTTATTCCTTATTTATCTTACGTGCCGATTTTATGTGTATAAAATCAATAAGAAAAACTAATTTTTCCTTGTTTAATTTGTCATTGGTTAAACATTCTTTATATATTTATTTTAGACAAAATAATTCAACAATTATTTCCTAAAATATTATATATGAGTCGATTTTGGTATTTAATAATTCAAATAATTTGAACCAAAATCCATTGAATTCATTAATTAAATTATAGGTTCTTCCTTATTAATAAATCTTATTTATTAACTCTTGATATTTATTTCAATAAATCAATTATTTAAATAAAATATCATATTCCGATTTTGTATTTTATTATTAATAAATATTTATTATTTCCTATTTAAATAATCGAAATTATTTGAATTAATAATAAATATGTTATTTACTATTATCCTTTTAAATAATCGCTATTATTTAAAATTAATAATAAATGTTTAATTATTAATTTCCATTTAGGTAAACACATTACCTAAATAATTAATAATTATTTATCAATAATATCTTATTACCATTTAAATAAACACATTATTTAAATAATTAATAATAATGATATTAATTTCCATTTAAATAAACTCATTATTTAAATAATTAATACTGTCTGTTTATTCAAGTAATTTGCTTTACTTAAATTATTCATTTCCTTTTCTAGGAAACACAGTTCTCATAGTTCAGTTTGTTCTTTCCAAGTATAGTGACTTAAACAGATGCTATATTACTGAAATTTAAATAAACTTTATCTTAATAATCTAACAGGCATTCAACATTCAAATACTTAAAGTTTCGACATATAATTAAATATGATGCATGAATGCGAACATATTCATGAACAGAAAAGCCCTAAAACATGTTACTATGTCACGATATTTTAATGATACTGGTGAAGTGCCGTCGAATGATAGGTCAGTTACCATCATTAAAACGAGATGTCACTCGAACAATTGACAACTCCAGAATAACTCATATTCCTATGTCATTGTTTACCGTGTATTTGGTCAAGAATTTCGATAACAAACTTTATCAAATTTCTTTTTTAAGTGTGACCCACTAATTTAGTCTTTTAAATAAAATTGAAGAGTGTCTACGAAGTGTAGATTCAGTCTTCAATCAATCTCATTTAAAATTCTTTATCCCTTTCGGGAGACCCAACTTGATATTGATTTATACAATAAACCTTCCTATGGGAATGAACACCTGCAGCAGTGTTACAGTGGCCATGTATAAATCTCACGTTTCGAGCCCATTAGTGGAGACCATAGGATACATTGACATATTTCCTTCTCCCACTTAATATTTTGAGTTAGGGTTTCATAACTTAAACTAATTCAGGCTAACTCATTAATCCAAGTTTTAATTAACCTAATCAACTTTAACTCTTAAATTGGTTAGATTAATTTTATAAAGTGATTGTTCAAGTTTTCCTAATTAAAACTAATCACATTATGAGCCGTCTTAATAATTTTGATTTATTAATTTGAACTTTTCTCCCGGATCGCTCCCGGCTAGAGGCGCTCCGTGTTAGGGGAACTTTATGAAACCTCATCGCAGGCGAGCTTTCTCGCGAGATCCGTTCAATTTAATTAATCTCAATTATTAATTTTTAATTAACCCTTAATTAAAAGTTTCTATTTGTTTATCTTATATGGATTTTGGCCCAATTGTTTAAACAATAATTCCATATTACAAATAATTCATTTAGTTTCTATTCAACTTTTAAACTAGATTTAACTTTTGAATTTTAACTAAATAAGCATGCTTTTAATTCTAAAACAATTAGAATATAATTTTCGATAATAACATTTACAAAATAAAATTATAGCATGCTTCACATACATTAGCATATAATAACACATATTATATCATGATGCATGTATGTACAATTAATTAAAATCATACAACCTATGGTGGGATTTTCTACATGACATACTCTTATGCATGAATATTATTTAAAAACAATTATATCATACATATAAAAATTTAAATAATAAATAGCTAAATTGACCAGGTATTCTTGGCACTATTTCTAAAACGGAAAATTAAATTACAACTTAATTTAAATCTTCCATTGTAGAATTTTGAGGCTTCAACTTTCTCTCTCCTCCATGGTGTAGGCGTGGGCATGGGTATTTATGGGGTAAATATTATCTCCTTAATATTTCCATAAATACTTGTTTTAAAATAATTATCTTTTAATTAAATGGAAAAAATAAAGAAAAATATTTTCCATGTAATCTTATATCAATTTCTAAATTCATAATTTAAGATAGGGATATAATCTTTAAAAAGATTTTATCCTTATCTTAAATATTTAAATTTTTAAATTGAGATAACAAGATAATTATGATAAAATATCTTACCATATCTTGAAAAAATCTCCTCCTTGGGCGTGGACCACATGGATTGTTGGAGATGAATTTTCTTCTCTTCCTCCCTTGGTGTAGCCGATTTTGCTTCTTTTGGTATGGGAAAATTACAACCTTTTCCTATACCCTAAAATTAGGGTTTACAAATTTTCTACTGAAATTTAAAATCCTAAGTTCCTCAAGAATACCTAAACAGTCAATTAGCAAACCTCCACAATTTATATAGCACAATTTATATAAACATACATAAAACGATTTTTATGCAACCCACCAAAATTTTCGAAAACTCACAATTTTGCATGATAATTAAAACTAGCTCCGATACCAATTGAAGGGATGATTTACTAAACTAGCGGAATTTGATTTAGTAAACTAATTAACATTTAATTATGGATCTATTAATATCATGCAATTTGTGAAAAAACATGTAGATTCATGCTTTAAATTTCGAAAATTAAAATCAAAACTTACATTGAGTAATAAATGGAGAATCGGTTGGAGGTTTCTTTACAGCATCAAATCCTCAGCAACACCGGATCTTCTACGCTATATCCCGATCGATCAAACGAAATCCGATTGTGGGATCAAACTTTAGAAGAAATTGGGAAGAAGAAAAATATTTTCTTCCCAATGGACTAGGGAAAATCGGCTAAGGAGGGAGGAGAAGAGAAAGAGAGAATTCCGAATTTCTAAGGAATTGAATTGTATTATTTATGAATGACCCAACCTTCCTATTTATAGAAAAATAGGAATCCTAATCACATTAGGATTAATCTATAGAGATAAATACAAAAAAAAATAAAACATTATCTCTTTCCCTTATCTTGCAATTTTGAAAATGCCATAGATAAATAGGAGATTATTTTATTTTCTTTATTTTATTTATCTTGGGTAAATAAATCTATGTAATTATTTTAGGATATAATTCAAGCAATTATCTCTCCCAAAATACATATATAGCCGAAAATTGGCTTTAATAATTAATAAATAATTCTAATTTATTTAATTAATTATTTTGGGCCAATTTCAATTGGGTTCATTAATCCAATTGGGCTTGAAATTCTCTCTTAAATTAATAAGTCCAACTTAATTAATTAATTAATTAATTTATTAATTACCATTTAAATAAAATATTTTATTTAAACAATTAATATTTTCTCCCGACTAAATATTATCAAATTTATATTTAATTATTAATTTCCATTTAAATAGTTTTCATTATTTAAATAATTAATAATAAATATTATAATTATTAATTTCCATTAAATAAACTCATTATTTAATTAATAATTTTATTGACAATATTTTATTATTAATTAATTAATTTTAATTATTAATTTCCGTTCAAATAAAATTAATTATTTAAACAATTAATAATTGTTAATTAATTTCAAATTATTAATTATCATTTAAATATACTCAATATTCAAATAATTAATAATATTTCATTATTAATTTCCTGTTTAAATAAACTCATTATTTAAACAATTAATAATGTTTATATTAATTACCGTTTAAATATACTCAATATTTAAACAATTAATATTGCCTATTTTAAGTAATTCACTCTACTTAAAATTTCCATTTCTTCTACTTGATTTCGCGACTACGATATTTGGGCTAGCATAGAGACCCGATGGACCTATAGATCATGGGCTTAATAATTAGTCAATTAATTGATTAACTCATAATCAGTTAATTACTTATTATCTAATATGAATAATTCCACTATAGATTCATAGCTGAACTGCCCTCACTATAGATGAGTTATGTCCATTTAGTTTATCTTTATTTATATCTGTGATCTAATCCTTCACCTGGAACCCTCATAATTACAGGCGGATAAATTTACCGTTTTACCCCCTGTAATTACCGCTTTATCCTTGTGTTCCGCTGATTCTCCAATGAACATTATCTTTAGTCGAACTAGAGATAATATACTTCGTGATCAATAGAAGTCGTGGCGCCACTTGTTCATGTCTCGGATCAGTACATCAAGGGAGTTTCCTAAAGTTCCTAAAATATTTAGGTATCGCACTGATACCGTTAATTTATAGGAAAGTTATGAATTCCATCTTGTGAAAATGAGTTCCCAGCTACTTATCTAGTCATGTTCCCAAAACAGAAGTGTATTGAGCGTTCTTACAGATCGCTCTCAACCATGTGAATCAAAGAACATAACTCCACAAATAGGAGTCCGCATTTCACTCAGGATTGAGATCTAGTACGGTTGATAAACTTAGTTTGATATTTGATTATTTCTCGTAAACGGTACTAATGAGAAATTTGATCAAACATCGTGGTCCTTTCTTATACAATCAACATTGCATATGATACTTCCATTTCATGTCTCCCACATGAATGATCAGGATTCGATCATTTGTCTATAAACAAAATGCGAAGCTATCAACAGTGTTACCAGGATAAGGTTCCCAAACGTTATCCATTTACTGTAGACACTTTTAAGTTACTCATCTCGACTTTAATCCTCTCATATGACTCACACACTAAGTCGTGATTTCATAAGAGTAACTTAGGGTTTACTATTTGAATGTTTGATATTAATATATTTCCATATATTCCTAATATCGTCAATTGAATCAATCTAGATAATATAAAGAACTTATGTTTATTTATTCGAAATAAATTATTATAATTAAATAATTACAAGTTCTAGGACACTATTCCTAACACCATCATCATCAACTAGATCAGACTGCATTAGGTCCTCTCCCACGACCTTGAGCATTACTTGAAAATTTTTATAATATCATCACCTTAAAGCAAGCCCAGTGAAAATAAATGGAAAATAGAGTAACATTAGACTCCAAACCCGTATTCGGATTTGTGTCCAAGTAAAACTCACATACCCTTTACCTTTCAACCACTTAAAAGAGTTTTGTACCAAGTATTCAACTTTTACTCACCAAATCTCCGAAGTAATCGAGGATCTAGCTTCCAAGCATTTAGGAGGACGTGTTTCATAACACACATAACATTCTTAATTCATTCTCTTTAATACCTTATACTATACATAAGGTTTACATCAAAGATTACAATCTCCAACTTTCAAGATCTTCCAAATAATTGAGAATCTAGTTCTCTCATATATGTATCATAATGATTATACAAGGTTCAATGCATCTTTGTATTTTCTCACTATACAAGGTTCAATACACCCTTGCATTTTCTCATTATACAAGGTTCAATATACCCTTGCATTCTCTATAGCACTCGGCTATACATCATATTTCATTCTTTTTCTCTATGGAAATGTATGATATACATAATGTTTCATTCCTTTTCTCTATAGCAACTCAGGCTATAAAAAGTTTACATTCCTTTTTTTTTAAATAATGCTAAGCTCACTACGTCTTAACATATTCAAACAAGATAATTCATGATTAATGACGATAGTGTTAACACACGCATTCTCAACATTATTCATTAACTCGCTCGACAAATGTAAAATACACGCAGCATTTACATCAACATGACCATCAAATGCTTATAATGACAGTAATGAAGCTCCCGCAGGCTAACAATACTTCATTATCTCACTTTCCAAAATAAAATATACGAAGTCTTTTCAATAATATCTTCCCACTTCTAGTGAATAATGACAGTAATGAAGCTCCCGCAAGCATTAACTCATCCATCGAATACAAGGTTCAATGCACCACTGTATCCTCATATATGTATCATAGTAATTTTGGATAATACTAGATAATGTGAATCTGTCACCTACAATACATCAACGAGGCGTCAACGTGCAACTGACACCTACAATACATCAACCGAAAATATTTTTTATAATTCATAACTAAAATATGAAAAAGTATGATTTTCGGGTGAATAATGATTTTTGGATGAATAGTGTTTTTCAAAATTCCGAGCTTAAAATCGTCAAATTTCTTGATGGAAATACATGATTTCAACTTCAAAACTTATTTAGAAACAAAACCATATAAAAAGTTTTGAAAACTCACTTTTTAGGGCTTCCCTTAGAATGAGAAACGCCAAAAAGCTAGGTTGGATAGGAAGCCCCGTCCCGAGCAATCCAACGCAACTGAAATCGAGTCAATCGGTCGAGAATTGAAGAAAAGTCAAAAACTTCTCCATGGAAGATGATAGCCACTGCAAAAAAAAAAAAAAGAAGAAGAAGAGAAAATGAATTTTTGTCAATCTTTGGTCAACTTTGGCAATTTAAAGAGGAGATGAATAGTGTAGGATATTTTTAAAAATTAGGAAATTACGATTACGTCCCTCATTTGCTTTTAGCTTTTAAAACTAAACCCAAACTAATTTAAACTAATAAAGCAATTAAAAGGATTTACGAACGAAATAAACTCGTAAATACTAATTTATAAATTCTAAATTAAATCTAAATACTTTAAATAAATAAATAAATAAATAATTTACCTCAAAAGTAACAGGACGTTACACAACCTACCTTTGGAACTTTTCCTCCGTTTTCAAGGGCTCAAGGTATGATAAAGTTTTTAAATTTTTATTCAAATAGTGTTTTAATGGAGGCCAAGCTTGAAATCTTCAAATTCACTCCCCGAAACTTGAAGATTTCAATCAAGGAAGTTGTTTTAAGTATTTTTACAAACTTTACCTAACCCTAAAATCAAATTTGAACCAAAAACCCATTCCGTTTGAATTACCCAAACCGGGGGGGGGGGCTAGGGTGTTTTTTAAGGATTATAGTTTTGTTAGGAATGAATTTTTGTCCAAAACCATAAATTATGGTTACCCATTGAATTTGCAAGCTTCCAAACTACTTGAAGCCAATACGAAACGCCTCTAAATTGCCTAAAAGCCGGAAAATCAAACCCTAAACCCACCCCCCTTGGTGAGGCCGAGGCCCCCCTTCGGGCATTTTCAGAGTTTTTCATCGTTTTATGCTTTTAGATGTCGTTTGTTTGATGATTGGTTAATTAATGATTATTAGGTGTAATTTAATTGTAGGTTTGAAATTGCTCACGTGACTTTTCCCTCGACTCCTTGGAAGCTCGACTTCAAATCTAAGGTGAGTTTAAAATTGTGGTTAGTAATTTTATGTATTGAATTTCATTACGTTATTGTTTGATTGAGGTTAAATGACAAAAAGAACTTCTAAGAGTTAATACTTATTGGTTGGTGACTTTAGGCTTGGAAGTGGGTTTGAGTGTCTTTGGAGTTAATTAGTGATTTTGGGTGGAAAAGTAAGTTTGAGAACGTTTTGGAAGTCTTGTAAGATTATGGAGAGTTTTAGATGAAATTGGGAGTCTAAGATACTTTGAGTAGCTTTGGAATTAGCTTAGAAGTTATGCTTGGGAGTTAACTCGTGTAGTTCAAGCGGCTTATGTTCTTTAGTAGTATTGTAGTATTTAATTTTGTTATGTAGCCTACTAAGGAACTTTGTGAACTTGATATGGTAACGCCGTACGTGGTAGTATGTTGATGTTGATCCATACGGTAACACGTTACGAGGATACTTGGTTTGGTAACACCGTACGTGGTAGTATGTTGATGTTGATCCATACGGTAACACGTTACGAGGACACTTGATATGGTAACACCGTACGTGGTAGTATGTTGATGTTGATCCATACGGTAACACGTTACGAGGACACTTGATATGGTAACACCGTACGTGGTAGCATGTTGATGTTGATCCATACGGTAAAACATTATGAGGACACTTGATATAGTAACAAAGAAAGTTTGAGATACTTTAGTTTGTTTAGAAAGACTTAGTAATCGTTAGTACTTTATTTCAAATCTCGAATTCATTACTACGTAGTTGGATGTTGATTGATTTGGAGTTATATTACGATTTTATGTTTATATGGTAATTGGACGTGTAGAATGAGTAGTAAAGAGCGTTTTAGGTCGTTGGACACAATTTCCGGTATGTAATTCAGTCTATAAGTGTAACGATCCGATTTCCGTTAAATCTTTTAAATTTAAATACACAACGGAAAATAAGATTTTTACAGAAAAACGGCATGGGGTTCGTTTAAAAATCGGATTATCCAAAACCTGTTTACATCCCAATTTTTCAGAAAAAGCAATAAACCTGGAATGCGCATTCCATATTATGATGAAACTTCTAAAGAAAGTTTTAAAGTCCAAAATATATACAATTGCTCCGTCGAGCTCAAAATGAAACATAATAAAAGTAGTGAAAAGTTCATGAGCATTCAAGAATTCTTCACCCAAAACCATATATGTTGTTGTCCATTCATTGTCTTGATAGGTCACGTGGCGCCACCTCCTCTACCTCGTCCTCTACCACGAGTCTTACCTGAAAAATTGTAATTGTAGCAACATTAGCATAAAAATGCTAGTGAGAGTAAAATGAAAGCAAGTAATCCTATGAACCAAATTCCATATCGGAAATTGTGTCCAAAAGCCTATATTTCACTTTTACTACCCATTCCACATTCCAAATTCCGCATATAATCAACATACATAATATACTTCCTGAAAAGTAATGATATTAAGACTTAAAGTAAAAGTACCCGTTATTACTAAGTCTAACTACACAATTCTAAAGATTATGTAATTGTATTACTAACTAGCTTTGTTACCAAACAAGTTTCATCGTATCATAGTACCGTATGGACCGAAGTCGATATACCACGTGCCATATCACAAATCATCGCACCATGATACCGTATGGAGCGTATCAACATACTATTATGTGTCGTATCACATATCATCACACCATGATACCGTATGGAGTGTATCAACATACTATCATGTGCCGTATCACATATCATCGTACCATGATACCGTATGGAGCGTATCAACATACTATCATGTGCCGTATCACATATCATCGCACCATGATACCGTATGGAGCGTATCAACATACTATCATGTGCCGTATCACATATCATCGCACCATGATACCGTATGGATCGTATCAACATACGATCATGTGTCGTATCACATATCATCGTACCATGATACTGTTAGGAATGGTGTCCTAGAACTTGTAATTTTTTAATAATAATAATTTATTAAGAATAAATTAAATAAATAAACAGAAGTTCTTTATATTATCTAGATTGATTCAATTAATGATACTAGGAATATATGGAAATATATAAATATCAAACATTCAAATAGTAAACCCTAAGTTACTTTTATGAAATCACGACTTAGTATGTGTGTCATACAAGAGGATTAAAGTCGAGATGAGTAACTTAAACGTGTCTACAGTAAACGGATAACGTTTGGAAACCTTATCCTAGTAACACTGTTGATAGCTTCGCATTTTGTTTATAGACAAATGATCGAATCCTGATCATTCATGTGGGAGACATGAAATGGAAGTATCATATGCAATGTTGATTGTATAAGACAGGACCACGATGTTCGATCAAATTTCTCATTAGTACCGTTTACGAGAAATAATCGAATATCAAACTAAGTTTATCAACCGTGATAGATCTCAATCCTGAGTGAAATGCAGACTCCTATTTATGGAGTTATGTTCTTTGATTCACATAGTTGAGAGCGATCGGTAAGAACGCTCAATACACTATTGTTTTGGGAACATGACTAGATAAGTAGCTGAGAACTCATATTCACGAGATGAAATTCATAACTTTCCTATAAATTAACAGTATCAGTGCGATACCTAAACATTTTAGGAACTTTAGGAAACTCCCTTGATGTACTGATTCGAGATATGAACAAGTGACGTCACGACTTCTATTGATCACAGAAGTATCTTATCTCTAGTTCGACTAAAGATAAAGTTCATTAGAGAATCAGCGGGAACACAAGGATAAAGCGGTAATTACGGGGGCAAAACGGTAAATTTATCCGCCAGTAATTATGAGGGTTCCACATGAAGGATAATATCACAGATATAAACAATGATAAACTAAATGGACAATAACTCATCTATAGTGAGGTGAGTTCAGCTATGAATCTATAGTGGAATTATTCATAGTTAGATAATAAGTACTTAACTGATTATGTATAAATCACTTAATTGACTAATTGTTAAGCCCATGATCTATAGGTCCATCGGGTCCTTATGCTAGCCCAAATACCGTAGTCGCGAAATCAAGTAGAAGAAATGGAAAGTTTAAGTAAAGTGAATTACTTAAATAGGCAATATTAATTGTTTAAATATTGAGTATATTTAAATGGTAATTAATATAAACATTATTAATTGTTTAAATAATGAGTTTATTTAAACGGAAAATTAATAATGAAATATTATTAATTAGACATTATTAATTATTTAAATATTGAGTATATTTAAATGGTAATTAATAATTTGGAATTAATTGACAATTATTAATTGTTTAAATAATTAATTTTATTTGAACGGAAATTAATAATTAAAATTAATTAATTAATAATAAAATATTATCAATAAAATTATTAATTAAATAATGAGTTTATTTAATGTAAATTAATTATTAAAATATTTATTATTAATTATTTAAATAATGAAAATTATTTAAATGGAAATTAATAATTAAATATAATTTGATAATATTTAGTCGGGAGAAAATATTAATATTATTAATTATTAAAATAAAATATCTTATTTAAATGGTAATTAATTAATAAATTAATTAAGTTGGACTTATTAATTTAAGAGAGAATTTCAAGCCCAATTGGATTAATGAACCCAATTGAGATTGGCCCAAAATAATTAATTAAATAAATTATATTTTTTTATTAATTAATATTGTAATTTTTGGCCATATGTATTATTTGGGAGAGATAATTGCTTGAATTATATCCTAAAATAGTTACATTGATTTATTTACCCAAGATAAATAAAATAAAGAAAATAAATAATCTCCTATTTATCTATGGCATTTTCGAAATTGCAAGATAAAGGAAAGAGATAATCTTTTTTCTTTTTGTATTTATCTCTATAGATTAATCCTAATGTGATTAGGATTCCTATTTTCCTATAAATAGGAGGGTTGGGTCATTCATAAATCATACAATTCAATTCCATAGAAAGTTGGTGTAAAGACTCGAGTTTTCACAAATCTTTAAATCAGAAGTAAAACAGCGGAAGACTTATTTTTACAAAAATTTGGCGTGGATCCGTTTTAAATACGAACTCCCTAAACCTGTTTTTAAGAACTCATCTCAGAGAATTTTAATCACATATATTCCTACTCCAGAATATACTCAAATCAGAGAAAGTAAACTCAAAATAAACATACAACCGACCTTAGGCTCTCATGAGCCACAAAATACAAGTTTTAAGACTTTATTTCAAGTTTATATGTATATATAGCATTCCCAAAATGCTCCAAACTTAGATTTACTAGTCCAAATGTCCATAAGCATTCACTCGAGATCACACAGCACCACCTCCACGACCTCGTCCTCTACCACGAGTATTACCTCTGAAAATAAAATGGTGTAGCACCATTAGCAAACAATGCTAGTGAGGATAAGATGGATGCAAGCACTTTTATGAACCAAATTCCATATCGGAGAATGTGTCCAAATAAAACTAAGTATTCTTGCACTAACCATTCAATAATCCGAAGTACTTTACATAAATAGATCAAACCATTCTACTATCTCGTAAATTCGGAAAGTAAACGTTCAAGCCCGTAGTTAAAGTAGATACTAGTGCTTAACAAAGTAAATGACAAAGTAAATAACAAAGTAAATAACAAAGTAAATAACAAAGTAAATTTCTCATTTCATTCGTGACCACTTGTCACCAATCATAATTATTCCGTGACATCCGTGCATAACGATAATATGCAAGTCACCGTGACATCCGTGCATAACGATAATATGCAAGTCACCAATCACAAACCATTCCGTGACATCCGTGCATAACGATACTATGCAAGTCACCGTGACATCCGTGCATAACGATAATATGCAAGTCACCAATAACAAACCATTCCGTGACATCCGTGCATAACGATACTATGCAAGTCACAAATCAAAACATTCCGTGACATCCGTGCATAAAAGTATGCAAGTCACAATTCAAAAACATTTCCGAAATCTAATTCTCCTCGAGAATATAACTTAAAACCACCCAAAGCATCTCACTTTGAACAACAACCAAACTTAACTAAATTCCTTATGCACTTTCCTTAACTCCCAAATAACAAGCATTCTTGTAAAAGTTCTAAAATCTAATAACCCTCTTAACTTCGATCGAACAAAATCGTCAAGTAATTTGAAAGCATAAAAGTAATCACAACCATTTTAAACTCACCTTATAAGAGTAGTCAACTCCTAACCACCGGTTGACCGAAAATCACGAACGATGTACAAAACCTATAATTACAATACACCTAAAGTATATTAATTAATCGAAATGAACAACGATCGACACGATACCAAAATAATAGACAAAACAGCCCGTAAATAAAGCCAAGAGGCCCACGGCTTAAGGGGAAGGAAGAAAAGGAATTTGTTTTCCGGATTTTAAGCACTTTAAAGACAATCCAGGTTGGTTTCGGGTACTTTGAAGATTGGTAAACTCAATGGGTAAACCTAATTTAGGGTTTAGGTCAAAAATTCAATCCCGAACAATTTAGTAAAGTCATTAAACTAATCAAATTCAAAGCTCTCATCAACAACAAACAAGAGGAAAATTGAAATAAATGGCTTTTTGGCTCAAACCCGAATCTAGGGTTAGGGAAAGTTCCTAAAAATGAATAAAACGACTTTCCCGAATGATTTCTTAAAGCTTTGATGAACGAATTCGAAAATTACAACTCAAAACCTCCATTAAACACTATTCACTTCTAGGTTTTGAAACTTTAACATACCTTAAGGCCTTGAGAAAACGAGCGGCAATCACGAAGAGTAGGTTGGAAATGATCCCCGGGCCAAGAGCTTTCCAACGGATATAGAATCGATGCGATCCGTTGAGAAATAAAGAAAATAAAAAAAAATTGGGGGGGGGGGGAGTCTTGTTGGTCACGGCAGCAAGGAAGAAGAGAAGCAGAATTTTGGTGAAAAAATGCTAAGTGTTGGTATTTAAAGGATGATGAATAGTGTTTTTGTGATTTTTTGTAAATCGGGTAATAACGCCTACGTTCCTCTTTTACTTTTACTTTAAAAACGAAACCCGAACCACTTAAACTAGCCCAATGGTGATTAATAATTATTAATTGGCCTATTGATAATTATTAATACAACCAAAACTAAAATAGGCTAATTAAGCGATTAAAAAGGTTTCCGAACGAAAATAACTATTTAAATCTAAATAACTAAATCTAAATTAACTTTAAATAAATAAAAACTTAATAAAAAAAAAAAATTACCTCTAAAATAACGGGACGTTACAGTTGGAACTCTCTCTTCCTCTCTCCCACCCCTTGGCCGATTTTCCCTACAATATTATTGGGAAGAAAATATTTTTCTTCTTCCCAATTTCTTCTAAAGTTCGATCCCACAATCGGGTTTCGTTTGATCGATCGGGATATAGCATAGAAGATTCGGTGTTGCTGAGAATTGATGCTGTAAAGAAACCTCCAACCAATTCTCCAATTTTACTCAATGTAAGTTTCGGTTTGATTTTAATTTTCGAAAATTAAGCATGAATCTACATGTTCTTCGTGTTTTTATCACAATTTGCATGATGTTAATAGATCCGTTATTAAATGTTAATAAATTTACTAAATAAATTTCCGCTATTTTAGTAAATAATCCCTTCAGATACCGTATGGAGCGTATCAACATACTATCATGTGCCGTATCACATATCATCGCACCATGATACCGTATGGAGCGTATCAATATACTATCATGTGCCGTATCACATATCATCGCACCATGATACCTTATGGAGCGTATCAACATACTATCATGTGCCGTATCACAAGTACCGTATAGAATCCATCAAGCTCCCTAGTAAGTTAGATAAAGTTCCACTAAACTACTATAGAACATTAACCGCTTGAATTACACGAGTCAATACTCAAGTGTAATTTCTAAGCCACTTTGACTCCCAAATCACTTAAAGTTCCTTATTCATCAACTTTCATCTAAAATCTCCAATTCATCTTACAAGACTTCCAAACCACTCATGTCTCCTCTTTTACTTCCAAATTCATAAGAACACCAAAACCACTCCACTCACATCCGAGTTTAAAGTCACCAACCAAGTATAACTTCCGAAAGTTAGTTCTCCTCTTAACCTCGATAAACAATAACGTAATGAAACATAATTCATAAAATTACTAACTTCCATTTTAAACTCACCTTAGATGTGAAATCCAAGCTTCCAAAGTGCCGGAGTCAAAGTTACGCAATCGATCACAAACCTACATATCAAATACACCCTACAATCATTAATTATCCGAAAATCGAGAAAACGGCATCTAAACGCATAAAACAACGAAAACACGGCAAAAGAGCCTAGGCATGCTCTCGGCCCTACAAGGAATAAAAGGGCTTGGGTTTGGTTTTCCGGTTTTTATGCACTTTAGAGGCGTTTCGGGTTGATTTAGGATACTTTGAAAACCGAGATATCAATGGGTCACCATATTTTAGGGTTTTACATAATAATCAATTTCTGAAAAATTAAGTAAAACGTAAAATCATAGCAAATTAAACACCCTAATCTTGGTCAAGTGAGAGAAATTAACACGGGACGGGTTTTCAACTCAAACCAAAATTAGGGCAAAGGATAAACATGCATCAACCCTTGGTAGGATCCTTTAGCTAACAACTACCAAAACCCAAAGGAAAATGATGAATTCAAGCATAAACCAAAGATAGAATTTCAAAATCAACAATACCCATATTTTAAAGAATTTCCCTCACCTTTTCGTTCCTTGGAAGTGGATGGAAAGGCTTCAAATGTAAAATGGGTAGAAATCTTGTTGCGAGAGCTTTCCAACGAGCTAAGGCACGGCGAAATCGGCCAAGAAACGAGGGAGATCCAACACTTTCTTTCTCCTCTTCCTACTCGGGTTTGGGAGGGTTTTGGGAGAGAAAAAGATGAGCAAATTTCTCTATATTTGGCTAAGGATGGGTTTTTAAATAGTTGATGAATAGTAACTTGATATTTTTAAGATATTGGAAATTGCGCCTAAGTCCTTCTTTTACTTTTTGCTTTCAAAACGAAATCCAAAGCTCTTAAAATAATTTAAAGGTGATTAATAGGTATTAATTGGCCCGTTAATAATTATTAATGTCACCGAAACTAATTTTAAGTCATAAAAGATTGAAAAGACTTTCGAACGAAAATAACTACTAAAATCGAAATTATTAAGTTTAAACTGAACTTAAATACTTTATAAAAAAAAAAAACTTACCTCCAAAAGTAACGGGACGTTACATTCTACCCTCCTAAAAGGGCTTTTCGTCCCCGAAAAGTAGGCTCCCTACGTGAAAAGGTAAGGATACTTTGCCCGCATCTCGTCCTCACGTTCCCACGTAGCTTCCTTTGAAACTTGATTATCCCAAAGAACTTTAACCAAGTTTATAGTTTTATTCCTCAGCACCTTTTTTTCTGAAGCTAGACTTTCAACTGGTACCTCATCGTAAGATAGACTAGCATCCAATGTAACTGGCTTATAATCTATAATGTGCGAAGGGTCAGCCACATACTTTCTAAGCATGGACACATGGAGTACATTATGAACTGCTGATAAGGTCGGTGGCAAGGCCAAATGATAAGCAACACACCCAACCCGATCCAAGAACTCGAAGGGGCCTATAAATCGAGGGCCCAATTTGCCTTTCTTCCTAAATCTCATCACACCTTTCATAGGTGCCACTTTCAGGAATACGTGGTCACCAACTTCAAACTATAGTGCACTACGCCTCTCATCAGCGTAACTCTTTTGTCTACTTTAAGCCACCCTCATCCTCTCTCTGATAAGAGCAATGGACTCACTAGTCATCTGCACTAACTCCGGTCCTACCGTAAAGTGCCTCAAAAGGTGCCATGACGATGGTAGCCTTATAACTGTTGTTATAAGCAAACTCCACAAGATATAACTGAGTATCCCAACTACCACAGAACTCTAGAGCACAAGCTCTCAGCATATCCTCTAGAATCTGGTTGACCCTCTCGGTCTGACCATCTGTCTAAGGATGAAAAGCAGTACTGAAATCTAAGCCAGTGCCCATAGCAGTATGCAGACTCTGCCAGAATTTGGAGACAAAGCGGGTGTCTCGATCTGAAACAATCCTGACTGGCACTCCATGAAGTCTGACAATCTCTTTCATGTACAACGGTGCCCATGTCTCAACAGGATAGGTTATCTACCCGGGTATGAAATGTGCACTCTTAGTCAACCTGTCCATAATCACTCAAACGGTGTCATAACCCTGCGCGGTCCTCGGCAAGCCACTAATAAAGTTCAACGATATTTCTTCCCATTTCCACTCAGGTACGCTTAAAGGGTTAAGGTAACCAGGTGGACTCTTCCTCAAAGCCTTCACTTGCTGACAAATCAAACACTTACTAACAAAGTCAGCAACTTCACGTTTCATCCCAGGCCACCAATAATGTTGTCTCAGGTCCCTGTACATCTTAGTACTACCTGGATGCACAGAAAAGATAGAACTGTGAGCCTTCTCCAATAGCTCTTTTCTTAGGTCGATTCTAGAGGCACAAACAACCTTCTACGATACATCAATGGATTTTCAGTGGAGAAAGTAAAGTGGCTAGGTAAATCGGACTCTGCCTCACGAAAACCTCAGCCAAATACTTTTCACCCCTCTGTGCATCAATCATCCTCTGACGCAAAGTAGGGCCAACAGTCAAGCTTGCCAAACTCACAGTAACCTCAGCTGTAAGAATGACTATCTCAGCTCTTTCCATCTTTCATCTAAGTCTCAGCGGAATAGTATTCAAAGTCGATACGTGTGATGACTTTCGACTAAGTGCATGAGAAACTACGTTGGCCTTACCCGGATGATACTGTATGTCACAGTTATAATCTTTCACAAGTTCTAGCCACCTCCTTTGTCTCATATTTAACTCTTTCTGGGTGAAAAAGTATTTGAGACTCTTATGATCGGTGAAAATTAGAATCTTTTCACCATACAAGTAATGTCTCTAAATTTTCAATGCATGTACCACTGCTGCTAGCTCTAAATCGTTAGTCAGATACTTTTTCTCATGCTCCTTTAACTACCGAGAAGCATAAGCTATTACCTTTCCATGCTGCATCAATACACATCCCAGACCCTTCTTGGATGCATCTGTATACACTGTCAAACCACCCGACTCATCAGGTGATACTAAAACTGAGGCTGATACAAGTAGTCTTTTAATCTCCTCAAAGCTATTTTCACACTCATCAGTCCACACAAAATCAACCCCATTTTTTTTTCAAATGAGCCAAAGAGGATGCAATCTTTGAAAAATCTTGCACAAATAGTTTATAATAACCTGCAAGTCCAAGAAAACTCCGTATCTCAGCCACATTAGTAGGTTGGGGCCAACCACTAACAGCTTCTACCTTAGAAGGATCAACAGAAATCCCTCTACTAGATACTACATGCCCAAGGAAAGCCACTTTCTTCAACCAAAATTCACATTTAGAGAATTTTGCATATAACTTATGAGCTCTCAAAGTCGATAACACCTTCTCTAAATGCATAACATGTAACTCCTCAGTCCTCGAGTATACAAGAATATCATCAATAAACACTATCACAAAGGAGTCAATGAACCTCTTAAACACTGTATGCATCAGGTCCATAAAGACTTCAGGAGCATTAGTCAAGCCAAAAGACATGACAACAAACTCATAATGACCATATCGTGTCCTGAAGGCAGTCTTGGGAATATCCTCATCTTTAATTCTCAACTGATGATATCCCGATCGAAGATCTATCTTCAAAAAGACCGTAGCTCCCCTCAACTGATCAAACAAATCCTCTATCCTGGGCAAAGGATACTTGTTTTTCACTGTGACCCAGTTTAGCTCTCTATAATCAATACACAATCTCATAGAGCCATCTTTCTTCTTTACAAACAATACCGGAACTCCCCAAGGTGATACACTTGGGCGTATAAACCCCAAGTCTATAAGTTCTTACAACTGCCTTTTCAATTCTTTCAGTTCAGTTGGTGCCATACGCTAAGGTGCCTTGGACAATGGAACGGTCCCAGGAATCACCTCAATCTGGAAGTTTAACTCCTTCACTGGTGGCAAACCAGGTAACTTATCAGGGAAAACATCAATGAAATCCCTCATAATAGGTACATAAACCAAGGTAGTCACACTAACAGATGTGTCCACTACACTAGCTAAGTAACCCCAAGCACCGTCACTCAAAAGTGCTCTAGCCTGGATCACCGATATAACTGCAGATGTCACTCTACCTCGGGTCCCATGAAATCGAAAATGAGTCCCACATGGACCAACAAAGTCTACCACTTTCTCACTACAACCGATGTTGGCGTGGTTGGTTGACAGCCAATCCATACCCAAAATAATATCAAAGTCAGACATCGACATCACAATCAACATAGCATGCAGAAAGAAACTCATAATACACAAATCATCAGTATAAACCACTCTATCCACAATCACAGATTTTCCGAGCGGAGTAGCAACATGTAACTCATGTCCTAACGGCTCAGAATCAAAGGCAGCAGACTCAACAAACTCAGCAGAAATAAATGAGTGACTAGCCCAAGAATCAAATAATGCAAGAGCAGAGTGCCCTAATACCGATAAAGTACCTATGAAAACAGTACCAGATGCCTCAGCATCCTCTCGAGTAGTGGCAAAGACACATGCCTGCTGTCGTGTCTGGGGCTGTGCTTGAACTACCGGTGGTGCTCTCTGCTGCTGAGTAGGCCTAATCTGGCCTCTACCACTTGCCTGACCACGGCCCTGACCCTGTCCTTGGCCCTATCCCAGTCTAGAACTCTGACCCTGACTCCCACGCTGATGTGGTGTCTGTAAACTAGGAAAAAATCGTCTAACATGTCCGACCTGTCCACAATGGTAGCACTTCTGCACATAACACTGACCCAAGTGGTACCCAGAACAATCAGGACAATAAGGCAAAGAAAGGGCCCAATCACTAGACTTACCTGAATGGAACTGAGGTCCTGTCTGTCCCTTGCCCCTACCAGGAGCCTGTCTATGTGACTGTGTCCCTCGACCAGGGAGGCCGTCCACAGCCTTCCTCTTCCCAGAAGAGGTCTGAGCAACAATATCCTTGGCCTTTTTCTCAGAATCACCAATATCTAAGGTGAAAGCAGCAGTCAAAGCATCAGCATACATAACAGGCTGTAAAGCTCGTATCTGCCCTTTTAGCTCTGCTCTCAAACCTACGATAAACCTTTTTCTCTTGTCCTTAGGATCACATTTTGAGAATTTTGCATATAACTTATGAGCTCTCAAAGTCGATAACACCTTCTCTAAATGCATAGCATGTAACTCCTTAGTCCTCAAGTATACAAGAATATCATCAATAAACACTATCACAAAGGAGTCAATGAACCTCTTAAACACTGTATGCATCAAGTCCATAAAGACTGTAGGAGCATTAGTCAAGCCAAAAGACATGGCAATAAACTCATAATGACCATATCGTGTCCTGAAGGAAGTCTTGGGAATATCCTCATCTCTAATTCTCAACTGATGATATCCCGATCGAAGATCTATCTTCGAAAAGACAGTAGCTCCCCTCAACTGATCAAACAAATCCTCTATCCTGGGCAAAGGATACTTGTTTTTCACTGTGACCCGGTTTAGCTCTCTATAATCAATACACAATCTCATACAACCATCTTTCTTCTTTACAAACAATACCGGAGCTCCCCAACGTGATACTGCGTATAAACCCCAAGTCTAAAAGTTCTTGCAACTGCCTTTTCAATTCTTTTAGTTCAGCTGGTGCCATATGAAAAGGTGCCTTGGACAATGGAACAGTCCTCGGAATCACCTCAATCTGGAAGTCTAACTCCCTCACTAGTGGCAAAGCATGTAACTCATCAGGGAAGACATCAATGAAATCCCTCACAACAGGTACAGAAGCTAAGGTAGTCACACTAACAGATGTGTCCACTACACTAGCTAAGTAACCCCAAGCACCATCTCTCAGAAGTGTTCTAGCCTGGATCACCGAGATAACTGCAACTGTCACCCTACCTCGGGTCCCATGAAATCGAAAATTAGTCCCACAGGGACCAAAAAAGTCTACCACGGGAGTGGGTACTCAAACAGGTGGTATAACCCGATCAGTCTGTCCTCCACCACCTCGTAACAGGTCTAAAAAGTTCCTGTGAAATGGTGACACTACGACCCTGACTAAGTGTCTGATCAACTGGAGGCTCATCCTCCCGATAAACAGGTGGAGGGGTGGCGGTGTAACTGCCCTCGCCTGAACTCTACCTCACACCCTAGCCTGTACACTACTCCGACCTCTCCTAGGTATCACTGTCCTCGGAGGCATACTGAAATCACAATCAGAAAAGCCTCACATGAAATAATAGGAAAGGAATGGCAATACTACAATTACACTTATCAAAAGAGAAGGTTCTAAGGATACCTGGCACCGTTGACCTCGAACAATGATTGGACAAGAACAAAATCAAACCATGAAAAAATGCTATGCATGTGGTCTACAGAACCAAGAAGGCTCTCATACCAACTGTAACGACCCGATTTCCGTTAAATCTTTTAAATTTAAATGCACAGCGGAAAATAAGATTTTTACAGAAAAATGGCATGGGTTCGTAAAAAAATCGGATTACACTACAAGAAACCGGAGTTCTATATGCGTAAGCATTGCCGGCGCATACACATCGCGCCGGCAATGGGTCCTTGAAGGCTACCATCACTGGCGCACACAGTGTGCGCCGGAAATGGTAGCTCAATACCGGCGCAGAATTATTCTGCCCCGGTATTGAAGCCCAGCGAGGCCCAATGCCCTCGCTGGGCTTTCCATGCGCCGGCAATTGGCTGGCCCATGCCGGCGCATGGTTGTGTAAGCATCGCCGGCGCACACGTGCGCCGACGATGTAATTTTAAAAAAAAAATTATGTTTTTCGCCTCCCCCGACCCTTCTTCCCCAAATTCATTCGTCATTTTTTTCCTTCTCCATCAACCTAGTGCCCCCCCACCCCAAAACCCCTTCTTCCCCAATTCCCCCTTCCATTCCCGTTCCTCCTCCACCGTGAACTTCTCTCTACTGAACCCTCACTTTATCGCTCATACGAAGCTTTCTTTCTCCAAATCACTCACACGAATCCAAAGAAGAATCGAAGGGAGCAACGAATCGAAGGGAGCAACAAATCGACTCATATCAACAACGAATCGAAGATTTAACCGAAGGCAGGAAGGATGAATCGAAATCATCATCTCTCGTTCGCTATTTCGTTTTCTTGTTATCAGCTTCAATAACGAATCGAAGGCAGGTAATTTCATTTTGTTTTCTTGTTATCAGCCCTAATTTCACTATTATTTTCCTCGAATTCAAGCCCTAATCATCGTCTCTCGAATTCAATAACGAATCGAAGGCAGGTAATACGTATTTTGATAGTCACATTGTTAAATACATATTTGATTACCTCATTCCATAATTCAATTTCACATAATACATCTTTTGCAGTTGATGACATCTTCATTTGTTCTCATTCCTTTTTTTTTTCTTTTAATTGATACGGTCTTGTTTCTTGTTAAAAAACACTTTCCTTTTTCTATTTTGAACAGAAGTGTTAAATCGTTTTCTTTTTCACTCTGAGTCAGGGTGCACAAGCTGTGGGAATGGGAAAGGAATCTCAAAGTGTTCCAGCTGCTTCTGAGTTGTTCAAGAGAGCAAATGATATTTTAGGGTACATCCCTTTTAAATTTCCCCCCATCTTGTATTAATTCTTGCTTTGGTTTTAGTTCAAGATCAACCATGCGTAGAGACTTAATTCCCTATCTCAAACTCTCAGTCTATGGAATATTTTACGTGTGTGATGTAATCTTCTTTTCAGGTTCGATCTTCTTGATGTTTGAGCAAATGGGCCGAAGGAGAAACTAGAGTCAACTGTTATAAGTCAGGTCTTTTATCTTAAACTACCGAGTCTTCCTTTGATGCCTTTGTAGTTACTTGCAATCACAGGATGACCACCGACTGTTCATTTTATATATGATATGAAAATACTTGCTTTAAAGTTTTTTTTTTATCTTTGAACTTTTCCTGCCCAAATGATTTACCTTCTAAAAGAATCTTCTTTGACACATTGGCATTGATAGGTGAAAAATTATTGAGACCATTCATATGCAATATAGTGTTGTGATACTCTTTCTGATATACTCTAAAATCTGTGTTATGTGTAAAATAGACTGTTTCCTATTTTAATTTGCTTCTGTATCTATGCTTACATATATATGTGGCAGTTTGCATATGTATTTGTGCAATTTTAGGTTGTCATGTCATCGTTGTTTAATTGATTATGCCACACTTTTTCGATAGAAATTGATTATGCCTCACTTTTTCGATAGAAAATTGATTATGCAGCATATTGTTATTCACTTTTTATATGCAGCAGTTTGTATTTTATTTTTTTTATTAAATTGACTGGCAATGCTGCATGTTAGAATTAGTTCTCAATATCCCACCTTCCCTTGTCTATTTTTTTGTAATTTCATGAAAAGGTTTCTCTTGCACCTAAAACAAGCATTTATTTTTTTAAAAAAAACAGGCGTATTGCCGGCGCTATGGCGCCGGCAATAGCCCTGTTTTTTACACAATTTTTGAACACTTTGCCGGCGTGATGGCGCCGGCAATACCCTTGTTTCCACCCAATTTAGTCAACCCTTTACCGGTGCTATGGCGCCGGCAATGCCCTAATCTAACACCGACATTGAATTTTACGCCGGAATATGATACATCGGGGATGCGTAAAGCATCCCCGACGTAGGAAAATATCACGCCGGGGATGCTAAAAAGGGGCAACCCCGACAAGGCATTGGCGGCGTAAATACTGACGTATATTTTTCGCCGGTGAAGTCATTGCTGATGTGGAGTGAGGGTATCCCCGACGCACATATGCGTCGGTAGTGCCCTTATATTTTGTAGTGTTATCCAAAACCTGTTTACATCCCAATTTTAAGAAAAAGCAATAAACCTGGAATGCGCATTCCATATTATGATGAAACTTCTAAAGAAAGTTTTAAAGTCCAAAATATATACAATTGCTCCGTCGAGCTCAAAATGAAACATAATAAAAGTAGTGAAAAGTTCATGAGCTTTCAAGAATGCTTCACCCAAAACCATATATGTTCTTGTCTGTTCATTGTCTTGATAGATCACGCGGTGCCACCTCCTCTACCTCGTCCTCTACCACGAGTCTTACCTGAAAAATAGTAATTGTAGCAACATTAGCATAAAACATGCTAGTGAAAGTAAAATGAAAGCAAGTAATCCTATGAACAACAATCCATATCAGAAATTGTGTCCAAAGGCCTAGATTTCACTTTTACTGCCCATTCCACATTCCAAATTCCGCATATAATCAACATACATAAAATACTTCCTAAAAAGTAACGATATCAAGACTTAAAGTAAAAGTACCAATTACTAACTATCTTTGTTACCAAACCAGTTTCATCATATCATAATACCGTATGGACCGAAGTCGACATACCAAGTGCCATATCACAAGTCATTGCACCATGATACCATATGGAGCTAATCAACATACTATCATGTGTCGTATCACAAATCATCGCACCATGATACCATATGGAGCGTATCAACATACTATCATGTGTCGTATCACATATCATCGCACCATGATACCGTATGGAGCGTATCAACATACTATATCATGTGCCGTATCACATATCATCGCACCATGATACCGTATGGAGCGTATCAACATACTATATCATGTGCCGTATCACATATCATCGCACCATGATACCGTATGGAGCGTATCAACATACTACCATGTGCCGTATCACATATCATCGCACCATGATACCGTATGGAGCGTATCAACATACTATCCTGTGCCGTATGACATATCATCGCACCATGATACCGTATGGAGCGTATCAACATACTACCATGTGCCGTATCACATATCATCGCACCATGATACCGTATGGAGCGTATCAACATACTATCCTGTGCCGTATGACATATCATCGCACCATGACACCGTATGGAGCGTATCAACATATTATCATGTGCCGTATCACTTATCATCGCACCATGATACCGTATGGAGCGTATCAACATAATATCATGTGCCGTATCACATATCATCGCACCTTGATATCGTATGGAGCGTATCAACATACTATCATGTGCTGTATCACATATCATCGCACCATGATACCGTATGGAATCCATCAAGCTCCCTAGTAAGTTAGATAAAGTTCCACTGAACTACTAAAGAACATAAACCGCTTGAATTACACGAGTCAATACTCAAGTGTAATTTCTAAGCCACTTTGACTCCCAAATCTTTTAAAGTTCCTTATTCATCCATTTTCATTTAAATTCTCCAATTCATCTAACAAAACTTCCAAACCACTCATTTCTCCTCTTTTACTTCCAAATTCATAAGAACACCAAAACCACTCCACTCACATCCGAGTTTAAAGTCACAAACCAAGTATAACTTCCGGAAGTTAGTTCCCCTCTTAACCTTGATAAACAATAACGTAATGAAACATAATTCATAAAATTACTAACTTCCATTTTAAGATCACCTTAGATGTGAAATCCAAGCTTCCAAAGTGTCAGAGTCAAAGTCACGCAATCGATCACAAACCTACATATCAAATACACCTAACAATCATTAATTAACCAAAAATCGAGAAAATGACATCTAAACGCATAAAACGATGAAAACACGGTGAAAGAGCCAAGGCATTCTCTCGGCCCTACAAGGAATAAATGGCTCGGGTTCGGTTTTCCGGCTTTTATGCACTTTAGAGGCGTTTCGGGTTGATTTAGGATACTTTGAAAACCGAGATATCAATGGGTCACCATATTTTAGGGTTTTACATAATAACCGATTTCCAAAAAATTAAGTAAAACGTAAAATCATAGCAAACTAAACACCCTAATCTTGGTCAAGTGAGAGAAATTAACACGGGATGGGTTTCCGTTTCGATTCGATGTTAGGGCCAATGATGGACATACATCAACCCTAGACACTTTTATTTTAGCTAGAAACTTCAATTAATCAAAGGATAAAGGAGGGATTTAAGCATGAATCAAAGATGGAATTCTAAAATCAACAATACCCATATTTTAAAGAATTTCCCTCACCCTTTCATCCCTTGAAAGTGAATGGAAAGGCTTCAAATGTAGGCTGGGTAGAAAGCTTGTTGCGAGAGATTTCCAATGAGCTAAGGCACGACAAAATCGGCCAAGAAACGAGGGAGATCCGACACTTTCTTTCTCCTCTTCTTACTCGGGTTTGGGGGGTTTTGGGAGAGAAAAATATGACCAAATTTGACTTTAAAAGAAGGAGAAAATGAATAGTTAAATGAGATATTTTTTAAGAAATTGAGAAATGACGGTTACGTCCTTTTTTAATTGATTTAGTTTATAAAACGAAACCCGAAGATCTTAAAATAATCTTAAGGTTATTAATAATTATTAATTGACCCGTTAATAATTATTAATGTCACCGAAACTAATTTAAAGTGATAAAAGGATTAAAAGGTTTTCGAATGAAAATAACTACTAAAATCGAATTTACTAATTTTAAACTAAACTTAAATACTTTATTTACAATAAAAAAAAAATTACCTCCAAAAGTAATGGGACGTTACATTTATATATGTTGTTATCAACTAGCCTGGTGATTTTACTGCATATGTTATGTTAAAATTGAGAATTTGCACATCAAATGAATTGAAGTAGGAAAATATTTGGTAATTATCAAAATTTCTTTGTTATGTATATTTCAAATATTTGGTAATTATCAAAATTTCTTTTAGTTCTCTGTTTTTCTTGATATTGGTGATTAAGAAATAGGAAATGAAATTTAACAGTGAAATAGGTGGCATTTTACACATAAATATTTTTTAAAAAAAAGACAAGCTTATTGTCGGTGCTATGGCGCCGGCAATACCACCTTTTTTACACATTTTATGGAACCTTTTGCCGGCGACGGTAATACCCCTCTTTTTACACATTTTTTGAACTCTTTGTCGGCGCTATGGCACCGGAAATACCCCTGTTTTTTCACAATTTTGTGAACCCATTACCATCGCGATGGCGCCGGTAATGTCCTCATCTAATATAGACATTGAATTTTACTCCGGCATATGATACATCGGGGATGCGTAAAGCATCACCGATGTATAAAAATATCACGTTGGGGATGCTAAAAGGGGCAAACCCGACAACCCATTACCGGTGTAAATACTGACGTATATTTTACGCTAGCTAATGTATTACCGGCGTGTAGTGAGAGCATCCCCAACGCACATATGCTTCGGTAGTTCCCTTATATTTTATTGTGATAGGACCAAATAACTCTATTTATAGAGTTAACCGCAATCCCAAAGGCTTAGAACATATTACACCTCTGCCAAGATCGGCATTATTCATGTATATGCTTCATTCTTCTTCTTCAACAGTAATTCTTGATAAAGCCCTAATCACTAAAGCGAAAAATAAAACATCCTCCATGGATAAAGCGCTTATCATTTTCGCATAAAATAAGTATCCTCCGTGGATCCAAAGCCCTAATCATTTAGGCACAAAGATAAACATCCTTTGTGGATAAAAATCCCTAATCATTTAAATATAAAATAAGTATCCTCTGTGGATCCAAAGCCTAATCATTTATGCAAAAAGATAAACAATCTTTGTTGAAAAAACTGCTAATCATTTAGACATAAAATATGTATCCTCCATGGATCTAAAGCCTAATCATTTATGTAAAAGTATAATCATCCTCTGAAAATATAAAGCACTAATCATGTAAGCATAAAATAAGTATCCTTTGTAGATCTAAAGCCCTAATCATCTAAGCAAAAAAAGACAACATCCTCTTCGGATAAAAAGCCCTAATCATTAAGGCATAAAATAAGTATCCTTTGTTGATTCAAATCCCTAATCATTTATTAAAAAAAAAAAGGTAAACATCCTATATGGATGAGAAGCCCTAATCATTTAGGCATAAAATAAGTTTCCTTCGGGGATCAAAAGCCTTAATCATTTAGGTAAGAATAAACATCCTCAACGGATAAGAAACCCAAATCATTTAGGCATAAAAAAAGTATCCCCTACGGATTAAAAGCCCTAACCGCTTAGAAAAAGAACTAACGCCCTCTTCAGATTAAAAGCCCTAATCATTTAGGCATAAAATAAGGGATCTTACATAAATTCATCTTTAGCTACTTCACGATTAAAATCAAGGTCATTTAGGCAACAGTGCCTTTGAAAGCCATGATTAACTAAAGTGATTTACGTAATGAAAAAAAAATACTTATTTCAAGTAATCAACATCCAACCACAATGGAGAAAATGAAGTAGGAACCCACAAGTTGTGAGCTCAACCAAAATTACTACAAAATAATCATGTGATACAAAAAGGTTTGCGAATCAATCTAGACGTACGCCTCCTTCAACAGTCAAGAATGCCTCATGTCGGTTCTCCTACGTTGGCAAGGAGTCCTGCATATGCAACCGCTAAGATAAAGCATCTTTAAAATGCTCCTAAGTAAAGATATGAAGAAAAAAACTTAAGTTAGAAAATATTTTAGAAAAACATATAAAAATACATTGTAAAGAGTGATTGTAGACAAAACATTACCTAAACTTCACGGACCTTGTTGTCCACCAATGTGTCGTCCTTCTCATGTGCAAAACCAAATGCAACTCATCGGGAGAGGTGGATCCTTCTTTTTGTTCCTATGAAAAATAGAACACAAATGATTTAGATTATTTGTAATTATAGATAAAGTTAGTAGACATAAAATGAATTTCAAATAGACAACTTACCAAGCAACAATGGTGCTCGTTTTTAGGGATGGACCCGCTAGCTGGTACGGGGTGTGGAGTGACGGTACCAGAACCTCAAGTAGAATGCTCGAGATTCTGGACTGTAGAAGTAGAGCAGTTGCTATCTCGAGGACAAGAGGGTCAACAGTAGGTGCTATCTCGAGGACCTGGGTCATCAAGTTACACTTGAGTAGTGCGTCCAACTCGGCTGTGTCAAGTGACGTGCTTGTGGAATCCTCAGTCTCGTCATCATGCAATCACAGAGGATGTCTAGTACCCTTCATAATACCTTCAATTATTGAAATATAATATACTAATTAATTTAAACTAAATAGTTTAATGGATTAATTACAATGTACGCAAAATCAGAGTACGTAATTACAATAATATATAGACGTACCTATTAATTACATATTTGACTTTTTTAGCCTTTTATAGTGGAGATGGTTGTTTTTCCTTCCTAATTTACCCCTACATTTAATTTCCTTAAAACACTCTAATTCATTTAAAATCTCCTTTTTTCAAATCTCACGATCTCTCCCTTCTAAAGCTCTTCTAAAGAAAATTTCTATTTTCTTCCTTTTTTTTAAATCTCTCAATCTTATCCCTCTAAAACCAAATCAACGTTCATTGGTAAATCAAATCAAATCAACATTCATTGCAAATTTCATTTTTTTTTTAATTTCAAATTTCCCTTTTTTTCCTTCCAGATCTTTCAATCTTTCTCCCTTTACAACTCTTTTGATCCAAATTTCCATTTTTCTTCTTTTTTTTTTAAATCTCTCAATATGCACTCCCTCTAAAACAAAATCAACATTCTTTGCATTCTATTTTTTTTTCTCCAAATCTCTCAATCTCTCTCCCTCTAAAACCTTCTTACGCCATCTTCCATTTTTTTTTCCAGATTTCTCAAATCTATCTCCCTCTAAAATCCTATTGATATCATTTTCCATTTTCCCTATCTTTTCTTTATTTTCCAACGTGGCTTAAGACAGAAGATTTGTATATGAATTACTGTAAATTCGTCTTAATTGCTGAAAAGGGACGTGAACCAAATATGATAATTAGATATCACAATCGCGTGAAAATTATTTTGTTGTTATTTGGATTTAAAATTAGATTTGCAATTGTTGGTCTTTTGCATAAACTGGGCCGTCATAAAACGTGGTTTTTGAACCATTTGAATCAGATTTTTGTGAGTTATTCATCTTTGTTTTTATGATCCATAATCTTATTTTTGTTGTTGTTGTTGTTGTTGTTGTTATTCTGATCATCTTTACTCATTTAGTTTAATAATATAAACTATTTATAGTATATTGTTTAATAATGTTAAATTATAGATTTTATTGGTTTTTAATAAATATAAACATGTTAAACTAACCGACATTTTCTTTAACAAATATAAATCCGTTAAGCTAACCATGTTTATGTTAAAAAAACCATGTTTTTGTTCATTTTTTTGGATTTTATTGGTTTAACAAATATAAATCGTAATCGTCGTTTCATAATATTAAACTTTGGATTTTATTTGTTTTGAACAAATATAAACATGTGTAAACTAAGAGTGATTTTTATACATTTTCTGCATTTTATTGGTTTAACAAAAAAAATGTAAGTATACACTGTTTTTCGTTTTTTAAACTTTGTAGTTTGAAGACCCATCAATGGCGGATTTATGGCACTTGGAGGAAGATTGAAGATGAAAGGAGTTTGAAGAAATTTATTTTAGTTATTAGTTAGATAGAAATTAGATTTCCTTTTTATTTGATTTTTTAGTTTTTAATTTTGTATTAAATCGTGCACAATTTAAGGGATTTAATAAATTCTTTAAATATTACTTGATTTAAGGAAAATTAAATTGTGGGTATTTTTTCGTCTTTTCACATTTTTCCGATTGTGGTATTTGAGCATATCCGTAATTAAAGTGGTGCCACTAATATTTTTGTAATTACACTACAAAAACCTCCGCGCGCAGCTGCTGCTCAACAGGAGAAGAGCCGGAGCTAGTGCTCTCTCCGCTCCGCTGAGGCCGAGGCACATCCTCGTAAAAGCGTCGCCCGTACGAGTTGAGCCCAGAAACTGATCCATCAAGCTGAACCCCTCCAGCAGCCTCCAAGAACGCCTCTCTACGGTCTTCCAGAGTCAGTTGCGAGTCTGGTGTGGGTAACCGCTGAATCAACGATCCGTGAAACGTTCCTAAACATTTAAAATTCAGAAAATAAAATAGTTAATATATAAGTTAGGAAAAATTTTAAAGAAAAAATAATAATTGAAAAAATTATTAAATACCTGAACTTCTTTCGCCTTATCGTCGACGAACGTCCCGTCCTTCTTCATGTGAATAACGCAGTGCAGCTCATCGGGCTGGACAGGCGACCGTGTTTCGCTTCCTAAAAATTATTAGAGATTTAAGAAGAAAAATAATAAATTAATAACTAATTGAAAAAAGAAAACAAGAAAAAAGTACGTAAAAAAAACTTACCATTCGACGATGGTGCTCGTCATGGGTCCGGGCCCCGCCTGTATGTTTGGTGGGATTCTTCGCGTGGTTGGCCATATTCCTCATTGACACTGCCTTGCCCTCGGGAGTGCTCAAGCTCGCCATAAGCCGTACGTGATCCTCCGGGCTCATCCACACGGGGCGGTTTGCTGCTTGCTTTCTGCGCGCTCGGTAAATGAGGTCCTTGAATCAATCCCGGACGTGATTGTCCCCTAGGGGGAACAATCTACCGTCCGTAATAAAGTAATAGATTTATTTCTATAAATTTGAAAATTAATTAATTATAAAAATAAATGATGTTTTTTACCTTCCAATTTTCGTACATCCGACGTTTCACCGTCATCGGAATCTTCTGCCAGTGAAGGTCGCAGGGTAGAGGCATGCTCTGAAGGACCTGACGAAACCATTTTGAAACGGTTGTATGCGGCTGTACTCTGCAAAAACATAAAAATATTATGATATTAGAAACTATTAGTTAACAGAAAAAAAAAACACTTTTAAAAATGTTTAAAGATTTAAAAATTAAGTAATTAAAACAATAAACAAAATTACTTACGTATTCCCTTCAATCCAAAGGGTATAGTCTGCAGCCCGAGGAGGCTACGTGCCTGAAGTGGAGGGTCCCGCAGGATCGAGTTGTGATGCAGACCCTGATGCTCTCGGGAAAGTCGTGGCCTGGGAGTCCTGCGCCAATCATGGTGTCGCAGGCTGGGTCTCAGGGACTGCATCATCGAGAGTGGCAGCAACTCCCAGCTCGTAACCGAAGAGGAGGCCGTCCAACTCCTCTGTAGTCAGGTCCGCATCAGGGGCAGCGACAGTAGGCGGCTGCGGAGTCCCCTCGTCAATCTCGTCGTCAGGCTAGTCTGACTTGGGAGGACGTCGTCTGCCCGTCATAATCCTACAACTAAACTAAACTAATTTAATACTAATTAAGTAATTAAAATAATTAAATTAATTAATTAATGAAATAATCTGAATTAAATTGATTAATGAAATAATCTGAATTAAATTGATTAAATAATGTAAATTAAACTAACATAAATTAATTAACTAATTTAAAATAAACTAATTAATTAATTTGAATTGACGTTAATTAAAATTATTTAAGATGAACTAAAATGAAGTAATTAAAGTAAACTAAGTACTAAAGAATTAAACTAAAATTAATTAAATTAAAGTAAATTAAGTAATGAAGAATTAAACTAAATTAGATTAATTGAACGAAAATTAATTAAATTAAACTAACATTAATTAATTAAAACTA
This sequence comes from Gynostemma pentaphyllum, assembly GCA_028015215.1. Classification (NCBI taxonomy): domain Eukaryota; kingdom Viridiplantae; phylum Streptophyta; class Magnoliopsida; order Cucurbitales; family Cucurbitaceae; genus Gynostemma; species Gynostemma pentaphyllum. The sequence goes on along the minus strand of CM051353.1, from coordinate 36,426,647 downwards.
AAATAAATTAAACTAATTAAATTAAATTAAAGTAAACTAAAATTAGCTTAAGTGAACTAAGTAATTAATTAAAGTAAACTAAGTAATGAAGATTTCAACTATTAGATTAAATTAAACTAAAATTAATTAAATTTAACTAAAATTAATTAATAAAAACTAAACTAAACTAAACTAAACTAATTAATTAAATTAAACTAAATTAAAATTAGATTAATTGAACTAAAATTTATTAATTAATTAAAGTAAACGAAATTAGATTAATTAACCTTAAGTAAACTAAGTACTTAATTAAACTAAATTAAATTAATTAAACTAAAATTAATTAAATTAACAACATTAAACTAAACTAATTAATTAAATAAAGTAAACTAAAATTAGATGAATTAAACTAAAGTAAACTAAGTAATTAATTACACTAAATTAGATTCATGAAACTAAAATTAATTAAATTAACAAAATTAAACTAAACTAATTAATTAAAACTAAGTAAACTAAATTTAAACTAAAACTAAAAATAAAACTAACTAAAAACTAAAAACTAAAACTAACTTATTAAAACTTAAAATCTATACGAAAACTAACCTCGTAATAGAAACCAGGATTGGAGGTTTAGGGTTTTTAGGTTTAGAGTAGGAACGGGGAATGGGAACGGGGAAAAAATAACGGGGAATGGAACGGGGGAAAGAGAGAAAGAAAAAGAGAAAAGGAAAAAGGGAAACGGGGGAAAGAAAAAAGCTGCTGGTTTTAAATAAGATTTTGTGACCAAATGGTCGCAAATATGTAATCATGACCAGAAACGAAAGGTCGCGCCTGCTGGGGAAATTACGACCACCTGGTCGTATTTTTACACATATTTGCGACCGCCTGGTAGCATTTATTGAAAAAGTGACCATCTGGTCGCCAATTTGCCATTATCCAGAACAGCTGTCATATCACAAGTCCCATCAAATATTGCAACCATCTGGTCGCAATAATGAAATTCACCGCAAAAAATTGCGACCAGAAGGTCGTAATACTTAAATTCACCGCCATAAATTTCATGAAAATTTAAATTTACCGCTCAGATTTGTGACCAGATGGTCGTAATTTAACTTATATTTTTTGAAAAATATAATTCTACTTTTCCACAAATGAGACCAACTGGTCGCCTTTCCCTTTCTAAATTACTACCATGTGGTCACCTTTTGTGTTAAATTGCGACCATATATATATATATATATATTTTATCATTCATTAAAGAAATAGTTTTAATAAACACATACACAGTGAATAATAAAGTTACGAAATGTCTCATTCATCATCCTCAGTTTCTTCGGTCGTCGCTTCTTCTTCTTCTTCTTCTTCTTATATTTCTTCGTCGGATTCATCGTCTCAAAGAAGTCCTTCATATAAAGTCTTCTTCTTCTTCTTCTTCTTCTTCTTCTTCTTCTTCTTTTGTTTCTTCATCGGATTCATCGTCTCGAATAAATTCAGCATCAATGTCACGTGCGTGAGAAATCACTATAAGAATTTCGGGAATAGGTGACATCCTTTTGGCGTCACCTATTCGAATAGGTGACGGTTTTTTGACCGTCACCTATGGCAGTGTCACCTATTTAAATAGGTGACGTCCAAAAAAACCGTCACCTATTCGAATAGGTGACGCCAAAAGAACGTCACCTATTCGAATAGGTGACGCCAAAAGAACGTCACCTTTTCGAATAGGTGACGCCAAAAGAACGTCACCTTTTCGAATAGGTGACGCCAAAAGAACGTCACCTTTTCGAATAGGTGACGCCAAAAGAACGTCACCTTTTCGAATAGGTGACGGGGAAAAACCGTCACCCTTTCTCTAAAATTTGAGAAAAAAAATATTTTTTATTAATTGATTTCAAATAATATTTTTAATACACCTATCAAATTTAAATAAAATATTACAATAAAAATTAATAAATCACTAAATGCCCACATGAAATTACAATATTTATAAACAAAAAATTAAATTACATCATACTACAATAAAACAACAATTGCTAAAAGAACTTCAATCACCACTCCTATCAAAATTTCAATAACCAACCCGCATGTCAGATCTTTTGTCGTCATTCCTCCAAATCTTACTTCAAGCATGTCAGGATCTAAACAATGGTAATTTTAAACTAGTTATATTCTTCTCTTTTGCATTTATAAAATTATTGTATAATTTCAGGAAAAACACAGGTAATCCCATAAAGTTACAAAAAATATAAGCAATCAACGGAGAAACAAGATGGCCTGCAAGAAATTTTATAAGGTGCATTAGTGGGGCAACCTTTATGTCATCAAATCGGAGACCCAATAGATTGAGTATTTCACAATGGACTTGCGACATAAGCAATATTTCAAAGTTACACTAAATCATTGCCAATCAAAGCAGCAAGATGAATAAATTGCTTCAAACATCAATAGAAGTTAACTTTCCAGGAAGTGTGCAAAAACTAATAAAAATGCAATCCATGTAATATCAAAAGAACAAGAATGTCATCCAAGCATTCCATCAACATCTCTCATATCACATCATATTATTGAAAACATGCAGCAAAACAATAAGAAAAATTAGGGAAGTATACTAACCTTGGACTTTTTCATTTCCAAACATATCATAACAAAAACCAAAGCCACAGAAGTGTTGTTCACGCCCTGAATACCCTACAATTTATAAAAACAAAAATAAAAATAGTTTAGATTGCCCAAGCAAATACAAAATAAAAACATAAAGTTTAGTAGAATATAGTGAAGAAAAAAAAATAAAAATATATATATATATATATATATATATATATATATAAATTAAGCGTAGGAAAATGAAGTCGAAAAAAACAATGGGTTAGGTGAAGAACAAATATCAATTCAATTTCCACTCTAAAACTCTTCTCTTCTTGCCCCCTGAAGTGACGAACAAATATATATTTCATAACAATTATAGACACAAAGATAGATAGATATTCAAAGCCAACATCAATTTTTAAACCTGCCCCATGTCTACACTACCAAATCAAATATTTTTACACCCCAAAATAGACACAAAGTTCTGCCTCTAATATACATCAAACCCCTTATCTTTAACTTGCTATAAGAGGCTCACTTAAAATATAATATGAGACATTCATTATCTTTATACATGAAGAACAGACTACTGGATCATGTAGTCAACTCAACTACTAAAGTAGTTTATACCTCCAACCACTCATTTTGATAGTGCACTAAATAATCATAATGCAGATAGACCCATTCAATAGAATTATATTTTGATTTATCTTTCAAATTAATGAAAATTATAATAAATTAATCAATCTAAGCAAAATAAGATATCAAAGAAGAAAGCAAAGATAAAGAGCAAGCATGAGGTTATATTTTTAGTGAGGTTAATTATAGATAGTTTGAAGCAACATGCAATTCCTTTCAACACAAAGAATACAAAAGAAAATGGGGGTTGTGGCTCAGGGACAAAGGAAAAGTGTGAATCTTTTAATCCAATATAAGGAGAACCGAATCCTACCCAATTCATTATACAACAAGTAATTCTCAAATTCGGAAATTCAAACCAGAAACAAGATCATGGACATCAAAATATTCGCTCCATTACGTAGAAATATAAACTAAATAAGCAATCAAAATTTGCAATCTCACCTTTCAAAATTTTTTGGATTTTCCTACAATCGTGAACCGAAATGATCTGCATATAGAGTTAAAGAGAAAACCATTGTGAGAATAATTAATGAACTAAAAATTAAAAATAAAAACTCAAACAGATTAGAGATTGAAATTGAGACAAGAGAAGTAAACCAAAAGGAAGAGAAGCAAAGACAAACTTACAAAGACGAATACCATTCCTTCATCTTTCCCAGTTGATAATGTTTGCCATATTCTGCGAATTATATAGTTTGAGGAAAGAAAAGCATTGGGTGAGTGATCGAAAATGTTGACAAACAATAGATAAATTTAATGTGCCAAACATAATTCATCTCTAATAGCTGCACGAGATTCATCGAAACAAAAAAACTGATCTCAAAACTCAAGAATCAATCATAATCCATCTCTAATAATGTTAAACGTGCCATTTTTAAAATAAAAAAATGAAAAGCAAAGAAATTAGTCACAAAACTTTCACATCCAAACAAAACAAAACATACAACACATACGTCAGAAATGCATAACATAAACAAAAGCCAGAATCAGAATCCTGCTTTTAAACTAAATAGAAAACAGAGAAAAATAATCAATGGCATCAAATCTAAAATTTCAAGATGAGGAATACACTGACAGATAACTAACATGGGATATTGAACCACCTTCTCTAAACCCTAAGAAAAAATTAAGAGTGCTAAAACCTTGCTAAATATTAACATTGGTTAAAATCATCTATAATATTAACACAAAATGAAATCAATCCATTTATGTACAGATTCTAATCATTCCCTCTATACATTTCTTTAGTTTATGTGTGTGATTTCCTCAACACTAAATTAAATATCTTAAAAGGAAAGCAATGAAAAGATATATATAAATTATAAAGACTAGAAATGTAACAAAAAGCTTACCTTGTAGCTCTTCACGTTTTGGAGAAGTAGGGTGAATATAGTTACCAATCCAAAAGAAAACGTTTCGGGGAAGTAAGTTGATTGTAAGGTCATTTTTGGAACTACAACAGCTACAGGCTTATCATCCTCTGGATTAATTTAAAGAAAACGCTTATATATATCCCCAAAATTATCATGTATAGTTCACAAAATATAACGTCAAGCGATAAAAAAACATGGGAGCATACAAAAACCAATAAATAACAAAAACACATCAACAGTCTCCTTGCACTTCCTATAGGTAATTTTACTATTCTGAACATAATTACATGGAAAATACCGATTCTAGATCATATCTTACCATAATTTTACTTTACTAGATCTATGCACTTCCTATAGGCACTTTACCACAATCTGCATAAAAAACAAACACATTGAATAGCTCATTTTCATATTAATCAAATTGTAGCTGAATTATACTTATATTAGCTGAATTATACTTATAATAGCTCATTTTCATATTAATCAAATGTGTTATATCATATTGACCATACTTGTTTAGAATCAAAAGGAAAATCCATCTCTATAGAATCTGAAAATCCATCTCTTTGTTATCTCCCTTCCCCAACATAAGATTCTCATCCTATTTAATCAAAGAAGAAATGTTTAATATAGACTAGAAGGTTCCAACTTCAAAGCCAATTCTCAAATTGAATTTTGACGATTAATAAAAACCAACTACAGTTTGAATGAGTAATTAGTATAGATTTGGACCTTCTTAACAACATCAAGCACATAAGGATGTAGCTCTTCCGTTGGGTAAGCACCAACTCCGAGGTTGAGCTTGTTTTCATGCATATCTACTTTAAAAGCCTCCGAAACTCCAAGAATTGGATCAGAAGGAGCCATGGTTATCCCCTCAAACCGAGAGACATTAACAGAAGCAACCATAGATATCCTGTAATAAAAAAAATTGATACTCTATCAATCCACCTTTCCTTTCTCTGTACTCTACTCCACTATACAACAACACTACAATGCAATTCAAAGATTAATATATAAACAAAAATAAGAAGCTACACCGTGAGATTAGTATCCACCTGTAGGACTTGCTTTCAATTGCATCAGTTTTAAAGAGAATCCAACTACAAATTAGGACGGATTCCTTTTCTTCCTAAACAAAAAAATCATTATCCAACAAAGGAAATCAAACATACTATATAACTGTAAGTATGGGCTCCAATGTTAATGATCTGCTATAGGATTAAAAAACCATAGCACATACTAATCAAATACAATATAAAGATCTGCTATAGGATTATATTATTTAAGATAATTTTCACTTGCAATAAATTTTAAAAAACCAGTGTCAAAATTGTAAAACTTAGACAACCAACATGTATAAAAGGACATTTAAATGCCACATTGTAAATGCAAGATAGAAGGAAGAATGAAATTCCCACAAAATTCAACAATCACATATTCCATAACGATTTTCACCACAAGAGATTGCAGGAGGGTATAAAAATATAAACAGGAGTCCGACCCATTTGATTTTTTTCCTTCTCATACAAAAAATCAACTAATCAAGTACATAAATAAATGAACATATCATACCATGGCCCTGAAGATGAAAGCAAAGGTTTCGGCATCATATCGATTATCTTTCATTTTCAAACCAATTGACTAAATGACTCGCGACTTTAAACCATCCTGGGATTTCCTCGAGTTAACTCGGTTGAAGATTTTATAAAAAATCTCTTACCAATCTCTACTGCATATGAAATGATCACCAATAACAAGCTCAGTTGCAAACAAAAGCACTCTAATCTAATACAGATAGTGAGAGATAAGGATATTTCAATTAGGCAATTAGATGGTTATTGTGGCTTGAGTTTTACTCAAGAGGGGAGGCATCCAAGTTCCTCGAATTACTTGAGATTATCTTACCGTTTTTCTTATTATTAATCAATATATTATAGTAGGTTCCTATCAACATATTAAAGCACTACTATAAGATGTAAAGTGCATTTCTCTTTACCTTGTCGGGATGAATTTTCTGAAATTTGCTACTTTAAAATGAATCACTTATAGAAAAGAACTCTAATCTAATACAAATTTTGAAATAAAAGGAAAAAAAAAGAATGAAAAAGCTCATACCACGATTACATCAAAGGGTGAAAGCTGAATGGAGCGTGTTTTAGGCCTTTCGATTGCTACAACGTATCCCGAACTACTTCTAACTAAACCAACCTCTCTTCGACAATGAACCACCTGAAGTCGGAGTTTTTCTATGACTGGATTTCGTAATATAACGATTATCTCGCTCGGCCTCACTCTTCATAACCATAAAAAATGGAAAAATAAAATAAACAAAAAGTTACAATCCACTCCTGCTCAAATTTTAATATTATCAAAATAAAAAGAACACAACGCAAAAAATGAAATCGGTCCAGGACCTCAAACTTCACAAATGATTGCTATTTTCGATTTCATAAATTTCTTCACCTTCTAAGGGATGTTACATCAATAAGGGTATCTACACATTCCCAAGGACAAGTTTTACAAATTAAATAAAGCGGAATATTACCGACCACTTGCCATGGTTTGTTTTAGAAAATCCCCGGTGGAGAGTAAACAGCTCCAACAAATCAGAGCCAAATAAACCTTTATCTTTCTAGCATTTTTTGTTACAAGCACCTAAAAATGAGAGGAGTTAGAAAAGAAAAGTTTCTAGTATCAGCAGCAGTATAGTAGAACACAATTAAACTAAGTCATGCCCGTAGAAAAGATAAAAAAAAAAAGCAAAAACCACATTAGTGTTCATAATTGATAACTTGAACTGACTCTAACTAATTGCAGTGTAAGTTAGATCAATCTTAAAATTAAATAAGAAAAAAATGGGAACTATATACTTGTATCGATAGAACAAGCAACCAAATACTTCATGACTAAATTATAATTTAGGGAAAATGAGAACCGTACCTCTTCCTTCCACTGATAAACAGATTTAACACCTGCATTTATAAAATACTCATCAAAAGTGTGATAACATTATTCGAGTAAATAACATTACTCAAGTAAATCATATATCATGATGCAAGCTCAAAACACACTGAAAATAATGGATATCATGATGAGAGTGAAAGAGAGTCAAAAGAAAAGCTTCTAATGTTTCCAAAAATAAAAAATTATATCATGACAAGTTGAAAATATAAAGGTACTGTTATGAACCACTTTTGATCCACTATTCCTCCTCTAAAGGTACTATTATGAACCAAAAAAAGAAGGGAGTAGAAACTTAAAAATATAATAGGCTCATTCAAGTGTGCAATTGTTAAATTTTAGAGGAATTAAAGTACTAATTACCGGATAAATTATACACACACATATTCAACATATTCATGCTTTTCAAACAGTATGTTGATAGAAATACGCTCTTGAAAAATCTCTAAAACAAAAACTAAGTAAAAACTAACCCATAAATCCATGATAAAGTTATCAGCCCAACAAGTAAGTTTACTAAATCTAAATTTGAATAAATTTATCAAGCTATCATAAAAACCAAACATAGGCAATATTGGCATATTTCTCTAATAACAGAGCTCAAATTAGCGTGGAGAAAAATGTACCAGATTTCAATGATGACGAAGATTTTGGTACGGTAGTTGTTGAGGTCTAGCTTCCGCTCTAAATTGGAATCATTTCTCCTCCAAAGCTGGTAGTTATCTTCCCCCATACTTTGATTTCTTTGTTTATCTTCTCCTCTGCTACTAAATCTTTTTTTCATTTGAACAAGAAGCCATTTCCTTCATTTTATTTCTTTTTTTACAAATAAGAGAAGGAATAAGAAAACAAAAAAAATTGTTGTGACTTTCCTGTAAGCCACAACAAATAATGTTCATCAGAAGATTATTGACACAAGACTCGTAAAAAAAAATAGCAAATTGACTCAGCCACTCTCCATATTACAAGAAGATAACAAACAGGGAGCGAAACTAAACATAAAATGAAAGAAACAATAGAAAATCACTTTGAAACTAATATTTTTTGAATAATACATAACAAACCAATTCCAAGTTTTCAGCATTATCATTTGGAATTAGTGTTAGTTCAAACATGATCATAAAATTTCATTTCATCCATTCTATTATTAAAAAAAAATACATACTTCAAATGAGCAACTTCTATCCAAAAGTAAAATAAGATCCAAATATTACAAATATTCACTAGTTAGCATAAATAACTTAATCGAGAAAGGAAAAAGAAGCTAAAACATAAAAAAAATTGCAAGAATATATAACATCTTACTTATATCTCTAATTTCAATTTGGGAATGCAGGATGAAAAATATTTACATTATTTATCTATGTTATATCATAGTTTGTAGCATTAGTGTCAATATAATGACCGAAATCATCCAAGAAATGATATTGACCATTAGTAGTCAAAATCTATCAGTGATGGACTGCACATAGCAATATCAAGTACAGAAAGTTACAAGGAAAATCCTGACGATTTTTAACTAACTATTAAAAATATTCAGTGTTTCATATTGTCAATAATATAGCATCATTTCGCCATATGCATACAAATAAATCCTATGACTATTATCACACATTATGAACTCACAGCCCAAATAATCCTCTTTCGTCCTCTTACACCTCATATTAAGTGCTAATATTCATGGTCAACGAAAAGATTGGCGTGACTATTATTCATCTGAAACCTATCATCAGCCTATGAATAGAAAAGGTAAATATTTATATGTATGCATCTGATTTTAAACACTTTTGAAGCAAATGAATGTTATAATAATTTTATTTTCTTTATGAAATAACTATGGATGGATCAAGCAGAGTTAACAAATACCTGACAAAATGCTCATAAGCATATGCAAGAAAAAATAAACTTTGTATAAGGCCATATATGGATCCTGTTGTAAATTTTACAAGGACAAGAGAATTCAGCAGGGATTTCTAAATATTCCTTGCTCTGTCCTACACTTTTTTTTAATTATACCAGTACAATATTTGAGAAGAAGAATAAAATGTTCCACAAATGGGTCATTACAACCCCTGTAAGTATAAATTAAACAAATTCTCAACTTTGAATAGAAACTCAGTAACACAACACATTCAACAATACACCATGAAAGCTTTATATATCCAATAATACAAAAGAAAAATCTAAGATCACAAATATAAAAACAAGAGTTTTCAACTAAACAAAATTACCAATAAGAACATGAAATAACAGAGGTAGAATAAAAAAAATCAAAGAGATTTTAACTTCCAAAAGATCATATATCTCAAAATTTTGGTGAAGTAAAATAAGAGTTCAGGTCAAAATCGATGAAATCCAAGAGAATAAACCCATATATACCAATTTCGGGCGAAATACTTCCCTGATTCGACAATTTAATGGTAGATCTGAAAACTTTCGGTATTAAAATGGTAGATCTGAAAGTTTTAGGGAACTTTGAAACGCTAGTGACGATGGTTGATGTGAAACTGTGAGAAGAATGATGAAAATGAAATGAGGAAGATCCTGATATCTTCTTTTTCTCTCGTTTTCATAGTGAACTTTGAAATGGTAGTGACGATCTAACCTTTTTTGAGGTGAAGCCAATGAGCGATAGTGAAATGGGAGATAAAAATGGTGACCTACAACCAAAGATCTCCATTGCTGCTCACTGTGAAAATCAGAATGACAGAGATGAATGGAGTCAGAGGGAGATAGATTTAGTTTCGAAAAACTGAGAATGAGATTGTTGCTTAGGGTTTGAAGCAAATTCGTATGAAATTTCGTCAGAGAGTGAGATTTGGAGATCGATTTGAAGCGAGAGCCAGAGGGATTTGGAGATTTCATGAGATTTGGAGCGAGCGACAGGGATTTGGAGCTAGCCAGAGTGATTTGGGGATTCTTTTTTTCTTCTGAGTTTTCACATAAGCGAACGAGCGAATGAGAGACTAAACAATTGGTGACGGGTTTTCTTTTATTAAATTTACTGTTCATCCGTTTTTTTTCTTTTCGCGTAACCTTTTAAAATGGGTAGTGTGTCCTAATCCTATATTTCTTATAGTGAATGGAAGCATTTGTATCATCATCATGCAATGTTATCGTTCCATCGTTCAAAGGACGAACAATACTTGCATTCTGACCATCGTCGACTGCACGACATCTTATCTCATCTTCTTGAAAAGCAACAGCTTCCTCTGCATGGTCGTCTTTCTCGGACAAGTTTTCTTCTACCTGGCGTGGTTTAACTTTACAAAAAAACTAACTAATCTGTCAGATCCTGTCTATTAATTGGATAGTTCAGGTAATAAACTTGAATCGTCTGTGGAGCCAGGAAAAACCTATCAGTGGTGCGCATATGCTTAGACTTGTTTACCTCAACGATTTGTAAATGATCAATCTTATGGACTCCGCCTCGTCTGGTTGTCTCGAACCAAGTGCAGTTGAACAGAACAATGCGTTTTATCGTCGGACTTGCGTATTGAATCTCAAGAATCTCATCGATTACTCCGAAGTAATCGTCTTCGTTTGTGCCGAACACATGACCTTTTATGCAAACACCACTGTTGTTTGTTGCCCTGTTAACTGAATGGACCTTCGTTTGAAATCTGTAATCGTTACCGACGTATCCAGTATACGACCTTGCAATCCGTCCAGGTTCCTTTTCCAAAGAAATAATGCGAGGATCATCTACCGGTAATGTAGGGGAGTCAACCTGTCATTGTTCACATACATTAATGTTAGGAAGATAGTAATTTTTCAACAAATTTCCACGGTTTTTTTGACAATTTAAAATAACTCACGTATGCACTGAACCAAGAACGAAACTCTTTGTCGATTATTGACCCCTCCTCATCGGCTGTAAGACCAACTCGTGTCATTCGAACGTATAAGTTTAGAAATAATCTGTATGTTACAAAAATAGTTAGCAAATAGTTTGTAATTGTTTATGCGATGAAATAATGTTAACTTACGAACTCACTCTATGTAAGGCTCGATCTCTGCGCAGTTGCATAACACGTATGTCTGCATTACATGATACTCAGAATCGGTCAACGGCCTACGCACTGATCTTCCAACTGTCATGCCAGGTTCTGTAAAAATCGGCAAGTCGTTTATGTCAACACCTGCAAGTAAATTTTCGACAATGTTTCGTTTAGTATGAACAAAATGTGGTAGTCTCCTTCGTCAGGTACGCATTACAGAGAGATCCTTCTACTCTTGCTTTATTTCCGACCGTCTTTTTCAACCGACGTAAGTACCTGTGGGTAGGTAGAATGTGTAGAAAACATTTACATTCGATCACTGTACTTTATACGTGTACATTACAAATTAACTGTGCTTACCTTTCAAATGGGTACATCCAGCGGTAATGTACCGGACCCCCTAAGAATGCCTTTTATGGAAGATGCACTGGAAGATGCTCCATTGAGACAAAAAAGCCAGGTGGGAACATTCGCTCCAACTTACAGATAATAACAGCGATCTCTGAACTCATTGAAGCGATAGTAGCTTCAGTCAGCTCTGTACATGTCAAGTCCCTAAAAAAAACACTCAAGTGTGCAAGCGGCTCCCAATGTCTAATCTCTAGGAACGGTCTGAACGCGACCGGCATCAATCGTTCCATGAATACATGACAATCGTGGCTTTTCATCCCGAACATGATATGCTTTTGACTGTCGATACACCGACTCAAATTCGAAACGTATCCGTCCGAGAATTTGATGGATTTGATCCACTCAAATAATGTTTTCTTTTCATCCGTCGTCAACATGTACTTTGCTTTTGCGTAATTATCATTGTCGTCAGGCTCCAACTAAGGACGGTGACATATCTCCCGTATATGATAACGTGCCTTCAGATTGTCCTTCGTTTTTCCCGGAACGTTCAACATCGTATTGAAAATGCTGTCAAAGAAATTATTCTCGATACGCATTACATCCAGATTGTGTCTAATCACTATATCTTCCCAATACGGTAGATCCAAAAAAATACTCTGTTTCTTCCAACTTGTGTTTTTCCCAGCCGCATTGTTTGCACTCTCTGCACCGTCCACTATAATCTTATGCATCCCTATAGCATCTATACCTTGAAGAATCTGCTTTCCACTATATATTGTCGGGGGGGTTTCGTTTCTTACCCGTAAACCCTTCTTCCAGTCAATGCCGTTTGAACGAAAAGTATGATTCAACGGTAAAAATCGACGGTGACAATCAAACCAACAAGTTTTCCGACTGTTTCTAAGATAAAATGCATCTGTGTCTAGCATGCAATGTGGACATGTGTATTACTCCGCCATACTCCATCCTTTAAGAGGAGGAGATTGAGGTTCACACAATTAACTACACTAACTAAGGAAAGGAATAATAAAAGCTAAACACATACTCAAAAATGTATATGAAAGCAATTAAAGATCAACATACCTGACAACATTGAATACGCGGGGAAGTCACTGATCGTCCAGATTAACGCGACGCGCATCAAGAAAATTTGTTTCTTCGAAATGTCGTACGTCATAACGTCATCAGTCCACAACCTTTTCAACTCTGCAATAAGTAGTTGCAAATACACATCCAGTTTCTGTTTTGGACTTTTCGGCCCTAGGTACGATCACTGTTAGAAAAATCACCAGGTCTTGCATGTCTGGCCAAACTGAATATTGTGCCCCGGATGCCCCGAACGGGTTAAAGCCATCCGTGCATAAGCCCAATCTGATGTTTCTCAGATCTTGTGTAAAATCCGGATGACAATTATTTAAATGCTTCCATGCCGTAGCATCTTAGGGATGTCTCATAACAGCTTCATCCTGTGAATGCTCGTGATGCCATCTCATGCGCGAGGCTGTCACATCTGATGCATACAACCATTGTAGACGTGGCGTCAGCGCTAAATAGAACATGTTGGCGTACGGAATGAGGTTGTGTTTCCCTTGTTTATATCTTGGAAGAAAACAAAATTTGCAGTGATGCAGGTCCTCATCCACATCCCAGTAAATCATGCATCTGTTCCAACACGAATCTATTTTCTCCACGGGTAAGCCAAGTCCCTCCACTGGCTTTTTCGTGTCGTACAAACTGTTGGGCATAATATTTTCTTTTGGAGTGCATCGACGAAACCACGATGCAATCGAATCAAATCAGCAGGTATGTTGTACTGCGCCTTTATATTTAATAGTTATGTAGCAGCAGTAAGTTGACTTACCTAACACCCATCGTACAATGGTCGGCTGGCTGTCTCTAGCATCTCGTGCATCTTACGTGCTTCCGAATTCATTTCCTCTTCAAAAACCCATTCATCTTCGTCTATGTTTAAACTTTCACAGAAATTTTCATTGCCCCCATACCCCGCACCATCAAGTATCATTTGCTGCATTTGACTATAGTGTTGTTCATCATTTTGTGCTTCGGCAACAACCTCTACATTCGAGCTGCTACCTTCGTATCATCTTAATTCATGTAATGCAGCGTCGAACATTTCCTTTGCTTCCCTCTGAAAGCAAATCCCCGACTATAAAGATGAACCTTCAAATCTATAACCGGTATGATTCTCCTATTGTTGCATGTCCTGCATGGGCAACGTAGCTTTCCACCATACGCTTCATAATAGATAGTTGTCATGCAAAACTCAACAAACTGTTCAACCCCGGCCACGAACTCATCGTTCAAATACCCGTCTATCAAACGAACATACATCCACTCTCTCATTTTCTTTTTTCTTAATGATAACAAACAATGGGAGGAGGGGGTTTTATAATGGACTCCTCTGCTCATTTGCGACCAGATGGTAGTATTTTTGCTACCAACTGGTCACATTTTCCGCCAAAATTTCCTGCCATTTTCCTCACTGCCCCGAGTCACAGCATTTACGACCACATGGTCACTTATTTTGGTGACCACTTGGTAGCTTTTCTCCCACCTGCCCCGGGTCACATCAACTCATAGCATTTACGACCACGTGGTCACTTATTTTGGTGACCACTTGGTAGCTTTTCTCCCCCCCCCCCAAATTGTTTATCTACCACTGGTCACTTAAAATCACAACATTTGCGACCATCTGGTCACTTAACAATGTGACCACCTGGTAGCTTATTTCTCGCCAAATTTCTAAGCTACCACTGGTCACTAAAGGTCACAAAAATTGCGACCATATGGTCACTTTTAAATGTGACCACTTGGTAGCCTTTCTCCCTCCAAATTTACGCGCCTTTTTTTGCTACTAAATGATACCTCGTGTCACAAAATTGCGACCATATGGTCGTAATTTTGCAGTGACCATATGGTCACTTTCTTCTCGCCAAACATTGGCGCCATTTTTTATGACTTTTCTTGGTCGCAATTTGGTCGCAAAAAAGTGACCATATGGTCGTTTTAAGTCAAACTTCATATTTACTACCAGAGTGGTCACCAAAAAAACTACCCAATGATTTGGTCGTAAATTTCTGGTTGAAATTTAACAGTTTTTTTGTAGTGTTAGTCTACTTCTTTATATTATTAATGAAAATAGCCCTAATTTAATCATAACATAATTAAAACTAATCATCATAAACTAATTATTTACACTAATCTAATTATAAACTATTTAATTAAACTAATATAATTATGAAATAATATATTATAACTAATCTAATTAGAAATTAATTAATCATAACATAATAATAAATTAAACAATTTTAACTAACATAATTAAACAATTAATTTAAACGAATAAATGATAAACTAATTATTTAAATTAATCTAATGTAAAATATTTAATTAAACTAATTAATTATTAATTAATTTAATTATAAACTATTATAATATAAACTAACATAATTTAAATTTGAAATAAATGAACTTAACGTAATTGAAACATAATGTAACGTCCCGTTACTTTTTAAGTGAAATTTTTTTAATTTAATGTTTCATTTATTTAGTTATTTATTTTAATTAAAGTATTTATTTAATTTGAGAATTAGTAATTTAGAATTTAGTAGCTAATTTCGTCCAAAAACCTTTTTAATCGTTTTATTAGCTTAAATTAGTTTTGGTCCTATTAATAATTATGAACGGGCCAATTAATAATTATTAATCACCATTGGGTCATTTTAAGAGTTTCGGGTTTCGTTTTATAAGCTAAATCACTTAAAGGATGTAACCGTAATTTTCCGATTTCTTTAAAATATCTTTTTACTATTCATCTCCTCTAAAATATCAAAAATTAGACAAAATTTTCACTTTTTCTTTTCTTCTCCTTTGCCATGGCCATGGGTTCATTTTGGTGGGGTTCCTCTTGGGTTTTCTTCAAATCTCATATGTTTTCAATGATTTCTATTACGTTGAATTATTCGGGACGAGGGCTACCTATCCCACCTAGCCTTGTAACGTTTCTCGTTCTCTAAGGGAAGTCCTAAAAAGTGAGTTTTCAAAAAATTTCCTATGAAACTCTTTATTTTTGTTTATAATGAGTTTTGGAGTTGAAATCATGTGTTTCCATCACGAAATTTGAAGATTTTGAGCTCGGAATTTCGGAAAATACTATTCACCCAAAAACACTATTTATCCGAATTTACTATTCATCTGAAAATCAATTTTCTTATTTAGTTATGGTTTATAATTTGTATTTGACCGGTGTTATTATAGGTTTTGATAATCGTACGAGAGGTAATTCGTTCGGCACTTTGGAAGCTCGATTTCAAATCTAAGGTGAGTTTAAAATGGAAGTTAGTAATTTTATGAATTAAGTTTCATTACGATTTTGTTGATCAAGGTTAAGTGACAAAACAATCTCCTAGGAGTAAATTACCTATTTGGTTGGTGACTTTAGACTCGGAAGTGAGTTTGAGTGACTTTGGAGATTTTTTAGTGGTTTTGAATGAAAAATTAAGTTTGAGAACGTTATTGAAGTCGTGTAAGATCATGGAAAGTTTGGAAGAAATTTGGGAGTTTAAGATACTTTGGTAGTTTTAGATCAAAGTAGCTTAGGAGTTATTCTTGGAAGTATTAACGGTTATGGAGATTTTGAGATAAAGTTGGGAATTGAAATTACTTTAGGTAGTTTTTGACTAAAGTAAAGTGGAGGAAATGCTTCAAAGTTAACTCGTGGATTATGGTAACGACTTAGAAATTATACTTGTGATTTAAGGTGATTTATCATCATTCGTGACATGGTGATGTTAAACCTCGATTTTGCTTAGTTTGGGGAGTTAAGAGACTTCGTGGAACTTGACATTGGTGATGTTAATTGTTAGTGTTTATATAATCTTATTACCTTGTATAAGGAATAATGATTGTGATTTGATGTGGTAATACTATGGAGTATGGAATTCTAATGGTAGTACGTTTGATGTACTCGGGACTTTTGGTAAGAGGCAACACTTTATTAAGTACAAAAGATAAGCATGTTATTGAGTGTAATTGTACTATGATTGTATTATTTGTAATTTGTTTGTTAGTTGTTTGTGTTGTGATGCTCAAGTAATGAACCGATTTATAGTTACTATGTGATATGATCTTCGGGTATAACAGGGTCATAGATCAAACAGGCTATGAGCGATGTTATAGGAGGAGATCGTGATCTTGGGGCATAACAGGGTCATAGATGAAACAGGCTATGAGCGATGTTATACGAGGAGATCGAGATACTATGTGA
The DNA here is from genome assembly GCA_028015215.1 of Gynostemma pentaphyllum. Taxonomy (NCBI): domain Eukaryota; kingdom Viridiplantae; phylum Streptophyta; class Magnoliopsida; order Cucurbitales; family Cucurbitaceae; genus Gynostemma; species Gynostemma pentaphyllum. The sequence continues at coordinate 36,409,461 of CM051353.1, read as the reverse complement.
TGTGATTTGGGAAATCACAGGGTCATAGATGAAACAGGCTATGAGCGATAATATACTTTGTGATGTGATCTTGGGATATAACAGGGTCATAGATGAAACAGGCTATGAGCGATGTTATATGAGGAGATCATGATCTTGGGATATAATAAGGTCATAGATGAAACAGGCTATGAGCAATGTTATATGACAAGATTGGCAGATAAATCGAGTTCTTACCATGAGCATCCCAACTTATTTGTTAGTTGTTATATAGATACATGTTTATCCTTTGTACAAGTGTTTGGTTTTCAATGGTAATATCTTAAGTGGTAATATGTGGAAACTTATGGTAATTCGAGATTTGGTAGTATGTGATCTATGATTTGGTAAGACAGTACATGTTATTATGTTGATGTTGATCAATACGGTAACATGTTACGATGATATGTGATTTGGTAAGACTGTACGTGTTAGTATGTTGATGTTGATCCATACGGTAACACGTTACGATGATATGTGATTTGGTAAGACCATACGTGTTAGAATGTTGATGTTGATCCATATGGTAACATGTTACGATGATATGTCATTGGTAAGACCGTACGTTTTAGTATGTTGATGTTGATTCATACGGTAACACGTTACGATGATATTTGATATGGTAAGACCGTACGTGGTAGTATGTTAATGTTGATCCATACGGTAACACGTTACGATGACATATGATTTGGTAACACCATACGTGGTAGTATGTTGATGTTGATCCACACGATATCACGTTACGAGGAAATATGATTTGGTAACGTTGTACGTGTTAGTATGTTGAGGTGGTAACATACGGTAACACGTCATGAGGTATTAGATGTGGTATGAGATATGGTACTATATTTTGGTAACGCCGTACGTGTTAGTATGTTTAGATGGTAACATAAGGTAACCCGATAGGAGATATCTTGATGTGGTGTAAATTGGTAATAGTTGTGGTTCGATATGATTCGGAAATTGGGAAGTTGATTGGTGTATGATTATGATGAATTGGAAGTGTAGAATGGGTAGTAAGGAGAAATTTAGGACTTTGGACACAATTTCCGGTATGAAATTTGGTCCATAGGATTACTGGTTTTCAAATTATTTTCACTAGCATTTTTATGCTAATGTTGCTACACTTATTTTTTTTCAGGTAAATCTCAGTGAGGGAGACGTGGTAGAGGAGGTGGTGCCGTTTGATATCTTGAAGCGATGAATGGACAAGAACAGGAACACTTTTTGTAAAGCATCCTTGAAATGTTTTGTTTATACTTCATACTTTTCTTACTTTGTGTTTTGAGCTCGGAAGAGCACTTGTTTAAAGTTGTAAATGTCTTATGTTTTAAAGTTCTTTTAGAAGTTTAAATCATAATATGGAATGCGCATTCCAAATTTTATTGCTTTCTCTGTGTAACGACTCGATTTCCGTTAAATTTTATAATTTCAAAGTCACAGCGGAAGAATTAGTTTTTTATAAAAAGGGCATGGGTTCGTTTAAAAATCGAATTATCCAAAACCTTTATACATTGACCCAATTAAGAGAAAGCAATAAAGTTGGAATGCACATTCTAGATTATGATATAAACTTCCGAAAGAGCCTAAAACTATAAGACATTTAAAACTTTTAAACAAATGCTCTTTCAAGCTCAAAAACATAAAGTATGAAAAATACCAAATATAGACAAAGCATTTCAAAGATGCTTTACAAAATATGTTCTTGTTCTTGCCCATCCATCCTCTCGACAGGTCAAACGATGCCACCTCCTCTACCACGTCTCATGCGACGAGATTTACCTGAAAAATTGTAAGTGTAGCAACATTAGCCTAAAATTCTAGTGAGAGTAAAATGAAAGCAAGTAATCCTATGAACCAAATTTCATACCAGAAATTGTGTCCAAATGCCTAAATTGCTCTTTACTACCCATTCCACACTTACAATTTTCACACAATCATACAATTGTAATATAACTTCCCATAAATGAACTTTCAATCCCGTAAAGTTATGAAATAGAGATTTGAAGTAAAAGTATTGACTATTACTAAGTCTTTCTACACAATTCTAATGAATATATATAATTGTATCACTAACTTTCTTTGTTACTATACAAGTTTCATCTTAACGTATTACCGTATGGATCAACATCAACATACTACCACGTACGGTCATACCATATCACAAGTCATGGTAATGTGTTACCGTATGGATCAACATCAACATCAACATACTACCACATACGGTCTTACCATATCACAAGTCATCGTAACGTGTTACCGTATGGATCAACATCAACATACTACCACATACGATCTTACCATATCAAGTGTCATCATAACGTGTTACCGTCTGGATCAACATCAACATCAACATACTACCACGTATGATCTTACCATATCAAGTGTCATCGTAACATGTTACCATATGGATCAACATCAACAAATTACCTCGTACGGTCTTACCATATCACAAGTCATCGTAACGTGTTACCGTATGGATCAACATCAACATACTACAACGTACGGTCTTACCATAACACAAGTCATCGTAAAGTGTTACCGTATGGATCAACATCAACAAACTACCACATACGGTCTTACCATATCACAAGTCATCGTAACGTGTTACCGTATGGATCAACATCTACATACTACCACGTACGATTTTATCATATAACACAAGTCATCGTAACTTGTTACCGTATGGATCAACATCAACATACTATCACGTACGGTCTTACAATAACACAAGTCATCAAGTTCCCTAGTAAGTTAGATTACTTAAATGAGATTCTACTAAAGTACTAAAGAACATAAACTACTTGAATTACACGAGTTATCACTCAAGTGTAACTTCTAAGCCACTTTGACTCCCAAACCACTCAAAGTACCTTAAATTTCCACTTTCATTTAAAATCTCCAATTTAATCTAAACTCTTTAATTCATCTTACAAGACTTCCAAACTCACTCAATCTTGCTTTTCTCCCGAAATCACTAAAACTCCAAAGTCACTCCACTCACTTCCGAGTCTAAAGTCACCAACCAAAGTATTAAATTCCAGAAGTTAGTTTACCTCTTAACCTCGATAAACAATATCGTAACGAAACTTAATTCATAAAATTACTAAGTTCCATTTTAAACACACCTTTGATTTGTAGTCAAGCTTCCCAATATGACGAGATCAAATCCACGTGATCAATCACAATCCTACAATTCAATTAAACCTAACAATAATTAATTAACCGAAAATCGAGTAAATGACATCTAAACGCATAAAAAGACGAAAAATACGGAGAATGTCCCTAGGCATGCTCTCGGACATACAAGGAAAGAGGGGCTCGGGTTCGGTTTTCTTGCTTTTATGCACTTTAGAGGCGTTTTGGGTTGGTTTCGAGTACTTTGGAGGTTCGTACCATCAATGGGTAACCGTAATTTAGGGTTTTGAACAATAATCGATTTCCGAAAAATTAAGTAAAATGTAAAATAATAACAAACTAACACCCTAACCATGGCCAAGTGAGAGAAAATCACACGGAACGGGTTTTCGACTCAAACTTGATTTTAGGGTTAGGGAAAGTTTCTAAAATCGTTTAAAACAACTTCCTCGATTGAAATCTTCAAGCTTTGGTGTGTGAATTTGAAGATTTCAATCTCAACCTCCATTAAAACACTCTTCAAGGCTAAATTTAGAAACTTTATCATACCTTGAGGCTTTTAGAAAACGGATGACAACCTCGATTGATAGGTTGGAAACGATCCTTGGACCGAGGGCTTTTCAACGGAACTGAAATTAAGGTGATCCACCGAGTATTGAAGAAAAGCCAATGAGATATATAGAGAGAGAGGGATAGTTCGGCCAAGGTGAGAAGAAAGAAAGAAGAGATTTGTTTGCTTTGTTGACCATTGACTTATTTAAAGAAGAAGAAAGATGAATAGTAAATGATATTTAAAGAAATCGAAAAATGACAATTACGTCCTTTTTAAATGATTTAGTTATAAAACGAAACCCGAAGATTTTAAACTAGTCAAAAGGTGATTAATAATTATTAATTGGTCCGTTAATAATTATTGTAACAACCCGATTTCCTTTAAATCTTTTAAATTTAAATGCACAGCAGAAATTAAGATTTTTACAGAAAAACGGCACGGGTTCGTTTAAAAATCGGATTATCCAAAACCTGTTTACATCCCAATTTTCAGAAAAAGCAATAAACCTGAAATACGCATTCTGTATCATGATGAAACTTCTAAAGGAAGTTTTAAAGTCCAAAAATATATATACAAATTGTACAATTGCTCCATCGAGCTCAGAATGAAACAAATAAAAGTAGTGAAATGTTCATGAGCATTTAAGAATGCTTCACCCAAAATTAGTTATGTTCCTGTCCATTCATTATTTCGATCGGTCACGCGGCGCCACCTCCTCTACCTCATCCTCTACCACGAGTCTTACTTGAAAAATTGTAATTGTAGCAACATTAGCATAAAAATGCTAGTGAGAGTAAAATGGAAGCAAGTAATCCTATGAACAACATTCCAAGTCAGAAATTGTGTCCAAAGGCCTAGATTTCACTTTTACTACCCATTCCACATTCCAAATTCTGCATATATTCAACATACATAATATACTTCCTGAAAAGTAACAATATCAAGACTTAGAGTAAAAGTACCCGTTATGACTAAGTCTTACGAGCCGGAGGATAAATCCCTCGAATGGTTTCCAAAACCTACAATTTAATTACATCTAACATACATATAATTTAATAAAAAGAACAACGTTCAACATGTAACCAAATAAAAGACGAAAATAGCCCGGGATGGGGACTTGATGCTCACGGCCCTAAGGGTGATTTGGAGAAGAGAGCATTTCCGGTTTTTGGCACTTTAGATGTAATCCGGGTTCGTTTTAGGCACTTTTGAGGTGGATTCAAATAATGGGTAACATTCATTAGGGGTTTAGGGGCTAGAATTAACCACACAAATTTAAAGGAAAACTAAAATAAAGCACTTCTACACTACACATAACAGTCCATGTAAAAGGGGTGAATCGACGGTGTCGGGTTTTTCACTCAATCCAAAATTAGGGTAAAGAATAAACATGCATCAACCCTAGGTAGGATCCCTTAGCTAAAAACTACCAAAACCCAAAGGAAACGGATGAATTCAAGCATAAACCAAAGATAGAATTTCAAAATCAACAATACCCATATTTTAAAGAATTTCCCTCACCTTTTCGTTCCTTGGAAGTGTATGAAAAGGCTTCAAATTTAGGATGGGTAGAAATCTTGTTGCGAGAGCTTTCCAACGAGCTAAGGCACGAAGAAATCGGCCAAGAAACGAGGGAGATCCGACACTTTCTTTCTCCTTTTTCTTTCTCCTCTTCCTACTTGGGTTTGGGGGGGTTTTGGGAGAGAAAAAGATGAGAAAATTTCTCTATATTTGGCTAAGGATGGGTTTTTAAAGAGTTGATGAATAGTAACTTGATATTTTTAAGAAATTGGAAATTACGCCAACGTCCTTCTTTTACTTTTTTCTTTTAAAACGAAACCTGAAGCTCTTAAACCAATCTAAAGGTGATTAATAATTATTAATTGGCCCGTTAATAATTATTAATGTCACTGAAACTAATTTTAAGTCATAAAAGGATTGAAAAGACTTTCGAACGAAAATAACTACTAAAATCGAAATTATTAAGTTTAAACTGAACTTAAATACTTTATAAAAAAAATAAAAATTTACCTCCAAAAGTAACGGGACGTTACAATTATTAATACAACAGAAACTAATTTAAAGTGATAAAAGGATTAAAAGGGGTTTTGAACGAAAATAACTACTAAATTCGAAATTACTAAATTTAAACTAACCTTAAATACTTTAATTAAACAAAAATAAATAAATATAAAAAAACAATTTACCTAAAAAATAACGGGACGTTGCACTCTGAATTGGGCCAATATAAACAGGTTTTGGATTATTCGAATTTTAAACGAACCCATGCCGTTTTTCTTTAAAACCAAGTCTTCTACTATGCATTTGAATTTAAAGGATTTTACGGTATCGGGTCGTTACACATAAAAAATTATAAATTAAAGTAAAACTAATGTACATAATGAAAACTAAAAATGGAAATTAAAATTAAATGTTGTACGCAACCACGTCTCTCAGAAAGAAATCCATTTTTTAAAAAATGAAAAAAAAAACTGAACGAGGTAGGTGGAAATCCATTCTGTTCCTTCTTAAAAATTTTTTGCAATGATTTTTGTCGCAAAAACCTAATCATGAAGAATTGGAAAAGTTTCGTGTGCTTAGTATTTGTGATGAGGTCGTCGCAAAAATGAAAAGTAACAGCCAAAATATTGGTGATAATTTGATTTCTCCATGCTAATTATGACGACATCGTCGCAAATATAGAAATATGAACTTTCATTCTAAACGATCATAATGACTATGTGGGACGAATGCGTCGCAAAGTGGAAATTTGAACAGTCATTAGTGACTTGTGCGATGACCTCGTCACCAAGTTTCAAAAACCACGCCAATTTCTTGTGAAAATTTAAAATACTCACGTAACATTTGCAACAAACGCATCGTAAATATTCAAATGCATGGTGAAAATTTAAAACTCCCACATGACCATTGTGACGGTAGTGACACAACTGTCGGGCAATTACGACGCTGTTGTTACAAATACAGAGATTAATTTTTTTTTAATTATAAACATAAAATAATTTACATTCACGAGAATCAAATTACCAAATAAAAAGGTTTAAAATTCAATCATCCTCGTCGTACTCGTCTTCATCCTCATCATTTTTTGTTACTTCCTCGTATTAACCATCCAGTGATGTTTCATTTTCTTATGGACGAGAAATGGGAATATTTATTGAATCATGCAGTGTCATCGTTCCATCATTTAAAGGTAGAGCAGTTGCAGCGTTCTGACCTTCGTCGATTGCATAGTAACGCAACTCATCTTCCTGGAAAGCACTGTATTTCGCATTATCTTTATAAGAAATACATTCTTCTATGTGGCATGGTTTCACTTTGCTGACAACTAACCATTCTTTCAGGTCTCGCCTATTTGTAGGATAGTTTAGATAATAGACTTGAATTTCTTGTGAAGCCATCACAAATCTATCGTTTGTATATGTTTAGTCTAATTAACTTATACGATTTTCAAGTGATCCATCTTACGAATCCTCCCTCGTTTGGTTGTCTCGAACCACGTGCATTTGAACATAACAATGCACTTTAGAGTAGGACTTGCGTACTGCATCTCAATAATCTCATCAATAACTCCAAAGTTATCATCTTCATTGGTTCCGAACACTTGACCTTTTCTGCAAACACCACTATTATCTATTGCTCTATTAACTGAATGTGCCTTCATTTGAAATCAATAACTATTGCCAACATAACCAGTATATGATATGGAAATCTGTGCAGATCCTTTTTCTAATGAAATAATGCACGGATTAGATACTGGTAATGTAGGTGAGTCAATATGTAGCACAAACATATAAAACCATTTCAAAACACATTTGATGCAATATTAAAAATAGTATAATACTTTAAATATTACTCACGTATGCGCTCAACCTTGAACGAAATTCTTTGTCGATAATTATTCCCTCATATGCTAATGTAATACAAGGTTGGGACGTTCGAATGGATTGGTTGATAAATAATTTGTAATGATGGAAAAAATTAAATTAACTGTACAAAATCATGTTAGAAATATGGTAAAGTAAATAAACACTTACTCGATGTACGGCTTCACTTCTAAGCAGTTGCATTACATATACATTTGAATAACATGATACTCAGCATCGCTCAACGGCCTCCGCACACATTTTCTAACAATCATGCCAACTTCTGTAAAAATGGACCAGTCATTTACATCAACCCCTTATACCAAGCTACTAAAAACATTTTGCTTTGCTGGAAGATATTGCTCCGCAATGTCCTTATGAAAATAGTAGGAACAGAATATGCGTATGGTATGCACTACAAATTGATCCTTCAGCTCGTGCTTTATTTCTGACCGTCGTCTTAAACCTTCGTAAGTACCTAGGGACATTATATATATTGAATGCGCACGATAAATTGTCATGAATCTCAATATTAAACCAAAAATTGTCAAGTTTATATTATCTTTCAAATGGATACATCTAGCAGTAATGAACTGGACCACCCAAGAATGCCTCGTATGGAAGGTGAACAAGAAGATGCTCCATTGAGTCAAAAAGGCAAGGTGGGAAAATTTGCTCCAGCTTACATATAATAATTGCTCCGTAATCATTGATGCAATAATAGCATCAAACAACTTTGTACAAGTCAAGTCTCTAAAAAAACACTCAACTGTGCCAACAGCTCACAATGTCTATGCTCTAGATATGGTCTGAACACAACTGGCATCAACCATTACATGAATACATGACAATAGTGGCTCTTCATGCCAAACATTATATATTTTTTGTTGCAAATACACATATTCAGATTTGAAACATATCTTTCAGGGAATTTGATCGTTCTCATCCACTTAAACAAGAATTTTTTTTGTTCCGTCATCAACATGTACTTCGCTTTGGCGTAATGATCATTGTCGCCTGGCTCTAACTCTGGGTGATTGCATATATCCCATATATCATAACGTGATTTCATATTGTCTTTTGTTTTACTTGGAATGTTCAGAAGTGTACTGAAAATTTTATCGAAGAAACTCTTCTCAATATGCATTACATCTAAGTTATATCTAATTTTTATATCCTACCAATACGATAGATCCCAAAAAATAATTCATTTCTTCCAACCTTGTTTTTTCCCAGCCAACTTGTTTGCATTCTCAACCGTGAAACTTGTAATCTTTTGCATACCTATCCCACCGATACCGTGAAGAATTTTTTGTCCAATATACATTGTAGGAGGCATTTTCTTCCATATGCTAAGGTTTCTGCCCTAAATCTTATATAATCCAATTAAACTATAAATAAATAAAGGAATTATTAATTAGTAATATTTACATTGTCATTTATTATTAGTTTAATAAATGTAATCCATCATAAGATACAGAGTTACGTATGATAACTTAAAGTGAGCATATGATGCGCGAAGATTCACTTAAGTGTAACTCAAATAGTCTGTGGTACATGAATAAAGGTTGGGTGCCTTATTTCTGGTAACACCACTAACACGGCCGACTTGTGAATTGGCACAAGTGATCTCATCTGGATCGCTCATGTAGAGACATGTGAGTGGGGGTGTTGCTGCAATAGAGATTGTAGTAGACTGGACTAAGATAAACTTACTGTCTTCGGGGAAAGTCGTTACAGAAAGACACTTCGTTTATCAACCGGTTGATCATGTACAATTGATCTTAATCCTGAGTGGATTACGAACTCCTGTTCGCAAGAGACAAGCCTTTGATTTGCATAGGTGAGAGTGACTCGTATAGTTCGCTCAATATGCCTCCCACTTTGGGGATTGCATCTTGCTTATAGCTGGGAACGTAATTACACAAGAATTGGAATTTACTCTTTTCCATATAGGAAAATAGATAAGTAGTTCCCTTATGGACTGATTCGGTCTTGAACAGCGGGGCCTCATATTCCTCTGATCAAGGAAAAGGTTAAAGACGCATAATGGAGATTATGTAAGGTTGTTCATTGGAGAATCAGTTGGGCTTAAGAAACAAGATGTATCATGAAGGTTAATATGGTGTAAATACCTAGCCATGGATACGAACTAACTTGTGAAGGATCAAAGTGTAGTTAATGATTATAGCCAATGGACATAACTATGTCTATAGTACTAAGAGTGCAACTCTAGATATTTAGTGGATTTATCTAGGAGTTAATGAATGAGAATTAATTGATTAAAAGGAGTTTTAATCAAAGGTAATTCTGGATCATTGGAGCTTAGTCTTATAGGTCCATTAAGTCCTCCGAGCTATCGCATGTAATCGAGAACATAAATTAATATGATTAATTTCTCTTTGGAAAATTGGAAATGAATAGAGGAGTCTATTCAATTAAGTAAAGGAAATTAAATAGAGAAGTCTATTTAATTATTTAATTAATGGTGGAATTAAATAGAGGAGTCTATTTAATTATTAAATAGAAGAGTCTATTTAATTATAAGAGATTAAATAGAGGAGTCTATTTAATTAAATTAATTTTGTGTTGTCCAAAATTAATGGGGATTTAAATAGAAGAGTCTATTTAAATATTTAATTTGAAATAATCAAATTAAATGAGAAAATAAATAAAAGGAGTTTTATTTATTGGAATAAATAAAAGGAGTTTTATTTATTTAATTATTTAACGGAATTGTTCCATTAAATAATGAGGAAAATAAAAATGCCCAATATTATCATATGAGGATGACATGGGCGTGTGACCCGGGGTGGGGTCACACGCCCCATTGGTCAAATGGTTGACCAAAAAGTTTGCATTTTTATTTTATTTAAAATATATGTATATCTTATTTTAAATTAATGGGATTAGTTTAAATGGAAGATATGGAATAATATATTTAAATTAATATTGATTAATTTAAATAAAAGATATGGAATGTTTTATTATGGAATAAAATTTAATATCTTTATTATTCAAATATATTTTAGAATATCTTAATTAATTATTTATTATTTAAAAGATATTCAGAAGATTTTCTGAGGCCTTGGTTTTCCTATAAATAGGACCTTTGGGGTGACCCCAAAACACACAACCAAGAGAGTTAAAGTAAAGGCTCAGGAAATTCCTCTCCTCCCTCTCTCTTGCGCCTCCCATAGGGTGATTGGGAAGAAAATTCTTCTTCTCAATTTTTCCTTTTTCCAAAGGAGATAGTGCCCACGCACCAATTCTCTTTTGTGCTTAGTGAGGAAGATCTTTTTGGTGGTCCCTGGATCGTAACCATCGAAGAACGAGGAAGAGTCAGACACTTCTCGACAAGGGTTAGTTTTTCTTTTATCCATTTAGAATTTTGAATTTATTATACTGCAAGGAAAGATCCGTTGGGACTTCTGTTTGAGAACTCTTTTAAAGGCCTCAATCCCAACAACTGGTATCAGAGCAGTCTTGTTAATATAATATTTTCAAAATTATATGATGGGAATTGAAAACGATTTTAAAAACGATTTTTAAATTGTGGTTTTGCGTTTTAGTTGAATTAGGATTTATTGGCCTAGGGTTTTCTTTCCTAGAAATTTTGTAAACCCTTCATTGGGTATAGGAAAATTTTGTAATAGTTTTAGTCATATGGGATATTGATCGAAACGATGGAGGAAAGAAAAGATGAACCCGATCCCGGCCAGTACCGAAGGAGTCGGTATCGCGAGCTGCAGGTGGAGAAGACCACCACGGCGGCGGCGCTGCCCGCCGCCGCGGTGGCGTTGCGGCAACAGCAGCCGAGGCTGTAGCACAATGAAAAAAAAAAAAAAAAGAAGAAGGGGCGGTGGCGCCTAGGGTTCTAGGTGCCTCCCCTCGGTTTTTCTGTTTTCATTTTTCTGGAGATCCTGGCGATGTTCGTGATGAAGATTATTTCTATATTAGATATAGGTTTAATTTTCATAGATTTGGCCAATAGTATCCCAACCATAATTGCTTATTTATTTATTATATATATGTGATATATATAAATATTAATTATTCATGCATAATGTATGCCATAAATAATTGTTCCCATCATAAATGCATAAATGCCATGATCATGCATCATTAATAGAGATTATTGATATTATGCTCATGCATTGTATAAATATAATTGTTATATTTATTGTGCTAGAATTTTAATTAAGGGGTTAATTAGTAATTCCTAGCAGCATGTTTTAGGTTTTAATTAAAATGGTCTAAAAGAGTTTAGTAACCAATATTTTAATTAATTGTTTAGTTTTAAATAGGATTTGAAACTAAAACCTAAAAGATGAGGTGTCACTATTTTTATTTAAAGAGTTAATTAAAAATTAATGAAGTTTAGTTTATTAATTTAAATATAACTCTGGCGAGAAAGCTCTGCCCAAGATAAGAGGTTATTTAATCGTTCCATTAACACGGGACCCCTCTAACTGAGAGCGATCTGGGAGTCATATTTTATTAATAATTCTCTTCATTGAGACGGTGCATAATGTGTTAGGATTAATAGAGATTAATCACTTGGCTTTCACATTAAAATCAATCTAACCAATCTATAAGAGCTATTATAAGTTAGATTGAACTTAGATATTAGAGGTAGCCTGGGTATATCTAAGTTAAAAGCCTTAGCTAGCTATATTGAGTGGGAGAAGGACAAGTGACAACGTGTCATGTGGTCTCCAAGTTGGAATCAATGTGTGAGGTTCATATAGGGCTTCTGTGGTGTTGGTAACTCTTCACTCATTCCCTCCGGAAAGTAACCGTATGAATCAATACCCGGGTGATTCTCTATGGGATAGGATTTTTTAAAGCTCTTGATGTTTGACTCTCCCTTCGGTGACACTCGTCAAGATAACTTTAAGCGATCTAAAACTTGGGTAACACTCAAAGGGATCCATTTAGAAAGATACTTAAGTCTCTTGATGTTTGACTTGTTAGGAATGGTGTCCTAGAACTTGTAATTATTTAATTATAATAATTTATTTCGAATAAATTAAATAAATAAACATAAGTTCTTTATATAATCTAGATTGATTCAATTGACGATATTAGGAATATATGGAAATATATAAATATCAAAACATTCAAATAGTAAACCCTAAGTTACTCTTATGAAATCACGACTTAGTATGTGAGTCATACAAGAGGATTAAAGTCGAGATGAGTAACTTAAAAGTGTCTACGGTAAATGGATAACGTTTGGGAACCTTATCCTGGTAACATTGTTGATAGCTTCGCATTTTGTTTATAGACAAATGATCTAATCCTGATCATTCATGTGGGAGACATGAAATGGAAGTATCATATGCAATGTTGATTGTATAAGACAGGACCACGATGTTCGATCAAATTTCTCATTAGTACCGTTTTACGAGAAATAATCGAATATCAAACTAAGTTTATCAACCGTGATAGATCTCAATCCCTGAGTGAAATGCGGACTCCTATTTGTGGAGTTATGTTCTTTGATTCACATAGTTGAGAGCGATCTGTAAGAACGCTCAATACACTCCTGTTTTGGGAACATGACTAGATAAGTAGCTGGGAACTCATTTTCACGAGATGGAATTCATAACTTTCCTATAAATTAACCGGTATCGGTGCGATACCTAAACATTTTAGGAACTTTAGGAAACTCCCTTGATGTACTGATTCTAGACATGAACAAGTGACGTCACGACTTCTATTGATCACAGAAGTATCTTATCTCTAGTTCGACTAAAGATAAAGTTCATTGGAGAATCAGCGGGAACACAAGGATAAAGCGGTAATTACAGGGGCAAAACGGTAAATTTATCCGCCTGTAATTATGAGGTTTCCACGTGAAGGATAATATCACAGATATAAATAATGATAAACTAAATGGACATAACTCATCTATAGTGGAATCATTCATAGTTAGATAATAAGTAATTAACTGATTATGTGTTAATCACTTAATTGACTAATTATTAAGCCCATGATCTATAGGTCCATCGGGTCCCTATGCTAGCCCAAATATCGTAGTCGCGAAATCAAGTAGAAGAAATGGAAATTTTAAGTAAAGTGAATTACTTAAAATAGGCAATATTAATTGTTTAAATATTGAGTATATTTAAGCGGTAATTAATATAAACATTATTAATTGTTTAAATAATGAGTTTATTTAAACATGAAATTAATAATGAAATATTATTAATTAGATATTATTAATTATTTAAATATTGAGTATATTTAAATGGTAATTAATAATTTGAAATTAATTAACAATTATTAATTGTTTAAATAATTAATTTTATTTGAACGGAAATTAATAATTAAAATTAATTAATTAATAATAAAATATTGTCAATAAAATTATTAATTAAATAATGAGTTTATTTAATGAAAATTAATAATTATAATATTTATTATTAATTATTTAAATAATGAAAATTATTTAAATGGAAATTAATAATTAAATTTGATAATATTTAGACGGGAGAAAATATTAATTATTTAAATAAAATATTTATTTAAATGGTAATTAATAAATAAATTAATTGAGTTGGACTTATTAATTTAAGAGAGAGTTTCAAGCCCAATTGGATTAATGAACCCAATTGGAATTGGCCCGAAATAATTAATTAAATAAATTAGAATTTTTTTAATTAACACATGCATTTTCGGCCATATATGTATTTTTGGGAAGAGATAATTGCTTGAATTATATCCTAAAATAACTACATAGATTTATTTACCCAAGATAAATAAAAATAAAGAAAATAAAATAATCTCCTATTTATCCATGGCATTTTCGAAATTGCTAGATAAAGGAAAGAGATTATCTTTTTTCTTTTTGTGTTTATCTCTATAGATTAATCCTAATGTGATTAGGATTCCTATTTTCCTATAAATAGGAGGGTTGGGTCATTCATAAATCACACAATACAATTCCATAGAAAGTTGGAACTCTCTCTTTCCCTTCTCCCTCCCTTGGCCGATTTTCTCATAGTATTGGGAAGAAAAATATTTTTTTTTCTTCTTCCCAATTTCTTCTAAAGTTCGATCCCACAATCGAATTTCGTTTGATCGATCGGGATATAGCGTAGAAGATCTGGTGTTGCTGAGGATTTGAAGCTGTAAAGAAACCTCCAACCGATTCTCCATTATTCAGTCAATGTAAGTTCCGGTTTTAATTTTCGAATATATAAGCATGAATCTACATGTTTTATCACAAATTGCATGATGTTAATAGATCCGTTATTAAATGTTAATAAGTTTACTAAATAAAATTCCGCTAATTTAGTAAATCATCCCTTCAATTGGTATCAGAGCTAATTTTAATTATCATGCAAATTTGTGTTTTTCGAAAATTTGGTGGGTTGCATAAAAGGTTGTTTTATGTATGTTTATATAAATTGTGGAGGTTTGCTTATTGACTGTTTAGGTATTCTTGAGGCACTTAGGATTTTTAAATTTTAGTAGAAAATTTGTAAACCCTAAATTTTAGGGTATAGGAAAAATTTGTAATTTTCCCATACCCATTGATGGTAAAATCGGCTACACCAAGGGAGGAAGGAAGAGAAGAAAATTTTTCCCCATCCGAGCAAGCCAAACATGAGGCTCTCAAGTACATCATGAATGCTCGCATGAAAGAAGGAACTTCGGTTAGGGAACATGTCCTTAACATGATGGTCCATCTAAATGTGGCTGAGATGAATGGTGGAACTATAGACGAGACTAGCCAGATCAACATGATTCTTGAAACCCTTCCAAATAGCTTCTTATCGTTCAAGAGTAATTATATTCTGAACAAGGTGGGCATGAACATGTCCCAAATTCTTAATGAGCTGCAGACTTTCGAGTCTATGTTGCTGAAAGGCAAGAACGAAAGCTGTGGAAGCAAATGTTGCTTCTGCTCATGATGCCTCTAGCTCGGGCTCTAAGAATAAGAAGCCAAAGTTCTAGAAAAAGAAGGGTAAAGGAGCAAACAAGAAATCCAAGAGAGGAAAAGTTCCCAAAGGAAAGTGCTATCACTGTAATGGTGAAGGGCACTGGAAAAGGAACTGTCCCAAGTTCCTAGAAGAGAAGAAAAAGGGCAAAGAAGGTAAATATGATTTAATCTTCTTGGAAACCTTTAATGTGGAGGATTGTAAATCCACCTGGATACTTGATTCAGGAGCCACTAATCACTTCGCTCTTCTTATCGGGAAGTAACTCTTGGAGAAAGATCAAGCCTGGAGAAGTGTCTCGAGGAATAGCGTGAGGCGATGGTGGATGCGAAGTCGTTCTCGATATAAAGTTATCTTTTAATAATAAAATGTTTATTTTCCTGAACACTGTTTATTATCTTCCTTGTTTAAACAGGAACATAGTTTCTTTGGGTTGTATTCGTAAACAACATTATACCTGGTGGATTTCGGTATTAATAAAGTTGATATTTTTAAAGATGGAAACTTTATTTGTTCAGGAATAGAAGATAACAATTTATATATACTAACACCGTTAGTATGTGCAACACTTTATAATACTGAGTTGTTCCAGACTGCAGAGTCTAGAACTAATAAAGGTAGAATTTCTAAAGATGAGACCCTTCTATGGCATCTAAGGCTTGGCCATATTAACCTCAATAGAATTCAAAGTAGGTTAAAAGGGGACCTCTAAGTAACTTAGAGCTTGGTACACTTCCAGTATGTGAATCCTGACCAAGCGTCCTTTTTCAGCTAAAGGAAATAGAGCCACAGAACCACTAGAGCTTATCCATTCAGACCTTTGTGGTCCGATGAATGTAAAAGCTAGAGGTGGATATGAGTACTATGTGTCTTTTATAGACAACTACTCAAGGTATGGGTACATTTACCTGTTGCAATTCAAGTCTGAAACTCTTGAGAAATTCAAGGAGTTTAAAGCTGAAGTTGAAAAGCAACTTGGTAAATCTATCAAGACACTTCGATCAAATCGTGGTGGGGAGTATATGGACTATGAGTTCAAAGACTACTTGATAGAAAATGGGATTACATCCCAACTTTTAGCTCCTAGTACACCTCAGTAGAATGGTGTAGCTGAAAGAAGAAATAGAACCTTACTCGAAATGACGAGATCAATGATGAGTTATTCATCATTACCAGAATCTTTCGAGGGTTACGCATTGGAGACTGCGTTATACATCCTAAATAGGGTACCTTCTAAAAGTGTTTTAGAAACGCCTATTGAGTTATGGTCGGGACGTAAAGTAAGCTTGCGTCACTTCCGAGTATGGGGATGTCCAACACACGTGTTGAAAACGAACCCTAAGAAATTAGAATCACGGTCTAAGGTATGCTTCTTCGTAGGCTACCCTAAAGAGACGCGTGGTGGATTGTTTTATAGTACTGAAGAGAATAAAGTATTTGTGTCAACAAATGCTACATTCTTGGAAGAGGACTATATAGGAAACCACAAATCTCCTAGTAAATTAGTACTAGAGGAGATGATTCCAAGTGAAACCACTAATGAGCCAACAATTGTTGTTGACTTGCCTATCTCTTCAAATAGGAAGAGAAATTCTAGTCAAATCCAGTTAAGTCCCCGTCGTAGTGGGAGGGCATCCAAGTTGCCCGAACGATATTTGGGATTAACTCAGGTCAATGATGGCGGTATTGACCTGGAGGATCCATTGTCTTATAAGGAAGTAATGGTGGATGTTGACAAAGAAAAATGGCTAAAATCCATGGATCTCGAGACGGAGTCCATGTACTCCAACTCAGTCTGGGAACTTGTAGGTCAACCAGTTGGGGTAAAACCCATTGGGTGCAAGTGGATCTATAAGAGGAAACGAGGAGCCGATGGGAAAGTGGAGACTTTCAAGGCTAGACTTGTGGCAAAGGGGTATTCCCAAAAGGAAGGGGTGGACTATGAGGAAACCTTCTCTCCTATTGCTATGTTAAAGTCTGTTAGAACTCTTCTATCCATAGCAGCCCATTTTGATTACGAAATTTGGCAGATGAATGTCAAGACAGAATTTCTGAATGGCTATCTTGAAGAGAGTATCTATATGCTCCAACCAGAGGGATTCATTGTTCAAGGTGAAGGACAAAAAGTTTGTAAGTTGCTAAAATCCATTTATGGATTAAAGCAAGCTTCACGGTCTTGGAACAAACAATTTGACACTACGGTCAAATCATATGGCTTTGAACAGAATGTTGATGAGTCTTGTGTTTACAAGAAGATACTCAACAAGGATGTGGTTTTTCTCATTCTGTACGTGGACTATATCTTACTTATTGGGAATAATGTAAGGGTATTATCGGACGTTAAGAAATGGCTAGCTAACGATATCCAAATGAAGGATTTGGGAAAGGCTCAATATGTTCTTGGTATCCAAATAATAAGGAACCAAAAGAACAAGACGTTAGCGTTGTCTCAGACATCCTACATTGACAAAACAGTTGCCAAGTATGGGATGGATAAATCCAAGAAAGGAGCGTTACCTTTCAGGCATGGGATTTATTTAACTAAGGACCAATGTCCAAAAACTGCTCAAGAAATTGAGAGTATGAGACAGTATCCTTATGCATCAGTAGTTGGAAGTCTAATGTATGTGATGTTGTGTACTAGACCGGACATCTGTTATGCAGTAGGGATAGTAAGCCGTTACCAATCAAACCCTGGTTATGAACATTGGGTTGCAGTCAAGAATATTCTCAAGTATCTTCGGAGAACGAGAGAACATGTGCTAGTGTACGGTAAAGATGATTTGATTCTCAAGGGGTACACGGATTATGACTTCCAGGCAGATAAGGATTCTAGGAAATCCACGTCTGGATCAGTTTTCACACTTTGTGGTGGAGCCATTGTTTGGAGGAGTATAAAGCAAAGTTGTATTGCGACTCCACAATGGAGGTCGAGCACGTAGCCGCTTGCGAAGGCCGCTAAAGAGGGTGTCCGGCTTAGGAAGTTCCTAACCGATCCTGGAGGTAGTACCGGACATGGACAAACCCATAACACTGTTCGTGATAACGGTAGCCCCGTAGCCAACTCCAAAGAGCCTAGAAGCCATAAACGGGGAAAGCACATAGAGAGAAAGTATCACCTGATAAGGGAGATAGTCCAAAGAGGAGATGTTGTAGTGACAAAGATAGCCTCCTGAGGATAATATTGCTGATCCATTTACAAAGACGCTTAGGCTAAGGTGTTTGAGCATCATATGGGTAGTTTTGGATTACTAGATAAATCTCTGTAAAGCTTTAGTGCAAGTGGGAGATTCTCGAGGTTTTCGCCCTAAATCTTATGTAATCCAATTAAACTATAAATAAATAAAGGAATTATTAATTAGTAATATTTACATTGTCATTTATTATTAGTTTAATAAATGTAATCCATCATAAGATCCAGAGTTACGTATGATAACTTAAAGTGAGCATATGATGCGGGAAGATTCACTTAAGTGTAACTCAAATAATCTATGGTACATGAATAAAGGTTGGGTGCCTTATTTCTGGTAACACCACTAACACGGCCCACTTGTGAATTGGCACAAGTGATCTCATCTGGATCGCTCATGTAGAGACATGTGAGTGGGGGTGTTGCTGCAATATAGATTATAGTAGACTGGACTAAGATAAATTTATTGTCTTCTGGGAAAGTCATTACAGAAAGACACTTCGTTTATCAACCGGTTGATCATGTACAATTGATCTTAATCCTGAGTCGATTACGAACTCCTGTTCGCAAGAGACAAGCCTTTGATTTGCATAGGTGAGAGTGACTCATATAGTTCGCTCAATATGCCTCCCACTTTGGGGATTGCATCTTGATTATAGCTGGGAAAGTAATTACACAAGAATTGGAATTCACTCTTTTCCATATAGGAAAATAGATAAGTAGTTCCCTTATGGACTGATTCGATATTAAACAGTGGGGCCCCATATTCCTCTGATCAAGGAAAAGGTTAAAGACGCATAATGGAGATTATGTAAGGTTGTTCATTGGAGAATCAGTTGGGCTTAAGGAACAAGATGTATCATGAAGGTTAATACGGTGTAAATACCTAGCCATGGATACGAACTAACTTGTGAAGGATCAAAGTGTAGTTAATGATTATAGCCAATGGACATAACTATGTCTATAGTACTAAGAGTGCAAATCTAGTTATTTAGTGGAGTTATCTAGGAGTTAATGAATGAGAATTAATTGATTAAAAGGAGTTTTAGTCAAAGGTAATTCTGGATCATTGGAGCTTAATCCTATAGGTCCATTAAGTCCTCCGAGCTAACGCATGTAATCAGGAACATAAATTAATATGATTAATTTCTCTTTGGAAAATTGGAAATGAATAGAGGAGTCTATTCAATTAATTAAAGGAAATTAAATAGAGGAGTCTATTTAATTATTTAATTAATGGTGGAATTAAATAGAGGAGTCTATTTAATTATTAAATAGAAGAGTCTATTTAATTATAAGAGATTAAATAAAGGAGTCTATTTAATTAAATTAATTTTGTGTTGTCCAAAATTAATGGGGATTTAAATAGAAGAGTCTATTTAAATATTTAATTTGAAATAATCAAATTAAATGAGGAAATAAATAAAAGGAATTTTATTTATTGGAATAAATAAAAGGAGTTTTATTTATTTAATTATTTAACGGAATTGTTCCATTAAATAATGAGGAAAATAAAAATGCCCAATATTGTCATATGAGGATGACATGGGCGTGTGACCCGGGGTGGGGTCACACGCCCCATTGGTCAAATGGTTGACCAAAAAGTTTGCATTTTTATTTTATTTAAAATATATGTATATCTTATTTTAAATTAATGGGATTAATTTAAATGGAAGATATGGAATAATATATTTAAATTAATATTGATTAATTTAAATAAAAGATATGGAATGTTTTATTATGGAATAAAATATAATATCTTTATTATTCAAATATATTTTAAATATCTTAATTAATTATTTATTAATTAAAAGATATTCAGAAGATTTTCTGAGGCCTTGGTTTTCCTATAAATAGGACCTTTGGGGTGACCCCAAAACACACAACCAAGAGAGTTAAATTAAAGGCTCAGGAAATTCCTCTCCTCCCCCTCTCTTGCGCCGCCCATAGGGTGATTGGGAAGAAAATTATTCTTCTGAATTTTTCCTTTTTCCAAAGGAGATAGTGCCCACGCACCGATTCTCTTTTGTGCTTAGTGAGGAAGATCTTTTTGGTGGTCCCTGGATCGTAACCATCGAAGAACGAGGAAGAGTTAGACACTTCTCGACAAGGGTTAGTTTTTCTTTTATGCATTTAGAATTTTGAATTTATTATACTGCAAGGAAAGATCCGTTGGGACTTCCGTTTGAGAACTCTTTTAGAGGCCTTAATCCCAACACCAGACACATTGACCGTTTGTCCAGTCAGAATTGTTTGAACACAACGAATGATTCAAAGATAGAAATTTCCAATGACAATCAAACCAACTAGTTTTTTGACCGTATCTTAGAAAAACGCCCCTGTGTCTAGCATGCAATAGGGACATGTGTATTTTCCCGTCGTGTTCCATCTATTTTAAAGAGAAGGAGATCTATAAATTACCAACTTTTGAGTAATCATGCAATTACAAAAATCAAAATACAAAATAAATATAATAATATAACGTACCAAATAACATAGAATACACTGGGAAGTCATTGATCGTCCAAATTAATGTAGCTCGCAACAAGAAATTGTGCTTTCACTATATATCGTAAGTCATAACTCCATCATTCCACAAAGTTTTCAGCTCTGTGATAAGTGTTTATAAGTACACGTCTAGCTTTTGTTTTGGACTCTTTAGATGGGGTATGATTACTTTTAAAAAAATCACCAGGTCTTTCATGCACATTAAGGGTGGCAAGATATACACGTTAACATCACCGGCCATAGTGAGTATTGTGCTCCTGATGCCCCAAACGGGTTAAATATGTCCGTGCATAATTCCAATCTGACATTCCACAACATTTGAAGGATGTCTCATAACTTCATCCCCCTGAGAATGCTCGTAATGCCATCACATGTGAGAAGCTGTCACATCTGATGCATACAATCGTTAGAGTCACGGTGTAAACAGAAATAGAACATCCGGGTATGTGGAATCAAACGGTGTTTTCTTCGTTTATACCTGGGTTGAAAGAAATTTTAGTGATGAAGGCTTCTCGATTCATTGCACCATAGCTTGTACCATCAATTACTATCTGCTGCATTTTACCATAGTCTTGACATTCTCCATTATCATCGATAACATCAACATTTGAGCTGCTGTCTTCGTACTGTCTAAACTCGTTTAATGCAACGTAGAATATTTTTTCCATTTCATCCCGATACACCCAACGATAATAATTTGGCATAAAACCACGACTATATATATGCTTCTTCTAAATAGCAACTTCTATGATTTTTCTATTGTTGCACTTTTTACACGGACATCATAGTTGTACGTATTTTTTGTAATAGACGGTTGTTTTGTAAAATTTAATGAATTGCTGAACCCCGATAAAAAAAATTATCGTTTATGAAACCGTCAACTAAACGAATGTACATCCACTCTCTCATTTTTGTTATCAGTGTTGGAAAAAAGTTTGGGCACTAAATTTATAGGCAAACAAATCTTGAATTTAGTGACGAGTCTTGTCACTAAATTCGGCAGGAAGACCAACTATTGCCCTCCATTGATATTTACGATGACATCACTGCAAACTATTGATATTGGCAATGACAACGTCGTAAATATTGGGTCTCCGGCGTCACAATTGCATGAGCCTTCCAGCCAAATTTTGGTGGCAAGTTTTGTGACGGAGGCATCGCAAACATTGTGAAGCTAGTTGTCACATTATTCCCACACATTTTACGCGCCAATGTCAGTAATGTTATTTAGTGATGATTTATCCCTTTGCGTCATATAAAGTGCGATGGGTGGCGTCGATAGTGGTCAATACCCTTAATTGCGACGGGGTCTGTCACCAATTGGCGACACCACATTAGCTTCGCAGACCTGACATCGCAAAATGAAATTTTCTTATAGTGATTGGACACAAATCTATATTTGGATTTGGGATCTAAAGTTACTTTATTTTCCTTTTAAATTCACTAGTTGTTTTTGCTCATGATACTACTCTTGAGGTACGAAGCAGGGTCGCGGGTCGTGACCGTAGAGCTTGATCTCAAGGCGTGGTGACGATGCAATGGACTAGAGATTGTTTAAGTCCATAGACCAATTTTGTCTTTTGTGTAGTAAAACTTTGTCTGTTGAACTCATGAGAGCATTTTATTCATACTTTAGTCTTTTTATTTTGGATTTATGGATTGTTGAACCTTTAGATAATTTGAACTTGTTTTAAGATGAAAAGGGATGTGCATCTTGAAAATTCTTATGGATTTTATTCCAATATTGAGTTTATGGAGTGTTTATTCTCATTGACTTACAGGTTTAATTGATTTAAAGTCTTCTGCTTGGTTTGTTTATATTTAATTTTGAAAATAAAGAGTCAGGTCTTTACAAAATATCTATGGATTAAATTAATGAGATTAATTTAAATATTTAGATATGAGAATAATTAATTTAAATTAATTTAGATTAATTTAAATATGATGAGGAATGTCTTAGATAATTAATTCGATTAATTAAAAGATATTATATCATAAATTATTCAAATAAAATTTAAATATCATTATTTAATTATTTAGATAATTAAAATAAAAGATTTGATTCATATTTTTTAAAAGATTTTAACTCTTTTTAACCTATAAATAGGAAGGGTTTGGAGAAACCCAAATACACAGACTCATAGGTCAAGAGTTGAAAAGCTTAGAAAAAAAAATTCCTCTTATTTCCCCTCTTTTGTCGCTGTTGCCGCTGTTGCTAGTGTGGTATAAGGGAAAGAATTCTTTCCCTCTACCTTTTTCCAAAAAGGATTTTTCCCACACAGCATTCTCTTTCATGCTTAGTGAGGAAGACCTATTGGTGGTCCCAGGATCGTAACCAACAACGAGGAAAAGCTGACAGTTCTTTACAAGGGTACGTATTCCATTTATGTGTTTAATTTTTGTAACGTCCCGTTACTTTTAGAGGTAAATTTTTTTTTTTTATTTATTAAAGCTTTTAAAGTTTAGTTTTAATTCAGTAACTTCGATTTTAGTAGCTATTTTTCGTCCGAATTTGTTTTTAATCGTTTTAATACTTTAAATATGTTTCGGTGACATTAATAATTATTAACGGGCCAATTAATAATTATTAATCACCTTTAGATTTATTTACGAGCTTTGGGTTTCGTTTTTAAAGTAAAAGTAAAAGAGGGACGTAGGCGTCATTTCCCAAATTGTTAAATATCTAAACACTATTCCTCCTTCTCTTTAAATAAGCCAAAATTAGACAAAATATGAAATTTTCTTCTCATTTTTCATCCCAAACCCGTAGCTTAGAGAGAAAAAAAGAGGAGAGAAAGAAATCGTCGCCCCGGCTTCGTTTCTCGTCCGTTTTACGTGATTTCGGATGCGTTGGAAAGCTCTCGCCGAGACCTTTCTACCCATCCTAACAATCGAGGTTTTTGCTCGTTTTCTCGAGGCTTAAAGGTTTCGTGCATCGATCGTGATTTTTGGTCAACCGGTGTTTCGGAGTTGACTTCGTTTACAAGGTGAGTTTAAAATGAAAGTTAGTTGTTTTATGAATTAAGTTTCGTTATGTTATTGTTTATCGAAGTTAAGCGGGATTTAGCTTCTTAGAATTTAAGTTTGGTTAGAAACTTTAATTCGGAAGTTAGTGGAGGAATTTTGGAACTATAATTAGTTCGATGAAAAGGAAACATCGGAGTGGTTTGAAAGTGTTACAAAGTGAATTGGAGATGATAGAGGAAAGTGGAATGAGAGTTACTTGAGTGGTTGAAAGTTAAAGTAGCTCAAGAGATACACTTGAGTGTTAACTCGTGTAATCTAGATAGTTAGGCTTCTTAATAGCTTAGTAGGATTCTTTGAGATTAACTAACTTTTAGGAAGCTTAACAGTTTGTGATATGGTAATACCATACGGGCTTAGTATGCGATATTTATCCATATGGTATACCCGGTACGATGGTTGTGATATTGTAATGACCCGAACCCGTTAAATTCTTTAAATTCAAATGCACAGCGGAAGACTGAACTTTTAAAGAAAAACGGCGTGAGTTCGTTTAAAAATCGAATAACCAAAACCTGTTTTACAACCCAAATTCCAGAAAAAGCGATAAATTGGGAATGCGCATTCCAAAAGAGAATTTAAGTCATAAAACATAGACATAATTTATGCAAATACCCCTTCGGGCTCAAAAAGACACAAGTATGGTAAATGGAAATAATTTACAAACATTTTAACAAATGCTAAACCAAAAGATGTCTTTAACATTGTCCATACACCATCTCGACTAATCACGCGGCTCCACCTCTTCTACCACGCTTCTTAGGATGGGGTTTACCTGAAAATTTGTAAGTGTAGCAACATTAGCATAAAAATGCTAGTGAGAGTAAAACGAAAGCAAGTAATCCTATGAACAAAATCTCATAACCGAAATCGTGTCCAAAGGCCTAAAATGCTCAATACTACCCACATCCACACTTCCAATTTCCATACAATCATACGATAGTCATATACTACCCGTAATCGTCATTCAATACCGTACGATAGATATAAAGACTTAAAGTAAAGTAACATTCACTACTAAGTCTTACTACACAATTCTAAAGAATATGTAAAGTAACAATAACTATCTTTATTACCAAACACATTTCATCGTATCGTGCTATTGTATGGATCGAAATCAACATACCACGTACGCTCGTACCATATCTCAAATCATCGGATATCAGAACTTTCACCACATCGGATATCAGGACTTTCACCATATCAGGTCTCAGGAATTTCACCATATAGGTCTCAGGAATTTCACCATATCAGGTCTCAGGAATTTCACCATATAGGTCTCAAGAATTTCACCATATCAGGTCTCAAGAATTTCACCATATAGGTCTCAGGAATTTCACCATATCAGGTCTCAGGAATTTCACCATATCAGGTCTCAGGAATTTCACCATATCGGTCTCAGGAATTTCACCATATCAGGTCTCAGGAATTTCACCATATAGGTCTCAGGAATTTCACCATATCAGGTCTCAGGAATTTCACCATATAGGTCTCAGGAATTTCACCATATCAGGTCTCAGGAATTTCACCATATAGGTCTCAGGAATTTCACCATATCACAAATCACCGCACCATGATACGTATGGATCCGAATCAACATACTATCATGTGCCATATCACAATCATAGTACCATAGTACGTATGGATCCGAATCAACATACTACTATGTACTATATCACAAACCCTCGCACCATGATACGTATGGATCCGAATCAACATACTATCATGTGTCGTGTTACAAAAGGTTAAGCTTCCTAATAAGTTAGTTAAACTCCAAAGAATTCTACTAAGTTAATTAGAAACCTAACCAACTAGATTACACGAGTTACTACTCAAGTGCATCTTCTAATTACATTACTTCCAAATCCATCAAAGTAACTTTCAAATCAATCAAAGTAACTTCCAAAACCATCAAAGTAACTTTCATTCCACTTTCATCTAACATCTCCAAATCACATTACCATACTTCCAAACCTCTCCGATGTTCTCTAATCATCGAACTAACCATAATTCCAAACTTTCCACACACACTTCCGAATCAAAGTCTCCAACCAAAACTTAATCCTAAGAAGTTATCTCCCTCTTAACATCGATAAACAATTACATAATGAAACTAAATTCATAAAACCACTAACTTTCACATTAAACTCACCTTAGCTTGAAGACAAGCTCCGAATAATCCGAGGTTGTAAATTCACGATCAATTCACAATCCTACAAATGAATTATTCCTAAATTACATTAATTAACCGAAAAGCAATCAAACAACATCTAAACACATAAAACCACGAAAATCCCGGATTCTACCCTTATGGAGCTCTCGGCCAAGCTAGGGAAAAAGGGGTTCGGGTTTGGTTTTCCGGCTTTTATGCATTTTAGAGGTGATTTGGGTTGATTTCGAATACTTTGGAGGTTCGCCACTACAATGGGTAATCGTAATTTAGGGTTTTGCACATTAAATGATTTCCGAAAAATTAAGTAAATAGTAAAAACACAATAAACCTAACATCATAAACATAGTCAAAAGAGGGAAAATCACAAGGGACGGTTTTCCGGCTCAAACTCGGTTTTAGGGTTCAAGGAAACTCAAGAAAAAGTTACTTAAAGTGTTTCCCAACATGGATTTAACAAGTTTTGGAAATGGATGAAGGTTTGGCCAAGGAAAACACAAGTTTGAATCAAAACTCATAAAATGTTTGAAATTTCGAAATCTAGGGCTTACCTTAGAGAGGTGAAAACGTTCCAATGGTAGAATGGATAGAAAGGTCTCGGCGAGAGCTTTCCAACGCATCTGAAATCACGTAAAACGGACGAGAAACGAAGCCGGGGCGACGATTTCTTTCTCTCCTCTTTTTTTCTCTCTAAGCTACGGGTTTGGGATTGAAAAATGAGAAGAAAATGATATTTTTTTTCTAATTTTGGCATAATAAAGGAGATGAATGAATAGTGTTAGGATATTTTAAGAAATTGGAAATGACGTCTACGTCCCTCTTTTACTTTTGCTTTAAAAACAAAACCCGAAGCTCTTAAACTAATCTAAAGCTGATTAATAATTATTAATTGGCCCGTTAATAATTATTAATGTCACCGAAACGAATTTAAAGTATTAAAATGATTAAAAAGAATTTTGGACGAAAATAACTACTAAAATCAAAATTACTAAATTTAAACTAATCTTAAAAGCTTTAATTAAAATAAATAAATAAAATTAAAAACAATTTCACCCCCAAAAGTAACGGGACGTTACAGATATGGTAATACCGTACGGGCTTAGTATGTGATATTTATCCATATGGTATACCTGGTACGATGGTTGTGATATGGTAATACCGTACGGGCTTAGTATGCGATATTTATCCATATGGTATACCGAGACGATGGTTGTGATATGGTAATACCGTACGGGCTTAGTATGCGATATTTATCCATATGGTATACCCGGTACGATGGTTGTGATATGGTAATACCGTACGGGCTTAGTATGCGATATTTATCCATATGGTATACCCGGTACGATGGTTGTGATATGGTAATACCGTACGGGCTTAGTATGCGATATTTATCCATATGGTATACCTGACGATGGTTGTGATATGGTAATACCGTACGGGCTTAGTATGCGATATTTATCCATATGGTATACCCGATGACGATGGTTGTGATATGGTAATACCGCACGGGCTTAGTATGTGATATTTATCCATATGGTATACCCGATGCGATGGTTGTGATATGGTAATACCGGACGGGCTTAGTATGTGATATTTATCCATATGGTATACCCAATACGATGAAACTGGTTTGGTAATAATGAATGCTAATGTTACAATTACATATACTCCTGGTACTTTTACTTTAAGTCTTTATTTCTATCTCTTGGTTTTGAATGACGTGTACGGGTGGTATTCTACTATCGATTGATTGTATGGAAATTAGAAGTGTGGATGTGGGTAGTACCCGAGCATTATAGGCCTTTGGACACGATTTCAGGTTATGAGATATTGTTCATAGGATTACTTGCTTTCGTTTTACTCTCACTAGCATGTTATGCTAATGGTGCTACACTTACAATTTTCAGGTAAACCTCGAGCTAAGAAGCGTGGTAGAGGAGGTGGAGCCGCGTGACTGATCGAGATGGTGTATG
Source organism: Gynostemma pentaphyllum (assembly GCA_028015215.1). NCBI lineage: Eukaryota > Viridiplantae > Streptophyta > Magnoliopsida > Cucurbitales > Cucurbitaceae > Gynostemma > Gynostemma pentaphyllum. The sequence goes on along the minus strand of CM051353.1, from coordinate 36,381,051 downwards.
GACAATACTAAGAACTCATTTTGTTTAGCATTCATTGAAATGCTTGTAAATTATTCCATCTTTACATACTATTGTCTTTTTGAGCCTGAAAGGGTATTTGTGTAAAATATGTCTATGTTTTATGGTCTAAATGTCTTTTGGAATGCGAAATTCCCGATTTATCACTTTTTCTGAAAATTTGGGTTGTAAACAGGTTTTGGTTATTCAATTTTTAAACGAACTCATGCCGTTTTTCTTTAAAAATTGAGTCTTCCACTGTGCATTTGATTTTAAAGAATTTAACGGAAAGCGGGTTGTTACAATTTTAGACTAATATTATATTGCGAGGAAACATCCTTGGGAATTCCGCATGCAAATCTCTAATTTCAGAGGTCTCAATCCCAACAATTCTAACGTCATTATAATACTTATCCTTCCCTTCGCTTATGTCACCTTGTCGCGGCCTTCGTGTTTTTGTGGGATTTTTCTACTGCATCGCATACCACAGCAAACAGCCTAGGGTTAATGGATTGGGAGGCATATTTCAGTAGATCGCGACATCGGTTTACGCGGCCGTGGACACGAACTATCAAGAAAACTAAGACACTTGTAACTTCTTCGTTTTATGTCACGTTTGAGCGTCATTTTCACCTGCGTTCATAAAATTCAATGATCAATAATATTTTATACATTTGAATCTCATTAATTGTGACGACCCGACTCCTTTTAAATCATTTTAAAACCAAAACACAGTGGAAGTCTTAGTATTTTTTAAAAAAAGGCATGGATATGTTTAAAACTTAGACTATCCAACACCTGTTTACATTTTTCACATCAGAGAATTTAAAAGACAAGGAATTGCAATTCCTGTTGTAAACTTTAAAGGAGATCTTAGTTATAAAAGTTAAAACAAAAAGCTCGTATGAGCTTATAAACAAATGTACAGCTCAAAAGACGAAACATGAAATAAAATGAATCCATGGACTTTAAAAGTATCTCTAGTCCATCTAGGCATCATCATCACCTCGATCAGGTAGCACCAGCTCCTTTCCCACGACCACGAACATGAGGATTACCTAAAAAAATTTGTAATATCATGAGCTAAAAGCAAGCCCAGTGAAAATAAGCAGGAAATAAAGTAACATTAGACTCCAAACCCATATCCGGATTTGTGTCCAAGTAAAACTTACGTACTCTTTATCACTCAACCACTTCAAAAGGGTTTCACATCAAGCATTCAGCTCCCACTTACCAAATCTCCCAAATACTCGAGAAACTAACTCCCAAACATTTAGAAGAACATTTTCATAACACACATATCTTTCTTATTTCATTCTCTTTAGTACCTCATACTATATATAAGGTTTATATTCATTTGTCTTCATAAATCATGCTAAGCTCGCTCGGTCTTAACATATTCAAATAATCATAATTTGCGATTAATGCAGATTATGTTAGCACACACAGTCTCAACATTATGCATTAACTCGCCCAATATATGTAAAGTACACTCAGTCTTTACGTTAATATAACCATCAAATCATGCTTATAATGACAGAATTGAAAGAACACTCTGTAATGACCCAATTTCCGTTAAAATCTTTAAATTCAAATACACAGCGAAAGACTCAATTTTTAAAGAAAAACGGCATGGGTTCATTTAAAAAATCGGATATCCAAAACCTGTTTACAACAACCAATATTCAGAGAAAGCGATAAATCGGGAATGTGCATTCCAACATATAATTTAAACTTCCAATTTATCGACACAAGTATGAAAGTTGGAAATAATTTACAAGCATTTCTAAGAATGCTAAACCAAAAGTATGTTTATCATTGTCCATTAATCAACTCAGCAAGTCACACAGCACCACCTCCTCTACCACGCTTCTTCCGACGAGGTTTACCTGAAAATTTGTAAGTGTAGCAACATTAGCATAAAAATACTAGTGAGCGTAAAACGAAAGCAAGTAATCCTATGGACCAAATTTCATACCAGAAATTGTGTCCAAAGGCCTAAAGTGCTCTTTACTATCCATTCCACACTTCCAATTTCCATACAATCATACGATACTAATATACTACCCGTAATAGTCTTTCAATGCCAAGTAATAGGAAATAAAGACTTAAAGTAAAAGTAACAACTATTACTAAGTCTTACTACACAATTCTAAGGAATATATGTAATTGTAATACTAACTATCTTTGTTACCAAACAAGTTTCATCGTAACGTGCTATTGTATGGATCAAAATCAACATACCACGTACGGTCGTACCATATCACATATCATCGTAACGTGCTCATATGGATCGAAATCAACATACCACGTACGGTCGTACCATATCACAAGTCATCGTAACGTGCTATCGTATGGATCGAAATCAACATACCACGTATGGTCGTACCATATCACATATCATCGTACCATGATACCGTATGGACCGAAGTCAACATACTATCATATACCGTATCAAGTGTGGTTAAGTTCCCTAATAAGTTAGATAATCTCAACAGAATTCTACTAAGTTACTAAAGAACCTAACTACCTGGATTACACGAGTTATCACTCAAGTGTAACTTCTAAGTCACTTTGACTCCCAAACCACTCAAAGTGCTTTAAACTTCCACTTTCATCTAGAATCTCCAATTCATATTACAAGACTTCCAAACCACTTCGATATTTCCTTTTCACCGAACTCACTATAATTCCAAATTCTCTCCACTCACTTCCGAGTTAAAGTCTCCATCCAAACAATAACTCTCAGGAGTTGCTTTCCCTCTTAACCTTGATAAACAAAATCGTAATGAAACTTAATTCATAAAATCACTAACTTCCTTTTTAAACTCACCTTGGATTTGTAGTCATGCTCCAAAAGTGCCGAGGTCGAAAACCACGCGATCAAACACGATCCTACAAATCAATTACACCTAACAATCGTTAATTAACCGAAAATCAAGGAAACTACATCTAAATGCACAAAACGACGAAAAACCTGAATTTCCTCCCTATGGTGCTCTCGGCCATACAAGGGAAAAAGGGACTCGAGTTTGGTTTTTCGGCTTTTATGCACTTTAGAGGTGTTTCGGGTAGGTTTCGGTTACTTTGGAAGTTCATAACATCAATGGGTAACCTTAATTTATGGTTTTACTCAATAATCGATTTCCGAAAAGTTAAGTAAAATGCAAAAACTTAACAACCCTAACATCCAAGTGAGGGAAAATCACATGGAACGAGTTTTCGGCTCAAACTCGGTTTTAGGGTTTAGGGGAAGTTTCTAAAATTGCCCAAAACGACTTTCCCGATTGAAATCTTCAAGCTTCAATGAATGAATTTGAAGATTTCAACTCAAAACCTCCATTAAAACACTATTCACATCAAATTTTAGAAACTTTGTCATACCTTAAGGCCTCGAGAAAACGAGAGAAAATCTCGATTGGTAGGTTGGAAAGGAAGCTAGGACCAAGGGCTTTCCAACGGAATGAGAATCGAGACGATCCACCGAGAATTGAAGAAAACCCAAAAATTTCAAATTCCTTCCTTGTAGCTTTGGCCCCAAGAAGAAGAAGAGAAGAAAAATGAAGCAAAATGTCTAATTTTTTATATTTAAGAGAAGATGAATAGTGATTTTTTTAGATATTTAAGAATTTGGAATGACGCCTACGTCCTTCTTTTGTTTTTACTTTAAAAACGAAACCTGAAGCTCTTAAACTAATCTAAAAGTTATTAATAATTATTAATTGGCCCGTTAATAATTATTAATGTCACCAAAATGAATTTAAAGTATTAATAAGGATTAAAAAGATTTTCGGACGAAAATAACTACTAAAATCGAAATTACTAAATTTAAACTAACCTTAAAAGCTTTAATTAAAGTAAGTAATAAAAAAATTACCCCCAAAGAAACGGGACGTTACACACTTATTCTAACAATTCTTTATTATCTCGCTTTACACATTAAGTATACATAGCCTTTTATAATTATCTTCCCACTTCTAGTGAATAATGTCAGGTAATGAAAGCTCACTCAATCTAACCATTACCTCATTATCTCACCCACCGAATATAAGGTTCAATACACCTCTGTATACTCATATATGTATCATAGTAATTATGGATAATACTAGATAATGTGAACTCACATAGTTCCATCATTACCTCATTATCCATTCCCCCCGATCATGCAAAGTTCACGCAGACTTTAGCATTCCTCATGATACATATATGTTGACTAATATATTAATTAAGATAAAACCCTAAGAGGTTTGTCTTTGTTTGAAGAATTAGAATACCTCTTCGTAGAACACCAATGGATCAACAGAAAGATGTTTGGTTATTATCGGGTTCGTGTGGTGAATGATAGTTACTCTAAGAGTAGTTAGAATTTAGTTACAACTTACGTTATACATGTGAAGAGTAAGAATTTAAGGAAACGTGAAGATTGGGATGGTTAGAGTTTCATAGTGAAACCAGAAGTTCGAAGAGACAACTTGAGAACACAAGGATGTGATGTTAGCTAGTTACGGTGTTGTTCTTATAGTATGGACACTTTTTGAAGACGAAAAGTTCTTAAGGAGGGAAGATTGTAACAACCCGGTTTTTCGCTTAGGGTCATTTTAGTCATTTCACCAATTTTGATCCAAATAACATTATGATACAAAAACCCCATAGAATTGCTTTTAAAACCCTTAAAATTAACTAAGGACCCCAAAATAACAAACCATTGAACCCACATATCCCATTCGAAACAACCCAAGGTGTAAGTAAGGGAAAAATGATACCTTGATGATCAAATATCAAGAAACAAGAATGATTTCTTACCGCATGATTCGAAACACTCCACAAACAACTTAATCAAGGTTGTTTGAATGCTCTTAAGCATGCAATATAAAGCAAAATTACATAGATGAGAGAGATGGCTCCCAGCCAAGGCAAGCACAATCGGCTAGTTTTCTTTAATTCATCAAATCTGTCTATTAATTGAATAATAAAAGCCTTTAAATAGGTGAAACAAGTTTCGTACTCCTAATATGACTCTAATTTTGAAAATATGAGATAAAGTACTGATAAGTATAACTTCATCATGACATCACCATGATGAGTCATCAAAAATAAAAACTACAACTCCTAGAAATTTAAAAATGCCAAAATTAAAGCCCTACACTACTTGGAACTACCATTTCTATATAAAGTCTTCATTCCTTGGTGTTGAGCTTCCTTTGAATGTAAATTTGATGTTCTCCATGAATTACCATATATGGAAAGTTTTCATTTCGGGAAAAATTCCATTCCTAGAAAGTTTCTATTTCGGGAAAGTTTCCATTTCTCTTCATTTCTAACCAAGTTCTTCTTTCATGTTCCAACTTCTTAGCTCTTGATCCTTGAGTGAAGCTAATCTCATTCATCTCTTTTGAGGATCCATGATTCATATCACATTATCATTTGTTTTCCCTAACCGTCGTGTCGCTATGAGTCCAACGAAATTGACTACGCTCAATTCCGAGTTCCGAATAAAAAGATATGGCCTAAATACCAAATGTGCCCTTATACCTTATATTTGTTCATAAGGGTGCTTTTGTCTTTTTCTAGCCAATCATTAATATTTAGAACCTAAAAGCCCTAAAGTCAAATATCAGAAAGAAACTCACGTTATCTCTCGTTCAGTAGCCGTTTTTCTTCGTTTCGTTAAGGTAACACTTAGCCCTTCGATCTTGTCATTTTTTAATCTGTTCAAATCATTCATTTCATGCTATCTTAACCTTAAATCAGAGCTTTTCACGTCCATTTTTCAAAAAATTAAGCTTCACCGGAGTTAGAGTTTGCTCGCCGAAAAATCTTTAAGAACCTCATCCAAACTCTTTTGTTCTTTGGTAATTTTCTTTGTTTTGGTTTTGTCTTAGTCTTTTCATTGTTCTCTAAGTAATTTCAAGTTTAATGGACATTTTTTTCGTTGCTACACATTGAAGAAAGCCTCTCATCGGACTGCCATTCTCCTCGTTAGATTCTGGGTTTTGCTCCTAAGTTCTGAAAGAGCATTCAAGAGATGGTCCAGAAAAACCTACAATTAAATTACATCTAACAATCACTAATTAGCCAAACATCTAACAAACGACATCTAAAAGCATAGAATGACGAAAAACCCTGGAAATGCCCTAAGGGGGCTCTCAGCCTGACCAAGGGAAATGGGTCTCGGGTTTGATTTTTCGGCTTTTAGGCAATTTAGAGGCGTTTTGGGTTGGTTTCGAGTAGTTTCGAAGTTCACAGTTTCAATGGGTAATCATAATTAGTGTTTTTGGACCATAACTGCTTTCCCGAATTTAATTACAACATACAAATAATCAATTAAAAACATCTCAAATTCAGCCCACGAATTGTATAATTCAAACGGGGCTGGTTTTGGTTTAATCTCAGGTTTAGGGTTAAGGGAAAATTTATGAAGTACGTAAAACAATTTCCTTAGTTGAAATCATCGAGTTTCTCGGCAACAAATCGAAGATTTCAACCATGGATTTCATTAAAACACTATTTGAAGGAAATTTTAGAAACTTAGTCATACCTGGAGGCCTTTAGAAAACGGAGGAAAAGTTCAATTGGTAGCTAGATTGAAAAGGATGCTTGAATCGAGCGCTATCCAACGCAACTAAAATCGAATCAATCCGTCGAGAAACTGTGACGACCCGTCACTTTTAAATAAATTAAATCAGAGAAAACAGCGGAAGTCTTTTATTTTAAGAAAATTGGCGTGATTATGTTTGAAAATAGGCTAGCCAAAACCTGTTTACATCTTAAATTCAAACATCTAAAAACACAAGGAACATTAAGTTCCTATCAGGAGTTCAAAATGATTTATAAACATAAAAGTAAAGACAAAAGCTCTTAAAAGCTATACACAAATGTACAAATCTCAAAATTATATAAAATTCACAAAACCATGTACATGGATTTTTACATAACACTTAGTCCATCTCAAAGTCTTCATCCCTCGATCATGCAGCACCATCTCCTTTCCCTCGACCTCTAGCCAGGGCATTACCTGAAATTTTGTAATATCATGAGCTAACAACTTAAGCCCAGTGAGAATAATAAGAATAAAAAGTAAGGATAGACCTCAAACTCGTATTCGATTTGTGTCCAATTTCTACGACACAATCAATCCTAAAGTTCTCCAAACTTTAGATAATTTCATTCTAAACTCTCCAAAGGATGATATTACTAACACTTATAGTCAAATCTCCTCCATTAACTCGTTATGACACAAAGTAATAAAAGTAAATGACTTTGCATAAAATATAACATCTCAATTCTCTATATCATCAATCATATGCAATGTAGGGCTCGCATATACCCTTATGCATGAATGAAGTAATGCGTCAATCCCATAGGATACCATTCACTTCTTTTTCATCAAGAGTGATGAGCAGATCCCGTAGGGTCCCATTCGTCTCTTTTCATTTAGAGTAATGAGCAAATCCCTTAGGGTCCCATCCATCTCTTTTCATTTAGAGTAATGAGCAGATCCCGTAGGGTCCCATTCGTCTCTTTTCATTTAGAGTAATGAGCAGATCCCTTAGGGTCCCATTCGTCTCTTTTCACTTTCTTTTCTTTTTCACTTTCTTTTCTTTTTCACTTTCTTTTCTTTTTCACTTTCTTTTCTCTTTCACTTTCTTTTCTCTTTCACTTACTTTCTCTTTTTCGTTTCTTTTTCTTGAATGATGCGATAATGGTATGGTGCAAATGATATTCATATGCTTGCATATCTTGTAAAAGTAAATAAATAAAGTGCGGAATTAAAATAGTCGATGCAAGCATAAAGTAAAGGCATAAAATAAGGATATAAAGTAAATGACATAAAGTAAAATAAATGAGCCACTCGGACGAACGATATGTAAATTGAACTCCGCTACCAATAATGAAAATAAAATCATAACTTAAACGATTAACCTATACCTTCCAGGATTCTAAACTTCCAATAATCCGAGGTTCTATTAATCGTTTTAAATACAAGTTTGGATCTGTTAACTTCCAATGATCCAACCTTAATTTCGAATCGAATCTAACTTAGAATCTTCTAAGATTCAATACTTTCCTTGAGAACTTCTAAGTTCTCACTTAAAGGATTAACTTCTAATCCTAAGGGCACTAACTCACATCCCTCTAATCTTATATTCGGATTCTAATCTTAGTTTCAAACTCTACAAACCTTCACACTCATTTGCTTTCTATAAATAATTTAAATTCTAACTATTCTCACCTTAGCCAAATAATATTTGCTCCAAGTCTCCAATTCCCACGAAACAACAACTGAGCAATCGCACCTACAATTCACCAATTGCACAACATATTACAATTCATAACTAATATGCGAACAAGTGTGCAATTTCGGGTGAATAGTGATTTCGGATGAATAGTGTCTCGGGTGAATAGTGTTTTTTGAAAATCCGGGCTCAAAATCGTCAATTTCCATGATAGAAATTCATGATTTCAACTTCAAAACTCATTTACAATAAAAAACGAACAAATCCATACAAAAAGTTTTGAAATCTTACTTTTTGGAACTTCCTTTAGAGAACGGGAAACTTCGAAAAGCTAGGTTGGATAGGTAGCCCTCGTCCCTGCCAATCCAACGCAACTGAAAACACGACGATCCGTCGAGAAACGAAGAAAGGAGAAGAAAAAGTTTATTCTCATCAATGGAGATGGAAGCTACGGCCAAGGAGAGAAAAATGATAAGAAAATAGTCAACTTTGGTCAATTGGTGGATATTTAAAGATGAATGAATAGTGTTTTGATATTTTTAAGAAATTGGAAATGACGGTTGCGTCCTTTTATGACTTTTGACTTACGAATCGAAACCCGATACTCTTAAATAAATCTAAAGGTGATTAATAATTATTAATTGGCCTATTAATAATGATTAATGTCATCGAAACGAATTTAGAGCATTAAAACGATTAAAACGAATTTCGATCGAAATTAACTACTAAAATCGAAATTACAAAATAATAATTAAACTAAATACTTAAATTGAATAAATAAATAAATAACATTAAATAAATAAATAATAAAATAAAATAAATAAATAAAATAATTTTTTTTTTTACTTCAAAATAACGGGACGTTACAGAAACGAACAAAACCCAAAAAATTTCCAAAAGGGTTTGAGACCCACGACAATGGAGAAAGGAAGAGAAGAAGATTTGGTCAATTTTGGTATTTTTAAAGATGAGATGAATAGTGAAAGATATTTTTAAGAAATCAGAAATTATGTTCTCGTCCTTTAAATGATTTTTGCTTATAAAACGAAACCCGAAGCTCTTAAACTAGCCAAATGGTGATTAATAATTATTAATACGACCAAAGTTAATTTAAGCTAATAAACCAATTAAAAAGGTTTAAAACAAAATAAACTCTTAAATTCTTAATTACTACTTCTAAAATTAATTGTAAATACTTTAATTAAAATAATAAAAAAAATTACCAAAAAGTAACGGGACGTTACATTAATGATATATTTTAATGATTTGGAAGATATTAACACTAATAAATACGCATAATTTACGAGTATCACTTGCACAAAATTAGTGGTAGATTTGTAATATCATAATACAAATTTGAGTTTTATGCCATATTTGCAAATATGTTTTTAGACTTCTACTTTTGTAAATATTGATCCTGATTCTACATTATGTACAAGAACGCCGAAATGCGAAGACGACAAATCCTCGGTACTTGTAACGTCCCGTTATTTTGTGATAAAAAAAAACTTTTATTTATTTTATTTTAATTTGAGTAATTAAAATTCATTTATTTATTATTAAATTAGAATTTAGTAATTTATTTCATTTTAATTCATTTTAATGGCTTTATTTATTTAAATACGTTAAAATGGTATTAATAATTATTAACGGGCCAATTAATAATTATTAATCACCATTGGGATAGTTTGAGATGTTCGGGATTCGTTTTTAAGCCAAAAGTCATAAAAGGGCAAAGTTGTAATTACCCAATTTGCAAAATATCTAAAGTTACTATTTGCCTTCTTCCTTAAATTCTCCTTTGACTTCCTTTGACCAAAAACACTTCATATTTTCATCCCTTTTGCTCTCCAAAACCGTGGGTTATCAAAGGAGAAGAGAGAAATTTTGATTTCGTTTATTTCTCGACGGATCGGCTTGATCTTGGATATTTCGGAAAGCCCTCGGGTCAAGGATCATTTTCCATCTACCCATCGTCCGTTTCTCTCGAGATCCGAGGAGTTCTCGGTAAGAATCTCTTCAAACCCTAAGCTCCAAATAGTGTTTTAATGGAGTTTTGCTTGTTTTCTTTCGATTTCTTGCCGTGGAACTCGGTGTTTGTCAATTCGGGAGTAGTTTTAAGTGTTTTTGGAAACTATTCCATAACCCTAAAACCGAGTTTCAGTCGAAACCCTTTCCGTTTGAAATTTACCCTTTTGGGATTGAAAATGGGTTAGAAATTAATGAATGAATGTTTATTTAAATTCAATTCAGGAAAGGGATTAATGTTCAAAAACACTATTCATCGATACCCATTGAAATCGGGATTATCGAATTTGATTAAAACCAACTCAAAACGTATTTGAATTGCCAAAAAGCCGAAAAACCAAACCCGAGACTCGTTTTTGATGATAGGGCCGTGGGCCTCTTTGTGGGTTTTATTGGGTTTTCGTTGCTTTGTATGTTTAGTGGTTGTTTGAATGATAGTTGGTTTCGTTATTGATTGTTACGATATAATTCGTTTGTAGGTGTTTTTGAACCTCGTGGTTGATCGCTCCTTCGGACTTAGGAGCAAAGTAATCTTTTAACTAAGGTGAGAATAGTTTGTATCTAAAGTAACTATAGAAAGCGGACAAGTATGACGGTTTGAAGAGTTTGAAACTAAGATTAGAATCCGAACCTAAGATTAGAGGGTAGTGAGTTAGTGCCCTTAGGATTAAGAGTTAATCCTTTAAGTGAGAATTTAGAAGTTCTCAAGGAAAGACTTGAATCTTAGAAGATTCTAAGTTAGGTTCGATGTGAAACTAAGTTTGGATCATTGGAAGTTAAAGATCCAACTTGTAATTAAAACGGTTAATAGAACCTCGGATTATTTGGAAGTTTAGAATCCGGAGGGCATAGGTTAATCGTTTAAGTTATGTTTCTAATCTTATTATTGATACCGGAGTTCGATCGACATATTGTTCGTCCGAGATTCTTATCTATATCTATCATTATGTCATTTACTTTATGCTCTTTACCTTATGTTGAATTCGATCTCTTTAATATTCGCACTTTACTTTATTTACTTTTACAAGGCATATGCAAGCATATGCATAACAACATTGCACCATCATTTATTGTACTACAACACTTTGCATCATTGAAAGATAGTGAAAAAGAAAAGAAAGTGAAAAAGAAAGAAAGTGAAAAAGGAAAGAAAGTGAGAACGGAAATGTAAGGAATGATGGATGAATGTGAATATCCATGTTCCTCATGCACAAGGAATGGTGGATGAATGTGAATATCCATGTTCCTCACGCACAAGGAATGGTGGATGAATGTGAATATCCACGTTGCCTTCATTTCATGCATAAATGGCGAATGCGTTTCCTACGGGATGTACACATTACTTTTATGCATATGATTGATGAAAAGAGAATTGAAATGTTAAATATGATGCAAAAATCATTTACTTTTATTACTTATGTCATAATGATGGTGATGGATGAGTATTGACTACGATTATTATCAATATCATCCTTAAAAAGTATAAGTGAAGTTGCCTAGAGTTTGAATGACTTAGGAGTCATTTGTGTTATAAAAAGAAAAAAAGGATGAATAATTAGACTAAGTGTGTTAATTGTATCATCAATTGAAAAATATGAAATAGAATGACCTAGACTTTGGAGAATTCTAGGAAAGAGTGTGTCAGTTATTTTGGACACAAATCGAAATGCGAGTTTGAGGTCTATTCTTACTTTTTATACTTATTATTCTCACTGGGCTTAGTTTGTTAGCTCATGATATTACAACCAATTTCAGGTAATGCCTTGGCTAGAGGTCGAGGAGGAGGAGGTGGTGCTGCGTGATCGAGGGATGCTGGCCTCGAGATGGACTTGTCATTGTATAGTTTATGTATCACTTTTATGAATTTCAAAGACTTTAATATTGTATTTTGGCTCATAAGAGCTTCTGGATGATGTTTTTATGATATTATATATTTGAACTCCTGATTTGGACTTAAAGTCCATGAGATTTGATTAGATTTGAAATTAGGTTGTAAACAGGTTTTCGGCATGCCAATTTTCAAACAAAACCACGCCAATTTTTCGTAAATTAAAAGACTTCCGCTGTTTTCTCTGAATTTAATTTATTTAAAAGTGACGGGTCATCACAGTACTTAAGCCAACCGTTGAGGTTTTTGTTACAGTTTACAAACAAGATTGGGAATAAGTTTGGGTCGACTCCCATGGCCATGGTCATATCTTATTTAGTGTCTCCATCGTAAAATATAAAAAAAAAGGGAAATTTCATTGGGTAGCCAAATTTTCTTCAATATTTATAAATGTAGTAGTTTTAAAAAGTATTTGCAAATATAGCAATTTTTTTAAAACCCCTCATTCAAATGAATCAAAGAAATCAATGATAACTTGGAGGTAAATCAATTATAAGTTATTAGGTAATCAGTGATTACATGTGTGGAATATCATTTGAAATAGTGAATCGGTAAAATCAATTATAACCTATGTGCGGAATCAGTTATTAGTTATGCAGAAATTGGTGATTACTTACCCGAACTAGTGACAATTTTGTAATATTTTATACGTGAATTTGAGTTATTTATCAGCTATATGTGCAAGGGGCCAAAAAGAATGGAACTTTAAGTCAAAAGAAGTGGACTGGAGCCCATTGTATTGTCATTTTCTCAAAGTTTGGACTTTTTTCATTTTGAAAAAATCTTATTTGGAAATCTGGCACGTTGAAATTTTGGGCTTATATTGTGCTTTTATTGTCATAGACAAAAAAAAAAAAGTAAAGTAATTATTTGGTCTTTGAGTTTTGGAGGTTGTGTCTATTTAGTCCCCACATTTTTAATTTGTGTCTAAATAGTCTCTGAGTTTTGGATATTGTGTCTATTTCGTCCATACATTCAATTTGTGTCTATTTGGTCACTGAGTTTTAAGTATTATGTCTATTTTGTCCCTGAGTTTTTAATTTGTGTCTAAATGGTCCCTGGATTATTAAAAATAAATTTAGTTGTTCTTTATGATTAATTAATTAACATAATATCAACTTAATGGTGACATAAAATGTTTAATTAACCAAAATACTGACATGAGATTAATTTTTATGTCAAATTTTAGGCCTAGATTGATGAAATATTTGAAATAATATTTAATCATATCTCCGTATTCTGACCAATTAAACATGTTATATCAGCGTTAAGTCAATAATCTGGTAAAAAGTTAATAAATTCGTTAAATTAATGACCAATTAAACTTATTTCTAATAGTTTTTGAAAATCTAAGGACCAAATAAACACAATATTCAAAATCCACGGACCACTTAGATACAAATTGAAAATGAGGGACCAAATAGACACAACGTCCAAAACTCAGAGACCCCTTATATACAAATTGAAAACACAGGGACTAAATAGACACGACTTCCAAAACTCAAGGACTAAAGGGGTACTTTACCCAAAAAAAAATATGGGATAAGATTGAATAATTAGAACTTTCTTTTTTTAAGAAAATTATTGAAGTGCGAACAAAATCTTTTGTTGAAGAGGTGATGATGCCATTATAACCAGAAAATAATGTCCATTTGGTATAAAATTTTTAGGGCAAATCCAAAAGTAAAGTGATTCGAGTTTAAACTCAATCTATATTATATAATACTAGATTTTGAGGGCACAATTGTTTTTAAGCAAAGTTATTAAATTCTTTTCAATAATTTAGTGTTACATATATTTAAAAAATAAAAACAATTGTTATTTATACATAACTATAAGAATAAATATTTCTTTTTTAATCATAATTTTCATTACATATACAGCTAGATTTGATCAAGTAAATTTGAGTTTTATGCTATATTTGCAAATATGTTTTTGTACTTCTACTTTTCTAAATATTGATCCTGATTCTACTATATCTACAAGAACATCGAAATGAGAAGACGACAAATCCTTGGTACTTAAGCCAACCAATGAGGTTTTTGTTTAAGTTTACATACATGATTGGGAAAAGTTTGGGTTGGCTCCCATGGCTATGATCATACCTTATTTAGTGTCTCCATTGTAAAATCTGAAATATAAAAAAAAAGGAAGGGGCAATTTCAAATATGTTAAAAAAATTTATAATATTTACAAATTTGTTAGGGGAAAAAAATATGTACAAAAGTGTTATAATTTCAGTGAACTATTAATATATCAATGATAGTTTATTAGTCGACTATCACTGATATACTATTAATTATTGACTGATATATTCATAGTGATTGACTGATATACTCGCCATTTGATTCTAACATTGTTATAATATTTTCTTTTAAATGAATTTATAAATATTTCACTAAATTATAACATTCATGAAAATTTCTAAAAAATGAAGGAACTTTAAGTCAAAAGAAGTAGACCGGAGCCCATTGTATTGGGGTTTCGGAATTAAATATTGTAGTTTTAATAAATATTCTTAAAAATATTGTATCCTTGAAAGTATTAATAAAAATATTGTAAATCGCATACTGAGTATGCGATTTTAAAAACCAAAAAGTTAAAATCGTATACTGAGTATGCGATTTTAAAACAAAAGTAGAAATCGCATACTCAGTATGCGATTTCTCCTTAAAATATTACATTACCAAAGAGTCCATTTCTGTTCCTTCCAGTTTAGTCAATTTACAAAGTAAGTAGCCAAGCACACAACAACCATACACATGAAATCTTCAACTAAAGTAGCAATTTCTTAATTCTTACCATCAAATCAACCTCAATTTCGCATATCAATAAGTAAATCCACTCAAACCCAGAACTCATTTTGCACCACAGATCAAAAAACACACAACATCGAAGCAAATCGTTGAAACTCACCTTGTAAAAAACACCAACTCCCTCCGCCTTAAGCATATTCTTAGTCACATCCGCTGCTGAACCCTGGCCCAACTGAATCCTCACCTGAACCAAACAAAACCCCACAAAACGTTAAATCAACCCGGCGGTAGATCTGATCGGAAACGGCTAGGGGATCGGAAACGGCTAGGGGAGGCAGATCTGATCGGAAACGGCGTCGAAATAAAAAAAGTTAGAGAGAGAGTCAAAGAAGCAGACGGAAGAGGAGAAGAAGATAGAAATGGAAGAAGAGAAGATGGGAAAGCGTGTAAAGGAGTTTCTGTCTTGAAATCGCATACAGTGTATGCGATTTCACTTTTTTTCGATAAAATCGCATGCACGGGATGCGATTTTGTTTTTAAAGTTTTAAAATCGCATCCCCTGTATGCGATTTACCTTATTTTTCCTAATATTTATTTTTTTACAATATTTTTCTAAATATTATTAAAATATACAATATTAAAAAAAAAACTCCCATTGTATTGTCATTTTTTCAAAGTTTGGACTTTTTTCATTTTGGAAAAATCTTACTGGAAATCTTGCGCGTTGAAATTTGGGGCTTATATTGTGGTTTTATGGTCATAGACATAAAATAATTATTGAATAAGATTAAATAATTAATAACTTAATGGAGTGCGAACAAAATCTTTTTGAGAAGAAGTGATGATGCACTTATAACGAAAAATAATGTCCATTGGTATAAAAAAAATTTGGGTAAATCTAAAAGTAAAGTTATTGGAGTTTAAACCAAATCTATATAATATAATACTAGATTTTGAGGGCACAATTGTTTTTAAGCAAAGTTATTAAATTCTTTTCAATAATTTAGTGTTACATATATTAAAAAAATAAAAACAATTGTTATTTATACATAACTATAGGAATAAATATTTCTTTTTTAATCATAATTTTCATTACATATACAGCTACATTTTGATAAACTGAAAGTGAATCATAATGATCTTCACATCATTATCATCTTTAACACGTCTTTATCTTCTTTTGACATTTTTTTTTTAAAGTACCATCATTTGTTGATCTCAAAAACAACTCTGTTTTCTTGTAAATCATGGCCGAAGGAATTCTCTTTCATGTTGTTGGAGAAATCATCACAAAATTAAGCTCTCAAGCTTTCAAAGAGCTAGGAATGTTGTGGGGATTAAAGGACGAAATTACAAAACTCACCAACTCTGCTTCCACCATCAAGGCTGTTCTTGTTGATGCTGAGGACAAGGAGTCTACAAATGCTGCTATAAAGGACTGGCTTGGAAAGCTTAAAGATGCATTTTATGATGTGGAAGATGTGATCGAAGAAGTTTCGTTCGAGGTTTCGCAACGAGAACGAATGATTAAGGATGAAAGAGCAAATAAGGTTAGTATCTTCTTTTCCAAAAACAACCAGTTTGCGTTTGCTCTTAAAATGGCACTCCAAATAAAGAATGTTAGGGAGAAGCTAGATGCTATAGCTTCTGATAGAAAAAACTTTCATTTGATCGAGCACCTTGAACAGAAGGCTCCACATGTTTTGAAGAAAGGTGACACTCACTCTTATATACCTGAGGAGGAGGTGGTAGGGAGAAATGATGATAAGGAAGAAATCAAGAACCATTTGCTTGTTATGAATGCCAAACAAAACATTTCATTCATTGTAATAAACGGTATGGGAGGGTTAGGAAAGACAACACTAGCTAAATTCCTCTACAACGATACGGAGGTGATTAAGTTTTTCGATCTTAGAATATGGGTATGTGTTTCTGAGTTATTTGATGTGAAAACGGTGGTGAAAAATATAATAGAGTCTGCAACCAATAATAGACCGAATACATGTGAGATGGAATCTTTACAAAGTCAACTTCGAAGAGTGATTGAAGGAAAGAAATATCTTTTGGTATTGGATGATATATGGAATGATAATGAAGAGAGATGGTTTGATCTAAAAAATTTATTGATGTGTGGAGCAAGAGGTAGTAAGATTGTGATCACAAAACGTGATATCAAGTTAGTTGCAGAGATTGCTGATATGACCTTATCGTACAATTTAAAAGGCTTATCTGAAGAAAATTCGTGGTTGCTATTTCAAAAAGTGGTTTTTAACAGAGGAGAAGAGCCAAATAATCCAAACTTGTTAAACTTGGGAAAAGATATTGTACGAAAGTGTAAAGGCGTTCCTCTCGTGATAAGAAGTATAGGACGTGTGTTATTCTTTAAAAAATCAGAAGAACAGTGGATGTCTTTCAAGAACAAGCAACCAGAAAATGATGTGATGTACAACCTCAAATTGAGCTACGACCACCTCCCATCATCATATTTGAAGCAATGTTTTGTATATTGTTCATTGTTCCCCAAAGATTACAATATCAAGAAAAATGATCTACTCAGACAATCAATTGCTCAAGGCTTTGTCCAATCATCTGATACGAGTAAATCTAAAGAGGATATAATAGACGGTTATTTTATGGAATTATGTTGGAGGTCAATGCTTCAAAGTTCTAATCCAGAGGAATATAAAATGCATGATTTAATGCATGATCTTGCACAAATAGTTGCTGGTGACGAATGCAAATCTATAAATTCTGAAGTTGGTGATGGCGTTAATGAGAAAACTCGTCATATTTCATTTGACCGTGATTTACTATCAGAAAAGGGTCTTCCAACTTTGTTATTCAAGGCTACCCGATTGAGAACGTTTCTTCTACAACAAGATTACTATCAAAGATTTGGATTCAATGAACCTATTTTGGATAAGCTCTTTTCTAGTTTTGTGCGTTTACGAGTGTTGAAACTAAATATGTCAAATATTCAAAAAGTGCCAAAATCTATAAATATGTTAAGACACCTTCGATATCTAGATCTCTCGGAAAATGAAGAAATGGAGCTACTCCCAAATTCTATCACTGAATTGCAAAATTTGCAAACGCTAGACTTACATGGTTGTAGACAACTAAAGGAACTTCCGAGAGATATTAGCAATCTTATAAATCTTAGGCATCTTGATCTATTTTATACATGTTTGACGCATATGCCGAAGGGAATGGGAAAATTGACTTGTTTACAAACATTAAATATGTTTGTGTTGTGCAAGAATAACATGCATACTAGTAAGCTAAGTGAATTGAAAGGACTCTTCAATTTAAGAGGACAGTTAAGAATCAAAGGTTTAGAAATGTCTACACCATTTGATGCTAGCTTATCAAGCTTGAAAGACAAGAAAGATTTGCGAGACTTGGTTCTTCAATGGAAGCAGACAACGAATTATGATAATGTTGATGATGAAATGGTGTTAGAAGGCCTCGAACCACATTCAAATGTCGAATCCTTGCGTATTACAAGGTATAGAGGAGGAAGATTATCGAATTGGGTATCCTCACTCTTGAAGTTAACTGAGATCCAAATTTTCAACTGCGAAAGATTGCAATATCTTCCACAATTTGACCAACTTCCTGCTCTAAAAAACTTGACCTTGATTGGCCTATCTTCTCTGAAGTTCATAGACAACAAAGGTTTCTTTTCTTCATCATCGTCGGTGTTTTTTCCTTCTCTCCGAATTCTCGATCTACGAGAGATGCCTAATTTGAAAGGATGGTGGAAATGGGAATCCCCCATAGAAATACACTGCTTGCTTCCATCTTTTCCTCCACTTTTTGAAATGTCAATCTTAAACTGCCCAAAGCTAGCTTCCATGCCACTACACTCTGATTTAAAACGTGCTGAACTCGAGAATATAAGTCTTAAAACATTGGAATTTCCATTAGCGAGTAACCTTTGTCTCGCAGATCCATCCTCCGCCAACACATTCTCTCCGTCTGCTTTAGAGAATCTTGAACTAGTAAGAATTAAGGACCTTGAATTTTTACCGGAGCAATTATGGCGACACCTCAACAATCTGGAGTATCTACAAATAATAGATTGCCCAAATTTTGAAGTGTGTATTTCTGAAGAAGTAGTGCAATATCCCCAAATTGGGGACTCTAAGACACTTGAGTCAGCCAGTAATGTACATGAGGAGATTGAGAAAGATGGCATGGGAGGAAAATTGAAAGTCTTGGAGCTGTATGGACTTCCAAAATTGATCTCCTTACCAATTAGGCCTCAACATTTGACTTCTCTTCAAAATCTCTCTATAGGAGATTGTTGTAATTTCACACATTTACCAGAATGGATAGGAAGCCTCGTTTCACTTCAAATATTTAAGATTATCAAATGTCTCAAATTGAAATCACTACCAGAGGGAATGCGCAATCTCAAATATTTACGGACTCTTGGCATATGGAGTTGTCCAGAACTAGAAGAAAGATGCAAACAAGGAGGGGAGGATTGGCTTAAGATTGCCCACATTCCAGATGTTTCTTTCTTTGAGTTGTGATGGATTAATATTAACATTGAACAGACCTCTTCAGGTATTCAATGAATCCCTTATTATCTTCTATGGTTAAGTTATTTTTCATTGTAATCTATAAATCTGTGATTTTTTTTTTAATTGAGGGCAAGGAGGTGATCAAACCGCAGAAGATGACAGAATATAACTGTTTCCCACATGAGTAGGCAATACTTGTCAATAGAAGTTCGAGCATTTGAAACCAATGTGATTTACAGCAAGTTTCTCCAAAACTGCTGCCAATAAAATTGAAGTTAGCTTGGGGCAGGGAAGTTAGAGAGACAACACATGATCAAACAAGGAAAACATGTTTTTTTCCAAGGTATGTCAAACACTCCCGATCTTTTATGTAAATTTCCAAAACCACAATCCCATCAATTAATCAGGTTCAATGTGAATTTTCCTATCATGCTCTACATCAAGTGTTTTTAATGGAATTTTGAAGCATTGATGTTCTTACCAAAATGATTTTATGCCACACAGTAGGCTTCAAACATTTTTACTTGTTTGTTTTTTTCGTTTTTCCTTTCATATCGACGATTTCGAGTTTAGCATTAACATAGCTTTTGCCTTTTTTTCCGCTGTTTCTTACAGGAGAAGTGTTCTTGTTGGCACTTAGATGAAAGTTAGTGAAGGGAACAACATCTAGCCAAAAGAGATCCATTAAATTACTCTCAAGTATAAATTACTCTGAATCGCTTGGATGTTTAAGAAAATAAAGATTTGTGCCTTCTCTGCATTGTTATGGATACATTTGTATTGATCCCAATGCTAGCATTTTCTTAGTGATTGATTTGTTTCATGTGATTCAGTTTGGGATTTAGTTTTTACTTGATACTTTTTGTTGGGGTAAAATACTATTTCTTTAGATTTTGGGGCTCACCCTTTATTCCATGGCATTCTATTCTATTCTTTTCTGAAATTTTTATTACTATTTTAGGAATCCATGATATTCTTGTAATTATTATATTCTTAATTTTAATCAATGATTTGTTCATCTTACCATAAAAAAAAGAGTTATATAATATGTAAATCATAATCAAGTAATTAACATGGAATTGAGATTTGAATGAGTTTAGCACTTTTACACTAGTGATATCTTAATGATACTTATCCATTAGATACTGTTAAATCTAAACATCATGGGAATGTCATGTACAAAATGACATCACAAATGAAGCAGGAACAACAAAACATAATCATCATTAAAATAAAAATGACCAGAGCAATACAAAAAATTACCTCCATTTAAGGCAAGGAAATTTAGTGAGAAAGCTGAAATGATGAAAGAAATCAACAAAAAGAGCCAAACTAGGCTCAAGAACCAGATATGGCTTCCAGCTTCCTTGGTTTCAAGTTGAAAGGATATTTTGAAGGGGAGGAAAAGTTTGAGGCTAGGCTCAAACAAATAACTATTGCCTTGTCCAAGACAAACAGACAGAAGAAAAAAAAAACTTCAATAAACAAAATAATAGAAATTTTTACAAGAATAGTTCGTTTTAGACCTTAGTTTGAAAAATATAAACATAATCTAATATATTATAATATGGCCAACAACCGCCTTATGCGGTGGTGATTTGAATTACCAATTCTAACCAATAAACACAAAACACCCAATTTATTTAAGTTAGATTATAAATTCTCATAGGAATTAGGATGAATCGAAAACTTCTACTCCATCAATCATACTATTTGCCTCTAAGATCAGAACACTTGAACGATTATGGATTTAAATTTTTAATTGGCTAATTACTAAATTGGACAATTAAACTAAGGATCTGGTTTGAACAAAAATAATAAATAATAATAAATTAAGTGAAGAGAACATACAAATAAAGTGAATAAAGGATAAACAATAAAAAACGGATCTCCCAATTAATCGAACAAAACTTTGATTAACCTTATGTTGGAGTGAGAGGTTTAGCTAGAAATAGAAAGCATAACAATGATTGAAAAATAAAGGAAAAACATTTGAAAGTCAATCTAAATACAATATAAAAAAAAGGCATAGCTAGTGACGCGAACATTAGCCACACACAAAAAACGCATGGATAATACTCACCATTACCGACGTTAATCATGGGCATCGACAATGGTGTCACCAACACCAACACGCTGCGTCAGTGATGGTGATTCAACCTAATAGGGTCAACCCATTATCGACGCCAGGTAGGTTAAGCATCAGCAATGCTGAGCCCATTACTAACATAAAAGAAGAGCGTTGACAAGGGGCCTTCATTGCCAATGTCGGTAATGGGCTCCATCATAAAGGCCAGAATCCTTTTTTTTTCCACCAAAATTTATTTGAGTGAAAAATGAGGATGACCACTTAATGGGCCTTAAATGTGAAAATGGCCACGTTCAGATTTTTTCATATTGATAGACATCCCCTCATTCATTTTTGAGTACTTTTACCTAAATACCCTCAACTTTTTATACACGTATAATGCGAAGAGACATGACGGCGACGTCAGTTATGCACACTATACGGAGTTGTCTTTTCGGTTATCATGATTAAAATAAAAAAATTAAAATAAGACGTCCTTCACCCGATTCAATTTTCTTCTCCCCCCATTTTCGTCAAATCAAACTTTTAGAAACCCCCACAATTTTTTCTCACTCCCCCCCCATTCCTTGCATTGTAACTTTTGGAAACCACCATTGGAGAAGGATTTCAACAACATAAATTCTCCAAAAACAGGTATTTTAATCTAATTTTTAAAAAAAATCGATACATTTCTTCTTTATGTATTGAAAACTAAGAAATTTGTTCTTAACATGTCAAGACATGGTTGAAACTCGAGGATCGGGGAGGAGGGAAAAAATCCCCGTTCATTCAGACGAAGAAGAATCAAATGATGTAAAAGAATATAGCATTCTAAAAGGATCAAGCGATATTGAGGACAAGATATTTACTAATCTTTCAGTTTAAAAAAAGAAGACATTTCAAGGAAAGGGCTCTAACAAATATTATGATTGTGCATGCAGACGTCTGAACAAGAAGAAAGCAAGGATGAAGGGGAAGAGAAGATGAAAACTCCATCTTCTTCGTCTAGGCTGAAGAAAAAGAAGTCAGAGGTAGGTGTAGAAAAATATGCATCTTCGTGTAGGGGTAAGCTTTGCATAAACTAGCGTATTAATATGACTATTGTATCTAACATAGTATAACTATGTAGTTTGAGACCGGAAATATGTGATTTCTGGCACTGCATTATTACCTTTCTGAAGTTGTACTATCTTTACAAACCAAATGTGTCTTATTTTTAACTACACAAAATAAAATGAGACTAAATGTGCACTATACGTACTATGTGTACTATACATTACTTGACTTATGTTCGCCTGTACAAACTTAACTGAACTATTGTCGTGTGCTTAGTGCAAGCTATACATACTATACTATGTGTAAATGACTGTATAGTACGAGGTGTATAACATGTATAGTGTCTTATACATAGGCCGTCCTTGATTCAGCCAAGACATGCATGGCAAAAGGATCAAAACGTCAATGTGTACTCGAAGATAAAGGTGCTCGGGGTTCTGCACAAAAAAATGACGGAGAAGCAAAAAAGGATTATGAAAAAATCCTTCTTGTGGAATTTCTGGGAACTTCAAAAAGCAAACTTCCCCACTCAACTACTACTGCAGATAATTCATCGAAGGGTGCACAATGACGATAAGTCGCTCCTCACTTTCAATATATGTGGGTACACAGTTGACTTCACCCTTGAGGATTTTGCAACAATCACCGGACTGATATGTGATGATATTAAATTCATAAACTTAGACAAGTTGCCATCAAGCTCAATTGAGAAGAAGTTCTTCAAGACATACACAGTACACAACCTGAAAGCATTGATTGAAGAGATTGATGACTACGACTTTCAAAATGACAAGATATCGATTAAGGTTGCGAAGTTGGCTATGCTAGAGAGCATAGTCATTGCAAATCAACAAAAAAAACACAATAAGTGATCTACACTTTAGACTAGTTGAAGATGATGATTCGTTTGAATCATACCCGTGAGGGAGGATATCATACGATATGTTACGTCAAAGTGTGACATGAGCAGTGGGAAGCAGAAGCTCATTATGATGGTTGTCGGTGGGTGTGCTTATGCACTCATATACTGGGCTTTCAAGCGAATTCCAGCGTTAAGTATTGGAGAAAAGTATGCAAGACGAATCAGTCATGATGAACCCAGATTGTTAGCATGGGATGTTATGAGGCATTGTACATGTAAGGAACTTGATAAAGATGTGTTCAACGACCAGGTATGCATGTGTAATGTCTTATTTCATCACTATACTCATTGTTCCAAATTGTTGGTGTTATACTCGCTATATTACTTAACGCTTTATGCTTACTGTCTTTTGGTAACTTCATGTGCAGATTGTTGTTCAGGAAAAGCAGCCAGTAGAAAATCCGAAAAAATACTACTACTTAAATGAGTTTCAACAAAGTAGGAAGAATAAAGGGAAAAGTGTGCAAGAGGAGGTTCATGTGCCAAAAATGGACTTATCGGGAAGCTCCAACGCGGATGAAGAAATAGAGTCTGATAGTGACAAGTCGCACAAAATAAGTGGGTACGCAAAGTTGAATAAGAAGCTTGATAAGATATCAGCTGTACTGGCTTCACTACCAACAAAGGTTGAATTCATATCTAACATTGTATACATGAGACATCTGACTGATGAGAAAGAGAGAAGGAATGTTGTTTATGACAATGATGGAAAGAAGGTCAGTTGGCAACAAATTATGAAAACACTCCAGATGATATTTTAAATATTTCTTAGATGACACTGACATAACATGTTTGAACTCGCAAAAAATGCACCAGGGGATAGTGGGTGATGGTGAAATAGAACGAGGAAGAAATAGTAAAGATGGGCATTGTGAAGATGAAGTCGTACGTTCTTTTATTGTAAATCATGCTATATATGCTATACTCTTTATGAACATTTTACATGCTATACGTTATTAGATACCAGTTACCTATTGCTACTGTAACGACCCGACACTTTTAAATAATTTAAAATCAGATTGACAGCGGAAGATTTTAAATTTAATAAAAATTTGGCATGGATATGTTTAAAACTCGGACTATCCATAACCTGTTTACAATCTAAAATCTAAAATCTAAAAACACAAGGAACTCAAGTTCCTATCAGGAGTTTAAAGAGGTTATAATAATAAAAGTGAAATGAAAAGCTCTCAAGAGCTTATAACAAATTTTACATCTCAAATCCCGAAAACAAAACAAAATAAGATAAGCAAGTTCCGAAACTTTTAAATGACAACTAATCCATCTCAGCATCATCATCATCTCGATCAAGCCACACCAGGTCCTCTCTCATGACCCGAACACCTGAAATGTTGTAATATCATGAGCTAACAACTTAAGCCCAGTGAGAATAATAAGCATAAAAAGTAAGGTTAGACCTCAAACCCGTATTCCGATTTGTGTCCAATCAATCTGACACAATCAATCCTAAATTTCTCCAAACATTAAGTAATTTCATTATATAATATCCAAAGGATGATACTACTAACACACGTAGTCTAATTCTCATCCAATTACTTGTTACGACATAAATAAGAAAAGTAAATATACTTTGCATAAAATAAAACATCTCGATTCTCTAATTCATCGATCATAAGCATGAATGCATGAGGACATCCCGTAGGATTTGGCATTTGCCCTATGTACATGAATGAAGATAATAGGTACATCCAGTAGGATACCCATTCAACCTTATGCATGAGGAAGTAATGCGTACATCCCGTAGGATACCATTCAACCCCCTATGCATGAAGAAGTAATGCGAACATCCCGTAGGATACCATTCAACTCCTTTTCTTTCACTTTCTTTTCTTTTCTTTTCTCTAAAGGTGATGTGAACTTCCTGTAGGATTCATCATTCTCCCTTCTTTTCTTTTTCACTTTCTTTTCTTTTTCTGAAGGTGATGTGAACTTCCTGTAGGGTTCATCATTCTCCCTTCTTTTCTTTTTCACTTTCTTTTCTTTTTCTGAAGGTGTTGTGAACTTCCCGTAGGGTTCATCATTCTCCCTTCTTTTCTTTTTCACTTTCTTTTCTTTTTATGAAGGTGATGCGGACACTACCCGTAGGCTCCAACATTCTCCCTTCCTTTCTTTCTCACTTTCGTTTCTTTTTCTCTAAAGTTGATGCGGACACTACCCGTAGGCTCCAACATTCTCCCTTCCTTTCTTTCTCACTTTCGTTTCTTTTTCTCTAAAGGTGATGCGGACACTACCCGTAGGCTCCAACATTCTCCCCTTCATTTTTTTTTGAATGAATGATGCGAAAATGTTATGGTGCAATATGATATGCATATGCCTGCATATCCTTGTAAAAGTAAATAAGTAAAGTGCGGAATTAAAGTAGTCGATGCAAGCATAAAGTAAAATAGATAGGAATCTCGGACGAACGATATGTAAATCGAACTCCGCTATATTAATACAAGTAAATCCTATCTTAAACGATTAACCTATACCTTCCAGGATTCTAAACTTCCAATATAATCCGAGGTTCTATTAATCGTTCTATATAAAAGTTTGGATCTTTAACTTCCAATGATCCAACCTAAGCTTCGAAACGAATCTATCTTAGTAATTTCTAAGATTCAATGCTTTCCTCGAGAACTCCTAAGTTCTCACTTAAAGGATTAACTCCTAATCCTAAGGCACTAACTCACCTCCCTCTAATCTTAGATTCGAATCTTAGTCTTAGCTTCTTATTCTACAAACCATCATACTTATTCACTTTCTAAAATTACTTTAAATCCTAACAATTCTCACCTTAGCCAAAAAAACAGCTTTGCTCCAAGTTTCCGAAAGCACAATCAAACAACGATCCAAAACACCTACAATTAATTACATCTAACAATTAAGAAATAAACATACATCGATCAATTAACATCTAAAAGCTCAAAACAACGAACAACCCCATAAACCCCACTATGAGGCTCTCGGCCCCCCATGAAAAGTGAGTCTCGGGTTTGGTTTTCATGCTTTTAGGTACTTTAGAGGTGTTTCGAGTTGGTTTCAAACAAATTTGATATTCCCAATTTCAATGGGTATCGATAATTAGGGTTTTTGAACATTATGCCATGTCCCGAATCGAATTTAAATAAACAATAATTCATTAATAAATAACCCATAATCAAACCCAAAAAGGTAAATTTCAAACGGGAAGGGTTTCGACTGAAACTCGATTTTAGGGTTAAGGGAAAGTTTTCAAAAACTCTTAAAACAACTCCCGTATTTACAAACACCGAGTTTCCCGACAAGAAATCGAAGAATCAAAGATGAAACTCCATTTAAACACTATTTGGAGCTTAGGGTTTGAACTTTAACTTACCGATAAGTCCTTAGAACTCGAGTGGAAAGCACGATTGCTAGGTGGAAAGGATTCCTAGAATCGAGGGCTTTCCGATGCAACCGAAATAGAGCCGATTCGCCGAGAAACGAAGAAAAGCCAAAAATTCCCCAATCCCCCCTTGTAGTTTCAGCCTTGGGAGAGAAAGGATGAGATGAAATGGTCAACTATGGTCAAGATGTGTTTTTAAAGATGATGGAATAGTATTTTTGGATATTTTTAAGAAATCGGAAATGACTGTTGCGTCCTTTTATGACTTTTGACTTCTAAATCGAAACCCGAAGCTCTTAAATAAATCTAAAGGTGATTAATAATTATTAATTGGCCTATTAATAATTATTAATGTCACCGAAGCGAATTTAAAAGTATTAAAACGATTAAAAAGAATTTCGGGCGAAATTAACTACTAAAATCGAAATTACAAAAATAATACTTAAACTAAATACTTAAATTGAAATAAATAAATAAATAAAAAATATTAAATAGAATTAAAAAAAATCACTTCAAAATAACGGGACGTTATAGCTACCCATTGTAAAGAGTGTTGTACACGCTATACAATTTATAATTGCTATACTTGTTGAGCTCACTAATGTTCTTAAAATTCAGAGATTCGAACCGGGCTTCAATATGGAGGTTGATCATGATGATACTGTGCTAAGAAATGTGGACGATGATTCCATCGGAGATGACCAAAAGGACATAGAAATTGGGGGTTTAGGGGCAGACGAGCATGCTGTCGATCCAATTGACAAAGTTGTCAGCAAAGTTATGGAATATTTGGCGCAAGATGTTGAAATTTTATGTATATACGACTACTTATCCTTATTGTGACGCTTATGAACATACTAATACATTAACTATTATTGAGGAAGATGGCGGATGATCCTGCAATCCATAACGACGGTTTAGATTCACAAGACGGGCTGAGCAAGCATGATGCAGGGCACATAGATGTGGGGAAAGTAGATGACGCCAGTAGCCTGAGGGTGGTCGAATGGAACATAGTCGACAGGGCAACTGTGCACGTTATGTAACGTATGGACTTTGAAAGCTTGAGAATCTGCAACTCTTGAACAATGCGTGTGCCAGTCACACTGTAACGTCCCGTTACTTTTGAAATAATTTTTTTTTATTTTTTATTTATTTAATATGTTATTTATTTATTTATTTCATTTAAATTATTTAGTTTAATTATTATTTTGTAATTTAGAATTTAGTAGTTAATTTTCGTCCGAAGACATTTTTAAACATTTTATTAGCTTAAATTAGTTTTGGTCATATTAATAATTATTAACGGGCCAATTAATAATTATTAATCACCATTGGGCTAGTTTAAGAACTTCGGGTTTCGAATTATGAGTTAAAATCATTAAAAGGACGTAACCGTAATTTTCGATTTCTTAAAATATCCAAAATCAGAATTCACTTCTCTTTAAAAATATCCAAAGTTGACTAAAATTGACAAAAACCATTTTCTCTTCTTCTCCATGGCCGTAGCTTTCATCCTCCATGGAAGGGTTTTGAATTTTCTTGGATTTTCTTCGTTTCTCGACGGATCGTCGTGTTTTCGATTGCGTTGGATTGGTAGGGACTAGGGCTACCTATCCAACCTACCTTTTCAAAGTTTCCCGTTCTCTAAGGAAAGTCCCAAAAAGTAAGTTTTCAAAACTTTTTATATGGTTTTGTTCGTTTTTTATTATAAATGAGTTTTGAAGTTGAAATCATGAATTTCTATCATGGAATTTGACGATTTTGAGCTCAGATTTTCGAAAAACACTATTCATCCGAAAACACTATTCATCCGAAAATTCAAACTTGTTCTCATCTTAGTTATGAGTTGTAATATGTTGTGCAATTGATTATTTGTAGGTGCGATTGCTCGTTTGTTGATTCGTGGGAATTTGGATGTCACGCGAGCATGCAAGGTTAGAATAAATAGAATTTAAAGTAGCTTTAGAAACCGAATAAGTTGAATGATTTGTAGGATCGGAGTTGAGATTAAGGTTTAATCGAAAGGATTAAAGTAAGTGAACTAACATGCTTAGGCTTAAGAGTTAGTTCTAGTTGAGTGAGAGAATTCTTAGGTACTTCGAAGGAAACGAGTAACTTTCGGAAGTTACTTACTTCGGAGTTTCCTAATGTTTATCAGAAGTTGAGAGATCCAAAGGTAATAAGGATTGTGAGTAAGGAACTTCGTATTTTTAATAAACATTGGAACAATGAATTGGAAACTTTTCTGTTAAGTCAAAATCTCGAGTTATTTGAAAGCCGGTTGGCTTGATTTTATTTATTATTTTCTTATTAGAAGATCCTAATTTCTTATTTTATGTATAAGAGTAATTCACGATCCATTTACCGTTATGTCCTTTCGATTATGTTAAATGTTTATATTTATTTACTTGCACTTAAAATCATATTCATATCATATCATATCATATTGCAGAATCGATTATTGGGAGGAATAATGAGACAATTTATAGACTGAGTGAGCTTGCATTGTCTAGTATTATTCGTTTTATATTTACGTATATGTACATGCGGAATGCTAAAGAACTGCAGGACTTTGCATGATCGGAGGAGATGGATAATGAGATAATGATGAAACTATGCAAGTTTACATTATCTAGTATTATCCATAATTACTATGATACATATACGAGGATACAGGTGTGTATTGATGCCTATATTCGGTGGGTTAGATAATGAGGTGAATGAGCTTAGCCTACAGGTGTGCATTGAAGCCTGTATCAGGTGTGTATTGAAGCCTGCGTTCATTACCTGTCATTATTCACTAGAGGTGGGAAGATATTATTGAAATAAATTCATTTATTTTATATTGGAAAGTGACTTTAATGAGGTGAATGAGCTTAGCCTACAGGTGTGCATTGAAGCCTGTATCAGGTGTGTATTGAAGCCTGTGTT
Organism: Gynostemma pentaphyllum; assembly: GCA_028015215.1. NCBI lineage: Eukaryota > Viridiplantae > Streptophyta > Magnoliopsida > Cucurbitales > Cucurbitaceae > Gynostemma > Gynostemma pentaphyllum. The sequence continues at coordinate 36,351,266 of CM051353.1, read as the reverse complement.
CATTACCTGTCATTATTCACTAGAGATGGAAAGAGATTATTGAAAGGAATTTGTATATTTTATTTCAGAAATCGAGATAATGAGGTGAATGAGCTTAGCCTACAGGTGTGCATTGAAGCCTGTATCAGGTGTGTATTGAAGCTTGCGTTCATTACCTGTCATTATTCACTAGAGGTGGGAAGATATTATTGAAAGAAATTCATTTATTTTATATTGGAAAGTGAGTTTAATGAGGTGAATGAGCTTAGCGTACAAGTGTGCATTGAAGCCTGTATTAGGTGTGTATTGAAGCCTGCGTTCATTACCTGTCATTATTCACTAGAGATGGAAAGAGATTATTGAAAGGAATTTGTATATTTTATTTTGGAAAGTGAGAAAATGAGGTGAATGAGCTTAGCCTACAGGTGTGCATTAAAGCCTGTATCAGGTGTGTATTGAAGCCTGCATTCATTACCTGTCATTATTCAGTAGAGATGGAAAGAGATTATTGAATGAAATTTGTATATTTTATTTTGGAAAGCGAGGTAATGAGGTGAATGCTTTGTCCTACAGGAGTTTTTATTACCTGACATTATTCGCATTGAAGGGATGATTTACTAAATTAGCGGAATTTATTTAGTAACACAAATTAACACTTAATTTAGGATCTATTAATATCATGCAATTTGTGATAAAAAAACACGAAGAACATGTAGATTCATGCTTTATTTTCGAAAATTAAAATCGGAACTTACATTGACTGATTAATGGAGAATCGGTTGGAGGTTTCTTTACAGCATCAAATCCTCAGCAACACCGGATCTTCTATGCTATATCCCGATCGATCAAACGAAACCCGATTGTGGGATCGAACTTAAGAAGAAATTGGGAAGAAGAAAAATATTTTCTTCCCAATAAGACTATAGGGAAAATCGGCCAAGGGTGGAGAAGGGAAGAAGAGAGAGTTCCAACTTTCTATGGAATTGAATTGTGTGATTTATGAATGATCCAACCCTCCTATTTATAGGAAAATAGGAATCCTAATCCCAGTAGCATTAATCTATAGAGATAAATACAAAAAGAAAAAAGATTATCTCTTTCCTTTATCTTGCAATTTCGAAAATGCCATAGATAAATAGGAGATTATTTTATTTTCTTTATTTTTATTTATCTTGGGTAAATAAATCTATGTAATTATTTTAGGATATAATTCAAACAATTATCTCTTCCTAAAATACATGTCATGGCCGAAAATTGGCTTAATAATTAATAAATAATTCTAATTTATTTAATTAATTATTTTGGGCCAATTTCAATTGGGTTCATTAATCCAATTGGGCTTGAAATTCTCTCTTAAATTAATAAGTCCAACTTAATTAATATATTTATTGATTACCATTTAAATAAAATATTTTATTTAAACAATTAATAATATTAATATTTTCTCCCGACTAAATATTATCAAATTATATTTAATTATTTATTTCCATTTAAATAATTTTCATTATTTAAATAATTAATAATAAATATTTTAATTATTAATTTCCATTAAATAAACTCATTATTTAATTAATAATTTTATTGATAAGATTTTATTATTAATTAATTAATTTTAATTATTAATTTCCGTTTAAATAAAATTAATTATTTAAACAATTAATAATTGTTAATTAATTTCAAATTATTAATTACCATTTAAATATACTTAATATTTAAATAATTAATAATGTCTAATTAATAATATTTCATTATTAATTTCATGTTTAAATAAACTCATTATTTAAACAATTAATAATGTTTATATTAATTACCGTTTAAATATACTCAATATTTAAACAATTAATATTGCCTATTTTAAGTAATTCACTTTACTTAAAATTTCCATTTCTTCTACTTGATTTCGCGACTACGATATTTGGGCTAGCATAGGGACCCGATAGACCTATAGATCATGGGCTTAATAATTAGTCAATTAAGTGATTAACACATAATCAGTTAATTACTTATTATCTAACTATGAATAATTCCACTATAGATTCATAGCTGACCTCTCCTCACTATAGATGAGTTATGTCCATTTAGTTTATCTTTAATTTATATCTGTGATATATCCTTCACGTGGAACCCTCATAATTACAAGCGGATAAATTTACCGTTTTGCCCCTGTAATTACCGCTTTATCCTTGTGTTCCCACTGATTCTCCAATGAACTTTATCTTTTGTCGAACTAGAGATTAGATACTTCTGTGATCAATAGAAGTCGTGACGTCACTTGTTCATGTCTCGAATAAGTACATCAAGGGAGTTTCCTAAACTTCCTAAAATGTTTACGTATCGCACTGATACCTTTAATTTATAGGAAAGTTATGAATTCCATCTCGTGAAAATGAGTTCCCAGCTACTTATCTAGTCATCACTATAAGAATTTCGGGAATAGGTGACATCCTTTTGGCGTCACCTATTCGAATAGGTGACGGTTTTTTGACCGTCACCTATGGCAGTGTCACCTATTCAAATAGGTGACGGGTAAAAACCGTCACCTATTGAAATAGGTGACGCCAAAAAAACGTCACCTATTCGAATAGGTGACGGGTAAAAACCGTCACCTATTTCAATAGGTGACGCCAAAAAAACGTCACCTATTCGAATAGGTGACCCGTTTTACCCGTCACCTATTTCAATAGGTGACACGCAAATAGGTAATGGTCTAAAAAACCGTCACCTATTCAAATAGTTGATGCCAAAAAAGCGTCACCTATTGTCTAAAATTTGAGAAAAAAAATATTTTTTTAATTAATTGATTCTCAAATAATGCCATTTATTACACCTATCAAATTTAACTAAATATTACAATAACACTAAACGCCTACATAAATTACAATATTTTTAAACAAAAATTAAATTACATTATACTTAAACTATAAAACAATAATTGCTAAAAGAACTTCAATCACCACTCCTTACAAAATTCCAATAATCAACTCACTGACTCCGCTTTCATCTCTCCTATTCTATGCTCCAACTTCTCATTTGATTGTTAAAACCGCTGATCAACAACAAAAAGTATGTTAAATGATGCCAAAAAATATGAACCAATGCAATGAAAATAAAATAAAAATAAAACTCATAGAGGACAATAGGGAAGAAACACTTGTTAACTCACCCTTCCTATATAACAAACATATAAAGATTAACAAATACATGATGATAGAGTTATTTTGTTAAATACCCAAGCCTACTTTAAGATTCCAAACACGATAATAAAATTTTACATTAAATGTACCATATATAGATTCTTGTGATGACGAAACACATTGAAACATCTTCTAACTATGCAATACAAATAGCCATATTCAAAGACTGATACATACACAGAATGCCAAAGAATTTATATTAAAAATTAAACTCAAACTATGCAATACAAACACTACAAGTATAAAAGCATCAACACCTTAATATCTTACTTGTCTTCATCTCTAGTGTAATCCTCTTGACATATTCCAAATAGAGAACCCTTCATATAAGAGAGACATTAAACATAGTCAATAAATGGAGAATTATAACTCTCATTTGTAAATTTAATCTATAAAATAGAAATGTCACATAAATGTAAAAATATCTTCTTAATGACCAAAAAAACATCCAAACAATGAGTAAAACAAAAGAGAAATGTAACAAACACAACCCCTTCCCCATAAAAAATTAAACTAAAAAGGCAATTCAAGGTTTTAGTTCTAAATAAAACATTTCAAATGATGAGGTGAAATTAGTGAAACAATTGGATAACAAACACTTCAAAAATGGAAGTTCATGATGTAATATACTAAAGTACTTACAATATTTATCTGCTCCTTGAAGTACTTAAAATAATCATATCAAAGATTGAATTTCTAATATAGAAACTGTTGCAAATATGTGGAATAAATTAAGTACTTTGGAATACCTTTTCCTATTCTTTGAAGATAAAACCCATGTACGAATGGATCGAAGTACATGAAGTATGGACCAATTTGAATGTAAAATACACCCACAAAAGGCAAGGACTAAAGAAATAAAATGAAACTCTTAAATTTAACAGCAAAGTATAAAATTGATGTAACATAAAGGATGATTGAAGTATAAAATTTATTACCATAACATACCTTGGTTTGTCCTCAGGCATGGAGCAGTGCAACCGAGCAACAACATGCCAAAATGAATCTTTATCTTCACCACCGCTAAGCCACCAATAGCATAGCTATCAAAACAAAACATGCAATTTCAGCTCTTCAACTACTAAATCACAAAAGTATCATAAGAAACCAAACCAAGAATTTGCATGAGTGTTGAGTTGTGATATTATGCACTAGAGACCAATGAAGGGAAACAAAATAAACCTCAAACAGGATTAATCACCGTTTACTGGATGCATAAAACAAGAGGTGTCCCCAACAAATAAATAAGCAAAACAAGATGAAATGAGAGCATCAAAATACCATTTTGCTAACTATTGTATCGGACTAGTGAGATATTAGGACTAGATGTGATGTTTTCCGCATAATAGTAAGGAAGTATTCTCCAAATTCAATACTTTGCAAGCGAGATTTAAAGGAAAAGCTAAATTTCTTTGCTAAAGCAGAGATTTAAAGGAACAACAAAGAAAATCAGCTAATTGCCACCTACCTACAACTAATATATAGAGTAACAAGCTACAATATTAGCTCACTCACTGTATATCATTGTGAGTCTTGGAAACTTCTTCGAGAATATCTTTCGATTCATGCTTACCATCCTTCTGAAGAGCATATTAATTAGCAATAAATAACATAAACAACTCAATTATGGATATAGTATTAATTGGGCAACTTAAGAGGTTTAACTAGCTTTATGAATTGTTAACCTCGTCTAAATTGAACTATCAAGATAAACCAGTCACTAACATACTGTACCTCATAAAAAGAATGTCTAGGCATTTTAATTCTTGAATTCTTGAACCATGAGCTATCATCTACAAATGAAACAGACTAGGAAGAATATTACATCTTGGAATCTACTACATTATGCAGAACAAATTAATAACAATGAAACAATATTGATACTCTTCCAACACCGGAGATAATGATAGGACACATTGTTATCAACTAATGATAAATAGGCAAGACTAATATTATACACCTACCCTATTCCAAAAAATCATGTCTATACATGGTGAACAATGATAAAATCAAATAACTATAAAAGTCAGGCTCGTCAGGGTTCAGTTTAATACATTGTAATCCAACCTTCATAGCATTAAATAACTCAATCGTAAATAACTTTCCGGTAACCTTCACAAAAACACTTAAAGTTCTTTACTTCTTTTAAGCAAAGTAGATTCAGGAAGCACAAAAGGAAAAGGTAAGCGGGGAAAAAAAAGGAAAAGTTTGTTCTAAAAACCGAAACTATCAAAGTTCAAAATTCAATTATGTTATTTCAACTAGAACATGGCAAGGTTTTAGCAACAAACCTCTTCATAAGAAGGATGAATAACAAGTTTTTTTTAGAAGCGATGAGGCTCGACGCCAAAACTAGATCTTTAGCGACCAATAAGGTTTTGAAGTTACAAGAACTAAAAAATCAATAAAAACTGAGTGAGGAATTGGAACAGAAGTGTAACGTCCCGTTACTTTTAGAGGTAAATTTTTTATTTATTTATTAAAGCTTTTAAAGTTTAGTTTTAATTCAGTAACTCCGATTTTAGTAGCTATTTTAGTCCAAATTTGTTTTTAATCGTTTTAGTACTTTAAATATGTTTTGGTGACATTAATAATTATTAACGGGCCAATTAATAATTATTAATCACCTTTAGATTTATTTACGAGCTTCGGGATTCGTTTTTAAAGCAAAAACAAAAGAAGGACGTAGGCGTCATTACCCGATTTCTTAAATATCTAAAAATCACTATTCACCTTCTCTTAAATATCAACACTTAGTCAAAAAATTGGAAATTCCTGCACCTTTTCTCCTCCTTGCTGCCGTGAAGACCAAACCCCCTCCCCCAAAATTTTGATTTTCTTTATTTCTCGGTGGATCGTATCGATTCTACATCCATCGGAAAGCCCTTGGCCCGTAGATCATTTCCAACCTACCGAACGTAATTTTCGCTCGTTTTCTCGAGGCTTAAAGGTATGTTAAAGTTTCTTAATTTTGATGTGAATAGTGTTTTAATGGAGGTTTTGAGTTGTAATCTTCGAATTCGTTCACCGGAGCTTTAAGATATCAATTGGGAAAGTCGTTATAGTCTTTTTTAGGAACTTTCCCTAAACCCTAAAACAAGTTTGAGCCGGAAACCCATTCCTTGTGGTTTTCCTTCTTTTGGCTTGATTTAGGATGTTTAGTTTATTATGTTTTTTCTATTTTCTAATTGTTTCGGAAATGGTTTATTGCTCAAAACCCTAAATTACGAGTACCCATTGAGGTTACCAATCTCCAAAGTAACCGAAACCAAACCAAATTGTCTTTAAAGTGCTTAAAATCCGGAAAACAAATTACTTTTCTTCCTTTCCCTTGGGCCGTGGGCCTCTTGGCATAAGTTCCGGGTTGTTTTGTCTTTTATTTTAGTATCGTGACGATCGTTCTTCGATTCGGTTAATTAATATACTTTAGGTGTATTTAATTATAGGTTTCGTGCATCGATCGTGATTTTTGGTCAACCGGTGTTTCGGAGTTGACTTCGTTTACAAGGTGAGTTTAAAATGAAAGTTAGTTGTTTTTATGAATTAAGTTTCGTTATGTTATTGTTTATCGAAGTTAAGCGGGATTTAGCTTCTTAGAAGTTAAGTTTGGTTAGAGACTTTAATTCAGAAATTAGTGGAGGAATTTTGGAAGTATAATTAGTTCGATGAAAAGGAAACATCGGAGTGGTTTGAAAGTGTTACAAAGTGAATTGGAGATGATAGAGGAAAGTGGAATGAGAGTTACTTGAGTGGTTGAAAGTTAAAGTAGCTCAAGAGATACACTTGAGTGTTAACTCATGTAATCTAGATAGTTAGGCTTCGTAATAACTTAGTAGGATTCTTTGAGATTAACTAACTTTTAGGAAGTTAACAGTTTGTAAAGTGGCTCATGATAGTATGTTGATTCGGATCCATACGTATCATGTTGTGAAATGGTGAAAATCCTGATACCTGAAATGGTGAAAGTCTTGATATCTAAAATGGTGAAAATCCTGATACCTGAAATAGTGAAAGTCCTGATATCCGATGATTGAGATATGGTACATGGTAGTACGTGGATTCGGATCCGTACGTACCATATTATGATCTATGATACGGCACATGATAGTATGTTGATTCGGATCCATATGTATCATGGTGCGATGGTTGTGATATGGTACGTGGTATGTTGATTTCGATCCATACAATAGTACGATACGATGAAACTTGTTTGGTAATAAAGATAGTTAATGTTATTTTTACCGATTCTTTAGAAACGTGTAGTGAGACTTAGTTGTGAATGTTAATTTTACTTTAAGTCTTTGTTTCTATCTCATGGTATTGAATGACGTGTACGGGTGGCATTCTACTATCGATTGATTGTATGGAAATTGAAAGTGTGGATGTGGGTAGTATTGAGCATTATAGGCCTTTGGACACGATTTCGGTTATGAGATTTTGTTCATAGGATTACTTGCTTTCGTTTTACTCTCACTAGCATGTTATGCTAATGGTGCTACACTTAAAATTTTCAGGTAAACCTCGAGTTAAGAAGCGTGGTAGAGGAGGTGGAGCCGCGTGACTGATCGAGAGGGTGTATGGACAATACTAAGAACTCATTTTGTTTAGCATTCATTGAAATGCTTGTAAATTATTCCATCTTTACATACTTGTGTCTTTTTGAGCCCGAAAGGGTATTTGTGTAAAATATGTCTATGTTTTATGGTCTAAATGTCTTTTGGTATGCAAAATTCCCGATTTATCGCTTTTTCTGGAAATTTGGGTTGTTAACAGGTTTTGGTTACTCGATTTTTAAACGAACCCATGCCGTTTTTCTTTAAAAATTGAGTCTTCAGCTGTGCATTTGAATTTAAAGAATTTAACGGAAAGCGGGTCGTTACAAGAAGCAAGATACAAGTAGCACTCATTTCTTATAGGAATAGTGTTTTAAGTAAAGGTGAATTTTATAAACACAATTTTATATACAAACTTAAGGAAGACTGATGGAAACTTTACAATTTACAATTTTATAGACACAACATGACATCTCCAGGTGACATAAATTCTAGTGAACAATGGAAAAAATAGTATTGGAAAAAGAAATATTTATCTGGACCATCTAATTAATGGTTGATACCTTAAACATAACAGTAACAATAATTTCAGAGAGAGGAGACCAATTGAAGAACAAACCTTCAAATATGTTAAATTCCTCATCTATCTGAAGAAGTTTAAATGCACTTCGGGCACGCCAACCTTCTTCCTTTGATTTACAATAGTATATATCCTGCAAAAATAAGAGCAGAAAAATGAAACAAGTAATTTGTAAATGAATATAAATACCCAAATAGAATAGCGTTCGAACCCTCTTATCTCTTTAAGCTTTTCCTATAATTGAAGCCTCAAGCAAGAGTAGCTAGTAGTGAAATTGCTCAAATTGATTATATGAGATCTTTTTTAAAATAATGTCAAAATCTTGATTATATGCTTCTTTGAGAAATGAAATTGCTCAAATCTCAAAAAGTAATCAAAACAACTATCGTTACTCACTTGATTTATAAAGAACATCCATGATACAACCATGTAATACAATTCTATGATTTGTATCTATATTACTAAAATAGAGAGGTTACGATGGGAACTATTGCTTACAATTCTATTTAAACCTAAAAGAAACCAAGAAGACAAATTGCCAATGAAGAAGAAGTAACTTGAACTTCAATAAAGAAAGCATATGATCTCTTCCATTTTAAATTTTCAATGAAATAACAACAATAAGAAATAACACCAAAAGAAAAAAAAAGTGTCTAAAACATGAAAATAAATCCCAAAACCAGTAGAAGAATGTCAATGATCTCTTCCATTTTCGATACGAGCTATTATAGCCCGGAAGAATAACTCAATAGTTTAAATTTTCAATGAGAAAGCTTCAGAAGCTTCTTGAAACACACATCATAGTTACAATAAATACCAAAATACATGAGCATATACAAATAAGAAAACAATCCAAAAAAACCCAAAAATAAGAACAAGAAGAGGAAACGAACCTGATTCCAAGTTGACCCGTCAATGAACTTGAAAACTCATTTGCAGATCTAGGTCACTAAAGTAAAATTTAGAATAAATCTTCTTTATGATGAGTAAAGCATTGAGACAAATTAATCGTCAAGTGGTTACTTGTAATGTATGCCGAAAGGGAAAATAAAATCATAAATAAAGCATTGTAAAGTGTGGAGGTAATTACCATAATAAGATAAATATACACTACAACCATATGGAGTCTCACAAAAAATAGTTCAATTATTATAACAACCATTGGACAAAGTAAGTGTTATGATTTATGAATATATTGAGTAGTTACATGATTCCAATGACACAAAACTTTTATAGTTTACTAATTAATAAAACCAATGATATTACCTCAATAAAGAACTTAGAGTACTTTAACGGCCACTCATCGTTGTCATTGACAATAGACCTGCATGTATAACCATTTTTCAAAAGAAAACCACATCAGAAATTACTTTGTAAAGTATCATCATAATAAAAGAGGAAAGCACACAGACATATTTGAATGTGATTCAGTGCATAATACAAGTGATTCAAATCATGTGCAAAAATATGGAGCAAAAAATTTAGTATAAAATCCAAAATATTTTACAAGCAATAACATTCACCATATTATATTATGTGATTCATTAGCATACCGAACAACTATATAATCTCAATTAGCTCTCATGGCATCAATATATTTCGTTTGACATTACCCGGTTGATATAACCAATCCTTCTAATACATCAATGATTGTGGATGACTTATATAATTTTTTTTACATACTAAATTGATGATGAATCATTCATATACAACCTACTTATATCACTCAAGTAGGTACCATTACTGATTACAGTTCATCTCAAGTAGGTACCTACTTAAAATTTCCATTGAATTATATTTTGAAACGTGCAAGAATGAAAGAGGACATATAAAGTGAAGGGAAAAGCCATGTCAAACAAAAATGCAACCACATGATCAAATTCTCAAATCCACAGCTCCAAAATCAAAATCCGGAAAATGTGACACCCACCTGCACCTGAAGTTGAAGTTGCTTCAAATATTCGATTGCTTCATCCAACATTGAAGCCTTATCTGTCTGTCAATCAAAAGCACAAATCCCTTTTAATGCTATAATTTAAAAAATCAAAATGTAATATTCTATAGTTCAACTACAATACCTTGTTTGAATTTGGAATTAAGTTCTGAAATGCTTTCATTTTCTCATTAATCCTTCTTCTTCTTCTCTAGCCCACAAACCAACCACATCAACAAAGTCAATTAATCATTTTATCCTATTATATAAACTCAAAGATAATGACGTTTAGACACTGAAAATCCAACACTAAACTAACCTTCTCCGACAAATTATGTACCTCAGCACTTCTACTTTGCTTCGAAGAACCTCGAGGCAGATCAATATTCGACAGATTTTCTGGCAAATCTCCACCCTTCAAAATTTCAATAACGATTCAATCAACTTATAAAACAACCAATGCTTCATTTTGATATAGAAAAAACTGATAAACATAAAGACTAGCAAATCATAAAATTACTTTGCAAGTATTCCAAAACTTAAAATCAAAACAAAATTGGAGAATTCCTTCGAAACAAATTACCTCGCTATCACAACTAAAATCGCCAAGATCATTTTCGGATGAAATTCCTTTTCTCTTCAGAGGCATATTAGTATCGGAATCAACAGCTCCAGAAGAAGAGAACACGTTTTCATAAGAAGCAATGGCAAATTTCGCATCCCTAACAGAATAATCTGTCGGAAAATCCACCATGTAATTAGGCTCCGGAAACCGCGAGATCGTCATGTGAAGAGTTGTTCAGAGAAATGGTAAACCAACGTCAGAGATATGAGATTTCGAACAGATCTGAATTTAAACAAATAAAAAACAGTAAACTTGATTTAAAAAAAAAAGAAATAGAACAGATCTGAACAGATCTGAGATGCTACGAACTATTCCTCGAAAGAACGGTGCGAATCGGATGTGCTTTAGATCTGAATAGGCTTCTTGACTACACTAAGAACTTGAATCTAAGGCTTTCATTCGTAGAGAGGGGAAAGAGAGCAAGAACGAGAGCGAGAACAAGAGCGATTAAGAATCGAAGGTAAAGAGATAAGGAAGTGCGAGAGAAAGACGACGTAGCCTTCGATTTCATTAGTTCATCCTTCGATTTGATTCACCCTTGCAGCTGCCTTCAACAATTTCCACTTTGATTAGGGTTTAGGTGATTAGCAGCGAAACCGGAAAATGAGAGAGGGAGAGAGGGAGAGAGATAAATTGAAACGAAAAGGAAATTAAGATGGAAAGGAAAATGAGCGAGAGAGCGAGAATACTAAGGGAACAGGTGACGTCTTTTTTTTTTTTACTTTTACTGTTCATCCGCTTCTTTTTAATTGTGTCACCTATTAAAATACTTAGTGTCTCCTATTCCTATTTTTCTTATAGTGCATGTTCCCAAAAAAGGAGTGTATTGAGCGTTCTTACAGATCGCTCTCAACTATGTGAATCAAAGAACATAACTCCACAAATAGGAGTTCGCATTTCACTCAGGATTGAGATCTATCACGGTTGATAAACTTAGTTTGATATTCGATTATTTCTCGTAAACGGTACTAATGAGAAATTTGATCGAAAATCGTGGTCCTGTCTTATACAATCAACATTGCATATGATACTTCCATTTCATGTCTCCCACATGAATGATCAGGATTCGATCATTTGTCTATAAACAAAATGCGAAGCTATCAACAGTGTTACCAGGATAAGGTTCCCAAACGTTATCCGTTCATCGTAGACACGTTTAAGTTACTCATCTCGACTTTAATCCTCTCGTATGACTCACATACTAAGTCGTGATTTCATAAGAGTGACTTAGGGTTTTACTATTTGAATGTTTGATATTTATATATTTCCATATATTCCTAATATCATTAATTGAATCAATCTAGATAATATAAAGAACTTATGTTTATTTATTTAATTTATTCTTAATAAATTATTATTATTAAATAATTACAAGTTCTAGGACACCATTCCTAACACGCATGTGATGGTTATATTAATGTAAAGGTTGTTTGCCCATTACACTTGTTTAGTGAGTTAATGAATGTTTAAATATGTTAAGACCGAGTGAGCTTAGCATTATTTATTTAAGAAAAGAAATGAAACATTATGTATATTATACATTTCCATAGACAAAAAGAATGAAATTGAATTGTATATTGAGAGAATACAAGGGTGTATTGAACCTTGTATAATTAGTGTGATATATATATATATATATATATGTGTGTGTGTGTGTGTGTGTGTGTGTGTGTGTGTGTGTGTAAAAGAACTAGATTCTCAATAAATTGGAAGATATTGAAATTAGAGATTAAGATTGGATGTAAACCTTATGTATAGTATAAGGTATTAAAGAGAATGAGATACAAGTGTTATGTGTGTTATGAAACACATCATCCTAAAGGCTTGGAAGATAGCTCCTCAATTATTTGGGAGAATTGGTAAGTAAAAGTGAAATACTTGATGTAAAACCCTTTTGGTGGTTGAAAGGTAAGGGAATGTGAGTTTTATTTGGACACAAATCCGGATGCGGGTTTGGAGTCTAAGGTTACTTTTTATTCTGTTTATTTTCACTAGGCTTGAATTTAGCTCATGATATTACAAACAATTTCAGGTAATTCTTGGGGTCTTGGAAAGAGGAGCTGGTGCAGGCTGATCTACATGATGATGATGCTGAGATGGAGTAGAAGTATTTATTGTCCATGGACTTGTTTTGTTATATTTGGTATGTTTTGAAATTCCTTGTGTTTAAATTTCTGAATTGAAAATGTAAACAGGTTTTGGCTAGCCAAGTTTCAAATATAACCACGCCGTTTGTTTTTAAATATAAAGTCTTCTGCTTTGTTTGATTTTAAAATGATTTAGAAAGGAGTCGGGTCGTCAAAGTTGGTATTAGAGCCTAAGGGTTCTATAGACTACATGTGATACATGTTTGTTTTCATGTTTTGTTTTAAGTCCACTCTATAGTCATCATCTGAGATCAGCAGCACCAGGTATGCCTAGAACTTTTACTTTGAAGCTTTAATTCTTTAATAGTAGGAGTTTATGAGAAGGTTGTTAAGTGTTAATTATATTCGTGATATTTCACCTCCTCGTAAAACCACTATGTGGTGATGTTGATTTGCCCCAAATTGAGATTTGGGTAAGGGTGCTGAGAATTTGAATGACCCCGTGCAGTTTTGGAGGTTATACACCTCGTTAAGCGTATTGACATAAAGTCAAAGTAAAGGAGATGAGATACTTCGAGAGATTGATCATTTGATCCTCAACGTTGATTAAGGTTTGATTGTCACACAATTACTAAGTTATGGTATTAGTGAATGTGTGTTGGCATTTGTGTGTAAAAAGGGGACATAATTGTCTAGAGCCCAGTATTAAGAGATGAAGCACCTGTTGTGTGACGACCAGACTCTTTTAAATAATTTAAAATCAGATTGACAGTGGAAGACTTATTATTTAATAAAAATTTGGCATGGATATATTTAAAACTTGGACTATCCACAACCTGTATACATTTTTCACAATCAGAGAAATTAAAAGTAAGGAAATACAATTCCTTTTCCAAAATTAAAAGAAGATTATTACCATAAAACTTAAGACAAAAAGCTCTTAAGAGCTCATAAACAAATTTACATCTGAAAAATTGAAAACGAAGTAAAATAAGATAAGATAAGTCCCGGGACTTTTAAATGACATATAGTCCATCTCCGCATCATCATCCTCTCGATCAAGCCGCACCAGCTCCTCTCTTATGACCCGAACACCTGAAATATTTGTAATATCATGAGCTAACAACTAAGCCCTGTGAGAATAAACAGAATAAAAAGTAAAGTTAGACCCCAAACCCGTATCCGGATTCGTGTCCAAGAACTTACTTACTCTTTGCTATCAATCCATTCAAAGAGTTTTATATCAAGTGTTCCACTTTTACTTACCAATTCTCCAATATAATTGTGGAACTACATTCCAAGCATTTTTGGGTATGGTTTCATAAATGTATATAGCATTTATAGCCCTTTTTCTTTATATACCTTATACTATATACAAGGTTTACGTCAAATCTTATTCTCCCAAATAAGAGATCTTCCAATTTAGTGAGAAACTAGTTCTCTTACATATGTAATTTATTGAGAAACTAATTCTCTTACATATGTATCACATAATAATTATACAAGGTTCAATACGCCCTTGTATTCTCTCATTATCCAATTCAATCTCATTCGTTTTTCCTATAGCACTCGACTATACATCAATTTCATTACTTTTCTTTATAGAAATGTATGTCATACAAAATGTTCAATTCTTTTCTCTATAGCAACTCAGGCTATCAACAGTTTACTTCCCGTTATTTTTAATATAATAATGTTAAGCTCACTCAGACTTAACATATTCAACAATCACAGTTTGCGATTAATGATGATAATATTAGCACTCATAGTCTAATCATTATTCATTAATTCGCTAAACAAGTGTAAGGACATACAACCTTACATCAATATAACATCAATTGCTTATAATGACAATATTGAAGTCCCGCAGTCCTTTCAATACTTCATTATCTCGCTCAACGAATGTAAAGGACACACAACCTTTACATTAATATAACATCATCAATGCTTATAATGACAGTATTGAAGTCCCGCAGTCCATCAATACTTCATTATCTCGCTCAACAAGTGAAAAGGGCACTCAACCTTTACATCAATATAATATCAACATAATCTTCCCACCTCTAGTGAATAATGTCAGGTAATGAAGTCTCACAGTTCATCAATACCTCATTATCTCACCCACTGAATACAGGCTTCAATGCACACCTGTATCCTCGTATATGTATCATTGTAATTATGGATAATACTAGATAATGTGAACTCGCATAGCTCCATCATTATCTCATTATCCATCTCCTCCGATCATGCAAAGTCCCGCAGTCCTTTAGCATTCTTCATGTACATATACGGAAATATAAAATGAATAATACCAGACAATGCAAAGTCCCGCAGTCCTTTAGCATGTCTCATTATTCCTTCCCAATAATCGATTATGCAATATGATATGATATGAATTATGCCTTCAAGTGCAAATAAAGTAAATATAAACATCCAACATAATCGAAAAGGGCATAAAGGTAAAGTGCTTAAAGTAAAGTGCATAAAGTAAAAGGATCATAGATGTCGTTATGCATAAAGTAAATAAATAGGAATTTCGGAAGAACAATAAGTAAATCGAACTTCCGATACTTTCATAAAAGTAAGTTCTTATCTTAATGAGTAAGTCTCCACTTTCAAGGATTTTAAACTTCCAAATAAAATCCAAGGTTCTATTTTCAAGTTCCTTTAACCATTTTATCTAAAAGTTTGGATCATTTAACTTCCAATGATCCATTCTAATCTCTGAAACGATTCTACTTAGAAGTTTCAAAAGTTCAATGTTCCCTCGAGAAATGAAAGAACTAGTTCCTAATCCTAAGGTCACTAGCTCACTTTCTTTTACTCTTAGATTCGAATCTTAATCTCAACTTCCGATCCTACAAACCGTTCAACTTATTCGGTTTCTAAATCTTCTTTAAATCCTATTTATTCTCACCTTAGCCAAAGTAAATTTGCTCCAAATCTCCGAAAGCACGATCAATCAACGATCCAAAACACCTACAATTTAAAAGTATATCTAACGATCATTAATAAACCAAATATCGATCAATTAACATCTAAACGCTCAAAACTACAAAAACCCCAGAAAAACCCCAAGGGTGCTCTCGGCCCCTCTATAGAAAATGGGTTTTGGTTTCGGTTTTTCGGCTTTTAGGTACTTTAGAGGTGTTTCGAGTTTGTTTTAAGTAGTTTCGAAGTTCCCGATTTGAATGATGATTCGGGTTTTTGGACAATAAACGATTTCCCGAATTTAATTACAATAAAAAATATATATCAATAAAAGTAAACCCCAAAACAACCCTCACTATGTAAAATTCAAACGGGGAGGGCTTCGACTGAAACTCGGTTTTAGGGTTTAGGGAAAGTTGCCAAAATCACTAAAAACAACTCTTGTAATTAAAGTCATCTAGTTCCTCGGCAAGAAATCGAAGAATCAAAGAGAAAACTCCATTAAAACACTATTTGGAGCTTAGGGTTTGAACTTTAACTTATCGAGAAGTCCTTAGAACACGGATGGAAAGCACGACTGCTAGGTGGAGAAGAATCCTAGGACCGAAGGCTTTCCGATGCAACCGAAATCGAGCCGATCCGTCGAGAATCGAACAAAACCCGAAAATTCTTCCCCCATTCCTTGAAGCCACGGTTTGGAGAAGAAAATATGAGTTGTTTTGGTCAAATTTGGTCAAATGGCAATTTAAAGAAGAATATGAATCATGTTTTGGATATTTTTAAGAAATTGGAAACGACGGTTGCATCCTTTTATGACTTTTGACTTTTAAATCGAAACCCGAAGCTCTTAAATTAATCTAAAGGTGATTAATAATTATTAATTGGCCTATTAATAATTAATAATGTCACCGAAGAGAAATTAAAGTATTAAAACGATTAAAAAGAATTTTGGGTGAAATTAACTACTAAATTCTAAATTACAAAAAAAATAATAATTAAACTAAATACTTAAATTGAAATAAATAAATAAATAATAACATTAAATAAAAAAAATTCACTTCAAAATTAATAGGACGTTACATGCTGGAGGTGAGTAATTGTTGATAAGTAATCAGTCTGGCTCGGGTCCAGTAACCTAGATTTAACTCAATGGACAAGTTCCTGGTTTGAGTTGAGAAAGTTTAATTATGGAAAGTGGTACATCATTGTGATAATATTGTGTTAAAAAGGAAAGTGTGTTGCCACACAAGAGAGGAAGTAAGAACATTTCGTGATAAGTCTCAATGAGAACCATTAACGACTTTGTTAATTGGTTAATGGAATAGTTTGGTCGCTATTACACTATAGTGTATCAATCTGAATTTGAATATACTCAAGGGCGAGTTATCTAGATCCATATTTGGTAAATTGTCAAGGTTGACTAACACTAAGGTTGAGTGTTGGTATTTTGATTGAGATCTATAAGGATTGTTGTTGGACCGCGATATCCGTGACTTTTATAAGACAATGTGATGGTTGGTGAACTTCAATTCACATTGTGTATGACCATCTAATTGGATAGAGAATTCGATAAACTTGTAGGTCGTAGTTGGACCTAATGAGTCTTTTAAAGATAGACTCTATGGTGAATCCCATTTTGGAAGGTTAGAACATTATTGGACTAAGGTGTTTGACAGACACCAGTTTTGCTTTCCAAGAAAGGAAATGATCTCTGAGGTCGAGTTCATTCAAGATTTGAATAAGGAGGCTTAGGAGTTGCCCTTATCTTGAATTTTACATCTTCTGAAAAGAAGGGAAAACTAACTACTATGGGATAGACTACCTCTCTGGAGAAGAAAGCAAAGGATGACGATGCAAATTGAGGGATATCGCAGCAGCAGCAGGAACCGGTTCGAGGTGGAGCTCAACATGGACAGCCAAAAGTACAAGGACAGGTTCATCTTTACTACAATAGTTGTGCCAGTTTCCATTTTGGGAGATGCACACTTCCACCAAGATGCTATGTTTGTGATCAAACTTTAAATCACGCCACTTTTATAGTGCGTATAAAATATAGCCATCACAACTAGTAACGAAGGATTATCAGGAAAAGGCTGCAGTAGGAACCTCAAGCTCAGTATGCTCCCTAAGGTAGGGACATATGTCAAGACAGAGGTAGAGATCGAGGTAAACAGGCTCAGCAGTACAGATTTACGCTTGTTACCTTCTCCACCTGCTCGACATCACACTTGAGTATTTTCTACTAGAAAAGATGCTGAAGCTGTAGGTATGGTAGTGAAGGGTAGTTTATCAGTTTTGGGCCATTTGGCTTTTGTTTTGTTTAATTTTAGAGCTAGCCACTCTTTTATTTTATCTTGTTATGTTGAGTTGGCAGCTCTTGAGTCGAGACTGTTGAGTTTCGAGATGCGTGTTTTTACCCCAGAGGGGAAGTTTATTATTATTGATGGTGTGATTAGTTATGATGACATGTGTATTATGAATAGATGTTCACATTCTACTTTGATTATTATGAATATGCTTGATTTTGATGAGGTATTTGTTATGGATTGGCTATCATCCAATCATACCATTATAGTTTGTACTGAGAAAGTTTTGAT
Organism: Gynostemma pentaphyllum; assembly: GCA_028015215.1. Lineage (NCBI taxonomy): Eukaryota > Viridiplantae > Streptophyta > Magnoliopsida > Cucurbitales > Cucurbitaceae > Gynostemma > Gynostemma pentaphyllum. Next base: position 36,332,787 of record CM051353.1, on the reverse strand, counting down.
TTTATGAGTATATGTGGAACTAGTTTATGTTTTCGTGGGTTTAACGGCCGAGTAGCACCCACTTTGATATCTATAATAGAGGCTAGATTGCTTCTATGTGATGGAGCGTGGGGACCACCTTGTTGTTTGTGAAAAGAAAGACAATTCATTGAGACTATGCATTGATTATTGAGATTTAAATCGGGTTATTGTGAAAAATAAGTATCATTTGTCCAGGATAGAGGATCTATTCGATCAGTGGATGATATCTTGGTTTATTCTAAGACAGAGGAGATGCATGTTACGCATTTGGATAAGGTTTTGACAATGTTACGAAATCAGAAGTTGTATGCCAAGTTCTCAAAGTACGAGTTTTGGCTGAAAGAGATGGCATTTTTAGGCCTTGTGGTATCAAGTAGAGGGGTATCTATTTGTAACGCCCCGTCACGAGAAAGTTACAGAATGAATATTATTTTTAAAATAATATTAATCAGGCTTAATCGATTAATTAGAGCAGAAATACCGTGTTATTTCAAAATGGTATTATGGTAATTTTTCCTGAAAAACCTCGAAATTTGAACCTTGTGATTTGAAAAATATTTTGACATGAAATTGATCGTCTCGATGTCTCGATTCCAACGCAACTGACGGTTCGTCGTTCTGAGACCCAGTGATCAAGTTATAGACATTTTAAGGTGAGTGGCAGTTTCGTAAATATGCCAACTCGTGAATTTTAACCTAGGATGACTTCCCTTTTGGCTTTATCATATTTTTGGACTCTCATTCTTGCCTCCATGGCCGCTGCCCCCTTGGGAAGACCCGTGTTCCGATTTATTCGTTGTTTCTTCATTGATTCAAGGATCGATCTCGTATTTGGAGTGTTTGGAATATCCTTATTTTATCAAAAGGTAAATCTTCTTGTTCTTTTGAATTTCACAAGTTACCGTCGCCTTAGGCTTTTGAAATCGATGTTCGATTCGTCAAATTTTATTGTTAGGTGTTCGATTTGATCGTGGTGAGTCGTTAGGTGAAGATTGGAGATTGATTTCGTGATTTCCTATCGTTGGGTGAGTGTTTCGAACCGATTTTTAATCTTTTTAAATTCTGGAAATTGGTGTTAATTATGAAATTATGATGTTCTTGAACCTTGCCCAAAAACCCATTCCATATTGCCTTTTGTCACTTAATTCTTCGCCTAAAACTTAATCGGTGTTGATCCCCTTTGCCTAAAACCAAAACCCATCAATACCGATCACCTGGAACCCAAAAACCGAGACCAAGCCGTGACTCGAAGGCCATGGTTCAGCCACGGCAAAAGACAGCAGCGCCGTAGCTGCTGTCTCCTTCAAACGGCGGTCGTTCGTTGTTTGCCTTTTTCCCGATTTTCGAGCCGTTGAACCTCAATCTTTTTAACACATTTTGGTACTATTTTAGCATGTAAATTAAATTTTTAGGACCCTTGTTTCAGGTCTTATTTGTGGTGGAAACTAGCTTAGAATTTAGAATTTTAGCAAAGACAAGGTGAGTTAACGGTTTAGTCAACGGTGGGGTTTTAGAGAAATCTAAGGCTCTTACCGTAGTTTATTCATTTCATTATATTTAATCATGATATTCTGGAACATTTGGATGAAATCGGACCATCGAAGATATCGTTTTTAATTTGGGAGAAATTAGATTTCCGGTTAGAGATAAAATAGTCAATTTTTGGTAAAAGTGAGTTTTCTTTTCATCGAATTGATTCTGATTGAGATGAATGTTAATTCTGGAAATTATTGAGTTCTAAGATGAGTTTTGATATTGGAATCATAAGAAAAATCGATTGGGAGAATTAACTTTTTCGGTTAGAACTAGTTTAGTTGTTTTTCGGCAGTTTTTGATGTTTTTCGATTCTATTTGATTCTGATTGATTTGGGAGTTAATTCTGGAATATTATGGAGTATTTTATGGTGATTTGGCATGAGTTTTGAGTTGATCATGATTAGGATTGAATTATTAGTTTTGACGGTTTTCGGCAGTTTTATCGTAATGATGTATTGTGCATGCTTTAATTAGAATCTTTGAGATGCTGTATTTTAATTGTGATTGTTGATTGTGAATGAACACTATCAAGAGGATAATGTAAAGAGATTGTGGAATGATGGCTTGACAGGTGTGTTAAACTAGTATGAGGCTACGAGCTCATACTTAGTAAAATAAATAGTTATGAGAGTGAGCTCATAACGACCTATGGACATTGCTCGTATGAATGATACATTAGGGGATTAGTTATGGTTACGACTGTAACTAAGTGCCTAAGAAAGGTTTGTAGTCCAGAGAGACCGCCTTCTTAGTGGAGAGTATGAATGATTGATTGATTATGTTTGTTTGTTAAATTATTTGCTTGTTAAAATAGAGTTACCCAGTTATCCGGAATGTTAAGTATTGGTATTGGGATATTGTGAATGAAAACCTTGGGTATGAAACTAGTGAGAGTTGTCTACCCATGTAAAGTAAGTTTTATTGAGAAACCTTGAATATGGAGCTAGTTAGAGTTGCCTATTCATGTATGAGAATGATATTATGAAAAATGTGGATATTTACAATGGTTATGAGAACGGAAAGATTGGTGATCTAAGTGAGATTGGTGGTTATACGTATTGAATATGGAATCAGTGAGAATTGCCTATTCATGTAAGCGAGTGAGACTTTGAGCTTTAAGTGCTTGGGTCTCGGTTTGAATTGTTAGAGACTATCTAAGATTTCATCTTTGATTAAGTCGTTTTCTCACTGGCTTTAGCCTCACAGTGCTATCTGTTGTTTTTTTTTTCAGGTAACAATGGACCGAGAGGTGACGATTGATGAAATGTAAGAGATGAGAGTTCATGTCATATCGGCGCCGGTTTTATTTATTCATTTATATTTATGAATAATATACATATTTTACTTGGGCTTTTATTTGGTCATCGGAACTTTATTTTATGATTTTGAGTTGTCGAATTTGAGGTTATGTTTTTGGATTACTGTTTTGTTTTCAAAGTTTGAACTCCAGAGTTTATGTTTTGATTTAAGCATTTATTGATTTGAAAGTTTGCATGTTTTCAATAAAGATCATTTTTTGAGTCTTCCGCTGTTTTAAATACGTTTGTTTTATACTCTGAAAAGTCGGGTCTTTACACTATTGATTCCTCTAAGATGGAGGCTTATAGTAATTGACCTAGACTGACTAGTGTACCTAAGGTTCTACGGTTTCTAAGGCATACAGGCTTGTTTTTGAGAGGCAGAGTCAGATATGCTTAGTCGATCTATCTTTATTTTACAGATAGTTCGTAATACATCGTAGGAGGCTTTGGGTGCCTTTGGGATCGACTTTTGAAAAGTGTTGTTGGAGGAGGCTCTTAGTTCTATATTTTCTGTTCATCCAGGCGGTACAAGATGTACGAGAACTTGAGACAGTATATTTGGTAGTCTGGGATAAAACATGATCTTGCAAAGTATGTGAGCAGGTGCTTGAGTTGTTAGCAAGTCAATGTCTTAAGGAAAAGTTCACCGAATTATCTTAACCTTTGAGAGTACTTGAATGGAAATGGGAGGAGATTTCCATGGATTTTATCAAGGGTTTGCCGAAGATGGCAAGAGTTTTGATACCATTGGGATGATGGTATACTGTTTGACAAAACCGCACACTTTATTCTTGGAAGGATCACCTATCCAGTTAAGACTAGAGTACAGTTGTACCTAAGAAAGATTGTTAGATCGTATGGTGTGTCGGTGAAGATTGTATTAAGTTGGAACTTACACTTTGTCTCTAAGTTTTGGCACTGTTTAGACACTTTATAGTAAAAAGTGATTTTCTTCCGCTCATTGAGATGAGGTTGGAGAAAAGAGACTTTTGGTACTCAAGTTGTAACAAATGACTAGCGAGTCTATCATTTGTTTAGAGAAGGGTTAAGAGTTGCCCAAAGTTGACATCAGGATTTGGTGTAGTCCGTTCAAGTTGTAGTAGTGGATCTCGTATACTTCAAAGTGGCACCATGAAGGGTGTTACGAGATTTGAGAAGAAGGGCAATTTGAGCCCTAGATTTATTGGCCTATCGAGATACTCGATCGAGTAAGAGTGGTAGCCTACCGTTTAGCTTTACCACCTTCATTTTGGCCGTTTATAATATTTTTCCATGTATTGATGCTTCGGATATACATGGTGGATTCCGTCCCACGTGATTGTTTATGAGCCGGTACTTTTGGATGCTAATATGTCTTATGAGGAGGCATCAGTGGAGATTCTAGCATTCGAACAAAATATGTTGAGAAATAAAACAATTCACTTGGTCAAGGTTCATCGGAAGAACCAAGTGTCAGAGAAAGCAACGTGGGGACGTGAGGATGAGTTACAATCTAAGTACCCTCGCTTTTCACTTAGTGAGGGCACTTTTCGAGGACGAAAGGTCTTTTAAAGAGGGTAGACTGTAACGTCCCGTTACTTTTCAAGTAAATTTTTATTTATTTATTCTTTATTTAATATGTTATTTATTTATTTATTTCAATTAAAGTATTTAGTTTAATTATTATTTTGTAATTTAGAATTTAGTAGTTAATTTTCGTCCGAAAAACTTTTTAATCATTTTATTAGCTTAAATTAGTTTTGGTCGTATTAATAATTATTAACGGGCCAATTAATAATTATTAATCACCATTGGGCTAGTTTAAGAACTTCAAGTTTTGAATTATGAGTTAAAATCATTAAAAGGACGTAACCGTAATTTTTGATTTCTTAAAATATCCAAAATCACTATTCACTTCTCTTTAAAAATCATCAAAGTTGACTAAATTGACCAAAACCATTTTCTCTTCTTCTCTATGGCCGTAGCTTTCATCCTCTATGGAAGGGTTTTGAATTTTCTTGGCTTTTCTTCGTTTCTCGGCGGATCGTCGTGTTTTCGATTGCGTTGGATTGGTAGGGACTAGGGCTACCTATCCAACCTACCTTTTCAAAGTTTCCCGTTCTCTAAGGGAAGTCCCAAAAAGTAAGTTTTCAAAACTTTTTATATGGTTTTGTTTGTTTTTTTTATTATAAATGAGTTTTGAAGTTGAAATCATGAATTTCTATCATGGAATTTGACGATTTTGAGCTTGGATTTTTGAAAAATACTATTCACCCAAAAACACTATTCATTCGAAAACACTATAAATTTGAAATCACTATTCATCCGAAAATTCAAACTTGTTATCATCTTAGTTATGAGTTGTAATATGTTGTGCAATTAATTATTTGTAGGTGTGATTGCTCGTTTGTTGATTCGTGGGAATTTGGATGTCACGCGAGCATGCAAGGTGAGAATAAATAGAATTTAAATTAGCTTTAGAAATCGAATAAGTTGAAAGGTTTGTAGGATCGGAGTTGAGATTAAGGTTTAATCGAAAGGATTAAAGTAAGTGAACTAACATGCTTAGGCTTGAGAGTTAGTTCTAGTTGAGTGAGAGAATTCTTAGGTACTTCGAAGGAAACGAGTAACTTTCAGAAGTTCTAAGTTTATAATTACTTCGGAGTTTCCTAATGTTTATCGGAAGTTGAGAGATCCAAAGGTAATAAGGATTGTGAGTAAGGAACTTCGTATATTTAATAAACATCGGAACAATGAATTGGAGACTTTTCTGTTAAGTCAAAATCTCGAGTTATTTGAAAGCCGGTTGGCTTGATTTTATTTATTATTTTCTTATTAGAAGATCCCAATTTCTTATTTTATGTTTAAGAGTAATTCACGATCCATTTACCGTTATGTCCTTTTGATTATGTTGAATGTTTATATTTATTTACTTGCACTTAAAAGCATATTCATATCATATCATATCATATTGCATAATCGATTATTGGGAGGAATAATGAGACAATTCATAGACTGAGTGAGGTTGCATTGTCTAGTATTATTCGTTTTATATTTACGTATATGTACATGAGGAATGCTAAAGGACTGCGGAACTTTGCATGATCGGAGGAGATGGATAATGAGATAATGATGGAACTATGCGAGTTCACATTATCTAGTATTATCCATAATTACTATGATACATATACGAGGATACAGGTATGTATTGAAGCCTGTATTCGGTGGGTTAGATAATGAGGTAAATGAGCGTAGCCTACAGGTGTGCATCGAAGCCTGTATCAGGTGTGTATTGAAGCCTGCGTTCATTACCTGTCATTATTCACTAGAGGTGGGAAGATATTATTGAAAGAAATTCGTTTATTTTATATTGGAAAGTGAGTTTAATGAGCTTAACCTACAGTTGTGCATTGAAGCCTATATCAAGTGCGTATTGAAGCCTGCGTTCATTACCTGTCATTATTCACTAGAGATGAAAAGAGATTATTGAAAGGAATTTGTTTGGAAAGCGAGATAATGAGGTGAATGAGCTTAGCCTACAGGTGTGCATTAAAGACTGTACCAGGTGTGTATTGAAGCCTGGGTTCATTACCTGTCATTATTCATTAGAGATGGAAAGAGATTATTGAAAGGAATTTGTAACGACCCGATTTTTTTTCGTAAAATCCTTTAAAACAAATGCGCAGAGGAAAACTTGATTTTACAGAAAAATGGCATGGGTTCGTTTAAAATTCGGATAAGCCAAAACCTGTTTACATCCCAATTTTCAGAAAAAGCAGTAAATCTGGAATGCGCATTCCATAATATGATGAAAAATCTAAAGAAAGTTTTAAAGTTCGAAAACATATACAAATTATACAAATGCTCCATCGAGCTCAAAATGAAACATAATAGATGTAGTGAAATGTTTAAGAGCATTCAAGGATGCTTCACCCAAAACCATATATGTTCTTGTTCGTTCATTGTCTCGATAGGTCACGCGGCGCCCCCTCCTCTACCTTGTCCCCTACCACGAGTCTTACCTGAAAAAAATTGTAATTGTAGCAACAATAGCATAAAATGCTAGTGAGAGTAAAATGAAAGCAAGTAATCCTATGAACCACATTTCATGTTAGAAATTGTGTCCAAAGTCCTAGGTTTCACTTTTACTACCCATTCCATAACCAAATTCCGCATATAATCAACATACATAATAAACTTTCCGAAAAGCAACGATATCAAGACTTAAAGTAAAAGTACCCGATATTACTAAGTCTTGCTACGCAATTCTAAAGATTATGAAATTACATTACTAACTATCTTTATTACCCAACATGTTTCATCTTATCATAATACCGTATGGATCGAAGTCAACATACCACGTGTGCCATATCACATATCCTCGCACCATGATACCGTATGGAGCGTATCACATACTATCATGTGTCGTATCACATATCATCGCACCATGATACCGTATGGAGCGTATCAACATACTATCATGTGTCGTATCACATATCATCGCACCATGATACCGTATGAAGCGTATCAACATACTATCATGTGCCATATCACATATCCTCGCACCATGATACCGTATGGGGCGTATCACATACTATCATGTGTCGTATCACATATCATCGCACCATGATACCGTATGGAGCGTATCAACATACTATCATGTGCCATGTCACATATCATGGCACCATGATACCGTATGGAGCGTATCACATACTATCATGTGCTGTGTCACATATCATCGCACCATGATACCGTATGGAGCGTATCACATACTATCATGTGCCGTCTCACATATCATCGCACCATGATACCGTATGGAGCATATCAACATACTATCATGTGCCGTATCACAAGTACCGTATAGAAGTCATCAAGCTCCCTAGTAAGTTAGATAAAGTTCCACTAAACTACTAAAGAACATAAACTGCTTGAATTACACGAGTCAATACTCAAGTGTAATTTCTAAGCCACTTTGACTCCCAAATCACTTAAAGTTCTTTATTCAATCACTTTCATCTAAAGTCTCCAAATCATCTTACAAGACTTCCAAACCACTCATATTTCCTCTTTTACTTCCAAAACCATAAGTACACAATAACCACTACACTCACATCCGAATTTAAAGTCTCCAACCAAGTATAACTTCCGGAAGTTAGCTCCCCTCTTAACCTCGATAAACAATAACGTAATGAAACATAATTCATAAAATTACTAACTTCCATTTTAAACTCACCTTAGATATGAAATCCAAGCTTCCAAGGTGCCGGAGTCAAAGTCACACAATCGATCACAAACCTACATAACGAATACACCTAACAATCATTAAATATCCGAAAATCGAGCAAACGACATCTAAACGCATAAAACGACGAAAATCTCAGATTTAAACCCTAAGGGTGTTGGGATTGAGGCCTCTAAAAGAGTTCTCAAACGGAAGTCCCAACAGATCTTTCCTTGCAGTATAATAAATTCAAAATTCTAAATGCATAAAAGAAAAACTAACCCTTGTCGAGAAGTGTCTGACTCTTCCTCATTCTTCGATGGTTACAATCCAGGGACCACCAAAAAGATCTTCCTCACTAAGCACAAAAGAGAATCGGTGCGTGGGCACTATCTCCTTTGGAAAAAGGAAAAATTGAGAAGAAGAATTTTCTTCCCAATCACCCTATGGGCGGCACAAGAGAGAGGGAGGAGAGGAAATTCCTGAGCCTTTACTTTAACTCTCTTGGTTGTGTGTTTTGGGGTCACCCCAAAGGTCCTATTTATAGGAAAACCAAGGCATCAGAAAATCTTCTGAATATCTTTTTAATTAATAAATAATTAATTAAGATATTCTAAAATATATTTGAACAATAAAGATATTATATTTTATTCCATAATAAAATATTCCATATCTTTTATTTAAATTAATCAATGTTAATTTAAATATATTATTCCATATCTTCCATTTAAATTAATCATATTAATTTAAATAAGATATTCCATATCTTCCATTTTAAATTAATCACATTAATTTAAAATTAAGATATTCATATATTTTAAATAAATAAAATGCAAACTTTTTGGTCAACCCTTTGACCAAGGGGGGGCGTGTGACCCCACCTTGGGCCACACGCCCCTATCATCATCCAATGACAATATTTGGGCATTTTTTATTTTCCTCATTATTTAATGGAACAATTCCTTTAAATAATTAAATAAATAAAACTCCTTTTATTTATTTCCTCATTTAATTTGATAATTTCAAATTAAATATTTAAATAGACTCTTCTAATTAAATCCCCATTAATTTTGGACAACACAAAATTAATTTAATTAAATAAACTCCTTTATTTAATCTCTTATAATTAAATAGACTCTTCTATTTAATAATTAAATAGACTCCTCTATTTAATTCCACCATTAATTAAATAATTAAATAGACTCCTCTATTTAATTTCCTTTAATTAATTGAATAGACTCCTCTATTCATTTCCAATTTTCCAAAGAGAAATTAATCATATTAATTTATGTTCTCGATTACATGCCTTAGCTCGGAGGACTTAATGGACCTATAGGACTAAGCTCCAATGATCCAGAATTACCTTTGATTAAAACTCCTTTTAATCAATTAATTCTCATTCATTAACTCCTAGATAACTCCACTAAATATCTAGAGTTGCACTCTTAGTACTATAGACATAGTTATGTCCATTGGCTATAATCATTAACTACACTTTGATCCTTCACAAGTTAGTTCGTATCCATGGCTAGGTATTTACACCGTATTAACCTCCATGATACATCTTGTTCCTTAAGCCCAACTGATTCTCCAATGAACAACCTTACATAATCTCTATTATGCGTCTTTAACCTTTTCCTTGATCAGAGGAATATGGGGCCCCGCTGTTCAAGACCGAATTAGTCCATAAGGGAACTACTTATCTATTTTCCTATATGGAAAAGAGTGAATTCCAATTCTTGTGTAATTACGTTCCCAGCTATAAGCAAGATGCAATCCCCAAAGTGGGAGGCATATGTAGCGAACTATACGAGTCACTCTCACCTATGCAAATCAAAGGCTTGTCTCTTACGAACAGGAGTTTGTAATCCACTCAGGATTAAGATCAATTGTACATGGTCAACCGGTTGATAAACGAAGTGTCTTTCTGTAACGGCTTTCCCAGAAGACAGTAAGTTTATCTTAGTCCAGTCTACTACAATCTCTATTGCAGCAACACCCCCACTCACATGTCTCTACATGAGCGATCCAGATGAGATCACTTGTGCCAATTCACAAGTGGGTCGTGTTAGTGGTGTTACCAGAAATAAGGCACCCAACCTTTATTCATGTACCACAGACTATTTGAGTTACACTTAAGTGAATCTTCCCGCATCATATGCTCACTTTAAGTTATCATACGTAACTCTGGATCTTATGATGGATTACATTTATTAAACTAATAATAAATGATAATGTAAATATTACTAATTAATAATTCCTTTATTTATTTATAGTTTAATTGGATTACATAAGATTTAGGCGAAAACCCAAACAATCTCCCACTTGCACTAAAGCTTTACGAGATTGATCTAGTAATCCTAAACTACCAATATGACGCTCAAACACCTTAGCCGGAAGCGTCTTTGTAAATGGATCAGTAATATTATCCTCAGAGGCTATCTTTGTCACTACAACATCTCTTCTTTGGACTATCTCCCTTATCAGGTGATACTTTCTCTCTATGTGCTTTCCCCGTTTGTGGCTTCTAGGCTCTCTGGAGTTGGCTACAGCACCACTGTTATCACAGAACAGTGTTATGGGTTTGTCCATGTCTAGTACTACCTCCAGATCGGTTAGGAACTTCCTAAGCCAGACACCCTCTTGAGCAGCTTCGCAAGCGGCTACGTACTCAGCCTCCATTGTGGAGTCAGCAATACAACTTTGCTTTATACTCCTCCAAACAATGGCTCCACCACAAAGTGTGAAAACTGATCTAGACGTGGATTTCCTAGAATCCTTATTCTGCTGGAAGTCGAATCCGTGTACCCCTTGAGAATCAAATCCTCTTTACCGTACACTAGCACATGTTCTCTCGTTCTCCAAAGATACTTGAGAATATTCTTGATCGCAACCCAATGTTCATAACCAGGGTTTGATTGGTAACGGCTTACTATCCCTCTCGCATAACGGATGTCCTGGTCTAGTACACAACATCGCATACATTAGACTTCTAGCTGTTGATGCATAAGGATACTGTCTCATACTCTCAACTTCTTGAGCAGTTTTAGGACATTGGTCCTTAGTTAAATAAATCTCATGCCTGAAAGGTAACGCTCCTTTCTTGGATTTATCCATCCCATACTTGGCAACTATTTTGTCAATGTAAGATGTCTGCGACAATGCTAACGTCTTGTTCTTTCAGTTCCTTATTATTTGGATACCAAGAACATATTGAGCCTCTCCCAAATCCTTCATTTGGAATTCGTTAGCTAGCCATTTCTTAACGTCCGATAATACCCTTACATTATTCCCAATAAGTAAGATATCGTCCACGTACAGAATGAGAAAAACCACATCCTTGTTGAGTATCTTCTTGTAAACACAAGACTCATCAACATTCCTTTTCAAAGCCATATGATTTGACCGTAGTGTCAAATAGTTTGTTCCAAGACCGTGAAGCTTGCTTTAATCCATAAATGGATTTTAGCAACTTACAAACTTTTTGTCCTTCACCTTGAACAATGAATCCCTCTGGTTGGAGCATATAGATACTCTCTTCCAGGATAGCCATTCGAAATCTTTGTCTTGACATCCATTTGCCAAATTTCGTAATCGAAATGGGCTGCTATGGATAGAAGAGTTCTAATAGACTTTAACATAGCAACAGGAGAGAAGGTTTCCTCATAGTCCACCCCTTCCTTTTGGGAATACCCATTTGCCACAAGTCTAGCCTTGAAAGTCTCCACTTTCCCATCAGCTCCTCGTTTCCTCTTATAGATCCACTTGCACCCAATGGGTTTTACACCAACTGGTTGATCTACAAGTTCCCAGACTGAGTTGGAGTACATGGACTCCATCTCGAGATCCATGGCTTTTAGCCATTTTTCTTTGTCAACATCCACCATTGCTTCCTTATAAGACAATGGATCCTCCAGGTCAATACCGCCATCATTGACCTGAGTTAATCCCAAATATCGTTCGAGCAACTTGGATACCATTCCACTACGACGGGGACTTAACTGGATTTGATTAGAATTTCTCTTCCTATTTGAAGAGATAGGCAAGTCAACAACAATTTTTGGCTCATTAGTGGGTTCACTTGGAATCATCTCCTCTAGTACTAATTTACTAGGAGATTTGTGGTTTCCTATATAGTCCTCTTCCAAGAATGTAGCATTTGTTGACACAAATACTTTATTCTCTTCAGTACTATAAAATAATCCACCACACGTCTCTTTAGGGTAGCCTACGAAGAAGCATACCTTAGACCGTGATTCTAATTTTTTAGGGTTCGTTTTCAGCACATGTGCTGGACATCCCCATACTCGGAAGTGACGCAAGCTTACTCTACGTCCCGACCATAACTCAATAGACGTTTCTAAAACACTTTTAGAAGGTACCCTATTTAGGATGTATAACGCAGTCTCCAATACGTAACCCCAAAAAGATTCTGGTAATGATGAATAACTCATCATTGATCTCGTCATGTCGAGTAAGGTTCTATTTCTTCTTTCAGCTACACCATTCTGCTGAGGTGTACCAGGTGCTGAAAGTTGGGATGTAATCCCATTTTCTATCAAGTAGTCTTTGAACTCATAGTCCATATACTCCCCACCACGATCTGATCGAAGTGTCTTGATAGATTTACCAAGTTGCTTTTCAACTTGACTTTAAACCCCTTGAATTTCTCAAGAGTTTCAGGACTTGAATTGCAACAGGTAAATGTACCCATACCTTGAGTAGTCGTCTATAAAAGACACATAGTACTCATATCCACCTCTAGCTTTTACATTCATCGGACCACAAAGGTCTGAATGGATAAGCTCTAGTGGTTCTGTGGCTCTATTTCCTTTAGTTGAAAAAGGACGCTTGGTCATTTTACCCTCTATACAGGATTCACATACTGGGAGTGTACCAAGCTCTAAGTTACTTAGAGGTCCACTTTTAACCAGTCTTTGAATTCTATTGAGGTTAATATGTCCAAGCCTTAGATGCCATAGAAGGGTCTCATCTTTAGAAATTCTACCTTTATTAGTTCTAGACTCTGCGATGCTGGCCAATCAATATTATAAAGTGTTGCACATACTAACGGTGTTAGTATATATAAATTGTTATCTTCTATTCCTGAACAAATAAAGTTTCCATCTTTAAAAATATCAACTTTATTAATACCGAAATCCACCTGGTATAATGTTGTTTACGAATACAACCCAAAGAAACTATGTTCCGGTTTAAACCAGGAACATAATAAACAACGTTCAGGAAAATAAACATTTTATTATTAAAAGATAACTTTATATCAAGAAGACTTCGCATCCACCATTGCCCCACGCTATTCCTAGAGACACTTCTCCAGGCTTGATCTTTCTCCAAGAGTTACTTCCTGATAAGAAGAGCGAAGTGATTAGTGGCTCCTGAATCAAGTATCCAGGTGGATTTACAATCCTCCACAATAAAGGTTTCCAAGAAGAATAAATCATATTTACCTTCTTTGCCCTTTTTCTTCTCTTCTAGGAACTTGGGACAGTTCCTTTTCCAGTGCCCTTCACCATTACAGTGATAACACTTTCCTTTGGGAACTTTTCCTCTCTTGGATTTCTTGTTTCCTCCTTTACCCTTCTTTTTCCAGAACTTTGGCTTCTTATTCTTAGAGCCCGAGCTAGAGGCATCATGAGCAGAAGCAACATTTTCTTCCACAGCTTTCGTCTTCTTGCCTTTCAGCAACATAGACTCGAAAGTCTGCAGCTCATTAAGAATTTGGGACATGTTCATGCCCACCTTGTTCAGAATATAATTACTCTTGAACGATAAGAAGCTATCTGGAAGGGTTTCAAGAATCATGCTGATCTGGCTAGTCTCGTCTATAGTTCCACCATTCATCTCAGCCACATTTAGATGGACCATCATGTTAAGGACATGTTCCCTAACCGAAGTTCCTTCTTTCATGCGAGCATTCATGATGTACTTGAGAGCCTCATGTTTGGCTTGCTCGGATGGCTTGCCAAACATCTCTTGTGCCGATTGCAGCATCTCATATGTTGTAGGCAGAGGTTAAAGTTTCTTGGATATGACTTCAGTAAGTCCAGCCAATATATAGACACGAGCTTTCTCGTTAGCCTTGATCCAGTGATCATATGCCTCTCGAACCGTTCGAGTGGCATTAGCAGGCAGTTCTAGAGGACATTCCTCCAGAAGGGTGAATTTGAGATCTTCAATAACCAGAATGGTATTGATGTTGTTTTTCCAAGTGGCGAAATTTTCACCATTCAATTTTTCAGTAGCAAGAATTGCAATAAGAGAATTCGACATAATTGCTGTAAATAAATAAACACATGCTTAGTAATACAATTTTACATATCCATTCATTCATACTTTTGGCATCTATTAAACGTGATGCATGAATGCACATTTAATGAAATTCTAAAACCTTAAAAACACAATTTCAATGCCATGGTATATTAGTGAAACAGAAACGATGCCTACGTAGGCAGGTCAAGGTTCCCTCCCACTAAAATGAAACTCCTCTCAACTAATGAACATCCCCAGGCCATCTCATATCCTACAGTTCTATTAGTTACCATGTTTTGGTCAGGCGAAACATCTAGATCACTTAAATATTATTCTTGATGAGTGTCACCGAAGGGAGAGTCAAACATCAAGAGTCTTAAGTATCTTTCTTAATGGATCCCTTTGAGTGTAACCCAAGTTTTAGATCGCTTAAAGTTATCTTGACGAGTGTCACCGAAGGGAGAGTCAAACATCAAGAGCTTTAAAAAATCCTATCCAATAGAGAATCACCTGGGTATTGATTTATACGGTAACTTTCCGGAGGGAATGAGTGAAGAGTTACCAAAACCACAGAAGCCCTATATGAACCTCACACATTGATTCCAACTTGGAGACCGCAGGACACGTTGTCACTTGTCCTTCTCCCACTCAATATAGCTAGCTAAAGCTGTTAACTTAGATATACCCAGGCTACCTCTAATATCTAAGTTCAATCTAACTTATAATAGCTCTTATAGATTGGTTAGATTGATTTTAATGTGAAAGCCAAGTGATTAATCTCTATTAATCCTAACACATTATGCACCGTCTCAATGAAGAGAATTATTAATAAAATATGACTCCCAGATCGCTCCCAGTTAGAGGGGTCCCGTGTTAATGGAACGATTAAATAACCTCTTATCTTGGGCAGAGCTTTCTCGCCAGAGTTATATTTAAATTAATAAACTCAACTTCATTAATTTTTAATTAACTCTTTAATTAAAAATTAGTGACACCTCATTTTTTAGGTTTTAGTTTCAAATCCTATTTAAAACTAAACAATTAATTAAAATATTGGTTACTAAACTTTTTTAGACCATTTTAATCTAAAACATACTGCTAGTAATCACTAATTAACCCCTTAATTAAAATTCTAGCACAATAAATATAACAATTATATTTATACAAGGCATGAGCATAATATCAATAATCTCTATTAATGATGCATGATCATGGCATTTATGCATTTATGATGGGAATAATTATTTATGGCATACATTATGCATGAATAATTAATATTTATATATATCACATATATAATAAATAAATAAGCAATTTTGGTTGGGATACTATTGGCCAAATCTATGAAAATTAAACCTATATCTAATATAGAAATAATCTTCATCACGAACATCTCCAGGATCTCAAGAAAAACAAAAACCGGAAAAACGAGGGGAGGCACCTAGGGTTTTAACCCTAGGCGCCGCCGCCGCCCCTCCCTTTTTTTTTCGTTTTGCCGCTACAGCCGCAGTAGCAGCTTCGGCTGCTGCTGCCACAGCGCCACCGCGGCGGCAGGCAGCGTCGCCGCCGTGGTGGTCTTCTCCACCTGCAGCTCGCAGTACCGACTCCTGATAAGTCGTTAATTTAGCACATAAACTTGTATTAATTGTTCATACTTTGATGATTAAATAGCCTAAGAACTAATTAATTATCTTTGATTTGTGTTTATGTGCTAGATTGGAGAAGAGAGGATGGAAAATGGCTTAAATTGGCATTTTGGAGCTTTCTTGACACTTCGGCGCCATGGCAACCACTTTCAGTGGCCGCGGCCGCAAGGGAAAATCTGCTCCCAAGCCAAAATTCCAGAGAGCTCAGTGCCATAGCACAGATTTCTCGTCGCCATGGCACAGAAATCGTGATTCTCATTTTTTTTGTAATTTTTGCTTGGCACCGCGGCGACCAAATTTCTGTGCCGCGGCGCTGGCGCGAATTTTTTACATCTTATTTTAACTTTGTGTTTAAAACCCTAATTTTTCGAAGGGGATTAGGGGAGACTTCTTTTCATATATCTTTTAGAACATTTTTCTTAGGTTTTATTGGATAGCTATGAACTTCATTTCTAGCTAAACTCCCAATTTCTGACCAAGGTTAATCACAGTTTGATTTTTATATTTGTGAGATTTGTTCTTCATCTTTCTTTCTAATTCTTCTCTCTCTCTATATTTTCTATTTTATGCATTCAATATCACATTGTTTGATTGTTCAAATAGGGCCCTTTGATCATTCTTCAATTTGATAGATCGTCAATTAGAGTGTTTAAATCTGTAATTGTTTATGCATTCTAATCCATGTGACAATTAGTATGAATGATTAATAAGTCTTTTCACCTCATGCTATGAAAATATAGGATCTAGTCTAAATAGATCGAACGTTTCGCATTTGTTGGCTAGAATTGGTCCTCCTTCTCATCTTATTGCTGTCATTGATTAAATTCTATTGTCGTACTCTAGGGTTGTCATTGATTAGGGAAGTAATTAATGATCGTATCTTAATTACCGACAAACTAAGGAAGGATAGATTAATAAGACGTTCTTAATAATCATAACCAATTTAGAGAATGAGTTAGGATTTCATTAGAAAATCAATGATCAAATAATATAAATCAAACAATGATTACACCTTTGGTTGGAACTTTCTCCCATTGAATCTCTTTTAAATATTTCATTGTTTTCTTCAATTTCTCAACAAACTTTAAAAACCCCCATTTTATTTCACCATTCCCTGTGGATTCGACCCTACTTTCCACAACTACAAATCCATAAACCAGAAAGTAGAGACTCTTTATTTTTGGTGGATTCGACGCCCACCAAATTTTGGCGCCGTTGCCGGGGAATTGGTGTTAATTAAATTATCGTTTTTATTTTTGTTTTTTTTTTATTTTTCATTTTTATTTTTTTATTTTATCTTTTTATTTTTAATTGTTTGTTTAGTGTTTCAGATCCTTAGGCCAACAAATGTATTACGATCCATATTCAAATACTTATGATTCCAGATGGAGAGATCATCCAACATACAATTATGGATCAACGCCATATTACCAAGAATTTCAACCTCCGCATCTCAATCCACCTCAACAATCCCCTTTCAATTCATCTCTTGAAAATCAAATGGCCCACCTTACTACTCTTGTACATCAGTTAGTTGCACAAAAGTTACAACAAACAAGAGTATGTTGGCGGGATCATTCTGATTTGAATTATGCTCCAAAAGTTCCTGAATATCATCAACCAAGGGCATATGATCAACCTCAACATTCTACTTATCAGGTAAGTCCATCTTTAGAAGAACTTATTAATTCTATTGCTGCTAACACTCAACAGTTCCAACAGTACAATCCACCTCAACAATCCACTTATCAGGTAAGTCCATCTTTAGAAGAACTTGTTGAACAGATTCAGCAGAACACTCAATGGTTCCAACAAGAAAGTTTGGAAAGAAGCAAAAAGTCGCAAGCTCAACTAGATGAAGTGGAAACCATAGTAGATAGGATGACATCTCTAGGTAATTTGCAATCTCAAACTTTAGATGAATCAATTCAACATGTTAGTGTAATTACTTTGACAGATGAAGAGGAACCATATTTGAATGAGATGGAGCATGGATGCATCTTAGAAGAGGATGAAAAGGAAGTTGTCTCTCCAACTTTAACTGATCATCATCCTAAAGTGGTTGAAAATGAGCAAATAATTGCGGTAATACAAACTCCTGATTTTCCTTCTAACATTGTCAAATCTTTTCAGGATGAAGAAGAAAAAGGAGATGATGAAACCTACACAATAGAGTTTGATGGAGAAATCAACAAATTAAATATCAATGACTCCAAGATAAACTCTGCTGACCAATTTTCCTGTTTTGTTATCACTGATATAGTTGATCCTTTAACTTGTGAAATTTTCAAATTTTTAAATACTGATGAATTAAATGATTCTTTATATGAAATTTTCACTGTTTCAGGATTACGAATAATGATTAGGAAGTTTGTCAAATTTATATGGGATGTGTTTTGACCAGGAGGAGAAACACCGTCTAGCCATAGACGTTAAATAAAAGGCGCTTTTTGGGAGGCAACCCAAATTTCTTTACTTTTTGTTTTATTTTCCTTTACTTTATTTTATGTTTTTAGTTTTAGTATAAGTTTTATTTTACATGTTTTATTTTCTTTTGTTTTTATTTTTTTATTTTTTTATTTTTAGGACAAAGGAAGTTAGGATCAAAGAAGGGATTTGCATGTTGCAACATGAGGTTTTTCGCCAGATTCACTCACATTCCCGAGCTGATAGTGATCCGACTTCTGAGGATTACTCATTCAGGGAAGTTTCTTCTACCACTTTGTTTTTAATTTTAAATCATTGAGGACAATGCTTAGTTTAAGTTTGGGGGTAGAATTTCATATTTTTGATGTGTTTAATATGCTTTCTGAAAATTCTAGAAGTTATATAATGGTTGGGCCTGTTTACTTTTGATGCTTTTGCAATCTTTGTTTCATGCTTAATCCCATGCTTCTTGTGCATTGTCGGTCACGCTTTTTGCATAATTTTTTTGATTTTGTTTTAAAGCATGCTTCCTTTTTCACTTGTCACATTTTGAGTATTGATCTTGCTTTCTAATTGATTGAGAAGTTTATAGGATGTGATACCATTTAGCCTCTTTTTGTGAGTTTTTGAGCCTTTTGAGCAATCATCATAATATTTGCTCCATTATTCTTTCCGGAGAGTATGTTATTCATGGTTGTTTATTTCTAGAACTTGCTTTGTTATGCATGTTAAGATTGCTTTTGTTTGAATTTGAATGCTTGAATCTATAAGGGCAAATTAGGGGAACCAATTCTAGCTTTCTAAAGGCCTACCGAACTTAATTCATTAGATGCCAATTTTGAGCCTAAGCCTTTTCTTTGATATTTAGCCACATAATAAATAACACTTTCCCATTCTTTTTGTCTCCTTTTTCACCCAATTGAGAGGTTGCTATTGATTTAGAAAGATTGATGTCTCTTTGAAAAAGTGAATAAAAGTGATGAATCGTGTTGTGAATTGAAAGAAAAAAAAATGAATTGTGGAAAAAGAAAAGTGCAAAGAAAAAGAAAAAGTTCGATTTTGAAAGTCTGAAAAAGAAAGTAGAAAGTTGAGAAAAGAAAGATGAGAAGAAATCGTATGCTTAATTGTGAGAGGTCGTGCTTCAAGAAAAATTTGAGTTGTCTTGATATTATTGAAAATTCTCATAGTAATCTCTCATTTAATTAGCCTAAATGTCTTCCATCTACCTTTTCCTAAGCCCCATTACAACCTTTAAAGACCCTTGGATTCATGTGTTTCGATTTCTTGCATTTACCGGTTTTAATTTGATATATTTGCAAGCCTATGGTAAATTTCTTCCATGTTTTGACTTGAGTGATATTCTTTGACTCCCATAAATAATTTGAGCGATTTGAGTGAATATCTCGTGAGGGTATCTATTCCTATATGCTTTGATTTTGAGAAGATTGTTTAGGTTTCTATTCTTGATATGACTTGTGAAATTGAGATTGCATGTGATGTTCTTCATGGTTTTATAAAAAAATTGCATAAAAACGGGATTGATCGCACAAACTTGGAGTTTTGCATGAACCTTTGATTGTTTAGGTATTAATTGTTTACAAGCTTGATGGTTACATAATTTTGAAGATTTTCATGATCGATTTTTAATTGTGCTTAATGCTAGAATTGCTAAGGGACTAGCAATTGTCTAAGTTTGGGGGTATTTGATAACTCGTCATTTCCGCCTATTTATAAGTGGTTTTATCTCCAATATAACTAAAATATGAGTGTTAATTGATTGAAATGTTCATAATATTATTAATCGTTGAATTTCATGAACGTAGGCGAAAACGGCGCTCAATTCGGACTTAAAACGAAGAAATTATGCCCATTTTATTATTGAAAAAGACCCGCGGCGGTGGGATCCACTGCCTCGAGTGAGACCAAAAATCGAAATTCGGGCCAAAAATCCGAGAGTGGGCGCAGCGGCAGTGAGAAAATAATAAAAATATGGATTTTAGTCTGTGCTGACGTCATCCACAAGCAGAAGAGGGTGCGCGTTGACGTCAGCATGACGTCAGCACGCAATAGGGACTGCGCTGGCAGCAGATGGACGGAGCGACGTGTCGCTCCGTGATTAGCGACACGTCGCTGCTTCAGGACCACAGACACGCGTTCGGCTCCCTTCATGCGGCTCGGCTAGAAGACGCGGCTCCCTTGGCGGCTCGCGCCTAGCTCTCCTCACAGAACGTGGTGCTGCGGCTTGCTGGCTCGGCGCGGCTCATCCGACGGCTTGGAACAGAATTTTAGCAGATTTTCTTTATTTTTTATCCGATTTTATCTCTTCTTGCCTATTTAAAGCACCATTTGCACCCTAATTGAAGATCTCTTCTTCCCCTATTTTTCTTAGTAGTTTTAGGTAGTTTTTAATATGTTTTCTAGCTAGTTTTATTATTCCAACTAAAGGATTATCGAGGTTTGGTTCATAATTTGTGAGGTTTTATTCCTTAATTTTAATTCCTATTTTCTCTTTATTCATGCTTTCTCTTTTCATATTTTATTGTTGATTAATTCTTGTGCAATAGGGCCCATTGTTCAATTGTTAATTTTGCATATCGCTAGTTAGAACCTTTAAATCCGTAATTGTTTAATTGTTCTAATACAATTAGCATGATAGCATAAATTGATAAAGGACACTTTTTTATTTATGTTATGGGAATTTATGATCTAACTTAAATGAACCTGTCGTACTGTGTTTGTTAGTTAGAATTGGGTTCTTCTCTTTTTAATGATGTTAATGGGTTAAATCTTATTATCGTATTCTAAGGTTATCTGTTAATTAGGGAAGTAGTCATTAGATCGTATCTTGGCTATCGAAAAATTAAGGAAGAATACTTATAAGTTGTTGATTGGTTTTGACGACTTTCAACCAATTTAGAGAAGAATTTAGGAATGCATGTTTAGTAATCGATAATAAAATCCATGAATCATAACTGAGATCAAACCTTTAGTTGGAAGCTTTTATTTATTTGATTTATTATTTTTAATTTTGTTTTATTTTTCTTATTATTTTCAAAACTCAAAACCCCCCTTTTTATTTTGTTAACTTTAATTTAATTCCCTTTTCCCTGTGGAGATCGACCTTACTCACCACTACAACAAAATTCTAAATCCCGAGAGTAAGTAATTATTTTTTGTGGTTTCGACACCCATCAAATTTTCAAAATTTGGTGGGCGTCGAATCCACCAAAAATAAAGAGTCTCTACTTTCTGGTTTATGGATTTGTAGTTGTGGAAAGTAGGGTCGAATCCACAGAGAATGGTGAAATAAAATGGGGGTTTTTAAAGTTTGTTGAGAAATTGAAGAAAACAATGAAATATTTAAAAGAGATTCAATGGGAGAAAGTTCCAACCAAAGGTGTAATCATTGTTTGATTTATATTATTTGATCATTGATTTTCTAATGAAATCCTAACTCATTGTCTAAATTGGTTATGATTATTAAGAACGTCTTATTAATCTATCCTTCCTTAGTTTGTCGGTAATTAAGATACGATCATTAATTACTTCCCTAATCAATGACAACCCTAGAGTACGACAATAGAATTTAATCAATGACAGCAATAAGATGAGAAGGACGACCAATTCTAGCCAACAAATGTGAAACGTTCGATCTATTTAGACTAGATCCTATATTTTCATAGCATGAGATGAAAAGACTTATTAATCATTCATACTAATTGTCACATGGATTAGAATGCATAAACAATTACGGATTTAAACACTCTAATTGACGATCTATCAAATTGAAGAATGATCAAAGGGCCCTATTTGAACAATCAAACAATGTGATATTGAATGCATAAAATAGAAAATATATAGAGAGAGAGAGAGAGAGAGAGAAGAATTATAAAGAAAGATGAAGAACAAATCTTACAAATATAAAAATCAAACTTTGATTAACCTTGGTTGGAAATTGGGAGTTTAGCTAGACATGGAGTTTATAGCTATCCAATAAAACCTAAGAAAAATGTTCTAAAAGATATATGAAAAGAAGTCTCCCTAATCCCCTTCGAAAAATTAGGGTTTTAAACACAAAGTTAAAATAAGATGTAAAAAATTCACGCCGGCGCCGCGGCACAGAAATTTGGTCGCCACGGCGCCAAGCAAAAATTAAAAAAAAAATGAGAATCACGATTTCTGTGTCATGGCGACGAGAAATCTGTGCTATGGCGCTGAGCTCTCTGGAATTTTGGCTTGGGAGCAGATTTTTCCTTGCGGCCGCGGCCACTGAAAGTGGTTGCCATGGCGCCGAAGTGTCAAGAAAGCTCCAAAATGCCAATTTAAGCCATTTTCCATCCTCTCTTCTCCAATCTAGCACATAAACACAAATCAAAGATAATTAATTAGTTCTTAGGCTATTTAATCATCAAAGTATGAACAATTAATACAAGTTTATGTGCTAAATTAACGACTTATCAAATCCCCCACACTTAATCCATGCTTGTCCCCAAGCATAAAACAAAGCAACTTAATAAAATTCAATTTCTCACCAATCCTTCAACTTTTACTTTCAATCATCAACAACCAAAATTATCAAGCTTTAGAGAATTAAATTGAAGCACAAACAAAAGATAAACAGTCATAGCATAAATTCCTATCAACCATGTACAAGAGTAGTTATTCTAATGATCTTTTCAAAATTAAAGTGCTACAAGACTTGATACTTCACTTGGATTCACTCACAATTCACTCAAAGTGTTTAAGTGTTCATTCAATAAGCTCTCAAGTCAAAACATAGAAGATCTTACCATAGGCTTGCTAAATTATCACATCAAGGCCACCAATGCATGAATTGAATGCTAGAATTTAAGGGTCTTTTGGGTTGTAATGGGGCTTAGGTAAGGGTGTATGGAAGGAAATTTGAGCTAAAATCAATTTGAAGAATTCGATGAACTTTGTTCACAAGCTTCAAATAACATCCTACCAAACAATGATCACACATTTTCATTACCATTTTCCTCTTTTCAAAACCCCCCTTTTTGTTCACAACTCCTTTCTTTCTTTTCAACTTATTTTAAACTTCTCATCAATTCTCATCATCAATTTTTTTTTCTTTTTTTTTTTCAAGAACTTGTTCTCAACAAGTTTAGTTGTTTTTTTTTTTGATGAGACAAATAAGAAAGAAGAGAATCAAGCAAAGACCTATTTGTCAAATCTTTTATTGAACTTGAAGAGAAGATGCATAAAATGAAGCAAAGTTCAAATAATTCTTCAACAATTGGGTTCAAAAGGAAATTAACAAATAGAAGGATATTGGGCTATTCATATTATGGTTAATTTCCAAGAAATAGGTCTAGGCTCAAATTTGGCTTTCTAATGATATATGTCAAGGTTGGCCTTTTAAGAAAGCTAAAAAAATGGCATCACCTAATTTGCCCTTTCTAAACTCTAAGTATTCAAAACAACACATAGGCCCCAACATGCATAACAAAGCAAATTCTAGCTTAATCAACTATGTTTGACAAACACACTAGAAATGAATAGAGCAAGATGTTATGAAAAATATGCTCTTTTTGGCCCAAATACTCACAAGGGTTAGATTGTATCAAATCCCATAACACACATCTCATTCAAAAAGACATCAAAATCAACCACTCAAGACAAGCCAACAAGAATTTATCTACTCATGTTAATCTCTATTTTGCCTCAAATTAATTCAACAAAACCAAACAATTCTAATCATCCATGAATGAATTATCAAAAACATCAAGACCAAGCAAGAAAATTGAATTTTATTCTGTTTTCTCTACCCCCACACTTAAATCATGCATTGTCCACAATGAATAGTTAACAAAAATAAAATAGGGTGAGAAAACATCCCTGAAAGAGTAATCATGAGTAGTTGAATTGCTACGGCTCAGGAGTGTGAGATTTCAGCAAAAATTTCATCCTTCAGCCTGCATAGCCCTTATTAAACCCTGTTATTTTAAAGATCAAACAAAGAAAAGAAATCAAATCAAACTAAAAAAAATGTAAACGAAAACGAAAAACGAAAAACATAAAAATTTGGGTTGCCTCCCAAAAAGCGCCTTTCTTTCACGTCTTTTGCTAGACCGGGTTGCTTCTTCATCAATGCACATCCCAAATCGAATTGACATATTTCCGGATTATGGCTCGCAATTCTGCAATTTTGGGTTTCTTTATAGAAGCAACCTGCATGTCATCCTTATCAAACAATTCTAGAATATCATTAGCCAAGGGATCAACAAAGTCAATCATAGCAAAAATTGAAGAATTAACATCAGGGTGTTTCATGGAGTCATGTATATTGAATTTTATAACTTCACCATCGAACTCCATAGTAATTATACCAGCATGTACATCAATTATTGTTTTAGAGGTATATAAGAATGGTCTTCCTAATAGAACTAAAGATGAGGTAAAAACATCATCCCCCATATCTAGAACATAGAAATCTGCAGGAAATACCAAACCATTAACTTGTACTAGCACATCCTCTAAAATTCCTTCAGGATAAGCATTGGATCTATCAGCAAGTTGGAGGATTACACCAGTTTCTCTTAAATGGCCAACATTTAAAGATTTAAAAACAGAAAGGGGCATGACATTGATTGAAGCTCCTAAATCTAGCATGGCTTTATCAATTCTTAAATCCCCTAACTTACATGGAATTGAAAACATACCTGGATCTCCTTCTTTAAGAGGCATTTTTCTTTGAATAATGGCCGAGATATTTTCCCCCACACTTATTTTCTCATTACCCTTCAATTTCCTCTTGTTTGTGCATAAATCCTTAAGGAATTTTGTATATCGAGGTATTTGTTTAATTGCATCTATCAATGGAATATTTACCTCAACCTTTCAAAAGGTTTCCAACATCTCTTTTTCTTCTTCAGATTTCTTTGAATTAACCAAACGAGATGGAAAAGGAGGAAGAGTCAACAATACCTTGGTTTTTGCTCTTTCGGGAACCTCCAATTGAACTTTTGGAGATGAGACAACTTCCTTTTCGGTTTCTTCTCTTGGAATATCAAAAGTCTCTTTCATCCTAGGTTCTTCCAAAGCTTTTTCACTCCTCAAAGATATAGCGCTAACATTTTCAACTTGATATTCCACAGTTTGAGATGGTGGATGATCTTGATTCTCAAATCTACTAATTGAAGATGCTAGTTGAGCTATTTAATCTTTCAAATTTTGGATGCTATTTCTTGTATCCTGTTGAAATTGAAGTGTATTAGTAGCAAGAGATTTAATAACATCTTCTAAAGACAAACCTGAACTTGAAGTGTATTCTCGAGATGGGTCGAGAAGTCTAGGTGGGTACTGTTGGTAGTCTATTGCTCTTGGCTCGTAATAAGGACAATCCCTCCAACCTGGATTGTAAGAATGAGGATAGTGATCATAATTTCCTGGATATTGATCTTGAAATCCTTTAACTGGACTGACATACTCATAAGGGTTGCTTTGAAATCTAGAACACATGTCAGCTGCATGATTAGGTGCGGTGTAAGTTCTACATGTGTTCATTTGTTGTAGATTTTTCAATGCTAGTTGTTGAACAACAACAGTCAAGTTAGTTAATTGTTGCTCAAATCTACCTAATTCTCTTAGAGTAGCCATTGAATCTGAAACACTAAATAGACAGTCAAATAAAATAAAATAAAATAAAACAAAACAAAAAAAATAAAACAAAAACAAAAAATAATAATTTACACCATTCCCCGGCAACGGCGTCAAAATTTGATGGGTGTCAAAACCACCAAAAATAATTACTTACTCTCGGGATTTAGAATTTTGTAGTAGTGGTGAGTAAGGTCGATCTCCACAGGGAAAAGGGAATTAAATTAAAGTTAACAAAATAAAAAGGGGGGTTTTGAGTTTTGAAAATAATAAGAAAAAGGAAACAAAATTAAAAATAATAAATCCAATAAATAAAAGCTTCCAACTAAGAGTTTGATCTCAGTTATGATTCATGGATTTGATTATCGATTACTAAACATGCATTCCTAAATTCTTCTCTAAATTGGTTGAAAGTCGTCAAAACCAATCAACAACTTATAAGTATTCTTCCTTAATTTTTCGATAGCCAAGATACGATCTAATGACTACTTCCCTAATTAACAGATAACCTTAGAATACGATAATAAGATTTAACCCATTAACAATATTAAGAAGAGAAGAACCCAATTCTAACTAACAAACACAATACGACAGGTTCATTTAAGTTAGATCATAAATTCCCATAACATAAATCAAAAAGTGTCCTTTATCAATTTATGCTATCATGCTACTTGTATTAGAACAATTAAACAATTACGGATTTAAAGGTTCTAACTAGCGATATGCAAAATTAACAATTGAACAATGGGTCCTATTGCACAAGAATTAATCAACAATAAAATATGAAAAGAGAAAGCATGAATAAAGAGAAAATAGGAATTAAAATTAAGGAATAAAACCTCACAAATTATGAACCAAACCTCGATAATTCTTTAGTTGGAATAATAAAACTAGCTAGAAAACATATTAAAAACTACCTAAAACAACTAAGAAAAATAGGGGAAGAAGAGATCTTCAATTAGGGTGCAAATGGTGCTTTAAATAGGCAAGAAGAGATAAAATCGGATAAAAAATAAAAAAAATCTTCTAAAAATCTGTTCCAAGTCGCCAGATGAGCCGCGCCGAGCCATCAAGCCGCATCACCACGTCAGCTTCTGTGAGGGGAGCCACGCGCGAGCCGCCAAGGGAGCCGCGTCTTCGAGCCGAGCCGCACGAAGGGAGCCACACGCGTGTCTGTGGTCATGAAGCAGCGACGTGTCGCTAATCACGGAGCGACACGTCGCTCCGTCCATCTGCTGCCAGCGCAGTCCCTATTGCGTGCTGACGTCATGCTGATGTCAGCGCGCACCTTCTTCTGTTATGGATGACGTCAGCACAGACTAAAATCCATATTTTTATTATTTTCTCACCGCCACTGCGCCCACTCTCGGGTTTTTGGCCTGAATTTCGATTTTTGGTCTCACTCGAGGCCGTGGATCCCACCGCCGCGGGTCTTTTTCAATAATAAAATGGGCATAATTTCTTCGTTTTAAGTCCGAATTGAGCTCCGTTTTCGCCTACGTTCATGAAATTCAACGATTAATAATATTATGAACATTTCAATCAATTAACACTCATATTTTAATTATATTGGAGATAAAACCACTTATAAATAGGATGAAATTACGAGTTATCAACTCCTTCGGTACCGGCCGGGATCCGGTTCATCTTTTCTTTCCTCCATCGCTTCGATCGATATCTCATATGACTAAAACGATTACAAAATTTTCCTATACCCAATGAAGGGTTTACAAAATTTCTAGGAAAGAAAACCCTAGGCCAATAAATCCTAATTCAACCAAAACGCAAAACCACAATTTTAAAACCGTTTTTAAAATCGTTTTCAATTCCCATTATATAATTTTGAAAATATTATATTAACAAGACTGCTCTGATACCAGTTGTTGGGATTGAGGCCTCTAAAAGAGTTCTCAAACGGAAGTCCCAACGGATCTTTCCTTGCAGTATAATAAATTCAAATTTCTAAATGCATAAAAGAAAAACTAACCCTTGTCGAGAAATGTCTTACTCTTCCTCGTTCTTCGATGGTTACGATCCAAGGACCACTAAAAAGATCTTCCTCACTAAGCACAAAAGAGAATCGGTGCGTGGGCACTATCTCCTTTGGAAAAAGGAAAAATTGAGAAGAAGAATTTTCTTCCCAATCACCCTATGGGCGGCACAAGAGAGAGGGAGGAGAGGAAATTCCTGAGCCTTTACTTTAACTTTCTTGGTTGTGTGTTTTGGGGTCACCCCAAAGGTCCTATTTATAGGAAAACTAAGGCATCAGAAAATCTTATGAATATCTTTTTAATTAATAAATAATTAATTAAGACATTCTAAAATATATTTGAATAATAAAGATATTATATTTTATTCCATAATAAAACATTCCATATCTTTTATTTAAATTAATCAATATTAATTTAAATATATTATTCCATATCTTCCATTTAAATTAATCATATTAATTTAAATAAGATATTCCATATCTTCCATTTTAAATTAATCACATTAATTTAAAATTAAGATATTCATATATATTTTAAATAAATAAAAATGCAAACTTTTTGGTCAACCCTTTGACCAAGGGGGGGCGTATGACCCCACCTTGGGCCACACGCCCCTATCATCATCCAATGACAATATTTGGGCATTTTTTATTTTCCTCATTATTTAATGGAACAATTCCTTTAAATAATTAAATAAATAAAACTCCTTTTATTTATTCCAATAAATAAAACTCCTTTTATTTATTTCCTCATTTAATTTGATAATTTCAAATTAAATATTTAAATAGACTCTTCTATTTAAATCCTAATTAATTTTGGACAACACAAAATTAATTTAATTAAATAAACTCCTTTATTTAATCTCTTATAATTAAATAGACTCTTCTATTTAATAATTAAATAGACTCCTCTATTTAATTCCACCATTAATTAAATAATTAAATAGACTCCTCTATTTAATTTCATTTAACTAATTGAATAGACTCCTCTATTCATTTCCAATTTTCCAAAGAGAAATTAATCATATTAATTTATGTTCTCGATTACATGCGTTAGCTCGGAGGACTTAATGGACCTATAGGACTAAGCTCCAATGATCCAAAATTACCTTTCATTAAAACTCCTTTTAATCAAATAATTCTCATTCATTAACTTCTAGATAACTCCACTAAATATCTAGAGTTGCACTCTTAGTACTATAGACATAGTTATGTCCATTGGCTATAATCATTAACTACACTTTGATCCTTCACAAGTTAGTTCGTATCCATGGCTAGGTATTTACACCGTGTTAACCTCCATGATACATCTTGTTCCTTAAGCCCAACTGATTCTCCAATGAACAACCTTACATAATCTCCATTATGCGTCTTTAACCTTTTCCTTGGAATCAGTCCATAAGGGAACTACTTATCTATTTTCCTATATGGAAAAGAGTGAATTCCAATTCTTGTGTAATTACGTTCCCAACTATAAGCAAGATGCAATCCCCAAAGTGGGAGGCATATTTAGCGAACTATGCGAGTCACTCTCACCTATGCAAATCAAAGGCTTGTCTCTTGCGAACAGGAGTTCGTAATCCACTCAGGATTAAGATCAATTGTACATGATCAACCGGTTGATAAACGAAGTGTCTTTCTGTAACGGCTTTCCCAGAAGACAGTAAGTTTATCTTAGTCCAGTCTACTACAATCTCTATTGCAGCAACACCCCCACTCACATGTCTCTACATGAGCGATCCAGATGAGATCACTTGTGCCAATTCACAAGTGGGCCGTGTTAGTGGTGTTACCAGAAATAAGGCACCCAACCTTTATTCATGTACCACAGACTATTTGAGTTACACTTAAGTGAATCTTCCCGCATCATATGCTCATTTTAAGTTATCATACGTAACTTTGGATCTTATGATGGATTACATTTATTAAACTAATAATAAATGATAATGTAAATATTACTAATTAATAATTCCTTTATTTATTTATAGTTTAATGTGATTACATAAGATTTAGGGCAGCAAAGGGACCCACGGCCAAACAAGGTAGAGAGAGCTCGGGTTTGGTTTTCCGTCTTTTATGCACTTTTAGAGATGATTTGGGTTGATTTAAGATACTTTGAAAGTCGAGATATCAATAGGTCACCATATTTTAGGGTTTTACATAATAATCGATTTCCGAAAAATTAAGTAAAACGTAAAATCATAGCAAACTAAACACCCTAATCTTGGTCAAGTGAGAGAAATTAACACGGGACGAGTTTTCAACTCAAACTTGATTTTAGGGTTTATGGAAGTTTCTAAAATTGCATAAAACGACTTCCTCGATTGAAATCTTTGAGTTTCTCGATAAGAAATCGATGATTTCAATCTCGGACTCCATTAAAACACTATTTAAAGCTTGAATTTAGAAACTTTGTCATACCTTGAGGCTTGTAGAAAACGGAAGAAAACCTCGATTGTTAGGTTAGAATTGATCCTCGGGATGAGAGCTTTTCAACGGAACCGGAATTACGGCGATCCACTGAGTAACGGAGAAAAGCCAAAGAGAGAGGGAGGAGGGGAGGGGGCTACGGCCCAAGGAAGGAGGAAGAGAAAAGGAAAAATGAGCATTTTGACTAAAAGTTGACTATTTAATGAAGATGGATGTGAATAGTGATTTTTTAAGAAATTGGAAAATGACGTATACGTCCCTTTTAAATGATTTGATTAAAAATACGAAACCCGAAGATCTTAAAATAATCTAAAGGTGATTAATAATTATTAATTGGCCCGTTAATAATTATTGATGTCACCGAAACAAATTTTAAGTTATAAAAGGATTGAAAAGACTTTCGAACAAAAATAACTACTAAAATCGAAATTGCTAAGTTTAAACTAAACTTAAATACTTTATTTAAAATAAAAAAAAATTTACCTCCAAAAATAACGGGGCGTTACATTTTGTATATTTATTTTGGAAAGCGAGATAATGAGGTGAATGCTTAGTCCTACGGGAGCTTTCATTACCTGACATTATTCGGATGTGATGGTTATATTAATGTAAAGGTTGTTTGCCCATTACACTTGTTTAGTGAGTTAATGAATGTTTAAATATGTTAAGACTAAGTGAGCTTAGCATTATTTATTAAAGAAAAGAAATGAAACATTATGTATATTATACATTTCCATAGAGAAAAAGAATGAAATTGAATTGTATATTGAGAGAATACAAGGGTGTATTGAACCTTGTATAATTAGTGTGATATATATATATGTGTATATATATATATATATATATATATATGTGTGTATATATATATATATATATATATGTAAAAGAATTAGATTCTCAATAAATTGGAAGATATTGAAATTAGAGATTAAGATTTGATGTAAACCTTATGTATAGTATAAGGTATTAAAGAGAATGAGATACAAGTGTTATTTGTGTTATGAAACATATCATCCTAAAGGCTTGGAAGATAGTTCCTCAATTATTTGGGAGAATCGGTAAATAAAAGTGAAATATTTGATGTAAAACCCTTTTGGTGGTTGAAAGGTAAGGGAATGTGAGTTTTATTTGGACACAAATCCGGATGCGGGTTTGGAGTCTAAGGTTACTTTTTATTCTGTTTATTTTCACTGGGCTTGCTTTTAGCTTATGATATTATAAACAATTTCAGGTAATGCTCGGGGTTGTGGAAGGAGGAGCTGATGCAGACTGATCTAGATGGTGATGATGCTGAGATGGAATAGGAGTATTTAATGTCCACGGACTTGTTTTATTATATTTGGTATCTTTTGAATGGTAAATATGTATATAAGCTCTTAAGAGCTTCTCGTCTTACTTTTATGATTATTAATCCTTTTTGAACTCCTGAAATAGGAATTTGAAATTCCTTGTGTTTAAATTTCTAAATTGAAAATGTAAACAGGTTTTGGCTAGCCAAGTTTCAAACATAACCACACCGTTTTTTTTTAAATATAAAGACTTCAGCTGTTTTTGATTTTAAAATGATTTAAAAAAGAGATGGGTCGTCAAACACACCCATCCTTGTGACACGCAACATACCCACGTGTTCAATTCGATCGAACAACCCTAAAATTGAAATTGTCCTTGATGGCCAGAACCTTCAAAGCATCCATAAGTAACTTTTTTCTTGCATATACATCGTCAACGAGGACATCAAAAGTACTTCGGTAGTCTCTTATATAAAGCCTTATTAGGAATGGTGTCCTAGAACTTGTAATTATTTAATAATAATAATTTATTAAGAATAAATTAATAAATAAGCATGAGTTCTTTATATTATCTAGATTGATTCAACTAACAATATTAGGAATATTTTGAAATATATAAATATCAAACATAAAAATAGTAAACCCTAAGTTACTCTTATGAAATCACGACTTAGTATGTGAGTCATACAAGAGAATTAAAGTCGAGATGAGTAACTTAAACGTGTCTAAAGTAAACGGATAACGTTTGGAAACGTTATCATGGTAACACTGTTGATAGCTACGCATTTTGTTTATAGACAAATGATCAAATCCTTATCATTCATGTGGGAGACATGAAATGGAAATATCATATGGAATGTTGATTGTATAAGACAGGACCACGATGTTCGATCAAATTTCTCATTAGTACCGTTTACGAGAAATAATCGAATATCAAACTAAGTTTATCAACCGTGATAGATCTCAATCCTGAGTGAAATGCAGACTCCTATTTGTGGAGTTATGTTCTTTGATTCACATAGTTGAGAGCGATCTGTAAGAACGCTCAATACACTCCTGTTTTGGGAACATGACTAGATAAGTAGCTGGGAACTCATTTTCACGAGATGGAATTCATAACTTTCCTATAAATTAATGGTATCAGTGCGATACCTAAAAATTTTAGGAATTTTAGGAAACTCCCTTGATGTACTGATTCGAGACATGAACAAGTGACGTTACGACTTCTATTGATCACAGAAGTATCTTATCTCTAGTTCGACTAAAGATAAAGTTCATTGGAGAATCAACGGGAACACAAGGATAAAGCGGTAATTACAGGGGCAAAACGGTAAATTTATCCACGTGTAGTTATGAGGGTTCCACGTGAAGGATAATATCAAAGATATAAATAATGATAAACTAAATGGACAATAACTCACCTATAGTGAGGGGAGTTCAGCTATGAATCAATAGTGAAATTATTCATAGTTAGATAATAAGTAATTAACTTATTATGTGTTAATAATTTAATTGACTAATTATTAAGCCCAGATCTATAGGTCCATCGGGTCCCTATGCTAGCCTAAACATCGTAGTCGCGAAATCAAGTAGAAGAAATGGAAATTTTAAGTAAAGTGAATTACTTAAATAGGCAATATTAATTGTTTAAATATTGAGTATATTTAAACGGTAATTAATATAAACATTATCAATTGTTTAAATAATGAGTTTATTTAAACAGAAAATTAATAATCAAATATTATTAATTAAACATTATTAACTATTTAAATATAGAGTATATTTAAATGGTATTAATAATTTGAAATTAATTGACAAATATTTATTGTTTGAAAATTAATTTTATTAGAACAGAAATTTATAATTAAAATTAATTAATTAATAATAAAATGTTATCAATAAAATTATCAATTAAATAATTAGTTTATTTAATGTAAATTAATAATTAAAATATTTATTATTAAATATTTAAATAATGAAAATTATTTAAATGGAAATTAATAATTAAATATAATTTGATAATATTTAGTCTGGAGAAAATATTGATATTATTAATTATTTAAATAAAATATTTTATTTAAATGGTAATTAAGAAATTAATTAATTAAGTTGGACTTATTAATTTAAGAGGGAGTTTCAAGCCCAATTGGATTAATGAACCCAATTGAGATTGGCCCAAAATAATTAATTAAATAAATTAGAAATATTTATTAATTATTCATACATAATTTCGGCCATACATGTATTTTAGGAGGAGATAATTGTTTGAATTATATCCTAAAATAATTACATAGATTTATTTACCCAAGATAAATAAAATAAAGAATATAAAATATTCTCTTATTTATCTATGGCATTTTCGAAATTGCAAGATAAAGGAAAGAGATAATCTTTTTTCTTTTTTGTATTTATCTCTATAGATTAATCCTAATGTGATTAGGATTCCTATTTCCTATAAATAGGAGGCTTGCATTCATAAATCACACAATTCAAATCCATAGAAAATTGGAACTCTCTCTTCCTACCTTCTTCCCCCTTGGCCGATTTCCCTATAGTATTATTGGGAAGAAAAATATTTTTTATTCTTCCCAATTTCTTCTAAAGTTCGATCCCACAATCGGGTTTCGTTTGATCGATCGGATATAGCGTAGAAGATCCGGTGTTGCTGAGGATTTAATGCTGTAAAGAAACCTCAAACCGATTCTCCATTAATTACTCGATGTAAGTATAAATCGGTTTTAATTTTCGAAAATTAAGCATGAATCAACATGTTCTTCGTGTTTTTATCATAATTTGTATGATATTAATAGATCCGTAGTTAAATGTTAATTAGTTTACTAAATAAAACTCCGCTAGTTTAGTAAATCATCCATTCAAGCCTATCTATGTACCTCACTCCATCAGAAATATATACTCCGTGACAATACGAAGATCGTGCTCGAGGTGATGACAAATTGTAACGTCCAGTTACTTTTGGAGGTAAATTTTTATTTTATTTTAAATAAATATTTAAGTTTCGTTTAAACTTAGTAATTTCGAATTTAGTAGTTATTGTCGTTCGAAAGTCTTTTTAATCCTTTTATGACTTAAAATTAGTTTCGGTGATATTAATAATTATTAACGGGCCAATTAATAATTATTAATCACCTTTTGATTACTTTAAAATCTCCGGGTTTCATATTTTAATCAAATCACTTAAAAAAGACGTAATCGTCATTTTCCAATTTCTTAAAAATCACTATTCACTATCTTCATCTTTTAAAAGTCAAAGTATGGTCAACAAAAAATTCATTTCTCTTCCTTTCTTTCCCTTTTTCCTAGCCGTGGCTCTCTCACCTCTCTCTCTCTCTCTCTCTCGGCTTTCCTCAAATACTAGGTAGATCACCGTAATTCCGGTTCCGTTGAAAAGCTCTCATCACGAGGATTGATTCTAACCTAGCAATCGAGGTTTTTATCAATTTTCTACAAGCCTCAAGGTATGACAAAGTTTCTAAATTCAAGATTTGAATAGTATTTTAATGGAGGTTGAAATTGAAATATTCAAATTCACACACCGAAGCTTGAAGATTTCAATCGAGGAAGTCGTTTTATGCAATTTTAGAAACTTTCCAAGACCCTAATGTTGGGATTGAGGCCTCTAAAAGAGTTCTCAAGCGGAAGTCCCAACGGATCTTTCCTTGCAGTATAATAAATTCAAAATTCTAAATGCATAAAAGCAAAACTAACCCTTGTCGAGAAGTGTCTGACTCTTCCTCGTTCTTCGATGGTTACGATCCAGGGACCACCAAAAAGATCTTCCTCACTAAGCACAAAAGAGAATCGGTGCGTGGGCACTATCTCCTTTGGAAAAAGGAAAAATTGGGAAGAAGAATTTTCTTCCCAATCACCCTATGGGCGGCGCAAGAGAGGGAGGAGAGGAATTTCCTGAGCCTTTACTTTAACTCTCTTGGTTGTGTGTTTTGGGGTCACCCCAAAGGTCCTATTTATAGGAAAACCAAGGCTCAAAAAATCTTCTGAATATCTTTTAAATAATAAATATTTAATTAAGATATTCTAAAATATATTTGAATAATAAAGATATTATATTTTATTCCATAATAAAACATTCCATATCTTTTATTTAAATTAATCAATATTAATTTAAATATATTATTCCATATCTTCCATTTATATTAATCCTATTAATTTAAAATAAGATATACATATATTTTAAATAAAATAAAAATGCAAACTTTTTGGTCAACCATTTGACCAATGGGGCGTGTGACCCCACCCCGGGTCACACGCCCATGTCATCCTCATATGACAATATTGGGCATTTTTATTTTCCTCATTATTTAATGGAACAATTCCGTTAAATAATTAAATAAATAAAACTCCTTATATTTATTCCAATAAATAAAACTCCTTTTATTTATTTCCTCATTTAATTTGATAATTTCAAATTAAATATTTAAATAGACTCTTCTATTTAAATCCGCATTAATTTTGGACAACACAAAATTAATTTAATTAAATAGACTCCTCTATTTAATCTCTTACAATTAAATAGACTCTTCTATTTAATAATTAAATAGACTCCTCTATTTAATTCCACCATTAATTAAATAATTAAATAGACTCCTCTATTTAATTTCCTTTAATTAATTGAATAGACTCCTCTATTCATTTCCAATTTTCCAAAGAGAAATTAATCATATTAATTTATGTTCTCGATTACATGCGTTAGCTCAGAGGACTTAATGGACCTATAGGACTAAGCTCCAATGATCCAGAATTACCTTTGCTTAAAACTCCTTTTAATCAATTAATTCTTATTCATTAACTCCTAGATAACTCCACTAAATATCTAGAGTTGCACTCTTAGTACTATAGACATAGTTTTGTCCATTGGCTATAATCATTAACTACACTTTGATCCTTCACAAGTTAGTTCGTATCCATGGCTAGGTATTTACACCGTATTAACCTCCATGATACATCTTGTTCCTTAAGCCCAACTGATTCTCCAATGAACAACCTTACATAATCTCCATTATGCGTCTTTAACCTTTTCCTTGATCAGA
The DNA here is from genome assembly GCA_028015215.1 of Gynostemma pentaphyllum. Taxonomy (NCBI): domain Eukaryota; kingdom Viridiplantae; phylum Streptophyta; class Magnoliopsida; order Cucurbitales; family Cucurbitaceae; genus Gynostemma; species Gynostemma pentaphyllum. The sequence continues at coordinate 36,295,988 of CM051353.1, read as the reverse complement.
GGAATATGGGGCTCCGTTGTTCAAGACCGAATCAGTCCATAAGGGAACTACTTATCTATTTTCCTATATGGAAAAGAGTGAATTCCAATTCTTGTGTAATTACGTTCCCAGCTATTAGCAAGAGCAATCCCCAAAGTGGGAGGCATATTTAGCGAACTATACGAGTCACTCTCACCTATGCAAATCAAAGGCTTGTCTCTTGCGAACAGGAGTTCGTAATCCACTCAGGATTAAGATCAATTGTACATGATCAACCGGTTGATAAACGAAGTGTCTTTCTGTAACGGCTTTCCCAGAAGACAGTAAGTTTATCTTAGTCCAGTCTACTACAATCTCTATTGCAGCAACACCCCCACTCACATGTCTCTACATGAGCAATCCAGATGAGATCACTTGTGCCAATTCATAAGTGGGCCGTGTTAGTGGTGTTACCAGAAATAAGGCACCCAACCTTTGTTCTTGTACCACAGACTATTTGAGTTACACTTAAGTGAATCTTCCCGCATCATATGCTCACTTTAAGTTATCATACGTAACTCTGGATCTTATGATGGATTACATTTATTAAACTAATAATAAATGATAATGTAAATATTACTAATTAATAATTCCTTTATTTATTTATAGTTTAATTGGATTACATAAGATTTAGGGCAGAAACACCAGCACCTAAAGCCGAGTTTAAGTCAAAAAGCCTTCCCGTGCTATGTTCTCTCACTTGACCATGGTTAGGGTGTTTAGTTTGCTATGATTTTACGTTTTACTTAATTTTTCGGAAATCGATTATTATGTAAAACTCTAAAATATGGTGACCCATTGATATTTCGATTTTCAAAGTATCCTAAAACTCTAAATATTACTAATTAATAATTCCTTTATTTATTTATAGTTTAATTAGATTACATAAGATTTAGGGCAGAAACCCCAGCAATCTCCCACTTGCACTAAAGCTTTACTGAGATTTATCTAGTAATCCTAATCTACCCATATGACGCTCAAACACCTTAGCCGGAAGCGTCTTTGTAAATGGATCAGCAATATTATCCTTAGAGGCTATCTTTGTCACTACAACATCTCCTCTTTGGATTATCTCCTTATCAGGTGATACTTTCTCTCTATGTGCTTTCCCCGTTTGTGGCTTCTAGGCTCTTTGGAGTTGGCTACAGCACCACTGTTATCACAGAACAGTGTTATGGGTTGTCCATGTCTGGTACTACCTCCAGATCGGTTAGGAACTTCCTAAGCAAGACACCCTCTTTAGCATCTTCGCAAGCGGCTACGTACTCAGCCTCCGTTGTGGAGTCAGCAATACAACTTTGCTTTATACTCCTCCAAACAATGGCTCCACCACAAAGTGTGAAAACTGATCTAGACGTGGATTTCTTAGAATCCTTATCTGCTTGGAAATCAGAATCCGTGTACCCCTTGAGAATCAAATCCTCTTTACCGTACACTAGCACATGTTCTCTCGTTCTCCGAAGATACTTGAGAATACTCTTGACTGCAACCCAATGTTCATAACCAGGGTTTGATTGGTAACGACTTACTATCCCTACTGCATAACAGATGTCCGGTCTAGTACACAACATCGCATACATTAGACTTCCAGCTGATGCATAAGGATACTGTCTCATACTCTCAACTTCTTGAGGAGTTTTAGGACATTGGTCCTTAGTTAAATAAATCTCATGCCTGAAAGGTAACGCTCCTTTCTTGGATTTATCCATCCCATACTTGGCAACTATTTTGTAAATGTTCGTCTGAGACAACGCTAACGTCTTGTTCTTTCGGTTCCTTATTATTTGGATACCAAGAACATATTGAGCCTCTCTCAAATCCTTCATTTGGAATTCGTTAGCTAGCCATTTCTTAACGTCCGATAATACCCTTACATTATTCCCAATAAGTGAGATATCGTCCACGTACAGAATGAGAAAAACCACATCTTTGTTGAGTATCTTCTTGTAAACACAAGACTCATCTACATTCCGTTCAAAGTCATATGATTTGACCGTAGTGTCAAATCGTTTGTTCCAAGACCGTGAAGCTTGTTTTAATCCATAAATGGATTTTAGCAACTTACAAACTTTTTGTCCTTCACCTTGAACAATGAATCCCTCTGGTTGGAGCATATAGATACTCTCTTCAAGATAGCCATTCAGAAATGCTGTCTTGACATCCATCTGCCAAATTTCGTAATCGAAATGGGCTGCTATGGATAGAAGAGTTCTAATAGACTTTAACATAGCAACAGGAGAGAAGGTTTCCTCATAGTCCACCACTTCCTTTTGGGAATACCCCTTTGCCACAAGTGTAGCCTTGAAAGTCTCCACTTTCCCATCGGCTCCTCGTTTCCTCTTATATATCCACTTGCACCCAATGGGTTTTACCCCAACTGGTTGATCCACAAGTTCCCAGACTGAGTTGGAGTACATGGACTCCATCTCGAGATCCATGGCTTTTAGCCATTTTTCTTTGTCAACATCCACCATTGCTTCCTTATAAGACAATGGATCCTCCAGGTCAATACGGCCATCATTGACTTGAGTTAATCCCAAATATCGTTCGGATAACTTGGATGCCCTCCCACTACGACGGGGACTTAACTGGATTTGACTAGAATTTCTCTTCCTATTTGAAGAGATAGGCAAGTCAACTACAATTGTTGGCTCATTAGTGGTTTCACTTGGAATCATCTCCTCTAGTAATAATTTACTAGGAGATGTTTGGTTTCCTATATAGTCCTCTTCCAAGAATGTAGCATTTGTTGACACAAATACTTTATTCTCTTCAGTACTATAAAAAAATCCACCACGCGTCTCTTTAGGGTAGCCTACGAAGAAGCATACCTTAGACAGTGATTCTAATTTCTTAGGGTTCATTTTCAGCACGTGTGCTGGACATCCCCATACTCGGAAGTGACGCAAGCTTACTTTACGTCCCAACCATAACTCAATAGGCGTTTCTAAAACACTTTTAGAAAGTACCCTATTTAGGATGTATAACGCAGTCTCCAATGCGTAACCCCAGAAAGATTCTGGTAATGATGAATAACTCATCATTGATCTCGTCATTTCGTGTACGGTTCTATTTCTTCTTTCAGCTACACCATTCAGCTGAGGTGTACCAGGAGCTGAAAGTTGGGATGTAATCCCATTTTCTATCAAGTAGTCTTTGAACTCATAGTCCATATACTCCCCACCACAATCTGATCGAAGTGTCTTGATAGATTTACCAAGTTGCTTTTCAACTTCAACTTTAAACTCCTTGAATTTCTCAAGAGTTTCAGACTTGAATTGCAACAGGTAAATGTACCCATACCTTGAGTAGTCGTCTATAAAAGACACATAGTACTCATATCCACCTCTAGCTTTTACATTCATCGGACCACAAAGGTCTGAATGGATAAGCTCTAGTGGTTCTGTGGCTCTATTTCCTTTAGCTGAAAAAGGACGCTTGGTCATTTACCCTCTATACAGGATTCACATAGTGGGAGTGTACCAAGCTCTAAGTTACTTAGAGGTCCACTTTTAACCAGTCTTTGAATTCTATTGAGGTTAATATGGCCAAGCCTTAGATGCCATAGAAGGGTCTCATCTTTAGAAATTCTACCTTTATTAGTTCTAGACTCTGCAGTCTGGAACAACTCAGTATTATAAAGTGTTGCACATACTAACGGTGTTAGTATATATAAATTGTTATCTTCTATTCCTGAACAAATAAAGTTTCCATCTTTAAAAATATCAACTTTATTAATACCGAAATCCACGGTATAATGTTGTTTACGAATACAACCCAAAGAAACTATGTTCCGGTTTAAACCAGGAACATAATAAACAGTGTTCAGGAAAAATAAACATTTTATTTAAAGATAACTTTATATCAGCAACTTCTGCATCCACCATCTGACCTTTGCTATTCCTTAGAGACACTTCTCTAAGCTTGATCCTTCTTCAAGAGTCACTTTAGGAACTTTTCCTCTCTTGGAATTATTTGTAGGGTTGGTAACTCCCTTACCCTTCCTCTTCCAGACCCTCTGCTTCTTATTCTTAGTACCTGAGCAAAAGGCACCATGAGCAGTAGCAACATTTGCCTCCACAACTTTCGTCTTCTTGCTTTTCAGTAATATAGACTCGAAAGTTTGTAGCTCATCTAGGACATATTCATGCCCACTTTATTCAAAATATAGTTACTTTTGAACAATAAGAAGCTATCTGCAAGATTTCAAGAATCATGCTGATCTGGCTAGCCTCGTCTATAGTACCATCATTCATCTCAGCCACATTAAGATGGACCATTATGATGTACTTGAGAGCCTCATGTTTGACGTGCTCAGATGGCTTGCCAAACATCTCTTGTGCCGATTGCAGCATCTCATATGCTGTAGGCAGAGGTTCAAGTTTCTTGGATACGACTTCAGTAAGTCCAGCCAAAATATAGACACGAGCTTTCTCATTAGCCTTGATCCAGGGATCATAAGCCTTTCGAACAGTTCGAGCGGTATTAGCAAGTAGTTCTGGAGGACATTCCTCCAGAATGGTGAATTTGAGATCTCAATAACCAGAATGTTATTGATGTTGTTTTTCCAAGTGGCGTAATTTTCACCATTCAGTTTTTTCAGTAGTCAGAATATCAATTAGAGAGTTATGCTGATAAATAAATAAACACATGCTTAGTAATATAATTTTACATATCCATTCATTCATACTTTTGGCATCTATTAAACGTGATGCATGAATGCACATTTAATGAAATTCTAAAACCTTAAAAAACACAATTTCAATGCCATGGTATATTAGTGAAACAGGAACGATGCCTACGTAGGCAGGTCAAGGTTCCCTCCGACTAAAATGAGACTCCTCTCAACTAATGAACATCCCCAGGCTATCTCATATCCTACAGTTCTATTAGTTACCATGTTTTGGTTAGGCGAAACATCTAGATCACTTAAATATTATTCTTGATGAGTGTCACCTAAGGGAGAGTCAAACATCAAGAGTCTTAAGTATCTTTCTAAATGGATCCCTTTGAGTGTTACCCAAGTTTTAGATCGCTTAAAGTTATCTTGACGAGTGTCACCGAAGGGAGAGTCAAACATCAAGAGCTTTAAAAAATCCTATCCCATAGAGAATCACTCGGGTATTGATTCATACGGTTACTTTCCGGAGGGAATGAGTGAAGAGTTACCAACACCATAGAAGCCCGATATGAACCTCACACATTGATTCCAACTTGGAGACCGCAGGACACGTTGTCACTTGTCCTTCTCCCACTCAATATAGCTAGCTAAGGCTTTTAACTTAAATATACCCAGGCTACCTCTAATATCTAAGTTCAATCTAACTTATAATAGCTCTTATAAATTGGTTAGTTTGATTTTAATGTGAAAGCCAAGTGATTATTCTCTATTAATCCTAACACATTATGCACCGTCTCAATGAAGAGAATTATTAATAAAATATGACTCCCAGATCGCTCCCAGTTAGAGGGGTCTTGTGTTAATAGAACGATTAAATAACCTCTTATCTTGGGCAGAGCTTTCTCGCCAGAGTTATATTTAAATTAATAAACTCAACTTCATTAATTTTTAATTAACTCTTTAATTAAAAATAGTGACACCTCATCTTTTAGGTTTTAGTTTCAAATCCTATTAAAAACTAAACAATTAATTAAAATATTGGTTACTAAACTCTTTTAGACCATTTTAATTAAAACCTAAAACATGCTGCTAGTAATTACTAATTAACCCCTTAATTAAAATTCTAGCACAATACATATAACAATTATATTTATACAAGGCATGAGCATAATATCAATAATCTCTATTAATGATGCATGATCATGGCATTTATGCATTTATGATGGGAATAATTATTTACGGCATACATTAGGCATGAATAATTAATATTTATATATAGATCACATGTATAATAAATAAATAAGCAATTTTTGTTGGGATACTATTCGCCAAATCTATGAAAATTAAACCTATATCTAATATAGAAATAATCTTCATCACGAACATCTCCAGGATCTCTAGAAAAACGAAAAACTGAAAAACCGAGGGGAGGCACCTAGGGTTTTAACACTAGGCGCCGCCGCCGCCCCTCTCCATTTTTTTTTTCGTTGTGCTACAGCCGCGGCAGCGGGCAGCACCGCTGCTGCAGCGCCGCCGCAGTGGTGGTCTTCTCCACCTGCAGCTCGCTGTACAGACTCCTTCGGTACCGGCCGGGATCCGGTTCATCTTTTCTTTCCTCCATCGTTTAGATCGATATCCCATATGACTAAAACGATTACAAAATTTTCCTATACCCAATGAAGGGTTTACAAAATTTCTAGGAAAGAAAACCCTAGGCCAATAAATCCTAATTCAACCAAAACGCAAAACCACGATTTTAAAACCGTTTTAAAAATCGTTTTCAATTCCCATCATATAATATTGAAAATATTATATTAACAAGACTGCTCTGATACCAGTTGTTGGGATTGAGGCCTCTAAAAGAGTTCTCAAGCGGAAGTCCCAACGGATCTTTCCTTGTAGTATAATAAATTCAAAATTTTAAATGCATAAAAGAAAAACCAACCCTTGTCGAGAAGTGTCTGACTCTTCCTCGTTCTTCGATGGTTATGATCCAGGGACCACCAAAAAGATCTTCCTCACTAAGCACAAAAGAGAATCGGTGCGTGGGCACTATCTCCTTTGGAAAAAGGAAAAATTGGGAAGAATAATTTTCTTCCCAATCACCCTATGGGCGGCGCAAGAGAGGGAGGAGAGGAATTTCCTGAGCTTTTACTTTAACTCTCTTGGTTGTGTGTTTTGGGGTCACCCCAAAGGTCCTATTTATAGGAAAACCAAGGCCTCAGAAAATCTTCTGAATATCTTTTAAACAATAAATAATTAATTAAGATATTCTAAAATATATTTGAATAATAAAGATATTATATTTTATTCCATAATAAAACATTCCATATCTTTTATTTAAATTAATCAATATTAATTTAAATATATTATTCCATATCTTCCATTTAAATTAATCCTATTAATTTAAAATAAGATATACATATATTTTAAATAAAATAAAAATGCAAACTTTTTGGTCAACCATTTGACCAATGGGGCGTGTGACCCCACCCCGGGTCACACGCCCATGTCATCCTCATATGACAATATTGGGCATTTTTATTTTCCTCATTATTTAATGGAACAATTCCGTTAAATAATTAAATAAATAAAACTCCTTTTATTTATTCCAATAAATAAAACTCCTTTTATTTATTTCCTCATTTAATTTGATAATTTCAAATTAAATATTTAAATAGACTCTTCTATTTAAATCCGCATTAATTTTGGACAACACAAAATTAATTTAATTAAATAGACTCCTCTATTTAATCTCTTATAATTAAATAGACTCTTCTATTTAATAATTAAATAGACTCCTCTATTTAATTCCACCATTAATTAAATAATTAAATAGACTCCTCTATTTAATTTCCTTTAATTAATTGAATAGACTCCTCTATTCATTTCCAATTTTCCAAAGAGAAATTAATCATATTAATTTATGTTCTCGATTACATGCGTTAGCTCAGGAGGACTTAATGGACCTATAGGACTAAGCTCCAATGATCCAGAATTACCTTTGATTAAAACTCCTTTTAATCAATTAATTCTCATTCATTAACTCCTAGATAACTCCACTAAATATCTAGAGTTGCACTCTTAGTACTATAGACATAGTTATGTCCATTGGCTATAATCATTAACTACACTTTGATCCTTCACAAGTTAGTTCGTATCCATGGCTAGGTATTTACACCGTATTAACCTCCATGATACATCTTGTTCTTTAAGCCCAACCGATTCTCCAATGAACAACCTTACATAATCTCTATTATGCGTCTTTAACCTTTTCCTTGATCGGAGGAATATGGGGCCCCATTGCTCAAGACCGAATCAGTCCATAAGGGAACTACTTATCTATTTTCCTATATGGAAAAGAGTGAATTCCAATTCTTGTGTAATTACGTTCCCAGCTATAAGCAAGATGCAATCCCCAAAGTGGGAGGCATATTGAGCGAACTATACGAGTCACTCTCACCTATGCAAATCAAAGGCTTGTCTCTTGCGAACATGAGTTCGTAATCCACTCAGGATTAAGATCAATTGTACATGATCAACCGGTTGATAAACGAAGTGTCTTTCTGTAACGGCTTTCCCAGAAGACAGTAAGTTTATCTTAGTCCAGTCTACTACAATCTCTATTGCAGCAACACCCCCACTCACATGTCTCTACATGAGCGATCCAGATGAGATCACTTGTGCCAATTCACAAGTGGGCCGTGTTAGTGGTGTTACCAGAAATAAGGCACCCAACCTTTATTCATGTACCACAGACTATTTGAGTTACACTTAAGTGAATCTTCCCGCATCATATGCTCACTTTAAGTTATCATACGTAACTCTGGATCTTATGATGGATTACATTTATTAAACTAATAATAAATGACAATGTAAATATTACTAATTAATAATTCCTTTATTTATTTATAGTTTAATTGGATTACATAAGATTTAGGGCAGAAACCACAGCACCTAAAGCCGAGTTTAAGTCAAAAAGCCTTCTCGTGCTATGTTCTCTCACTTGACCATGGTTAGGGTGTTTAGTTTGCTATGATTTTACGTTTTACTTAATTTTTCGGAAATCGATTATTATGTAAAACTCTAAAATATGGTGACCCATTGATATCTCGGTTTTCAAAGTATCCTAAATCAACTCGAATCACCTCTAAAAGTGCTTAAAAGACGAAAAACCGAACCCTAGCCCTCTCTCGCTTGTTTGGCCGTGGGTCCCTTATGGTTTAATTCCGGGTTTTTCATCGTTTTATGCATTTAATTTCCGTTTGTTCGATTTTCGGTTAATTAATGAATATTAGGTGTATTCGTTGTGATCGAGCGCGTGATTTTGATCTCGGCATTTTGGATGCTTGAATTTCACAATCTAAGGTGAGTTTAAAATGGAAGTTAGTGATTTTGTGAATTATGTTTCATTACGACATTGTTTATCGAGGATAAGAGGGAAACTAACTTCTTGAAGTTAATACTTGGTTGGAGACTTTAACTCGGAAGTGAGTGGAGTGACTTTGGTCTTACGAATTTAAAAGTGAAAGGTAACATTTGAGTGGTTTGGAAGTCTTGTAAGATGAGATTGGAGGTTTTAGATGAAAGTGGAAGTTTAAGGAACTTGAGTGATTTGGAAGTCAAAGAGGCTTGAAGTTGCACTTGAGAGTTATTTAGTGTAACTTTAGGTAGTTTATGTTCTTTAGTAGTTTAGTAGAATTCTATCTAGCTTACTAGGGAACTTGATGATTGTGATATGGTAATACCGTACGAGCTTAGTATGTGATATTGATCCATATCGTATACCCGATATGAAGATTGTGATATGGTAATACCGTACGGGCTTACTATGTGATATTGATCCATATGGTATACCCGATACGAAGATTGTGATATGATAATACCGTACGGGCTTAGTATGTGATATTGATCCATATGGTATACCCGATACGAAGATTGTGATATGATAATACCGCATTGGGCTTAGTATGTGATATTGATCCATATGGTATACCCGATACGAAGATTGTGATATGGTAATACCGTACGGGCTTAGTATGTGATATTGATCCATATGGTATACCCGATACGAAGATTGTGATATGATAATACCGCATCGGCTTAGTATGTGATATTGATCCATATGGTATACCCGATACGAAGATTGTGATATGGTAATACCGTACGGGCTTAGTATGTGATATTGATCCATATGGTATACCCGATACGAAGATTGTGATATGATAATACCGTACGGGCTTAGTATGTGATATTGATCCATATGGTATACCCGATACGAAGATTGTGATATGATAATACCGTACGCGCTTAGTATGTGATATTGATCCATATGGTATACCCGATACGAAGATTGTGATATGGTAATACCGTACGGGCTTAGTATGTGATATTGATCCATATGGTATACCCGATACGAAGATTGTGATATGATAATACCGTACGGGCTTAGTATGTGATATTGATCCATATGGTCTACCCGATACGAAGATTGTGATATGGTAATACCGTACGGGCTTAGTATGTGATATTGATCCATATGGTCTACCCGATACGAAGATTGTGATATGGTAATACCGTACGGGCTTAGTATGTGATATTGATCCATATGGTCTACCCGATACGAAGATTGTGATATGGTAATACCGTACAAGCTTAGTATGTGATATTGATCCATATGGTCTACCCGATACGAAGATTGTGATATGGTAATACCGTACGGGCTTAGTATGTGATATTGATCCATATGGTCTACCCGATCGAAGATTGTGATATGGTAATACCGGACGGGCTTAGTATGTGATATTGATCCATATGGTCTACCCGATACGAAGATTGTGATATGGTAATACCGTGCGGGCTTAGTATGTGATATTGATCCATATGGTCTACCCGATACGAAGATTGTGATATGGTAATACCGTACGGGCTTAGTATGTGATATTGATCCATATGGTCTACCCGATACGAAGATTGTGATATGGTAATACCGTACGGGCTTAGTATGTGATATTGATCCATATGGTCTACCCGATACGAAGATTGTGATATGGTAATACCGTACGGGCTTAGTATGTGATATTGATCCATATGGTCTACCCGATACGAAGATTGTGATATGGTAATACCGTGCGGGCTTAGTATGTGATATTGATCCATATGGTCTACCCGATACGAAGATTGTGATATGGTAATACCGCACGGGCTTAGTATGTGATATTGATCCATATGGTCTACCCGATACGAAGATTGTGATATGGTAATACCGCATCGGGCTTAGTATGTGATATTGATCCATATGGTCTACCCGATACGAAGATTGTGATATGGTAATACCGCACGGGCTTAGTATGTGATATTGATCCATATGGTCTACCCGATACGAAGATTGTGATATGGTAATACCGTGCGGGCTTAGTATGTGATATTGATCCATATGGTCTACCCGATACGAAGATTGTGATATGGTAATACCGTACGGGCTTAGTATGTGATATTGATCCATATGGTCTACCCGATACGAAGATTGTGATATGGTAATACCGTACGGGCTTAGTATGTGATATTGATCCATATGGTATACCCGATACGAAGATTGTGATATGGTAATACCGTACGGGCTTAGTATGTGAGGCTTAGTATGTGATATTGATCCATATGGTATACCCGATACGAAGATTGTGATATGATAATACCGTACGGGCTTAGTATGTGATATTGATCCATATGGTATACCCGATACGAATATTGTGATATGGTAATACCGTACGGGCTTAGTATGTGATATTGATCCATATGGTATACCCGATATGAAGATTCTGATATGGCAATACCGTACGGGCTTAGTATGTGATATTGATCCATATGGTATACCCGATATGAAGATTGTGATATGGTACGAAGATTGTGATATGATAATACCGTACGGGCTTAGTATGTGATATTGATCCATATGGTATACCCGATACGAAGATTGTGATATGATAATACCGTACGAGCTTAGTATGTGATATTGATCCATATGGTATACCCGATACGAAGATTGTGATATGGTAATACCGTACGGGCTTAGTATGTGATATTGATCCATATGGTATACCCGATACGAAGATTGTGATATGATAATACCGTACGAGCTTAGTATGTGATATTGATCCATATGGTATACCCGATACGAAGAATGTGATATGGTAATACCGTACGGGCTTAGTATGTGATATTGATCCATATGGTATACCCGATACGAAGATTGTGATATGGTAATACCGTACGGGCTTAGTATGTGATATTGATCCATATGGTATACCCGATACGAAGATTGTGATATGGTAATACCGTACGGGCTTAGTATGTGATATTGATCCATATGGTATACCCGATACGAAGATTGTGATATGGTAATACCGTACGGGCTTAGTATGTGATATTGATCCATATGGTATACCCGATACGAAGATTGTGATATGGTAATACCGTACGGGCTTAGTATGTGATATTGATCCATATGGTATACCCGATACGAAGATTGTGATATGGTAATACCGTACGGGCTTAGTATGTGATATTGATCCATATGGTATACCCGATACGAAGATTGTGATATGGTAATACCGTACGGGCTTAGTATGTGATATTGATCCATATGGTATACCCGATACGAAGATTGTGATATGGTAATACCGTACGGGCTTAGTATGTGAGGCTCAGTATGTGATATTGATCCATATGGTATACCCGATACGAAGATTGTGATATGATAATACCGTACGGGCTTAGTATGTGATATTGATCCATATGGTATACCCGATACGAATATTGTGATATGGTAATACCGTACGGGCTTAGTATGTGATATTGATCCATATGGTATACCCGATATGAAGATTCTGATATGGCAATACCGTACGGGCTTAGTATGTGATATTGATCCATATGGTATACCCGATATGAAGATTGTGATATGGTAATACCGTACGGGCTTAGTATGTGATATTGATCCATATGGTATACCCGATATGAAGATTGTGATATGGTAATACGGTATGGGCTTAGTATGTGATATTGATCCATATGGTATACCCGATACGATGATGGTGATATGGTAATACCGTACGGGCTTAGTATGTGATATTGAACCATATGGTATACCCGATACAATGATCGTGATATGGTAATACCGTACGGGCTTAGTATGTGATATTGATCCATATGGTAAACGTGATACGATGATACTGGTTTGGTAATAAGGAATGTTAATGTTATAGTTACATATACTCACTGGAATGGATAGAAAGACTTAGTAATAACCGGTACTTTTACTTTGAGTCTTAATATCGTTACTTTACAAGAATCATATTATGTATGTTGATTAAGTGTTGAATTTGGAATATGGAATGGGTAGCAAAAGTGAAATATAGGCCTTTGGACACAATTTCCGGGATGGAATTTGGTTCATAGGATTACTTGCTTTCATTTTATTCTCACTAGAGTTTTATGCTAATGTTGCTACATTTACAAATTTTTCAGGTAAGAATTGTGGTAGAGGACGAGGTAGTGGAGGTGGCCCCGCGTGAATTTTCGAGATGACGAATGTACAAGAACACGACCGATTTTGGGTGTAGAATTCTTGAATGCTTACAAACATTTCATTACATTTTTCTTATGTTTCATTTTGAGCTCGATAGAGCATTTGTATAATTTGTATATGTTTTTGGACTTTATAACTTTCTTTAGGAGTTTCATCATAGTTTGGAATGCGCATTCAAGGTTTATTGCTTTTTTCTGAAAAATTGGGTTGTAAACAGGTTTTGGATAATCCGATTTTTAAATGAACCCATGCAGTTTTTTTGTAAAATCAAGTCTTCCGTTGTGCATTTGAATTTAAAAGAATTAAAGGAAATCGGGTCATTACACAAATGATCATCATCTCCGTCCCCCGGTTCTCCCTGTATATCGTGTATAGCATTTATATCAATCTGTGATTCGATGCTATCGTGATCAACTAGCAAGTCTGTTTCCCCGTGTGGCTTCTCTTTCCTACATTTGTCATCAACATCCCCACCATCGTGCTCACTGACCAACGTGTTGTGTACGGAATTAGAAATTTCTTCATCTCCCATAAAATCCGGAACACTCTCTATATTGGAGTCGTTGATAATATGGCCGCGGGCTTTCCAATTGACAGCTGAAAACCTATTTACATCCTCAAGGCCTTCATCTTCCAGCGGACTAGCAAAGGCAGAATCGTCACTATCGTAACCCACAAGCGACTCGATGACTACAATCACTACAGAGCATTTAACGCCTTCTATCTTGGAGATATTAACAAAAAACTTGTAGTCATCGTCCGTAATTAAAGGAAGATACTTTGAAGCATTTCCCCCGGTGACTACTTCGATAAACATCTTCATCTTTACGGTGAGATCAAGGGCAGATATAATATAACCTTCGAATTCGTTGAATACCTCCGTCAATGGAAACGATATACTTTGATCTACATATGAAATGTACTTCCCCTCCATATTCCACGTACCATATCTCTTCGTTGTAACATTTAACTTCTCCATTGTCAACTACACTACTAGTTGTCCCAACTCAAAATGGAAAAAAAAAAACCATTCCTTCACTCTTATACGTTTTAATATAAATATGAGTGGAAAACTTCCATTGGAAGCTAAACAATTACATCCAGAAAACAAAAGGGAGCGGGGACTTTTAAAATTAAAAAAAAAAAGGGATTCTGAAGCCTCTAATGGAAGAAGCACAATTCTGTTAAAATGTAATCATTAGCTACCCATCATTGGTAGTCGTGCGCATCTTGTAGAGGGAAAGCCAACAACCACATGCGGTACTCAGTAGGGGTATAGTGGGAATATTATAAATTTCATACATGACTCTGTGGCTAAAGTGATAATAAAAAAGAAAAATGGCTACAAGGGAAAAGGGAACCTCCCAAGTGGCCATTTTGGCATTTTCACTCAATTTATTTTCACTCCTTTTGCAGCGACCGAACACTTCTCGCCCCATTTAAAATTTCTTCGATTTTTATCGATTTGAGGTCGTTTTACTCTGTTCAAAAGCTAGGGTTATCGACGTTTTTAAGTACGTTTTTATAGTTTATTTTGCAAAAATAGTTGAGATTTGATTAATTTAGACGTTTAGATTTTTATTTTATTTTAAAAAAGGGTTGTTTTTGCAAATTTAGTGTTTCATTGATGTTATTGTTAGGAATGGTGTCCTAGAACTTGTAATTATTTAATTATAATAATTTATTTCGAATAAATTAAATAAATAAACATAAGTTCTTTATATTATCTAGATTGATTCAATTGACGATATTAGGAATATATGGAAATATATTAATATCAAACATTCAAATAGTAAACCCTAAGTTACTCTTATGAAATCACGACTTAGTATGTGAGTCATACGAGAGGATTAAAGTCGAGATGAGTAACTTAAAAGTGTCTACAAGAAATGGATAACGTTTGGGAACCTTATCCTGGTAACACTGTTGATAGCTTCACATTTTGTTTATAGACAAATGATCGAATCCTGATCATTCATGTGGGAGACATGAAATGGAAGTATCATATACAATGTTGATTGTATAAGACAGGACCACGATGTTCGATCAAATTTCTCCTTAGTACCGTTTACGAGAAATGATCAAATATCAAACTAAGTTTATCAACCGTGATAGATCTCAATCCTGAGTGAAATGCGGACTCCTATTTATGGAGTTATGTTCTTTGATTCACATGGTTGAGAGCGATCTGTAAGAACGCTCAATACACTTCTGTTTTGGGAACATGGCTAGATAAGTAGCTGGGAACTCATTTACACGAGATGGAATTCATAACTTTCCTAAAGAATTAACGGTATCAGTGCGATACCTAACCATTCTAGGAACTTTAGGAAGCTCCCTTGATGTACTGATTCGAGACATGAACAAGTGGCGCCACGACTTCTATTGATCACAGAAGTATATTATCTATAGTTCGACTAAAGATAATGTTCATTGGAGAATCAGCGGGAACACAAGGATAAAGCGGTAATTACAGGGGCAAACGGTAAATCATATCCATCTGTAACTATGAGTGTTCCACGTGAAGGATTATATCACAGATATAAATAAAGATAAACTAAATGGACATAACTCATCTATAGTGAGGGGAGTTCAGCTATGAATCTATAGTGGAATTATTCATAGTTAGATAATAAGTAATTAACTGATTATGAGTTAATCACTTAATTGACTAATTATTAAGCCCATGATCTATAGGTCCATCGGGTCCCTATGCTAGCCCAAATATCGTAGTCGCGAAATCAAGTAGAAGAAATGGAAAGTTTAAGTAAAGTGAATTACTTAAATAGGCAATATTAATTGTTTAAATATTGAGTATATTTAAACGGTAATTAATATAAACATTATTAATTGTTTAAATAATGAGTTTATTTAAACAGAAAATTAATAATGAAATATTATTAATTACACATTATTAATTATTTAAATATTGAGTATATTTAAATGGTAATTAATAATTCTAAATTAATTGACAATTATTAATTGTTTAAATAAATAATTTTATTTGAACGGAAATTAATAATTAAAATTAATTAATTAATAATAAAATATTATGAATAAAGTTATTAATTAAATAATGAGTTTATTTAATGGAAATTAATAATTAAAATATTTATTATTAATTATTTAAATAATGAAAATTATTTAAATGGAAATTAATAATTAAATATAATTTGATAATATTTAGTCGGGAGAAAATATTAATATTATTAATTGTTTAAATAAAATATTTTATTTAAATGGTAATTAATAAATAAATTAATTAAGTTGGACTTATTAATTTAAGAGAGAGTTTCAAGCCCAATTGGATTAATGAACCCAGTTGGAATTGGCCCAAAATAATTAATTAAATAAATTGTATTTATTAATTATTTTATTATGATCGGCCATATGAGATAATTTGTAGGAGATAATTGTTTGAATTATATTCTATAATAATTAAATAGATTTATTTTCCCAAGATAAATAAAATAAAGAAAAGAAAATATTCTCTTATTTATCTATGGCATTTTCAAAATTGCAAGATAAAGGAAAGAGATAATCTTTTTTCTTTTTGTATTTATCTCCATAGATTAATCCTAATGTGATTAGGATTTCTATTTTCCTATAAATAGGAGGGTTGGATCATTCATAAATCACACAATTCAATTCTTTGGAAATTGAAAAATCTCTCTTCCTCCTTTTCTCTCCCTTTGCTGATTTTGGCTTCAAAATTTGGGAAGAAAAATATTTTTTCTTCTTCCCAATTTCTTCTAAAGTTCGATCCCACAATCGGGTTTCGTTTGATCGATCGGGATATAGCGTAGAAGATCCGGTGTTGCTAAGGATTTGATGCTGTAAAGAAACCTCCAACCGATTCTCCATATTTTACTCAATGTAAGTAAAGGGTTTTAATTTTCGAAAAACTAGCATGAATCTACATGTTTTTATCACAAATTGCATGATATTAATAGATCCGTAATTAAATGTTAATTAGTTTACTAAATAAAATTCCACTAGTTTAGTAAATCATCCCTTCAATTGGTATCAGAGCTAATTTTAATTATCATGCGAAATTTGTGATTTTTCGAAAATTTTGGTGGGTTGCATAAAAATCGTTTTATGTATATTTATATAAATTGTGCTATATAAATTGTGGAGGTTTGCTAATTGACTGTTTTGGTATTCTTGAGGCACTTAGGATTTTAAATTTTAGTAGAAAATTTGTAAACCCTAATTTTAGGGTATAGGAAAAATTTGTATTTTTCCCATACCAAAGGAGGCAAAAATCGGCTACACCAAATGGGAGGAAGAAAGAATTTTTTGCACCAACATCCATGATATCCACCCCAAGAGAGAGATGAGGATGAGAAAAGGTAAAGATATGGTAAGATATTTTATCATAATTATCTTGTTATCTCAATTTAAAAATTTAAATATTTATGATAAGGATAGAATCTTTTAAGATTATATCCCTATCTTAAATTATGAATTTAGAAATTGATATAAGATTATATGGAAAATATTTTCTTTATTTTTTCCATATAATAAAAAGATAATTATTTTAAAACAAGTATTTATGGAAATATTAAGGAGATAATATTTGCCCCATAAATACCCATGCCCACGCCTACACCATGGATGAGAGAGAAAGTTGAAGCCTCAAAAAATTCTACAATGGAAGATTTAAATTAAATTGTAATTTTAATTTTCCGTTTTAGAAATAGTGCCAAGAATACCGGTCAATTTAGCTATTTATTATTTAAATTGTTTATATGTATGATATAATTGTTTTTAAATAATATTCATGCATAAGAGTATGTCATGTAGAAAATCCCACCATAGGTTGTATGATTTTAATTAATTATACATACATGCATCATGATATAATATGTGTTATTATATGCTAATGTATGTGAAGCATGCTATAATTTTATTTTATAAATGTTATTATTGAAAATTATATAATTTTATTCTAATTGTATTAGAATTAAAAGCATTCTTATTTAGTTAAAATTCAAAAGTTAAATCTAGTTTAAAAGTTGAATAGAAACTAAATGAATTATTTGTAATATGGAATTATTGTTTAAACAATTGGGCCAAAATCCATATAAGATAAACAAATAGAAACTTTTAATTAAGGGTTAATTAAAAATTAATAATTGAGATTAATTAAATTGAACGGATCTCTGGCGAGAATGCTCTGCCCAAGCGATGAGGTTTCATAAAGTTCCCCTAACACGGAGCGCCTCTAACTGGGAGCGATCTGGGAGAAAAGTTTGAATTAATAAATCGAAATTATTAAGACGGCTCATAATATGATAAGTTTTAATTAGGAAAACTTGAACAATCACATTTATAAAATTAATCTAACCAATTTAAGAGTTAAAGTTGCTTAGGTTAATTAAAACTTAGATTAATGAATTAGCCTGAATTAGTCTAAGTTATGAAACCCTAACTTAAAATATTAAGTGGGAGAAGGATACATATCAATGTATCCTATGGTCTCCACTGATGGACTCGAAACGTGAGATTTATACATTGCCTCTGTAACACTGCTGCAGGTGTTCATTCCCATAGGAAGGTTTTATTGTATAAATCAATATCAAGTTGGGTCTCCCAAAAGGGATAAAGAATTTTAAATGCGGTTGAAGACTAAATCTACACTTCGTAGACACTCTTCAATTTTTATTTAAAAGACTCAATTAGTGGGTCACACTTAAAAGAAATTTGATAAAGTTTGTTATCAAAACTCTTGACCAAACACACGGTAAACAATGACATAGGAATATGAGTTATTCTGGAGTTGTCAATTGTTCGAGTGGCATCTCGTTTTAATGATGGTAACTGACCTATCATTCGACGGCACTTCACCGGTATCATTAAAATATCGTGACATAGTAACATGTTTTAGGGCTTTTCTGTTCATTAATATGTTCGCATTCATGCATCATATTTAATTATATGTCGAAACTTTGAGTATTTGAATGTTGAATGCAAGTTAGATTATTAAGATAAAGTTTATTTAAATTTCAGTAATATAGCACCTGTTTTAGTCACTATACTTGGAAAGAACAAACTGAACGATGAGAACTATGTTTCCTAGAAAAGGAAATGAATAATTTAAGTAAAGCGGTTTACTTTAATAACTGACAATATTAATTATTTAAATAATGAGTTTATTTAAATGGAAATAAATATCATTGTTATTAATTATTTAAATAATGTGTTTATTTAAATGGTAATTAATAATAAAATATTATTAATAAATAATTATTAATTATATAGGTAATGTGTTTACCTGAATGGAAATTAATAATTAAACATTTATTATTAATTTTAAATAATAGTGATTATTTAAAAGGATAATAGTAAATAACATATTTATTATTAATTTAAATAATGTCGATTATTTAAATAGAAAATAATAAATATTTATTAATAATAAAATACAAAATCGGAATATGATGTTTTATTTGAATAATTGATTTATTTAAATAAATATCAAGAGTTAATAAATATGATTTATTAATAAGGAGGAATCTATAATTGAATTAATGAATTCAATGGATTTTGGTTCAAATTATTAAATACCAAAATCGGCTCATATATAATATTTTAGGAAATAATTCTTGAATTATTTTGACTAAAATAAATATATAAAAGAATGTTTTAACCAAAGACAAATTAAACAAAGAAAAAATTAGTTTTTTCTTATTGATTTTATACACATAAAGTCGGCACGTAAGATAAATAAGGAATAAAATTTGATTTTATTCTTGGCATTTATCTTGTATTTATTTTGATAGTATTTCCTAATTCGATTGGAAAACTGTTTTGCGTATAAATACAAACGTCTTGGTTGTTCATTCAAAAGCTTCTAATTTCAATTTTCGAAATTGAAAAATCTTTTTCTTCCTAATTTTCTCGTAACCAATTTTACAATAGTCTAAAAGGGATGAAAATATTCTTCTTCCCAAAACCATAGTTTTCTAATTTAGTTTAGTTATCAATTTGTTTTTTATTTTTGAATTATGTAATAATTATTGGTTCTCATTTCGTAAGAACCAAGTTTGGGAATATTTTAAATAAAAGTTATTTAGGTAGATATTCCTTTACAATTATATTACAAAGTTCCAAAGTGTGATTGGATGGTTATTCAAAATACTTAGTATATAACAAATAAATTCCAAAACCAAATTCTAAACTCCGAAATATCTAAACAAGTTATAAGGGTAAAAAAATGTTTAAAATGTTTAAGTCTAGAATTACTTAAATAAGTTAAACGGATTAAGCTCTTAAAGATGGTTCTCAAGAAATTTGAGATGATAACCATATTAATCCACAAACTTATAGGATAAGTAAAATCAAACATCTTTGATTTATCAAAGATAACTAGACTTAAATATCACTAAAGTTGGACATTTAGATGTTAGAACTTAAGTGATAAGCAAACATTAAATCAATTTCTTATATTCCAAACATTCAGTTATTTAAAAGGATGTTTTATGTAACGTCCCGTTATTTTGTGAAAAAAAAAAACTTTTATTTATTTTATTTTAATTTGAGTAATTAAAATTCATTTATTTATTATTAAATTAGAATTTAGTAATTTATTTCATTTTAATTCATTTTAATGGCTTTATTTATTTAAATACGTTTTAATGGTATTAATAATTATTAACGGGCCAATTAATAATTATTAATCACCATTGGGATAGTTTGAGATGTTCGGGATTCGTTTTTAAGCTAAAAGTCATAAAAGGGCAAAGTTGTAATTACCCAATTTGCAAAATATCTAAAATCACTATTGACTATCTTCTTTAAATTCTCTTTTGACTCAAAGTTGACCAAATTTTGCTCATTCCTCCTCCTCATTGCCGTGAGCTTCAAAGACCCAAAAGAGGATTTTTGGTTTTTGTTCGTTTCTCGACGGATCGACTCGAGCTAGGATAAATCGGAAAGCCCTCGAATCAAGGATCATTTCCCACCTAGCCATCGTTCGTTTCTCTCGAGATCCTAGGAGTTCTCGGTAAGTGAAGTTTCAAACCCTAACTCCAAATAGTGTTTTAATGGAGTTTTCATTGTTTTCTTTCGATTTCTTGCCGTGAAACTCGGTGTTTGTCAATTCGGGAGTAGTTTTACGTGTTTTTGGAAACTATTTCATAACCCTAAAACCGAGTTTCAGTCGAAACCCTTTCCGTTTGAAATTTACCCTTTTGGGTTTGATTTTGGGTTAAAAATTAATGAATGAATGTTTATTTGAATTCATTTCGGGAAAGGGATTAATGTTCAAAAAAACCTATTTATCGATACCCATTGAAATCGGGATTATCGAATTTGCTTAAAACCAACTCAAAACGTATTTAAATTGCCAAAAAGCCGAAAAACCAAACCCAAGACCCTTGTTTTTAGGGAGGGCCGAGAGCCTCTTGATGGGGATTTGGTGGATTTTTCCATCTTTTCGCTTGTTTCATCGTTGTTTAATCGTTGGTTGGTAATTTATTAATTTTCGGGATATTAATCCTTTTGTAGGTGTTTTTGAACCGTTTGTTTGATCGCTCTTCCGGTGCTTAGGAGCGAAGTCTTCACTTTTAATTAAGGTGAGAATGATTAGAATTTAAAGTAACTATAGAAAGCAAATAAGTACGATGATTTGTAGAATCGGAAATAAGATTAGAATCCAACCTAAGATTAGAGGGTTGTGAGATAGTGCCTTAGGATTTGAAGTTAATCCTTTAAGCGAGAAACTTAGGATTTCTCGATGAAAACCTCGCGTCTTAGAAGATTCTAAGTTAGATTAGTTTCGGAGTTTAGAATGGATCACTTGGAAGTTTAAGGATCCAAGACTTTGATATGATTGGTTGATAGAACTTCGGATTATTGGAAGTTTAGAATCCTTGAAAGTATAGGTTAATCGTTATGTTTTGACCTTTACTTTTATTATTGTTAGCGGAGTTCGATCGATATATCGTTCATCCGGGATTCTATCTATTTTACTTTATGCCCTTTACTTTATGTTCTTTACTTTATGCCCTTTACTTTATACTTGTTTCGGTTGCTTTATCATTTACATTTACTTTATTTACTTATGCAAGCATATGTAAACATATGCATAACATCTCGCAACATTGAAAAGAAGTTGAATTGTAAGTTGCGAACGCACATATTACTTCCTTATGTGGAGTTGAATTGTAAGTTGCGGACGTACATATTACTTCTCATGCATAGAAGTTGAATTGTAAGTTGCGACACACATATTACTTCCTCATGTGGAGTTGAATTGTAAGTTGCGGACGTACATATTACTTCTCATACATAGGGAGTTGAATCGTAAGTTGCGACGCACATATTACTTCCTTATGTGGAGTTGAATTGTAAGTTGCGGACGTACATATTACTTCCTCATGCATAAAAGAAATTGTGGAATCCTACGGGATGTCCTTATGCACTCGTGATTATGATTGATGATATAAAGAATCGAGATGTTATATGTTAAACAAAGTTTATTCGCTTTACTTTATTTGTCATAACAAGTTAATGTTTGAGAATTGACTACAAGTGTAGTAATGTCATACTTTGGAATTCATGGAATAGAATTACCTAGAGTTTGGAGGACTTTAGGAGTGTATTGTGTCAGTTAATTGGACACAAATCGAAATGCGAGTTTGAGGTCTATCTTTAATTTTTATGCTTATTATTCTCACTGGGCTTAGTTTGTTAGCTCATGATATTACAACCAATTTCAGGTAATGCCTTGGCTAGAGGCCGTGGACGGGGAGATGGTGCTGCGTGATCGAGGGATGCTGGCCTCGAGATGGACTTGTCATTGTATAGTTTATGTATCACTTTTATGAATTTCAAAGACTTTAATGTTGTATTTAGCTCATAAGAGCTTCTTGATGTGGTTTTATGATATGCAATATTTGAACTCCTGATTTGGGGACTCAAAGTCCATGTGATTTTATTAGATTTGAAAATTAGGATGTAAACAGGTTTTCGGCATGCCAATTTTCAAACAAAACCACGCGAAATTTTCTTAAAATAAAAGACTTCCGCTGTTTTCTCTGATTTTAATTTATTTAAAGTGACGGGTCGTCACAGTTGGTATCAGAGCCGACGGGTTCTGTAGACTACATGCGATGCATGTTTGTATTTCATGTTTTGTTTTAAGTCCATTCTCGAAAGTCATCATCTGAGATCAGCAGCACCAGGTATTCCTAGACCTTATCTTTAAATTCGCATTTCATTTCGATTTGGTAAAAGAGTGGTGAATCCTCTTTTACAAGTGACTTATCTTGTTTTATTGACTTTATTTCAGTATGCCTCCTAGAAGGGGGGGCTAGACGAGCCGGGAGTGAGAGGTAGAGGTAGAGGCGAGCTCGGAGCCCTACACCTCCACCACCACCTCCACCTGGTGATTCCTATAGTACCTTCGCCAGTGATTCTGTTGTACCGCCACCTGTTCGGGGCGAGGAGTTTATATTTTTGAGGAGGATTATCTGGGATTATTGCGAGATCTTTGGTAGACCAAGTTGCCTGTTGTACCACCACCTAGACCACCGGTGATGTGGCAGTTGATCAGGTTGGAGCTACCGATCTTCGCTAGGTTTTTGAGAGAGTATAGTAGGCATGCACCTGGTGAGTTTAACGGTAGGTCTTTGGATCCATCTTTTGCTGAGCTCTGGATTGATAGAGTTGAGAGAGCTTTCGAGTTTATCAGGTGCCCGGACCATCTGAAGGTCCATTGTGGTACGTATTCTTTGGTAGATGATGCTCTATATTGGTGGAGAGGCCTTCATAGATCACTTTCTTTGACTATGGAGGTTACTTGGAAGGTATTTCGTGAGAAATTTTATGAGAAATACTATTCTGCTGATTTGAGAGATACATTGGAGGTGGAATTTCTGACCCTGAAACAGGGTGATAGCTCGGTGACCGAGTATGAGCGAGAGTTTGACCGACTGTCTAGATTTGCTCCTGGACAGGTTGTTGATCCTAAGAGTAAGATGAGGAGGTTTTTGGTAGGGCTGAGAGCCGAGATTAGGGGTCATTTACGCACCCTGCGTCCGACTACCTACGAGGAGGCTTTGGAGTTTGCCCTTTCTTTAGATTTGGCATCTGAAGAAAGGAAGGGTAAACTAGCTGCTACCGGAGAGACTTCCTTTCATAAGAGGAAGGTAGAGGATGACCGTACTGGTCGAGTACCACCGCCACAAGAGAGACAGATCGTCAGCAGCAGCTCGGGGGGATTGATTTGGGATACCAGAGAGCACAGAGGCAGGCTCCCCTGCCACTTGTATGTTATACTTGTGGTCAGGAGGGTCATATATCTAGTCGGGGTAGGACTTATCAGGCTCAGCTACCACAGTATGGTTACCCGGGACAGGGTATTCAGCAGAGACCTTACCAGGCACCACCTTCTTTTTATGCTCCTCCAGTTAGAGGTAGAGGTCATGACCGAGGCAGAGGTCAGGACCGGGGCAGAGGACAGTTTAGGGGTAGAGGTCAGGGTGGCCAGGCACAGCAGTTTAGACTTCCGCTGTTGTTCGGCCGCCACGCATTTTACCTCCACCACCACCGAGATTTCCTCCACCGCCACGTCGGCACGCCTCCACCGCTCGATCAGGCCCGAGTTTATGCTACTAGAGAGGGAGGGAGGCTGCAGTCTCGTAGTTCCTGGTACTTTGATGATTTTGGGCCATTCGGCCTTTGTTTTATTTGATTATGAAGCTAGCCACTCTTTTATTTCTTCTGCATTTGTTGAGTCGGCTATGCTTGAGTCTGCACCGTTAGGTTTTGAGATGCGTGTTTCTACCCCAGTGGGGAAGTTTATTATTGCTGATAGTATGATTAGCACAGATGATTTGTGTTTTATGGGTTGTTGTTTGCATGCTACTTTGATTATCATGCCTATGTCTGATTTCAATGTGATTTTGGGTATGGATTGGCTATCAGCTAATCGTGCCACTATTGATTGTACGAGAGAGTGGTTGATTTTATGAGTCCATGTGGGACCCATTATGCGTTTTCGTGGGACTAGTAGTAGATTAGCACCCACTTTGATATCGATGTTAGAAGCTAGTATGCTTCTAAGTGATGGAGCCTTGGGCTATATAGCTAGTGTGGTTGACACTTCTATACCAGAGGCTAGTTTGAGTTCTGTGCCAGTAGTGAGGGATTTCGTTGATGTTTTCCCTGATGAGTTGCCCGGTTTGCCACCGGTGAGACAGTTTGATTTTCAGATTGAGGTTGCTCCTGGGACAACTCCATTGTCCAAAGCACCATATCGTATGGCACCAGCTGAGTTGAAAGAACTCCAGAGCCAGTTACAGGGACTGTTAGACTTGGGGTTTATACGCCCAAGTGTTTCGCCGTGGGGAGCTCCGGTATTGTTTGTAAAGAAGAAAGATGGTTCTATGCTATCGTGTATTGATTATAGAGAGTTGAACCGTGTTACGGTGAAGAACAAGTATCCTTTGCCCAGGATAGATGACTTGTTTGATCAGTTGAAGGGAGCCACTATCTTTTTGAACATAGATTTGAGATCTGGCTATCATCAGTTGAGGATTAGGGATGAGGATATTCCCAAGACTGCATTCAGGACGCGTTATGAACATTATGAGTTTGTAGTTATGTCCTTTGGCTTGACCAACGCGCCTGAAGCTTTTATGGACCTTATGCACACGGTGTTTAGGAGGTTCATTGACTCTTTTGTGATTGTATTTATCGATGATATCTTGGTTTATTCCAAGACAGAGGAGTTGCACGCTATACACCTTCGAGAGGTTTTGACAGTATTACGAGATCAGAGATTGTATGCCAAGTTCTCTAAGTGTGAGTTTTGGCTGAAGGAAGTGGCATTTTTAGGCCACATAGTATCGAGTAGAGGAGTATCTGTTGATCCCTCTAACATTGAGGCAGTTACTAACTGGCCTAGACCGACGAGTGTGGCTGATATTCGCAATTTTCTGGGACTTGCAGGCTACTATAGACGGTTTGTGCAAGATTTCTCCAAGATTGCTTCAGCTTTGACACGTTTGTCTTGGAAAACCTATTTATCGATACCCATTGAAATCAGGATTATCGAATTTGCTTAAAACCAACTCAAAACATATTTAAATTGCCAAAAAGCCGAAAAACCAAACCCAAGTCCCTTGTTTTTAGGGAGGGCCGAGAGCCTCTTGATGGGGATTTGGTGGATTTTTCCATCTTTTCGCTTGTTTCATCGTTGTTTAATCGTTGGTTGGTAATTTATTAATTTTCGGGATATTAATCCTTTTGTAGGTGTTTTTGAACCGTTTGTTTGATCGCTCTTCCGGTGCTTAGGAGCGAAGTCTTTACTTTTAATTAAGGTGAGAATGATTAGAATTTAAAGTAACTATAGAAAGCAAATAAGTACGATGAATTGTAGAATCGGAAATAAGATTAGAATCCAACCTAAGATTAGAGGGTTGTGAGATAGTGCCTTAGGATTTGAAGTTAATCCTTTAAGCGAGAAACTTAGGATTTCTCGATGAAAACCTCGCGTCTTAGAAGATTCTAAGTTAGATTAGTTTCGGAGTTTAGAATGGATCACTTGGAAGTTTAAGGATCCAAGACTTTGATATGATTGGTTGATAGAACTTCGGATTATTGGAAGTTTACAATCCTTGAAAGTATAGGTTAATCGTTATGTTTTGATCTTTACTTTTATTATTGTTAGCGGAGTTCGATCGATATATCGTTCATCCGGGATTCTATCTATTTTACTTTATGCCCTTTACTTTATGTTCTTTACTTTATGCCCTTTACTTTATACTTGTTTCGGTTGCTTTATCATTTACATTTACTTTATTTACTTATGCAAGCATATGTAAACATATGCATAACATCTCGCAACATTGAAAAGAAGTTGAATTGTAAGTTGCGAACGCACATATTACTTCCTTATGTGGAGTTGAATTGTAAGTTGCGGACGTACATATTACTTCTCATGCATAGAAGTTGAATTGTAAGTTGCGACACACATATTACTTCCTCATGTGGAGTTGAATTGTAAGTTGCGGACGTACATATTACTTCTCATACATAGGGAGTTGAATCGTAAGTTGCGACGCACATATTACTTCCTTATGTGGAGTTGAATTGTAAGTTGCGGACGTACATATTACTTCCTCATGCATAAAAGAAATTGTGGAATCCTACGGGATGTCCTTATGCACTCGTGATTATGATTGATGATATAAAGAATCGAGATGTTATATGTTAAACAAAGTTTATTCGCTTTACTTTATTTGTCATAACAAGTTAATGTTTGAGAATTGACTACAAGTGTAGTAATGTCATACTTTGGAATTCATGGAATAGAATTACCTAGAGTTTGGAGGACTTTAGGAGTGTATTGTGTCAGTTAATTGGACACAAATCGAAATGCGAGTTTGAGGTCTATCTTTACTTTTTATGCTTATTATTCTCACTGGGCTTAGTTTGTTAGCTCATGATATTACAACCAATTTCAGGTAATGCCTTGGCTAGAGGCCGTGGACGGGGAGATGGTGCTGCGTGATCGAGGGATGCTGGCCTCGAGATGGACTTGTCATTGTATAGTTTATGTATCACTTTTATGAATTTCAAAGACTTTAATGTTGTATTTAGCTCATAAGAGCTTCTTGATGTGGTTTTATGATATGCAATATTTGAACTCCTGATTTGGGGACTTAAAGTCCATGTGATTTTATTAGATTTGAAAATTAGGATGTAAACAGGTTTTCGGCATGCCAATTTTCAAACAAAACCACACGAAATTTTCTTAAAATAAAAGACTTCCGCTGTTTTCTCTGATTTTAATTTATTTAAAGTGACGGGTCGTCACATTTTAAAAGAGTACTGACTGATATGGAATAAACAAAACAGAAATTGAAAAACAATAAAAACAATAATTAGTGGATAATTGAATTGACAAATTATTAAAGATAAATTCAGTAAATCAGTGATACTGAAGGCTTTAAACCTGACTTAAGATAGAAAAGAATTACAATGATTTTATTTCACAATAAAAACAAGTTGTTATTTAAAAAGTTTAAATGGTTAAACTACTTGTAGAACTTTATTTGAGTGGGAGCGTCATAGTACGAACCAAAGGACTTTTGAAGTCCAAGTGAAACTCATTGACTTCAAAAATCAATGAATAAAGTTCAAAATAAGTGAAATAAAATGACATGAATTTTCAATAGTTGAGTTGAAAAGGGTCACTTATACTTATACATTATTTTTGGAAATAATAAGAAGTATAGAATTGTAATCATTAAACAAATGAAAGTAATGGAGAATTACTTTGTAGTGGGAGCTTAAGAATTTCGAGAATCCTAGAACCAATGTGACTAAAATAAAATTTACAAATAGTATGTTAGTGCACATAGATAAAATGGGATATTTTATGAGTTGCACGGGCTCAAATTCGAACATGAATTTACTTCCATGTAAGAATTCGACAAAAGACCTTTGCGAATTAAATATCAAATGAGTTAAGTATAAGTAAAATGAGTTTTTACTTTCTAAACTCTAAATTCGCGTGAATACTAAGTTGTTCGTAAATGAAAGGTGGTTGAACATGATGGTTTCAAATCAATAGTTAATAGAGTTTATTTTATGGCGATAAAATATGGAATCTATTACACTTAATGAAACTAACATCAAACAAAAGAAATACATACTAAACAGATGAAAACGTTACTGATAAAGTATTAAAATGACTACCATGGCTAAGTAGTTGATAGTCATCCAGTTTGACTGGAATTACAAGTCAAATCTCCAAAGATCTAGGACAAGTGAGAGATTGTTAGGAATGGTATCCT
Organism: Gynostemma pentaphyllum; assembly: GCA_028015215.1. NCBI lineage: Eukaryota > Viridiplantae > Streptophyta > Magnoliopsida > Cucurbitales > Cucurbitaceae > Gynostemma > Gynostemma pentaphyllum. Next base: position 36,266,947 of record CM051353.1, on the reverse strand, counting down.
AGAACTTGTAATTATTTAATTATAATAATTTATTTCGAATAAATTAAATAAATAAACATAAGTTCTTTATATTATCTAGATTGATTCAATTGACGATATTAGGAATATATGGAAATATATTAATATCAAACATTCAAATAGTAAACCCTAAGTTACTCTTATGAAATCACGACTTAGTATGTGAGTCATACGAGAGGATTAAAGTCGAGATGAGTAACTTAAAAGTGTCTACAGTAAATGGATAACGTTTGGGAACCTTATCCTGGTAACACTGTTGATAGCTTCACATTTTGTTTATAGACAAATGATCGAATCCTAATCATTCATGTGGGAGACATGAAATGGAAGTATCATATACAATGTTGATTGTATAAGACAGGACCACGATGTTCGATCAAATTTCTCCTTAGTACCGTTTACGAGAAATGATCAAATATCAAACTAAGTTTATCAACCGTGATAGATCTCAATCCTGAGTGAAATGCGGACTCCTATTTATGGAGTTATGTTCTTTGATTCACATGGTTGAGAGCGATCTGTAAGAATGCTCAATACACTCCTGTTTTGGGAACATGGCTAGATAAGTAGCTGGGAACTCATTTACACGAGATAGAATTCATAACTTTCCTAAAGAATTAACGGTATCAGTGCGATACCTAACCATTCTAGGAACTTTAGGAAGCTCCCTTGATGTACTGATTCGAGACATGAACAAGTGGCGCCACGACTTCTATTGATCACAGAAGTATATTATGTATAGTTCGACTAAAGATAATGTTCATTGGAGAATCAGCGGGAACACAAGGATAAAGCGGTAATTACAGGGGCAAACGGTAAATCTTATCCATCTGTAATTATGAGTGTTCCACGTGAAGGATTATATCACAGATATAAATAAAGATAAACTAAATGGACATAACTCATCTATAGTGAGGGGAGTTCAGCTATGAATCTATAGTGGAATTATTCATAGTTAGATAATAAGTAATTAACTGATTATGAGTTTGTGACGACCCGTCAGTTTTAAATAAATTAAATCAGAGAAAACAGCGGAAGTCTTTTATTTTAAGAAAATTTGCGTGATTATGTTTGAAAATAGGCTAGCCAAAACCTATTTACATCTTAAATTCAAACATCTAAAACCACAAGGAACATTAAGTTCCTATCAGGAGTTCAAAATGATTTATAAACATAAAAGTAAAGACAAAAGCTCTTAAGAGCTATACACAAATGTACAAATCTCAAAATTATATAAAATTCACAAAACCATGTACATGGATTTTTACATAACACTTAGTCCATCTCAAAGTCTTCATCCCTCGACCTCTAGCCAGGGCATTACCTGAAATTTTGTAATATCATGAGCTAACAACTTAAGCCCAGTGAGAATAATAAGAATAAAAAGTAAGGATATACCTCAAACTCGTATTCCGATTTGTGTCCAATTTACCTGACACAATCAATCCTAAAGTTCTCCAAACTTTAGATAATTTCATTCTAAACTCTCCAAAGGATGATATTACTAACACTTATAGTCAAATCTCCTCCATTAACTCGTTATGTCATAAAGTAATAAAAGTAAATGACTTTTCATAAAATGTAACATCTCAATTCTCTATATCATCAATCATATGCAATGTAGGGCTCGCATATACCTTTATGCATGAATGAAGTAATGCGTCAATCCCATAGGATACCATTCACTTCTTTTTCATCAAGAGTGATGAGCAGATCCCGTAGGGTCCCATTCGTCTCTTTTCATTTAGAGTAATGAGCAGATCCCTTAGGGTCCCATCCGTCTCTTTTCATTTAGAGTAATGAGCAGATCCTGTAGGGTCCCATTCGTCTCTTTTCATTTAGAGTAATGAGCAGATCCCTTAGGGTCCCATTCGTCTCTTTTCACTTTCTTTTCTTTTTCACTTTCTTTTCTCTTTCACTTACTTTCTCTTTTTCGTTTCTTTTTCATGAATGATGCGATAATGGTATGGTGCAAATGATATGCATATGCTTGCATATCTTGTAAAAGTAAATAAATAAAGTGCGGAATTAAAATAGTCGATGCAAGCATAAAGTAAAGGCATAAAATAAGGATATAAAGTAAATGACATAAAGTAAAATAAATGAGCCACTCGGACGAACGATATGTAAATCGAACTCCGCTACCAATAATGAAAATAAAATCATAACTTAAACGATTAACCTATACCTTCCATGATTCTAAATTTCCAATAATCCGAGGTTCTATTAATCGTTTTAAATACAAGTTTGGATCTTTTAACTTCCAATGATCCAACCTTAATTTCGAATCGAATCTAACTTAGAATATTCTAAGATTTAATACTTTCCTTGAGAACTTCTAAGTTCTCACTTAAAGGATTAACTTCTAATCCTAAGGGCACTAACTCACATCCCTCTAATCTTAGATTTGTATTCTAATCTTAGTTTCAAACTCTACAAACCTTCACACTCATTTGCTTTCTATAAATACTTTAAATTCTAACTATTCTCACCTTAGCCAAATAATATTTGCTCCAAGTCTCCAATTCCCACGAAACAACAACCGAGCAATCGCACCTACAATTCACCAATTGCACAACATATTACAATTCATAACTAATATGCGAACAAGTGTGCAATCTCGGGTGAATAGTGATTTCGGATGAATAGTGTCTCGGGTGAATAGTGTTTTCTGGTGAATAGTGTTTTTCGAAAATCCGGGCTCAAAATCGTCAATTTCCATGATAGAAATTCATGATTTCAACTTCAAAACTCATTTACAATCAAAAACGAACAAATCCATACAAAAAGTTTTGAAATCTTACTTTTTGGAACTTCCTTTAGAGAACGGGAAACTTCGAAAAGCTAGGTTGGATAGGTAGCCCTCGTCCCTGCCAATCCAACGCAACCGAAAACACGATGATCCACCGAGAAAGGAAGAAAGGAGAAGAAAAAGTTTCTTCTCATCAATGGAGATGGAAGCTACGGCCAAGGAGAGAAAAATGAGAAGAAAATAGTCAACTTTGGTCAATTGGTGGATATTTAAAGATGAATGAATAGTGTTTTGATATTTTTAAGAAATTGGAAATGACGGTTGCGTCCTTTTATGACTTTTGACTTACGAATCGAAACCCGATACTCTTAAATAAATCTAAAGGTGATTAATAATTATTAATTGGCCTATTAATAATTATTAATGTCACCGAAATGAATTTAGAGCATTAAAACGATTAAAACGAATTTCGATCGAAATTAACTACTAAAATCGAAATTACAAAATAATAATTAAACTAAATACTTAAATTGAATAAATAAATAAATAACATTAAATAAATAAATAATAAAATAAAATAAATAAATAAAATAATTTTTTTTTTACTTCAAAATAACGGGACGTTACAGAGTTAATCACTTAATTGACTAATTATTAAGCCCATGATCTATAGGTCCATCAGGTCCCTATGCTAGCCCAAATGTCGTAGTCGTGAAATCAAGTAGAAGAAATGGAAAGTTTAAGTAAAGTGAATTACTTAAATAGGAGATATTAATTGTTTAAATATTGAGTATATTTAAACGGTAATTAATATAAACATTATTAATTGTTTAAATAATGAGTTTATTTAAACAGAAAATTAATAATGAAATATTATTAATTAGACATTATTAATTATTTAAATATTGAGTATATTTAAATGGTAATTAATAATTTGAAATTAATTGACAATTATTAATTGTTTAAATAAATAATTTTATTTGAACGGAAATTAATAATTAAAATTAATTAATTAATAATAAAATATTATCAATAAAGTTATTAATTAAATAATGAGTTTATTTAATGGAAATTAATAATTAAAATATTTATTATTAATTATTTAAATAATGAAAATTATTTAAATGGAAATTAATAATTAAATATAATTTGATAATATTTAGTCGGGAGAAAATATTAATATTATTAATTGTTTAAATAAAATATTTTATTTAAATGGTAATTAATAAATAAATTAATTAAGTTGGACTTATTAATTTAAGATAGAGTTTCAAGCCCAATTGGATTAATGAACCCAATTGGAATTGGCCCAAAATAATTAATTAAATAAATTGTATTTATTAATTATTTTATTATGATCGGCCATATGAGATAATTTGTAGGAGATAATTGTTTGAATTATATCCTATAATAATTAAATAGATTTATTTACCCAAGATAAATAAAATAAAGAAAAGAAAATATTCTCTTATTTATCTATGGCATTTTCGAAATTGCAAGATAAAGGAAAGAGATAATCTTTTTTCTTTTTGTATTTATCTCCATAGATTAATCCTAATGTGATTAGGATTTCTATTTTCCTATAATTAGGAGGGTTGGGTCATTCATAAATCACACAATTCAATTCTTTGGAAATTGAAAAATCTCTCTTCCTCCTTTTCTCTCCCCTAATAGTGTTTTTGATCCTAATAGTGTTTTTGATATTTAAGAAATTGGAAATGACGCCTACGTCCTTTAATTGCTTTAAGCCTTTAAAACGAAACCCGGAACATTTAAACTAGCCTAATGGTGATTAATAATTATTAATTGGCCCATTAATAATTATTAATACAACCGAAACAAATTTAGGCTAATTAAGCGATTAAAACGGTTTCCAAACGAAATTAACTATTTAAATCTAAATAACTAATTCTAAAATTAACTTTAATACTTTAAGTAAATAAATAATTAAATAATAATAAAAAAAATTCACCTCAAAATACGGGACGTTACATTGAATCATAGATTAGTTGTGTTTTTTTCTTTGACAATTTTGTTAGTTTTCTAGTTAATCAAATATCATACAACATTCACAAATACAAATAAGAATCGGACATTTGGGAGAAGAATTCATAATTATCATAAAAAGTATAGAACATCCATACATCATTTAAAGAAAGTTTGAAACTAAGATAGTGTTGGAAGTTTGAAGCTAAGTAAGATAGTTTTGTAATGTTTCTAGAGTTAGACCCTAATCTTGTGGAGGCTAGATATTAGTTTTCTCATCTCACTAAAATCATGCACAAGATCTTTGTACTTTCCCTTCAGATCAGTATAATTAGTTTTAAATTCCTTGTTCTCTTTCACTAGCCTAGCCACCATCGGATCTTGTGTGATATGGGAGTGAGGTGATGACATGAATGTAGAAACTCTAGAGTGTGTCGGTCCCGTACCGAGTCCTTTGATATAACCAAACTGATTCTCAACGATCTCTATCTCAGTGAGGTGCGGTTGGACAACTCTGTCCACTTGCACGTCGGGGGCCACAAGTAAGTCACACATCATTTTCTAAAAAAAAATGCAGAACACATGTATAAACATTATCAAACTTAGACAAAGTATACCTTATACTTTATAATGAATTATGTTCGTGTCATGGTACTTACATATTCGGCCTCGACTATGTCATTGATCCATTCACCCTTCTCATTAGTATGCGTTGTTAGGAATGATGTCCTAGAACTTATAATTATTTAATTAAGATAATTTATTTCGAATAAATTAAATAAATAAACATAAGTTCTTTCTATTATCTAGATTGATTCAATGAATGATATTAGGAATATATGGAAATATATTAATATCAAACATTCAAATAGCAAAACCCTAAGTTACTGTTATGAAATCACGACTTAGTATGTGAGTCATACGAGAGGCTTAAAGTCGAGATGAGTAACTTAAAAGTGTCTACAGTAAATGGATAACGTTTGGGAACCTTATCCTGGCAACACTGTTGATAGCTTCGCATTTTGTTTATAGACAAATGATCTAATTTTGATCATTCATGTGGGTGACATGAAATAGAAGTATCATAAGACAGGACCACGATGTTCGATGAAATTTCTCACTAGTACCGTTTATGAGAAATGATCGAATATCAAACTAACTTTATCAACCGTGATAAATCTCAATCCTGAGTGAAATGCGGACTCCTATTTGTGGAGTTATGTTATTTGATTCACATGGTTGAGAGCGATCTGTAAGAACGCTCGATAAACTCCTGCTTTAGAAACATAACTAGATAAGTAGCTGGGAACACATTTTATAACGTCCCGTATTTTGAGGTGAATTTTTTTTTATTTAATTATTTATTAACTTATAGTATTAAAGTTAATTTTAGAATTAGTTATTTAGATTTAAATAGTTAATTTCGTTCGGAAACCGTTTTAATCGCTTAATTAGCCTAAATTTGTTTCGGTTGTATTAATAATTATTAATGGGCCAATTAATAATTATTAATCACCATTAGGTTAGTTTAAATGTTTCGGATTTCGTTTTAAAGGCTTAAAGCAAATAAAGGACGTAGGCGTCATTTCCAATTTCTTAAATATCAAAAACACTATTCATTTATCTCTTTAAATAAGCCAAATTAGACCAAATTTAATCATTTTCTTCTCCTTCTTCTCCTCTGCCGTGGATATCATTTGGGATTTTCACATTTTTGGTTTTTCTTCAATTCTCTGTGGATCATGATAATTTCGGTTGTGTTGGATAGCCACGGGCCCGAGCATCATTTCCAACCTATCAGTCAATCTTTTCCTCCAATTTCTAAAGGCCTTAAGGTATGTCAAAGTTCTAAACCTAAGCTCCAAATAGTGTTTTGATGGAGTTTTTGGTTGAAATCTTCCATTTCTTGCCCGGGAACTCAAAGATTTAAATCGAGGGAGTTGTTTTATATATATTTAGAACTTTCCCTAAACCCTAGAATCGGGTTTGAGCCAAAAGCCATTTCTTTTAGTTTTTCTCATATTTGATTATGATTAGGGTTTTCTAAATGATATGTTTTATGATTTTACTTAATTTTTCGGATTTGAACTATTGTCCAAAACCCTAATTTAGGATTACCCATTAATAGTACTGTAACGTCCCGTTATTTTGTAATAAATTTTTTATTTATTTATTTTATTTTAATTTAAGTAATTAAAGTTTATTTATTTATCGGTAAATTAGAATTTAGTAGTTTATTTCGGTTTAAGTTCTTTTAATTACCTTTTTAGTTTAATTTCATTTTAATGGTATTAATAATTATTAACGGGCCAATTAATAATTATTAATCCCCATTGGGATAGTTTAAGATCATCGGGTTTCATTTTAGAAGTCAAAAGTCATAAAAGGACGTATCCGTCATTTCGAAAATTCCTAAATATCTAAACACTATTCACTCATCTTCTTTAAAATCACCATTGACTCAAATTTGACCAAAAGTTGCTCATTTTTCTCCTCCAAAGCTGTGAGCATCAAGAAGCAAAAGGGAAAATTCGATTTTCGTTCGTTTCTCTACGGATCGAATCGATCTTGGATACATCGGAAAGCCCTTGAGTCTAGGATCCATTTCCACCTAACCATCGTGCGTTTCTCTCGAGATCCAAGGAGTTCTCGGTAAGATTATCTTGAAACCCTAAGCTCCAAATAGTGTTTTAATGGAGTTTTCTTTGTTTTCTTTCGATTTCTTGCCGTGAAACTCGGTGTTTGTAAATGCGGGAGTAGTTTTAAGAGTTTTTGGAAACTTTCCCATAACCCTAAAACCGAGTTTCAGTCGAAACCATTCCCGTTTCAAATTTACCCTTCTGGGTTTAATTATGGGTTATAAATTAGTGAAATATTGTTTATTGAAATTCGATTCGGGAAGGGCATAATGTTTCGATACCCATTGAAATCGGGAATATCGAATTTGCTTAAAACCAACTCGAAACACTTTTAAATTGCCTAAAAGCCGGAAAACCAAACCCGAGGCCCATTTTTCTTGAAAGGGCAGAGAGCCTCTTTGGGGGGGTTTGTTGGGTTTTTCGTCGTTTTGTATGTTTAGTTATTGTTTGATCGATAGTTGGTAATTTATTGATTGTGTGATATAATTCAATTTGTAGGTGTTTTTGAACCGCTCGTTTGATCGCTCTTTCGGACTTATGAGCGAAGTCAACTTTTATTAAGGTGAGAATAGTTAGAATTTAAAGTAATCATAGAAAGCGAATAAGTATGATGGTTTGTAGAATTTGAAACTAAGACTAGAATCCGAATCTAAGATTAGAGGGAAGTGAGTTAGTGCCCTTAGGATTAGAAATTAATCCTTTAAGTGAGAACTTAGGAGTTCTCGAGGAAAACATTGAATCTTAGAAGATTCTAAGTTAGATTCGTTTCGAAGCTTAGGTTGGATCATTGGAAGTTAAAAGATCCACTTGTATTTAGAACGATTAATAGAACCTCGGATTATATTGGAAGTTTAGAATCCGGGAAGGTATAGGTTAATCGTTTAAGTTATGATTTTACTTTTAGTATTGTTAGCGGAGTTCAATTTATATATCGTTCTCCCGAGATTCCTATCTATTTTACTTTATGTCTTTACTTTATGCCCCTTTACTTTATACTTGTTTTGGCTACTTTATCATTTACATTTACTTTATTTACTTGTGGAAGCATATGCATAACATATTGCACCATAGCATCTCGCATCATGGAAAAGAAAGTGAGAAGAAAAGAAGGGGGAAGAATGTTGGAGCCTACGGGTAGTGTCCGCATCACCTTCAGAAAAAGAAAAGAAAGTGAGAAAGAAAAGAAGGGGGGAGAATGTTGGAGCCTACGGGTAGTGTCCGCATCACCTTCAGAAAAAGAAGAGAAAGTGAGAAAGAAAAGGAAGGAGAATGATGGATCCTATGGGATAGACCACGTTACCTTCTTCATGTATAAGGGCGTATGCGAATCCTACGGGATGTCCTCATACATTCATGCTTATGAGCGATGAAATAGAGAATCGAGATGTTTTATGTTTATGCAAAGTTTATTTATTTCTCTTATTTATGTTGTAACAAGTAATAGATGAGGTTTTGACCTTAAGAGTTAGTATTATCGTACTTTGGAGAATATGGAATAGAATTACCTAGATTTTGGAGAATTCTAGGAAAGATTGTGTCAGTTAATTGGACACAAATCGGAAATGCGAGTTTGAGGTCTATCTTTACTTTTTATTCTTATTATTCCCACTGGGCTTAAGTTGTTAGCTCATGATATTACAACCAATTTCAGGTAATGCCCTGGCTAGAGGTCGAGGGAGAGGAGGTGGTGCTGCGTGATCGAGGATGATGACCTCGAGATGGACTCAGTTGTTGTAAAGTTTATGTATTACTTTTGTGAACTTTAAAGGATTTTGTGAATTGTACATTGTATTTAGCTCATAAGAGCTTATAGATGTTGTTTTATGATATTACATCCTTGAACTCCTGAATTCGGACTTAATGTTCCATGTGATTTTATTATATTTGAAAATTAGGATATAAACAGGTTTTGGCTAGCCAACTTTCAAACATAACCATGCCAATTTTTCTTAAAATAAAAGACTTCCGCTATGTTTTCAAATTTAAATTATTTAAAAGTGTCAGGTCGTCACAAGTACCATTATCCAAAGTACCCGAAACCAACCTGAAATGCTTCTAAATTACTTAAAATCCTTAAAACCATCTTTATTCCTTCCTTTCCCTTGGGCCGTGGGCTTCATGGGTGAATTTTTGGGGTGTTTTGTCCTTTATTTTATTATCGTGACAATCGTTGTTCATTTCGTAAAATTAATATACTTTAAGTGTATTTTAATTATAGGTTTTGCGCATCGATCGTGAATTTGGTCAACCGGCGTTTTGGAGTTGCTTCAATTATAAGGTGAGTTTAAAATGGTTGTGATTACTTTTATTTTTCCAAATTGCTTGACGATTATGTTCGATCAAGGTTAAGAGGGTTATTAGATTTTAGAACTTATCTAAGAAGATATATAATTGGGAGTTAAGGAAAGTGCATAAGGAAAGAACTAGTTAAGTTTTGTGTTATTTAAAGTAAGATGTTATTGGTGGATTAAGTTATATTCTCGAGGAGAATTAGATTCCGGAAATTGGAGAAGAGTATTAGATACTCCGTTTATTACGAGTGGTTATAAGATAGTTAAAAGAAACTTTTGAGAGATTCTTCGTGTGGAATTGAGTTAGTATGATATTATTAGCTATAGGATTCGGTATTTAGTACTACCAAAGGGGAGTAGTATGTATGGCGTTATGATACGCGTGATAATGTATTTGGTGACAGTGAGGTCACGGTATGGTTGTGTTTGATGACAGTGAGGTCACTGTATGGTTGTATTTGGTGACAGTGAGGTCACGATATGGTTGTGTTTGGTGGCAGTGAGGTCACGGTATGGTTTGTGTTTGGTGGCAGTGAGGTCACGGTATGGTTTGTGTTTGGTGACAGTGAGGTCACGGTATGGTTTGTGTTTGGTGACAGTGAGGTCACGGTATTGTTTGTGTTTGGTGACAGTGAGGTCACGATATGATTTGTGATTGGTGACAATGTGGTCACGGTGTGAATGTGAATGGTGACAAGTGGTCACGGTTGAATTGTGAAATGTGACAATGTGGTCACAATGTGAAATGACGTAAATGACAGAAATTTACTTTGTTATTTACTTTTTTATGCTTTAGTACTTTATTTCACGAGCTTGAATGTTTACTTTTTGAAATTATGATATAGTAGAATGGGATTGTTTTTCTTATGTAAAGTACTTCGGAATATTGAATGGGTAGTAAGAGCACAATAGAATTTTTGGACACATTTTCCAATATGGGATTCGGTCCATAGAAGTTCTTGCATCCATCTTATTCTCACTAGCATTTTTATGCTAATGTTGCTACACTTAAATATTTTTTTTGGTAATACTCGTGGTAGAGGGCGAGGTCGTAGAGGTGGTGTTGTTTGATCGCGAGTAGATGGCTTTGTGGACACGGATTTAGATGTATATTTTGGACATTCCATGAATGCTAGTTGAAACATTATATGTTATTGTCTTTAAACTTATATTTTGTGGCTCATTAGAGCTATGACTTGTTGTACATATGGTCGAGTTTATTTCCTTTGATTTTGTCATAAAATGAAGTATGTACTTCTTTGTTTTTACTTTCTCTGAAATGGGCCCATTTAAACAGGTTTTGGTAGTCCATATTTTAAATGGATACACGCCAAATTTTTACAAAAATAAAATCTTCTGCTATTTATTCTGATTTAAAGATTTGAGAAAATTCGAGTCTTTACAGTTGGTATCAAGGCCTACGGGTTTTGTAGACCACATGCATTGCTTGATTTTCATGTTTTGGTTTAAGTCCTTGTCCAAAGCATCACTCGGATCGACGGCACAAGGTATCCTCTAAATTTGTACTTTATATAATATTTTACCGATAAGTTAAGTGTAGACTTGTAAGTTCCTGTTTTATGTTTGACTCACAAGGAACTTGTCTAATTGTGATTTCAGCATGCCTCCCAAAGTAGCTGCACTTAGGAGGAGTCAGCGTAGTGTACCGGCTACAGTACGAGGCCGAGGTAGAGGTCGAGGTCGTACTAGGGCAGTTACTCCACCTCCGCCTGAGCATCATACTGATGCAAGAGGACCGATCCCGGGTGTTGTGCTTGAGGATGATACTCCAGTTGACGGGCCACCTATGCATGGGGTAGTGTTACTTTTCCCTTGGGGGAATATAAGGAGTTGATACGTGGTGGTGGAGGACACCAGGATCGTGTTGTACCACCTACTAGAGTACTTGTTCCAATTGAGTCACTTGAGAGTAGCGATGCTACTAAGGTTTTGAAGAACTATCTGAGGCATGCTCCTTTTGAGTTTGATGGGACATCTATTGATCCAGTGCTTGCCGAGAGATGGGTTACGAGGGTTAAGAGAGCCCTTGAGTCTATTCGGTGCCCTGAGCGACTGAAGGTCCACTGTGGGACCTATTCTCTGGTTAACGATGCATTATATTGGTGGCGTGGACTTTTTCATTCTTTGAGTCCTACTTTGGTAGTCACCTGGGAGATGTTTAGGGAGAAGTTCTTTGATAAATATTACCCGAAGGATATCAGAGATCAATTAGAGGTATAATTTTTGACTCTGAGATAGGGAGATCGTTCTGTGATTGAGTATGAGAGGGAGTTCGACCATTTGTCCAAGTTTTCTACTGGACAAATCGCCGATTCTGAGAGTAAGAAGAAGAGATTTATTGTGGGCTTGAGAGCTGATATTCGAGGTCATATACGAGCTTTCCGACCTACCACTTATGCTGAGGCTTTAGACTTTGCCTTAGCTTTAGATATCGGGCCTTCTAAGAAAAAGGCCGAGTTAGCTGCTGCACAGACCTCTTCTCAGAAGAGGAAGTCTGAGGATGACCTTTTAGGTCGAGAGACAGAGCCACAGAGACAGGCTCAAGGTAGAGGTGGAGGACAGACCAGACCTCAGTTTCACACAGGACAGAAGACAGGCCAGTCTAGTGTCCAGGCACCGCAAATACCCTACTGTCACAGTTACACTAATTATCATTGGGGAACATGTACTCAGCCCAGGAAATGTTATATATGTGGTCAGGTGGGACATCACATAGTTCATTGTTCCGTAATTCCGCCACCTCCGCAGGCACCTCTTCCACTTGGTATAGTTGTTACAAGTATTTTGTCAGCTTTAGTTCTTGCATTATTTGATTCTCAGGCTAACCATTCCTTTATTTTTCACTTGTTGTTTTGATTATGATGCCAATGTTTACTTATGGTGGACGTATTAATGGGAAGGATAATGAGATAATGTATATGTTGTGTGATCTTTGAATTATCTGATATTATCCATGTTATGTGTTTACTTATGGTGACGTATTAATGGGAAGGATAATGAGATAATGTATATGTTGTGTGATCTTTGCATTATCTGATATTATCCATGTTATATGTTTACTTATGGTGACACATTAATGGGAAGGATAATGAGATAATGTATATGTTGTGTGATCTTTGCATTATCTGATATTATCCATGTTATGTGTTTACTTATGATGGATGTATTAATGGGAGAGGTAATGAGATAATGTATATGTTGTGTGATCTTTGCATTATCTGGTATTATCCATGTTTTGCTCATTGTAATTGAGATATGAAGGATTGTTGGCATCATTTGAGGCACTATACGGTAGGAAGTGCAGATCACCGACTCATGGGGATGAAGTTGGTGAGAGGAAACTTCTAGGACCAGAGTTAGTGTAGATGACTATCGTTTCCATCGCTCTTATCAGATAGAGGATGAGAGTGGCTCAGAGTAGACATGAGAGTTAAGCTGATGAGAGGCGTAGTGCAGTTGATTTGTAGTATGAGATCACGTGTTTTAGAACTGGCACGCATGAGTGATGTTATGAGACTTGGAAATAAATATAAGTAGAGCCGTGGTTTTGGATGCTAGCTAATCTTATGATGAGACGCTGGTTGTGATCCTAGCATCTGAACTAAAGTGTTGAGAAACAAAGTGATCAACTTGGTCAAACTATTGTAGATGAACCAAGTGCTGAAGGAAATTACGTGGGAATGTGAGGACGAATTGTAGTCTAAGTACCCTCGCTTTTCACTTAGTAAGTGCACTTTTCGAGGACGAAAAGTCTTTTGAGGAGGGTGGACTATAACGTCCTGTATTTTGAGGTGAATTTTTTTTATTTAATTATTTATTTACTTAAAGTATTAAAGTTAATTTTAGAATTAGTTATTTAGAATTAAATAGTTAATTTTGTTCGGAAACCGTTTTAATCGCTTAATTAGCCTAAATTTTTTTTGGTTGTATTAATAATTATTAATGGGCCAATTAATAATTATTAATCACCATTAGGCTAGTTTAAATGTTTCGGTTTCGTTTTAAAGGCTTAAAGCAAATAAAGGACGTAGGCGTCATTTCCAATTTCTTAAATATCAAAAACACTATTCATTTATCTCTTTAAATAAGCCAAATTAGACCAAATTTCATCATTTTTCTTCTCCTTCTTCTCCTTTGTCGTGGATATCATTTGGGATTTTCACATTTTTGGTTTTTCTTCAATTCTTGGCGGATCGTCATAATTTCGGTTGCGTTGGATAGCCACGGGCCCGAGCATCATTTCCAACCTATGAATCGATCTTTTTCTCCAATTTCTAAAGGCCTTTAGGTATGTCAAAGTTCTAAACCTAAACTCCAAATAGTGTTTTAATGGAGTTTTTGGTTGAAATCTTCCATTTCTTGCCCGGGAACTCGAAGATTTAAATCGAGGGAGTTGTTTTATGTATATTTAGAACTTTCCCTAAACCCTAGAATCGGGTTTGGCCCAAAGTCATTTCTTTTAATTTTTCTCATATTTGATTATGATTAGGGTTTTCTAAATGATATGTTTTATGATTTTACTTAAATTTTCGGATTTGAACTATTGTCCAAAACCCTAATTTAGGATTACCCATTAATAGTACCATTATCCAAAGTACCCAAAACCAACCCGAAATGCTTCTAAATTGCTTAAAATCCGGAAAACCATCCTTATTCATTCATTTCCCTTGGGCCATGGGCTTCATGGGTGAATTTTCGGGGTGTTTTGTCCTTTATTTTATTAACGTGACAATCGTTGTTCATTTCAATAAATTAATATACTTTAGGTGTATTTTAATTACAAGGTTTTGTGAATCGATCGTGAATTTGGTCAACCGGCATTTTGGAGTTGACTTCAATTATAAGGTGAGTTTAAAATAGTTGTGATTACTTTTATATTTTCGAATTGCTTGATGATTATGTTCGATCGAGGTTAAGTGGGTTATTAGATTTTAGAACTTATCCACGAAGATATATAATTGGGAGTTAAGGAAAGTGCATAAGGAAAGAACTAGTTAAGTTTTGTGTTATTTAAAGTAAGATGTTATTGGTGGATTAAGTTATATTCTCGAGGAGAATTAGATTTCGGAAATTGGAGAAGAGTATTAGATACTCCGTTTATTTCGAGTGGTTATAAGATAGTTAAAAAAAACTTTTGAGAGATTCTTCGTGTGGAATTGAGTTAGTATGATATTATTAGCGATGAGATTCACTATTTAGTACTACAAAAGGGGAGTAGTACGTATGGCGTTATGATACGTGTGATAATGTATTTGATGACAGTGAGGTCACGGTATGGTTGTGTTTAGTGACAGTGAGGTCACGTTATGGTTGTGTTTGGTGACAGTGAGGTCACGGTATGGTTGTGTTTGGTGACAATGAGGTCACGGTATGGTTGTGTTTGGTGACACTGAGGTTACGGTATGGTTTGTGTTTGGTGACAGTGAGGTCACGGTATGGTTTGTGTTTGGTGACAGTGAGATCACGGTACGGTTTGTGTTTGGTGATAGTGAGGTCACGGTATGGTTTGTGTTTGGTGACAGTGAGGTCACGGTATGGTTTGTGTTTGGTGACAATGAGGTCACGATATGATTTGTGATTGGTGACAATGTAGTCACGGTGTGAATGTGAATGGTGACAAGTGGTCACGGTTGAATTGTGAAATGTGACAATGTGGTCACAAGGTGAAATAACGTGTGGAATGACGTAAATGATAGAAATTTACTTTGTTATTTAGTTTCTTATGCTTTAGTACTTTATTTCACGAGCTTGAATGTTTACTTTTCAAAATTACGATATAGTAGAATGAGATTGTTTTTCTTATGTAAAGTACTTGGAAATATTGAATGGGTAGTAAGAGCACAATAGGATTTTTGGACACATTTTTCGATTTGGGATTCGGTCCATAGAAGTGCTTGCATCCATCTTATTCTCGCTAGCATTTTTATGCTAATGTTGCTACACTTAAATTTTTTTTCAGGTAATACTCGTGGGAGAGGGCGAGGTCATGGAGGTGGTGTTGTTTGATCGCGAGTAGATGGCTTTGTGGACACGGACTTACATGTATATTTTGGGCATTTCATGAAAGCTAGTTGAAACATTATATGTTATTGTCTTTAAACTTATATTTTGTGGCTCATGAGAGCCTAAGACTTGTTGTACATATTATCGAGTTTATTTCCTTTGATTTTGCATAAAATGAGGTATGTACTTTTTTTTTACTTTCTCTGAAATGGGTCCATGTAAACAGGTTTTGGTAGTCAACATTTTAAAATTATCCAAGCCAAATTTTTACAAAAATTGTAACGTCCCGTTACTTTTAGAGGTAATTATTTATTTATTTATTTATTTTATTTATTAAAGCTTTTAAAGTTTAGTTTTAATTCAGTAACTTTTATTTTAGTAGCTATTTTCGTCCGAATTAGTTTTTAATCGTTTTAGTACTTTAATTATGTTTTGGTGACATTAATAATTATTAACGGGCCAATTAATAATTATTAATCACCTTTAGATTTATTTACGAGCTTCGGGTTTCGTTTTTAGAGTAAAAGTAATAGAGGGTAGTAGGCGTCTTTACCCGATTTCTTAAATATCACAAAATCACTATTCATCATCTTTAAATATCAACACTTAGACACAAAAAACAGAAATTCTGCATCTTTTCTCCTCCCTACTGCCGTGGGTATCAAAGACCAAAACCCTCCTTCCTTTTTTTTTTATTTTCTTTATTTCTCGGTAGATCGTCTCGATTCTACTACCGTTGGAAAGCCCTTGGCCCGTAGATCTTTTCCAACCTACCGAACATAATTTTCGCTCGTTTTATCGAGGCTTAAAGGTATGTTAAAGTTTCTTATTTTTGTTGTGAATAGTGTTTTAATGGTGGAATTGAGTTGTAATCTTCGAATTCGATCACCAGAGCTTTAAGATATCAATCGGGAAAGTTGTTATAGTCATTTTAGAAACTTTCCCAAAACCCTAAAACCAAGTTTGAGCCGGAAACCCGTTCCTTGTAGTTTTCCTTCTTTTGGCTTGATTTAGGATGTTTAGTTTATTATGTTTTTGCTATTTTCTAATTGTTTCGGAAATGGTTTAATGCTCAAAACCCTAAATTGCGAATACCCATTAAGGTTACCAATCTCCAAAGTACCCGAAACCAAACCAAAATGTCTTTAAAGTGCTTAAAATCCGGAAAACAAATTCCTTTTCTTCCTTTCCCTTGGGCCGTGGGCCTCTTGGCATAAGTTAGGGTTGTTTTGTCTTTTATTTTAGTATCGTGACGATCGTTCTTCGATTCGGTTAATTAATATACTTTAGGTGTATTTAATTATAGGTTTCGTGCATAGATCGTGATTCTTGGTCAACCGGTGTTTCAGAGTTGACTTCGTTTACAAGGTGAGTTTAAAGTGAAAGTTAGTTGTTTTTATGAATTAAGTTTCGTTATGTTATTGTTTATCGAAGTTAAGCGGGATTTAGCTTCTTAGAAGTTAAGTTTGGTTAGAGACTTTAATTCGGAAGTAAGTGGAGGAATTTTGGAACTATAATTAGTTCGATGAAAAGGAAACATCGGAGTGGTTTGAAAGTGTTACAAAGTGAATTGGAGATGATAGAGGAAAGTGGAATGAGAGTTACTTGAGTGGTTGAAAGTTAGTGTAGCTAAAGTGATACACTTGAGTGTTAACTCGTGTAATCTAGATAGTTAGGCTTCGTAACAGCTTAGTAGGATTCTTTGAGATTAACTAACTTTTAGGAAGCTTAACAGTTTGTAAAGTGGCCCATGATAGTATGTTGATTCGGTTCCATACGTATCATGTTGTGAAATGGTGAAATTCCTGATATCCGAAATGGTGAAATTCCTGATACCTGAAATGGTGAAAGTCCTGATATCCGAAATGGTGAAATTCCTGATACCTGAAATGGTGAAAGTCCTCATATCCGAAATGGTGAAATTCCTGATATCCGAAATGGTGAAATTCCTGATACCTGAAATGGTGAAATTCCTGATACCTGAAATGGTGAAAGTCCTGATATCCGAAATGGTGAAATTCCTGATACCGAAATGGTGAAAGTCCTGATAACCGATGATTGAGATATGGTACATGGTAGTACGTGGATTCGGATCCGATGCGTACCATGGTATTATGATCTATGATACGGCACATGATAGTATGTTGATTCGGTTCCATACGTATCATGGTGCGATGGTTGTGATATGGTACGTGGTATGTTGATTTCGATCCATACAATAGCACGATACGATGAAACTTGTTTGGTAATAAGGATAGTTAATGTTAATTTTACCGATTCTTTAGAAACGTGTAGTGAGACTTAGTTGTGAATGTTAATTTTACTTTAAGTCTTTATTTTTCTATCTCATGGTATTGATTGACATGTATGGGTGGCATTCTACTATCGATTGATTGTATGGAAATTTGGAAGTGTGGATGTGAGTAGTATTGGGCATTATAGGCCTTTGGACACGATTTCGGTTATGAGATTTTGTTCATAGGATTACTTGCTTTCGTTTTACTCTCACTAGCATGTTATGCTAATGGTGCTACACTTAAAATTTTCAGGTAAACCTCGAGCTAAGAAGCGTGGTAGAGGAGGTGGAGCCGCGTGACTGATCGAGAGGGTGTATGGACAATACTAACAACTCATTTTGTTTAGCATTCATTGAAATGCTTGTAAAATTATTCCATCTTTACATAACTTGTGTCTTTTTGAGCCCGAAAGGGTATTTGTGTAAAATATGTCTATGTTTTATGGTCTAAATGTCTTTTGGAATGCGAAATTCCCGATTTATCGCTTTTTCTGGAATTTGGGTTGTAAACAGGTTTTGGTTATTCGATTTTTAAACGAACCCATGCCGTTTTTCTTTAGAAATTGAGTCTTCCGCTGTGCATTTGAATTTGAAGAATTTAACGGAAAGCGGGTCGTTACAAAAATAAAGTCTTCCGTTGTTTATTCTGATTTAAAGATTTGAGAAAATTCGAGTCTTTACACATTTACACAAGATGAAATTCATAACTTTCCTATAAATTAACGATATCAGTGCAATATCTAAATATTTTAGGAACTTTAGAAAACTCCTTTGGTGTACCGATTCGAGACCTGAACAAGTGGCGCCACAACTTCTATTGATCACAGAAGTATATTATCTCTAGTTCGACTAAAGATAATGTTCATTGGAGAATTAGCAGGAACACAAGGATAAAGCTATAATTATAGGGGTAAAACGGTAAATTTATTCACCTGTAATAATTAGGGATCAACGTGAAGGATATATCACATATATAAATAAACATAAACTAAATGGACATAACTCATCTATAGTGAGGGGAGTTCAGCTATGAATCTATAGTGGAATTATTCATAGTTAGATAATAAGTAATTAACTGATTATGAGTTAATCACTTAATTGACTAATTATTAAGCTCATGATCTATAGGTCCATCGGGTCACTATGTTAGGCCAAATATCGCAGTCGCGAAATCAAGTAGAAAAAACAGAAATTTTGAGTAAAGTGAATTACTTAAATAGGCAATATTAATTGTTTAAATATTGATCAGTATATTTAAACGGTAATTAATATAAACATTGTTAATTGTTTAAATAATGAGTTTATGTAACGACCCGTTATTTTGTGATAAAAAAAAAACTTTTATTTATTTTATTTTAATTTGAGTAATTAAAATTCATTTATTTATTATTAAATTAGAATTTAGTAATTTATTTCATTTTAATTCCTTTTTATGGCTTTATTTATTTAAATACGTTTTAATGGTATTAATAATTATTAACGGGCCAATTAATAATTATTAATCACCATTGGGATAGTTTGAGATGTTCGGGATTCGTTTTTAAGCCAAAAGTCATAAAAGGGCAAAGTTGTAATTACCCAATTTACAAAAATATCTAAAAACACTATTCAATTGTCTTTAAAGCTCACCATTGACCACAAATTGACCAAAATTCTCTCATTTTCTTCTCCTCCAAGCCGTGAGCTTCAAAGGCCAAAGGAAGAAATTTTGATTTCATTCGTTTCTTGCCCGATCGACTTGATTCCGGGTCCATTGGAAAGGTATCGGTCGTACGAGTCTTTCCCACCTAGCCTTCGTCCGTTTCTCTAGAGATCCGAGGAGTTCTCGGTAAGAATCTCTTGAAACCCTAAGCTCCAAATAGTGTTTTAATGGAGTTTTACTTGTTTTCTTTCGATTTCTTGCCGTGAAACTCGGTGTTTGTCAATTCGGGAGTAGTTTTAAGTGTTTTTGGAAACTATTCCATAACCCTAAAACCGAGTTTCAGTCGAAACCCTTTCCGTTTGAAATTTACCCTTTTGGGATTGAAAATGGGTTAGAAATTAATGAATGAATGTTTATTTAAATTCAATTCGGGAAAGGGATTAATGTTCAAAAACCCTAATTATCGATACCCATTGAAATCGGGATTATCAAATTTGCTTAAAACCAACTCAAAACGTATTTAAATTGCCAAAAAGCCAAAAAACCAAACCCGAGACCTTTGTTTTTAGGGAGGGCCGAGAGCCTCTTTGAAGGGGTTTGGTGGATTTTCCGTCTTTTTGCTTGTTTCATCGTTGTTTAATCGTTAGTTGGTAATTTATTAATTTTCGGGATATTAATCCTTTTGTAGGTGTTTTTGAACCATTTGTTTGATCGCTCTTCCGGTGCTTGGGAGCGAAGTCTTCACTTTTAATTAAGGTGAGAATGATTAGAATTTAAAGTAACTATAGAAAGCAAATAAGTACGTTGATTTGTAGTTTCGGAACTAAGATTAGAATCCAACCTAAGATTAGAGGGAGTGAGTTAGTGCCTTAGGATTTTGAGTTAATCCTTTAGGCGAGAAACTTAGGATTTCTCGATGAAAACCTCGAATCTTAGAAGATTCTAAGTTAGATTAGTTTCGGAGTTTAAATTGGATCATTTGGAAGTTTAAGGATACAAGACTTTGATAATGATTGGTTGTTAGAACCTCGGATTATTGGAAGTTTAGAATCCTTGAAAGTTTAGGTTAATCGTTATAGTTTGACCTTTACTTTTATTATTGTTAGCGGAGTTCGATCGATATATCGTTCGTCCGAATTCTATCTATTTTACTTTATGCCCTTTTACCTTACGTTCTTTACTTTATGTCCCTTTACTTTATGCTTATTTCGGATGCTTTATCATTTACTTTTATTTTATTTACTTATGCAAGCATATGTAAACATATGCATAACATCTCGCATCATTGAAAAGAAGTTGAATTGTAAGTTGCGACGCACATATTACTTCCTTATGTGGAGTTGAATTGTAAGTTGTGGACGTACATATTACTTCTCATGCATAGAAGTTGAATTGTAAGTTGCGACGCACATATTACTTCCTTATGTGGAGTTGAATTGTAAGTTGTGGACGTACATATTACTTCTCATGCATAGAAGTTGAATTGTAAGTTGCGAACGTACATATTACTTCCTTACGTGGAGTTGAATTGTAAGTTGCGGACGTACATATTACTTCCTCATGCATAAAAGATATTGTGGAATCCTACGGGATGTCTTTATACAATCATGATTATGATTGGTGATATAGGGAATCGAGATGTTATATGTTAAACAAAGTTTATTCACTTTACTTTATTTGTCATAACAAGTTAATAATTGAGAATTGACTACAAGTGTAGTAATGTCATACTTGGAAGAATATGGATAGAATTACCTAGAGTTTGGAGAACTTTAGGAGTAGAATGTGTCAGTTTAATTGGACACAAATCGAAATGCGAGTTTGAGGTCTATCTTTACTTTTTATGCTTATTATTCTCACTGGGCTTAGTTTGTTAGCTCATGATATTACAACCAATTTCAGGTAATGCCTTGGCTAGAGGTCGAGGAGGAGGAGGTGGTCGTCGCGTGATCGAGGGATGCTGACCTCGAGATGGACTAATGGATTTGTAAAGTCTATGTTTTATTTTGTGAATTTTAAAGACTTTGATTATTTTGTATCATATTTTGGCTCATAAGAGCTTCTGGATGATGTTTTTATGATATTATATATTTGAACTCCTGATTTGGACTTAAAGTCCATGAGATTTTATTAGATGTGAAATTAGGATGTAAACAGGTTTTCGGCATGCCAATTTTCAAACAAAACCATGCCAATTTTTCGTAAATTAAAAGACTTCCGCTGTTTTCTCTGATTTTAAATTATTTAAAAGTGACGGGTCGTCACAGTTGGTATCAGAGCCGACGGGTTCTGTAGACTACATGCGATGCATGTTTGTATTTCATGTTTTGTTTTAAGTCCATTCTCGAAAGTCATCATCTGAGATCAGCAGCACCAGGTATTCCTAGACCTTATCTTTAAACTCGCATTTCATTTCGATTTGGTAAAAGAGTGGTAAATCCTCTTTTACAAGTGACTTATCTTGTTTTATTGACTTTATTTCAGTATGCCTCCTAGAAGGGGGGCTAGACGAGCTGGAGTGAGAGGTAGAGGTAGAGGCAGAGCTCGGAGCCCTACACCTCCACCACCTCCACCTGTGATTCCTATAGTACCTCCGCCAGTGATTCCTGTTATACCGCCACCTGTTCAGGGGTGAGGAGTTTATATTTCTGAGGAGGATTATCTGTGATTATTGCGAGATGCTGGTAGACCAGTATTGCCTGTTGTACCACCACCTAGACCAGCTGATGTGGCAGTTGATCAGGTTGGATCTACCGAGGCTGCTAGGTTTTTGAGAGAGTATAGTAGACATGCACCTGGTGAGTTTAATGGTAGATCTTTGGATCCATCTTTTGCTGAGCTCTGGATTGATAGAGTTGAGAGAGCTTTCGAGTTTATCAGGTGCCCGGACCATCTGAAGGTCCATTGTGGTACGTATTCTTTGGTTGATGATGCTCTATACTGGTGGAGAGGTCTCCATAGATCACTTTCTTTGACTATGGAGGTTACTTGGAAAGTATTTCGTGAGAAGTTTTATGAGAAATACTATCCTGCGGATTTGAGAGATAGATTGGAGGTGGAATTTCTGACCCTGAAACAGGGTGATAGCTCGGTGACCGAGTATGAGCGAGAGTTTGACCGACTGTCTAGATTTGCTCCTGGACAGGTTGCTGATCCTGAGAGCAAGATGAGGAGATTTTTGGTAGGGCTGAGAGCCGAGATTAGGGGTCTTTTACGCACCCTGCGTCCGACTACCTACGAGGAGGCTTTAGAGTTTGCCCTTTCTTTAGATTTGGCATCTGAAGAAAGGAAGGGCAAACTAGCTGCTACCGGAGAGACTTCCTCTCATAAGAGGAAGGTAGAGGATGACCGTACTGGTCGAGTACCACCGCCACAGCAGAGACAGTATCAGCAGCAGCAGGCTCGGGGTGGGATTGATTTGGACCAGGAGAGCACGAGGCAGCTCCCCGCCACTTGTATGTTATACTTGTGGTCAGGAGGGTCATATATCTAGTCGGTGTAGGACTTATCAGGCTCGGCTACCACAGTATGGTTACCCAGGACAGGGTATGCAAGAGAGACCTTACCAGGCACCACCGCTTTATATGCTCCTCCAGGTTAGAGGTAGAGGTCATGACCGAGGCAGAGGTCGGGATCGGGCACAGGGACGGTTTAGAGGTAGAGGTCGGGGTGGCCAGGCACGCAGTTTAGACTTCCTTGTTGTTCGGCCGCCACGATTTTACCTCCACCACCACCGAGATTTCCTCCACCGCCACGTCGATTACCGCCTCCACCGCTCGATGATCGGCCCGAGTTTATGGTACTAGAGAGGAGGCAGAGGCCGCAGTCATCGTAGTTACCTGGTACTTTGTGATTTTGGGCCATTCGGCCTTTGTTTTATTTGATTCTGGAGCTAGCCACTCTTTTATTTCTTATGCATTTGTTGAGTCGGCTATGCTTGAGTCTGTACCGTTAGGGTTTGAGATGCGTGTTTCGACCCCAGTGGGGAAGTTTATTATTGCTGATAGTATGATTAGCACAGATGATTTGTGTTTTATGGGTTGTTGTTTGCATGCTACTTTGATTATCATGCCTATATCTGATTTCGATGTGATTTTGGGTATGGATTGGCTATCAGCTAATCGTCCCACTATTGATTGCACTGCGAGAGTGGTTGATTTTATGAGTCCATGTGGGACTAGTGTACGTTTTCGTGGGACTAGCAGTAGATCAGTACCCATTTTGATATTGATGTTAGAAGCTAGTACGCTTCTAAGTGATGGAGCCTTGGGCTATATAGCTAGTGTGGTTGACACTTCTATACCAGAGGCTAGTTTGAGTTCAGTGCCTATAGTGAGGGATTTCATTGATGTCTTCCCTGATGAGTTACCCGGTTTGCCACCGGTGAGACAGTTTGATTTTTGGATTGAGGTTGCTCCTGGGGATGGCTCCATTGTCCAAAGCACCCTATCGTATGGCACCAGTGAGTTGAAAGAACTCCAGGAGCCGATTCTGAGGGACTTTTAGACTTGGGGTTTATACGCCCAAGTGTTTCACGATGGGGAGCCCCGGTGTTGTTTGTGAAGAAGAAAGACGGTTCTATGCGATTGTGCATTTATTATAGAGAGTTGAACAGGTATTCTGATGAAGAACAAGTATCCTTTGCCCAGGATAGATGACTTGTTTGATCGATTGAGGGGAGCCACTATCTTTTCGAAGATAGATTTGAGATCTAGCTATCATCGAGTTGAGGATTCGGGATGAGGATATTCCCAAGACCGCATTCAGGACGCGTTATGGACATTATGAGTTTGTAGTTATGTCCTTTGGCTTGACTAACGCGCTGCGCAGCTTTTATGGACCTTATGCACACGGTGTTTAGGAGGTTCATTGACTCTTTTGTGATTGTTTTTATTGATGATATCTTGGTTTATTCCAAGACAGAGGAGTTGCATGCTATACACCTTCGAGAGGTTCTGACAGTACTACGAGATCAGAGATTGTATGCCAAGTTCTCTAAGTGTGAGTTTTGGCTGAGGGAAGTGGCATTTTTAGGCCACGTAGTATCGAGTAGAGGAGTATCTGTTGATCCCTCTAAGATTGAGGCAGTTACTAACTGGCCTAGACCGACGAGTGTGGCTGATATTCGCAGTTTTCTGGGACTTGCAGGCTATTATAGGCGGTTTGTGCAAGATTTCTCCAAGATTGCTTCAGCCTTGACACGTTTGACCCGGAAGGGGGTTGATTTTATATGGTCTGAGGATTGTGAGAGGAGCTTTAAGGAGCTCAATAGGAGGCTTGTGACAGCACCTGTTCTAGTGTCGCCTGATAGGTCTGGTGGTTTGACTGTGTATACAGATGCTTCCCACAGAGGTTTGGGATGTGTGTTGATGCAGCATGGTAAAGTTATTGCTTATGCTTCTCGTCAATTGAAGGAGCATGAGAAGAAATATCCGACTCATGGATTAGAGTTGGCAGCTGTTGTGCATGCATTGAAAATATGGAGGCATTATTTGTATGGTGAGAAGATTATGATATTTACTGACCATAAGAGTCTCAAATATTTCTTCACTCAGAAGGAATTGAATATGAGACAGCGGAGATGGTTAGAGCTCGTCAAGGATTATGACTGTGACATTCAGTATCATCCTGGGAGAGCCAATGTAGTGGCCGACGCGCTCAAGAGGAAGTCTTCTCATTCATCAGCTTTGTCAGCCTTACCTTTGAGATTGAGGTGGGATATGGAACGAGCTGAGATAGCATTGCTTACTGCCGAGGTCACTGTGAGTCTAGCTAGTTTGACTGTGGGGCCTACTTTGAGGCAGAGGATGATTGATGCCCAGAGGGGAGAGGTTCATTTGCAGGCCGGTTTTAGAGAGGCTGAGTCAGATGTACCTAGTCATTTTACCTTATCTACAGACAGTGCTCTGATGTATCGTAAGAGGCTATGTGTGCCTTTAGGATCGACTTTTAGAAGGGAACTGTTGGAGGAGGCTCACAGTTCTATCTTCTCTATACATCCAGGTAGTACGAAGATGTACAGGGACCTGAGAGAGCACTATTGGTGGCCGGGGATGAAGTTTGAGATAGCGGACTTTGTTAGTAGATGTTTGACTTGTCAGCAAGTCAAAGCTTTGAGGAAGAGTCCATCGGGTTTGCTTAACCCTCTGAGTGTGCCAGAATGGAAATGGGAGGAGATTTCCATGGACTTTATCAGTGGTTTGCCGAGGACGCCCAAGGGTTATGATACCATTTGGGTGATTGTAGACCGTTTGACGAAGACCGCGCACTTTATACCTGGGAGGACCACCTACCCAGTGGAGACTTGGGCACAGTTGTATCTACG
This sequence comes from Gynostemma pentaphyllum, assembly GCA_028015215.1. Lineage (NCBI taxonomy): Eukaryota > Viridiplantae > Streptophyta > Magnoliopsida > Cucurbitales > Cucurbitaceae > Gynostemma > Gynostemma pentaphyllum. The sequence continues at coordinate 36,240,974 of CM051353.1, read as the reverse complement.
GGAGATCGTTAGATTACATGGTGTGCCAGTGAGGATTGTTTCTGATCGGGACACTCGTTTTGTCTCGAAGTTTTGGCAGAGCTTGCATTCAGCTATGGGTACAGGCTTGGATTTTAGCACAGCTTTTCACCCCCAGACAGATGGTCAGACCGAGAGAGTTAACCAGATTCTGGAGGACATGTTGAGGGCTTGTGTTCTTGATTTTGGAGGCAGTTGGGATTCTCAGTTGTACTTGGTAGAGTTTGCTTATAATAACAGCTACCAGGCTACCATTGAGATGGCACCTTTTGAGGCACTTTATGGTAGAAAGTGTCGATCTCCAGCTCACTGGGATGAGGTTGGAGAGAGAAGGCTTTTGGGACCCGAGTTGTTACAGTTGACTAGTCAGTCTATTGACTTGATCAGAGAGAGGATGAGGGTTGCCCAGAGCAGACAGAAGAGTTATGCAGACAAACGACGTAGTCCACTTGAGTTTTCAGTAGGGGACCACGTGTTTTTGAAGGTAGCACCTATGAAGGGTGTTATGAGATTCGGGAAGAAGGGTAAGCTGAGCCCTAGATTTATTGGCCCATTTGAGATACTCGATCGAGTAGGAGCAGTGGCTTATCGATTGGCTTTACCACCTTCTTTATCGGCAGTTCATAATGTTTTCCATGTATCTATGCTTCGGAAGTACATGGCAGATCCTTCACACGTGATTGATCATGAGCCGATAGTTTTGGATGCTAGTATGTCTTATGAGGAGACACCAGTTGAGATTTTAGCATTCGAGCAAAAGGTGTTGAGAAACAAGACTATACACTTGGTGAAAGTCCTTTGGAGGAATCAAGTGTCAGAAGAAGCTACGTGGGAGCGTGAGGATGATATGCGAGCAAAGTACCCTCAGCTTTTCACTTAGTAAGTTTACTTTTCGGGGACGAAAAGCCTTTTTAGGAGGGTTGACTGTAACGTCCCGTTATTTTGTGATAAAAAAAAAACTTTTATTTATTTTATTTTAATTTGAGTAATTAAAATTCATTTATTTATTATTAAATTAGAATTTAGTAATTTATTTCATTTTAATTCCTTTTTATGGCTTTATTTATTTAAATACGTTTTAATGGTATTAATAATTATTAACGGGCCAATTAATAATTATTAATCACCATTGGGATAGTTTGAGATGTTCGGGATTCGTTTTTAAGCCAAAAGTCATAAAAGGGCAAAGTTGTCATTACCCAATTTACAAAAATATCTAAAAACACTATTCAATTGTCTTTAAAACTCACCATTGACCACAAATTGACCAAAATTCTCTCATTTTCTTCTCCTCCAAGCCGTGAGCTTCAAAGGCCAAAGGAAGAAATTTTGATTTCATTCGTTTCTTGCCCGATCGACTTGATTCAGGGTCCATTGGAAAGGTATCGGTCGTACGAGTATTTCCCACCTAGCCTTCGTCCGTTTCTCTCGAGATCCGAGGAGTTCTCGGTAAGAATCTCTTGAAACCCTAAGCTCCAAATAGTGTTTTAATGGAGTTTTACTTGTTTTCTTTCGATTTCTTGCCGTGAAACTCGGTGTTTGTCAATTCGGGAGTAGTTTTAAGTGTTTTTGGAAACTATTCCATAACCCTAAAACCGAGTTTCAGTCGAAACCCTTTCCGTTTGAAATTTACCCTTTTGGGATTGAAAATGGGTTAGAAATTAATGAATGAATGTTTATTTAAATTCAATTCGGGAAAGGGATTAATGTTCAAAAACCCTAATTATCGATACCCATTAAAATCGGGATTATCGAATTTGCTTAAAACCAACTCAAAACGTATTTAAATTGCCAAAAAGCCAAAAAACCAAACCCGAGACCTTTGTTTTTAGGGAGGGCCGAGAGCCTCTTTGAAGGGGTTTGGTGGATTTTCCGTCTTTTTGCTTGTTTCATCGTTGTTTAATCGTTAGTTGGTAATTTATTAATTTTCGGGATATTAATCCTTTTGTAGGTGTTTTTGAACCATTTGTTTGATCGCTCTTCCGGTGCTTGGGAGCGAAGTCTTCACTTTTAATTAAGGTGAGAATGATTAGAATTTAAAGTAACTATAGAAAGCAAATAAGTACGTTGATTTGTAGTTTCGGAACTAAGATTAGAATCCAACCTAAGATTAGAGGGAGTGAGTTAGTGCCTTAGGATTTTGAGTTAATCCTTTAGGCGAGAAACCTAGGATTTCTCGATGAAAACCTCGAATCTTAGAAGATTCTAAGTTAGATTAGTTTCGGAGTTTAAATTGGATCATTTGGAAGTTTAAGGATACAAGACTTTGATAATGATTGGTTGTTAGAACCTCGGATTATTGGAAGTTTAGAATCCTTGAAAGTTTAGGTTAATCGTTATAGTTTGACCTTTACTTTTATTATTGTTAGCGGAGTTCGATCGATATATCGTTCGTCCGGAATTCTATCTATTTTACTTTATGCCCTTTTACCTTACGTTCTTTACTTTATGTCCCTTTACTTTATGCTTATTTCGGATGCTTTATCATTTACTTTTATTTTATTTACTTATGCTAGCATATGTAAACATATGCATAACATCTCGCATCATTGAAAAGAAGTTGAATTGTAAGTTGCGACGCACATATTACTTCCTTATGTGGAGTTGAATTGTAAGTTGTGGACGTACATATTACTTCTCATGCATAGAAGTTGAATTGTAAGTTGCGACGCACATATTACTTCCTTATGTGGAGTTGAATTGTAAGTTGTGGACGTACATATTACTTCTCATGCATAGAAGTTGAATTGTAAGTTGCGAACGTACATATTACTTCCTTATGTGGAGGTTGAATTGTAAGTTGCGGACGTACATATTACTTCTCATACATAGGGAGTTGAATTGTAAGTTGCGACGCACATATTACTTCCTTACGTGGAGTTGAATTGTAAGTTGCGGACGTACATATTACTTCCTCATGCATAAAAGATATTGTGGAATCCTACGGGATGTCTTTATACAATCATGATTATGATTGGTGATATAGGGAATCGAGATGTTATATGTTAAACAAAGTTTATTCACTTTACTTTATTTGTCATAACAAGTTAATAATTGAGAATTGACTACAAGTGTAGTAATGTCATACTTGGAAGAATATGGATAGAATTACCTAGAGTTTGGAGAACTTTAGGAGTAGAATGTGTCAGTTTAATTGGACACAAATCGAAATGCGAGTTTGAGGTCTATCTTTACTTTTTATGCTTATTATTCTCCTGGGCTTAGTTTGTTAGCTCATGATATTACAACCAATTTCCAGGTAATGCCTTGGCTAGAGGTCGAGGAGGAGGAGGTGGTCTCGCGTGATCGAGGGATGCCGACCTCGAGATGGACTAATGGATTTGTAAAGTCTATGTTTTATTTTGTGAATTTTAAAGACTTTGATTATTTTGTATCATATTTTGGCTCATAAGAGCTTCTGGATGATGTTTTTATGATATTATATATTTGAACTCCTGATTTGGACTTAAAATCCATGAGATTTTATTAGATGTGAAATTAGGATGTAAACAGGTTTTCGGCATGCCAATTTTCAAACAAAACCACGCCAATTTTTCGTAAATTAAAAGACTTCCGCTGTTTTCTCTGATTTTAAATTATTTAAAAGTGACGGGTCGTCACAGTTTATTTAAACAGGAAATTAATAATGAAATATTTTTAATTAGACATTATTAATTATTTAAATATTGAGTATATTTAAATGGTAATTAATAATTTATAATTAATTGATAATTATTAATTGTTTAAATAAATAATTTTATTTGAACGAAAAATTAATTAATTAATAATAAAATATTGTCAATTATATAGACACCCATTTTCGTCCGGTAATATTTAAAATTAACAAAATTTACATATTTCGAAAAAATAAAAAAAATTGACTTTGGTTTGAAATGTGGTCTTTTCTTTGACATGATTTGTTTAATTTGGATTTGAAAATAAAAATTTAAATTTAAATTAGCATTTTTAAAATTGATTTGAATTGAAATTTAATTTTAAAAGATTTGGAAAATAATTTTTAAATGAGAATCAATTTAAACATGGAAAAGATGAGTACGAAAATTATTAGATATTTTTTTATAATCATGGGAAAGAATAAAAGATTTTATTTTATTTTGATTTTCATTAATTAAATTTTCCTTTTTTGGTTTTTTCTATTGGCTATAAAAAGGACCCTCCTACAACCCTAAAACATAATATTCACAAGAGCAAAAACCTTGAAGTTTTCTCTACATCTCTCCTTTTCACGGCCATAACCTTTCTCCTCTTGCTTTCTAAAAACCCAAAACCATTCACAAGAGCCTCCCTCCCTTCATCATTTTTGCTCTCCTCATCATCTTCTTGATTCGCTTATTGGAACTCAGGGCTACACATTTGTAAGGTTCTATCGAACCAAGGTAAAATCTTTTTCAATTAAAAATGTAGTCATACATATGTTGCTGTTTTGTTTTATTTGCTTTCGTGATTTTTTTATACTGATTTAAATTTTTTTAAAATTTTTATCCGAAAATATACTTAAATACGAACCCATAGGAAAAAGAATCAATCGATTTAGATTTGTAGTTTAAAAGTTATGATTTTTTGAAGTTTGATGTTCATATAAATTCACTGTTACGAAAATTTCTGAGCACTTACTATTACTTGATTTTTCGACACTGATTCTTTGAAATTAAATATTTATGGTTATTTTTCTATGAAATAGACTCGTAAATAAAGATTTAGAAACAAGAATCACCCTGTTTCGATTAGTATTGAAAAAGATATGATTTTTTAAAGTTGGTGTAAATTCTGCAGAAATTTATGTAGTAAAACCGAGGCTGAAACTTTTTGACATGAAAATCTGATTTTTTTTTCTTACAAAGTGTGTGTACTTTTCGATATTAGAAATCAATCTTGGATGAACCTAGAATATTTAGAAGAAAGAATCAAGTAAAAATATATTTTTTTTATAAAGTTATGAATTTCTAAAGTTGAGGTGTTATATTTGGGAAGATTGTACTGAATTTATTTGTTTGCCATATTTTTGAATTTGATTGCCATATTTTATGTTTTCTATTTATTGTCCCCAAATTAAGGTAAATCTTGAATTGATTTGTTAATATTATATTGATGTATATTGGATTTTCAAAAAAATAAAGAAGTTTGAATTTATTAGGATACTAATTTTCCAACTTCCTAAAAAAAACATAATTTGTTGAAATTACCAAATTTTTGAATAGAATTGGAATTAATTAGGATACTAATTTTCCAAAACTTAAAAATTAAATTTAAATATAGAATTGGAATTAATTAGAATACTGATTTTCCAACTCAAAAAATAACAATGAAATTGTAAATATAGAAGTTAGAATTTATTAGGGTTTTAATCTACCATCTTTCCAAAAACTCAAAATATTAATAATATAAGCCTTAAATAAAAATTGAAATTTATTAGGATATTAATTGTCCATTTATACCATAAATAAAACATTTGTCAAATAAATTTTCCCATTTAAAATCTAGAGGCCAAAAGTCAAACTTACCCTAAACCTAATTTTGAGCTAAAAGTTAAATAATAATAAAGATAAAAAATTTATAATTAATTAAAATATTCATTTTTAAAACTTAAACATAAAAAACAAACCAACAAATTGTTTTCGAAAACTCCGACGACGGAATATGGGGCGTTGGAATACCATGCTCCTAAATATTCTTGAGGTAAGGAATTTTTTTCTCTCGGAATACTGAGTTAAAATTCCCGACAATATTTTTCCTAATGGCTTTACGCCACTCATACTTATTTAATCATGCCTTATTACTAAAGTATTGATTAATAAAACATGAGACATTTAAAAATAACCAAAAAAAATAATTTTGTTTTATTGATAAAGGCTTTCTTTAATAATACACCAAATAAAATAAAAAAAACAACAATCGTTTTTAAAACGAACATAATAGGGTGCTAATACCTTCCCTATGTGTGAATGAACTCCCGAACCTATAGTCAAAAGTTAGTAGACCATCCTTAGTTAATGAATAGGTGACTAATCACACCTAATTTAGAAATCTAATGATTAGTGGCGACTCCCTTTTTATTTTTCCGCGTCGCGTTTTCGTAGCGACAGCATGGCGACTCCACTGGGGACACTTTGAGAGTCTTGTTGTTTTAAGCTTATTTGGTTGTACTATTGTTTGAGCTTTACTTGTTTTGTTTATATTTGATGTTATTGCATGGTTGCACACACTTTCACAGCCCTCTACCCGGGCTTCACCCTTTAGAAATAGTTTGGGATGGTAGTGTTGCCTTCGTGGAGTTTACTCCCGTGCAGGGCCACGAAACTTCCCGCCAAGTCAACCTGACCAGAATACTGGAAGGGCTACTTTGTTATGATTGGTTTAATTTTATCAGAATACTGATAAATAAATAAAAAAAACTATCATGACAAAGAAATCTTGGGGGCCTTTCAACCTTTTTAGATAGAGCTTAATGCCACACATCATCCTCACATGCTATATGTTATTTTTACTTCGATGTTTGTTTGTGTGTGTTCATTTTTCGAGTTCATTTACTAGAAAAAAAAAGCATCAACCATTTGATTAATAAAATAAAAAGGAAAAATCATCTTGTTCCTCACATTCATCTTTCTAAAATATGCAAAGAAAGCTAAAAAAAAATTGTTCATTCTTCCATGCATTTTGAACATGAAATACACATCATTGTTTTCATTTATGCATCTTGCATTAGAGTATTTCCTTCTCATAATTTTTTTTTTCAGAAACAAAATGATGACTCTGAAGAAGGATTTATTTCTCAGCATTTATACTGTAAATATTCATAATGCATTCACAAAAAAAAAGTACATTGGATTTTAATCATTTCATGCATAATCAATTTATACATATTTATCAACTTTACTAATTCATGCATATTAGATCCAAACACGTCACACATGTGCATTGCATTTAAGAAAAAAAAATAAAATAAAGGATTTCATTTCTCATGCATTTTTTTTAATAAAAAAGAAAATCAATAAAAAAAAAAGAGTTTTTGCTTTTTATCCAAATCATGCATTGTATTTCTTAGATAATGATCAATATTTGAAAAAGAATTATCAAAATAGTCCAGTTGATTTAGCTTCATCTTCGTTAATGAGCTATCATGAAATTTGAAATCATAATGAAAAAAGAGGACTCATTTATGTGGGAAGAAGTTTAAAAAAAAAAAAAGTGAAGGAGAAAATGAAATAAAAAATGAAATTAAAAAAAAAAGTGAATGTCACCATGGACCCTAAAATAATTTTGGGCTTATTATTTACAACTCTTGCTCATCATCAAGCCTCTGTATGCTTTGATAATAACCATCATTTCTTCTTAGCCTTCATTGCAGTATTACCATGTCTCTTTACTACTGATTCACGACCCAACCATTTTTCAAGCCCAACACCATTTTGCTAGCCATACATGCCCGAGTTATAACATGAGTAATCTCTCATCAATTCATTCTCGTCATTTTACTGAGATAGTTGATTATTTCTCTCCTTACCCATATAGTCTAGCTTATTGCTACTAGCCAACCAAACTTGGGCTACAGTTGAACCAAAATCTTCCTTGACTCACCCTGCAACACTACACTGGGGGAAATTGTCCATGTTTGTATCATCCATCTTGACCAATTTCATAAAGACTTGAGTTATTAATCAAACCAATTTCATATCGACCCACCATTGTTAGCCCAACACTGGGGCAATTGACCTTTTTCCTCTTCTTCTTCATACCCATATATATCATGCCATGTGTTCAACCCTTTAGAGCCTAAATTCATATGTGAAGAGGAGTTTTTAGAAGTAATGAAATAGTGTTAAGACATTGAGTCAAATATTTTTACATCTCGAATTTGTGATAGCATGCATGTCTCTTGCATTTCATTGTTACTTCTTCAAAATTTCTATATGGCCATGCTCATTGAAACCGTTTCTTTAACTCAGCCTTTTCTCCGACCTAAACTATAGTGGATCAATTCTCAAGACAATGAATGAAAGGATTAAATATACTGACAATCCATGAGTAAACTTTTTCTGCATTGCTAGAAGCAGCTACCAAAGTGTGTGAGAAGATAATGAGGAATATCAATTTTTGATTGTCTTGAAAGCAGATAAATCAATACAAGGAGATTTATGAAGAGAGATATTAGAAAGTTTTATTAAAGGTCCAAGTTGGTTGTTTTGAAGTTGTCATCAAGGACTAAAGGATTTGACTTCCGAGTACTTATTTTATCTGGCTGTATCACATGATTTGTAAAATGATTGATAAGTTTTCATAGGTCTTGGGAAGAAGAACATATCTACCTTGGGTTTTGTTACATATTTGTTGGATTCCTTAACAAAGTTAGCATTGTTCATATTGTGATTTTGACGTTGAGGTGTTAACTGTAGTCACTTGCAAAAAAAAAAAATCAAAAATGTGAAAAAGCAAAAAAAAACCAAAAAAAAAAAAAAAAAAAAAAAAAAAGAAGAAGAAAAAAGAGAAAGGAAAGAATGAAAGAAAGAAAGAAAGAAAGTCATAGAACAAATGAAAAAAGAGATTGAGAAAGCAAGGACCAAGTCATATACTTTATGTTTCTTTCGATACTGTCAGATATGACCAACACTTAAGCATTTTCAGGGCTCCAATTTGAAATAACTTGGACAATATGCTCAAACGCTAAGAGAGCTTAGAATGATAAGCAACAACCCATATGAGAATGAGTATATATCATATCAGTCATTGATTGTTAGACCCGTGGAGTCGAGTGCAATGCAGGAAAAGAATAATCATGGGAAGTCATGTGTCTTCGATCCTTACAAGAGTTGTCTGAAGAATTGTCCACTTTGACCTTTTTTCATTAACACTTTTTGTATTACTTTCTTCATACACACCTTGAGATCTTTGAGATCCATTTCCTATGATTAATCATGTTTCTATTTTGATTGAACATGAAATTTCAAAGTATCATCCAAATCTCATACTCATATGACTTATCATCCTTCCTGAATCCTTCCACTTCAAAGTCATATTCTCATATCTTTAATGCATTGAGTCATCTACTCTTTCACCATCATTATTATGCTTGTTTGTTGCAAATTTGAGATAACAAAAATGACTTATCATCATTATTCTCATACTCATATGACTTATCATCCTTCCTGAATCCTTCCATTTCAAAGTCATATTCTCATACCTTCAATGCATTGAGTCATCTACTCTTTCACCATCATTATTATGCTTGTTTGTTGCAAATTTGAGATAAAAAAATGTTTGACTAAATGAAATAACACTTTGAGTTACTTTTACAAGCTGTTTCTAAACACATGAGTTATTTTTAAATGACCCACCAGATTACCTTCATGACTTGTTTCAGTTTTGATCAATTTTTGAGGCATTAAAATCAATTGTTGAATAAGAGAGTTATCCGTCATTATGGTGACATTCACTAAAAAAAAAGATAGAGAAAAAAAATTGAAAAAATGAATTTTTTCCCTCGGACAATGAAGAAACTTTGTTTATTATGCTTTCATCTCACTTAACAGTTCGTTGATGAATTTAAGGTTGAATCGAATGGATTATTTTGATAAAAATGATGAAAAAAAATCATGCATATTTTTTCTTAGTTAATGCATCGACATTACAATTGATAAAAATCTTATGTTTGAGCACATGCTTTCCATAACCAAAAAGAATCGCACTTCATATTTAATATATGCAACATTTCACATGTTTGCATCATAAGCATAGAACCTCATTTCTAGGAAAGGTTCATAGCATCTGCATTTCATTGATGAATATATATAGATGCTCACATTTCATATTTGATATAAACATTATTTCACATGTTTGCATCATGCATCATAGGACTTTTCTCTAAGCAGTATCCATGCATCTACATTTCATTTATGAACATAGTTTAGTCGTGTAAATTTTGCTTGAATAGTATAAAAAAAAGACAGAAAATTGGTTGTAGGCATTTACATGAAGCTAAGATAATAATTGCATCGTCAATATGAATTTTACACATAAGTCATGATTTTTGTCCATTTATCGCATTCTCACATGCAAAGTTGTGCATTAGCATTCATCACATTCCTTTACAAGCATAAAAATATCCACGCATGGTACACGCATCGTATACAAATTCATTCTCATCAAGCATATTTGGAAATATTCAAGCATTTTCACATGCTTAACACATGTTCATGAGACTTGTAAATCTCTAGATGCATTATTGCATACATCTAGCATCTACTTGAGGTTTTCTATGGTATTTCTTTGTATCAAATCACTTGTCTTCATTGAACATTTCGCATCATACACACTGGGGCAAAAGAAAATTCTTGTTTTTTTCTTTGAGGCGATTTTAGGCTCTCTTGTTTTCAAAATTTACAATACTGGGGTAAATTTTGGGGCAAATTTTGTTTTGATTTTGGGCCACGAAGCATCATCACTTATGACTATAAATGAATACTGGGGTAGTTTTGGATTCGGAGTTTATTTTGTTTTGAGCTGTGAGACACCGTCGCTTGGAAGAGGTTAATAATATTCAACGCCAGGACAATTTATGAAGATTTGGACTATTAGAGTGACACTTTGTTTGTTCATAAATCGTTTTATCACTTTCAATGATAAGGAAAATCATGTTGAGTTGGCTTTAAAAAAATGTGTGTTTATTTTCTCGATGTTAATGAATAAATGAAATTTTCAAGAAAAAAAAAAGAATTATGCTGAGTTTAATTTTGTCAACATTTCAAGAATGGATGTCCACATATCACGATTTAGTCGTCATGGTTTTATAAAGATGCTGTAACGTCCCGTTATTTTGTGATAAAAAAAACTTTTATTTATTTTATTTCAATTTAAGTAATTAGAGTTTATTTATTTATCGATAATTTAGAATTTGTAGTTTATTTTGGTTTTAATCTTTTAATTGACCTTTTTAGTTTATTTTCGTTTTAATGGTATTAATAATTATTAACGGGCCAATTAATAATTATTAATCACCATTGGGATAGTTTGAGAAGTTCGGGATTCGTTTTTAAGCTAAAAGTTATAAAAGGACGCAACCGTCATTTTAGATTTCTTAAAAATATCCAAATCACTATTCAATCATCTTTAAATATCCAAAGTTGACCAAAAGTCTTCATTTTTGCTCATCCTTTTCCTCCAAAGTCGTGGCTATCAAGAGAGGGAGAGAACATTTCGGGTTTTCTTCTTTTCTCGACGGATCGGCTCGATCTTGGTGGCATCGGAAAGCCCTCGAGTCTACGATCCTTTTCCACCTAGCTATTGTCCGTTTCTCTCGAGATCCATGGAGTTCTCGGTAAGTAAAGTTTCAAACCCTAAGCTCCAAATAGTGTTTTAATGGAGTTTTCTTTGTTTTCTTTCGATTTCTTGCCGTGAAACTCGGTGTTTGTAAATACGGGAGTAGTTTTAAGAGTTTTTGGAAACTTTCCCATAACCCTAAAACCGAGTTTCAGTCGAAACCCTTCCCGTTTGAAATTTACCCTTTTGGGATTGAAAATGGGTTAGAAATTAATGAATAAATGTTTATTTAAATTCGATTCGGGAAAGGGATTAATGTTCAAAAACCCTATTTATCGATACCCATTGAAATCGGGAATATCAAATTTGCTTAAAACCAACTCGAAACACCTCTAAAGTACCTAAAAGCTGGAAAACCAAACCCGAGACCCACTTTTTATGGGGGGGCCGAGAGCCTCATAGTGGGGTTTATGGGGTTGTTCGTTGTTTTGAGCTTTTAGATGTTAATTGATCGATGTATGTTTATTTATTAACTGTAGATGTAATTAATTGTAGGTGTTTCGGATCATTGTTTGATCGTGCTTTCGGAAACTTGGAGCGAACTCTTATTTGGCTAAGGTGAGAATAGTTAGTATTTAAAGTAACTTTAGAAAGCAAATAAGTGTGAAGGTTTGTAGAGTTTGAAACTAAGATTAGAATCTGAATCTAAGATTAGAGGGTTGTGAGTTAGTGCCCTTAGGATTAGAAGTTAATCCTTTAAGTGAGAACTTAGGAGTTCTCAAGGATAGTATTGAATCTTAGAAGATTCTAAGTTAGATTCGATCCGAAACTAAGATTGGATCATTGGAAGTTAAAAGATCCAGCTTGTTTTTAAACGATTAATAGAACCTCGGATTATATTGGAAGTTTAGAATCCTTGAAGGTATAGGTTAATCGTTTAAGTTATGATTCTACTTTTATTATTGATACGGAGTTCGATCGACATATCGTTCGTCCGAAGTTTACTATTTATTTACTTTATGCCCTTTTACTTCATGCTTGTTTCAGCTACTTTAATATTGTACTTTACGTTTATTTACTTTTGCGAGCATATCACAACATCTCGCACCATAACATATTGCACCATAACATCTCGCATTATGAAAAGAAGGAAGGAATGTTGGACCCTTCGGGGAATGTCCGCATCGCCTTCAGAGAGAGAAAGAAAATAAGGAAAGAATGTTGGACCCTTCGGGGAATGTCCGCATCGCCTTCAGAGAAAAAGAAAATAAAGAGAGAAAAGAAAAGGAGGGAAGAATGTTGGACCCTTCGGGGGATGTCCGCATCACCTTCTTCATTCATTCATGCATAAAGGGCGAATGCGTATCCTACGGGATATTCTCATTACCTTCATGCATATGATCGATAAGAAAGAGAATCGAGATGTTATATTTTATGCAAAGTCATTTACTTTTATCATTTTATATCATAACGAGTTAATGGAGGAGATTTGACTATAAGTGTTAGTAGTATCATCCTTTGGAGAGTATAGAATGAATTACCTAGAGTTTGGAGAACTTTAGGAGAGAATTGTGTCAGATTACTTGGACACAAATCGAAATGCGAGTTTGAGGTCTATCTTTACTTTTTATGCTTAATATTCTCACTGGGCTTAAGTTGTTAGCTCATGATATTACAAAAATTTCAGGTAATGCCCTGGTTAGAGGCCGTGGAAGGGGAGATGGTGCTGCATGATCGAGGGATGCTGACCTCGAGATGGACTCGTTGTTGTAAAGTATATGTAAATATTTTTGTGAATTTTAAGACTTTGATGTTGTATTTAGCTCATAAGAGCTTTTGATGTGGCTTTTATGATATGAAATATTTGAACTCCTGATTTGGGACTTAAAGTCCATGTGAATTTATTAGATTGAAAAATTAGAATGTAAACAGGTTTTCGGCATGCCAACTTTCAAACAAAACCACGCAAATTTTTCTTAAAATAAAAAATTTCCGCTGTTTTCTCTGATTTTAATTTTTTTAAAAGTGATGGGTCGTCACAGATGCATACGTTCATTTTTATAATGATGCATGCTTTCATTTTTAAATTAGTCAAATCTGAATTATTATTTTTATTTCCGCTTCTGATCATATCGAGGGTGAAGTGCCGAAATGTATCATTTTTAATTTTATGTCTTCTGATCGTATCGAGAGTGAAGTGCCGATATTGTATCATTTTTAATTTTATGTCTTCTGATCGTATCGAGGGTGAAGTGCCGATATGTATCATTTTATTTTCTGTCCTGATCATATCGAGGGTGAATTGCCGATATGTATCATTTTATTTTCCGCTCCTGATCATATCGAGGGTGAAGTGCCGATATGTATCATTTTATTTTCCGTTCATGATCGTATCGAGGGTGAAGTGCCGATATGTATCATTTTATTCTCCGCTCCTGATCATATCGAGGGTGAAGTGCCGATATGTATCATTTTAATTTTCTGTCTTTGATCGTATCGAGGTTGAAGTGCCGATATGTATAATTTTTAATTTCTGTCTCTGATCGTATCGAGGGTGAAGTGCCGATATGCATCATTTTTAATTTCTGTCTCTGATTGTATCGAGGGTGAAGTGCCGATATGCATCATTTTTAATTTCTGTCTCTGATCGTATCGAGGGTGAAGTGCCGATATGTATCATTTTTATTTTTTGTCTCTGATCGTATCGAGGGTGAAGTGCCGATATGTATCATTTTAATTTCTGTCTTTGATCGTATCAAGGGTGAAGTGCCGATATATATCATTTTATTTCCTGTTCCTGATCGTATCGAGGGTGAAGTGCCGATATGCATCATTTTTATTTCTTGTCCTGGATCGTATCGAGGGTGAAGTGCCGATATGGATCAAGCTTCTCCATTTAAATTTTCTTTAATTTTACATATTATCGAATGAAATAAGGTCTATGCATTTGTTCATCTTCTACTTCTACAAGGATGAACAAACGGGGGCAAACTGTAGACACCCATTTTCGTCCGGTAATATTTAAAATTAACAAAATTTACATATTTCGAAAAAATAAAAAAAAATTGACTTTGGTTTGAAATGTGGTGTTTTCTTTGACATGATTTGTTTAATTTGGATTTGAAAATAAAAATTTAAATTTAAATTAGCATTTTTAAAATTGATTTGAATTGAAATTTAATTTTAAAAGATTTAGAAAATAATTTTTAAATGAGAATCAATTTAAACATGGAAAAGATGAGAAGGAAAATTATTACATATTTTTTTATAATCATGGGAAAGAATAAAAGATTTTATTTTATTTTGATTTTCATTAATTAAATTTTCCTTGTTTGTTTTTTTCTCTTGGCTATAAACAGGACCCTCCTACAACCCTAAAATACAATATTCACAAGAGCAAAAACCTTGAAGTTTTCTCTACATCTCTCCTTTTCACGGCCATAACATTTCTCCTCTTGCTTTCTAAAAACCCAAAACCATTCACAAGAGCCTCCCTCCCTTCATCATTTTTACTCTCCTCATCATCTTCTTGATTCGCTCATGAAACTCGGGGCTACACATTTGTAAGGTTCTATCGAACCAAGGTAAAATCTTTTTCAATTAAAAATGTAGTCATTCATATGTTGCTGTTTTGTTTTATTTAATTTCGTGATTTTTGTATACTGATTTAGATTTTTTTGAAATTTTTATTCGAAAATATACTTAAATACAAACCCATAGGAAAAAGAATCAATCGATTTAGATTTGTAGTTTAAAAGTTATGATTTTTTGAAGTTTGATGTTCATATAAATTCACTGTTACGAAAATTTCTTAGCACTTACTATTACTTGATTTTTCGATAGTGATTCTTTGAAATTAAATATTTATGGTTATTTTTCTATGAAATAGACTCGTAAATAAAGATTTAGAAATAAGAATCACCCTGTTTCGATTAGTATTAAAAAAGATATGATTTTTTAAAGTTGGTGTAAATTCTGCAGAAATTTATGTAGTAAAACCGTGGATGAAACTTTTTGACATGAAAATCTGATTTTTTCTTACCAAGTGTGTGTACTTTTCGATATTAGAAATCAATCTTGGATGAACCAAGAATATTTAGAAGAAAGAATCAAGTAAAAATATATATTTTTTTATATAGTTATGAATTTCTAAAGTTGAGGTGTTATATTTGGGAAGATTGTGCTGAATTTATTTGTTTGCCATATTTGTGAATTTGATTGCCATATTTTATGTTTTCTATTTATTGTCCCCAAATTAAGGTAAATCTTGAATTGATTTGTTAATATTATATTGATGTATATTGGATTTTCAAAAAAATAAAGAAGTTTGAATTTATTAGGATACTAATTTTCCAACTTCCTAAAAAAAATGAATTCAACTTCAAATTGGAAAAAAGATAGTTTGTTTCATTTGGGTTCGTAATTAATATCATCCTTCTCTGATGAGAACAAATGCGATTTTCGTTTAGAAGTGTGGACGAGTTTTTTCTCTCTCTTTCCTTTTGATATTATCTTTTGTTCTTTGAATTTTAATTTTGATTCACCTCGTACTTCTCGAGAAATATAGAGAGAGATTAAGAAATTAAAGAGTATTTATTTATCACCCAGTTGTCTTCTCCTTGCGTTGAGGCTGAGATTATGATTCGATCAAATAAACATATGGCATGAAGACGAGTTATGTCCAAATGGTATGAAAACGACTTTTAGAGACCCATGTTTGATAATTTTTGGTCAAAGTTAGTGATATGAACCAAGGAACCTTACAAGTTGCGGAGTTGCATTCATTACACTCCAAGTTCATGTCAAGCTCAAACTTCAAGCATAGTTCATTAAATGCAAGTCAAGTTCAAGCCAAGCTCATTAAATGCAAGTCAACTTCAAGTCTAGTTCATTAAATGCAAGTCAAGTTCATTTAATGTAACCAAAGCTCATTTAATGCAACTCGAGACATCAATGCTACTCAAGACTTATTCATGACATCTTAAGGCTTCATTTAAGGCTCTCATCAATACATGTGATCAAGATGTTTCAGTTACAAAGGCTCAAAATCAGATTTGTAACTCCTTACATATCAGTTACACTTTAATAATTCAATAGGGTTGTTAATTGTCATTATTTCAGACTTTAATATGGCTGGCTGTCTTTTGGCCTTATTCATTCATTTTAATTAGTTTAATTTCGTGCATTAGGAAGGCTATAAAGCCATGGAACTCATTTTGTAATGGGATGAAGATTATTGATGGAAGTTAAAAATACAAAATCTCATTGAGAGCTTTTTCTTTGAATTGTTGTGAGTTGTGCAACTTTTCATCTTGTCATTCCTTGTGTTTAGGGTGGCTGTAGAATCGAGCCTTTAGGATTGACCATTCTAAATTGGTGGATTGATTTGAATCTAGAGCAAGAAATTCAATTCTTATCTTTAGATCATTGATCATAAGGATAATAATTTTCTAGCCTTTTTCCTTGGGTTGTTTCAAATGGCATATGTGGGTTCTTTGGTTGTGATCTTTTTGGGTCCTTAGTTAAGTTGAAGGGTTCTTAAAGCATTTCGAAAGGGTTTTCGTATCATTTGGTATCAGAGCATAGGTTGCATCTTAGTGGCCGATCTCTATATTTGATTCTATCTTACTTTTATGCACTTGTTTTTCAATTATACACATTCTGTCCATCGAATTCATTTCTGCCTTTTCATCCATTTTTCTTCATCATTTTATTCTGATTTCATATCCATCTTAAAGATCACGGTTAGATCTTGAAAATCAAAAAAAAAAAAAAAAAGAAAGAAAGAGGAGAGCAATTGCATCCGAGAGCACTAATCTGTACATCTTGTGTTCTTCTTGAAAATTCTTCAATTTTCTGAGTTTGATTCATACAATTTCGTGTATATCTGATATAATTGTGTTTCTATAACATTTACCATTGAAATATATCAGTTACACATTGATTTGAAGTCTCAGAAATGGCTATAAGTTACATTTTCCAAAACTGTCCCGTTTTGTAACTGCCGCATTTAATGCTACTGTTTTCCATTCAAACTCTGATCTAGCGTCCGAATTTGTCTTTGTTGTCTAGCTTTCAAAGTTCAGAAGGGAGGTTTATCAAAATCATAACGGAAACAGTTCAAATCTGGAATATCATTTCTGTGCCCAGGTTTAGCCTATTTTCCGGGAACTTCAATTCTGTGAGTTAGTGTTTTCAATTCTGAACTAAATTTTGAATTTGGCCTTTTGTATGCTCTTTATTATCATCTTAATAAGCTACATATAGACTGCCAATTGAAAACTCATTCCCGAACTCCACGAATTTTGAAGTTTGTAATCGCCATTTTTCTTGAGTTCTTTGTTTTCAAAAATCTGTTTTGCTTTTCCAATCTGATTTTTGCCTATCCAATCTGTTTTTCTTGTTTTATTTTTGTTTCTTTTCATTATTTTAGATTGTTTAAATACTGATTGCTTGATTTTTAGTACTTTAAACACAAGTTGCTTCATTTTGACCATAGTTTATCCAAGAGCCTAAATTGACATTTTGGCCTACCTTGAGTGATTAAACACGAGAGTTCCTTGAGTGATATATTGTGAGGGAGTGTTGTGAGGTCCAGAAAACATGTCACAATGGGAAAATAATGTGGGTGAGATTAGTGAAGCTAGGTGGAGAGGGGAACAAGCGGGAGCTTTTGCTAGACTTACTCAAACTTTAGAGGAGCTTAATGAGTGTATGGGTAGATTAGTGAAGGCTAGTAATCAGCAAAATAGGGATAAATTTGAAGGAGAATTAGAAAGTGATGATGAGGAAGAAGTAGTAACTCATTGGGAAGAGAGTGACTTTGAGGAAGAATATTTTGAGGAAGCCGAAGAGGGTGAATCTATGGAGGAAAATATTGAGGAACCCGAGGCGAGTGATGGTAGTTGGGAGGAAGGAAATCGAATAGCACTTTTGTGTAGGAGAGTTCTAAATTCTGAAATCAAGGATAATTTTGAAGATGACCAAAGACACAACTTGTTCCATACTAGGTGTTTAGTAAATGAGACTCCATGTAGTGTTGTGATTGATGGGGGAAGTTGTACAAATGTCGTGAGCTCAATTCTGGTTAAGAGACTCAATTTGCCTATAAAACCACATCCCAAACCGTACAAGTTACAATGGTTAAACAATAGTGGTGAGGTGAAGGTGCATAAGCAAGCTATTATTTCTTTTAGCCTTGGGAAGTATAAGGATGAGGTAGTTTGTGATGTAGTCCCAATGCATGTCGGGGATATACTTTTGGGAAGGCCTTGGCAGTTTGATAGAAGAGTGATCTATGATGGCTACCTAAATAGGTACACTTTTACCAAGGATGGGAGGAAGACTACTTTGGTACCTTTGTCTTCAAAAGAGGTTTTCATTGATCAATGTAAGCTTGAACAAAGGAGGCTTGAGATTGAGTTGAATGAAAATGAGTTGAAAGAAAAAGAATTGAAAGAAAAAGAATTAAAAGAAAGAGAATTGAGAGAAGAAAAGAGTGAGAGAGAAAAGAAAGCTTTGAGTGGAAGAAGTAAGAGTGAAAACAATGAGAGAAAAGAGAAGAGTAAAGAAGAAAAGTGTGAATACTTAGAGGAAAGAGAAAGAGAAGACAAAGTAGTGAGCTTTCATGTAAGAATGAGTGAGGTGAGGAAAGTTTTTCTTAGTCAAAAGCCTAAAATTGTGCTTATGTGCAATGTAGACTTTTTAGCAACTAACCTTAACCATTATTTTTCTAGTGTATTTGAATATCTTTTTCAGGTTTGGAAGCATTACTTATGGCCGAATAAGAGCCTGAGATGTTCGAATGGACAATACATCAAAGAAAGAAAGTATATCGAAACTAATGAGAATGTTGTAAGTTCTATACTTTCTAGTTCTGAGCATATGAAAGTTATTGTCAATGAGCCTCTTGAAAATGATAGTTTTGAGTATGTGGAAAAGTTGAACTCATTTCGGAATGCATATTCATCTTTTGTTGTTAATTTTTCTTTGAAGAGTTACAATAGATACCAAACTGTTTTGCATGAATGGGAAACTCAAGAAGTGATAAATGTGATCTTTGGGGCAATCTTTAAAGAAACAAACTCGAAAGTGAAAACTAATGAGAATTGTTTACATTTTGTAGAGAATACATGTAATAGGACAATACATCATAAAAATGTTTGTTTTTCAAATAAACTTATTTATGGTCTTTATGCTATTACTCCCTTTGACTTGCTGCCTTTGAGATCTAATGTTTTGTGAGTGATTCAGCCCCTTTTATGTATGAATTCATCAAATTAATGCACATTGATGTGAAGCAAATGATCGAGGTGCAATTTTTCATATTTACCTTAAAAATAATCAAAAGAAGGAAAAGACATAAGTTTCATCCGAGAGCATGGATTTGGATGCATTTTCGAAAGAAAAGATTTCAAAGAAGGACCAAGTTGCATCCGAGGGGTGATGGACCATATCAAGTCCTTGGAAGAATCTATGCAAAAGGCATGAAGATTTGGATTCGAGGACGAATCCTTTTCAAGAAGGAAGGAATGATATGAACCAAGGAACCTTACAAGTTGCGGAGTTGCATTCATTACACTCCAAGTTCATGTCAAGCTCAAACTTCAAGCATAGTTCATTAAATGCAAGTCAAGTTCAAGCCAAGCTCATTAAATGCAAGTCAACTTCAAGTCTAGTTCATTAAATGCAAGTCAAGTTCATTTAATGTAACCAAAGCTCATTTAATGCAACTCGAGACATCAATGCTACTCAAGACTTATTCATGACATCTTAAGGCTTCATTTAAGGCTCTCATCAATACATGTGATCAAGATGTTTCAGTTACAAAGGCTCAAAATCAGATTTGTAACTCCCCACATATCAGTTACACTTTAATAATTCAATAGGGTTGTTAATTGTCATTATTTCAGACTTTAATATGGCTGGCTGTCTTTTGGCCTTATTCATTCATTTTAATTAGTTTAATTTCGTGCATTAGGAAGGCTATAAAGCCATGGAACTCATTTTGTAATGGGATGAAGATTATTGATGGAAGTTAAAAATACAAAGTCTCATTGAGAGCTTTTTCTTTGAATTGTTGTGAGTTGTGCAACTTTTTATCTTGTCATTCCCTGTGTTTAGGGT
Source organism: Gynostemma pentaphyllum (assembly GCA_028015215.1). Lineage (NCBI taxonomy): Eukaryota > Viridiplantae > Streptophyta > Magnoliopsida > Cucurbitales > Cucurbitaceae > Gynostemma > Gynostemma pentaphyllum. The sequence continues at coordinate 36,220,559 of CM051353.1, read as the reverse complement.
GGCTGTAGAATCAAGCCTTTAGGATTGATCATTCTAAATTGGTGGATTGATTCGAATCTAGAGCAAGAAATTCAATTCTTGTCTTTAGATCATTGATCATAAGGATAATCATTTTCTAGCCTTTTTCCTTGGGTTGTTTCAAATGGCATATGTGGGTTCTTGGGTTGTGATCTTTTTGGGTCCTTAGTTAAGTTTAAGGGTTCTTAAAGCATTTCGAAAGGGTTTTCGTATCAGTTAGTGTGATGACCCGTCACTTTTAAATAAATTAAATCAGAGAAAAACAGCGGAAGTCTTTTATTTTAAGAAAATTGGCGTGAATATGTTTGAAAATAGGCTAGCCAAAACCTGTTTACATCTTAAATTCAAATATCTAAAAACACAAGGAACATTAAGTTCCTATCAGGAGTTCAAAATGATTTATAAACATAAAAGTAAAAACAAACACTCTTAAGAGCCATTTACAAATATACAACTCCAAAATTATATAAAATTCACAAAACCATGTACATGGATTTTTACAACTACTTAGTCCATCTCGAAATCATCATCCTCTCGATCAAGCGCGCACCAGCTTCTCTCCCATGATCCCAAACATTACCTGAAATGTTTCTAATATCATGAGCTAACAACTTAAGACCAGTGAGAATAATAAGCATAAAAAGTAAAGATAGACCTCAAACTCGCATTTCGATTTGTGTCCAAGTAATCTGACACAATTCACTCCCAAAGTCATCCAAACTCTAGGTGATTTCATTTTATACTTTCTAAGGATGATATTGCTAATAATCGTAGTCAATACTCATCCATTAACATTGTTATGACATAAGTAATAAAAGTAAATAAACTTTGCATCAATTAAACATCTCGATTCTCTTTCTCATCTATCATATGCATAAAAGTAATGAGTACATCCCGTAGGATACGCATTCGCCATTTATGCATGAAATGAAGGTAACGTGGGTATTCAACTCATCCACCATTCCTTATGCATATAGGTAACGTGGGTATTCAACTCATCCACCATTCCTTATGCATGAAGGTAACGTGGGTATTCAACTCATCCACCATTCCTTTCATTCTTTTCTTTTTCTCTTTTCAATGATGCGAGATGTTATGGTACAATAAATAATGATGCAAAATGTTATGCATATGCTTGTAAAAGTAAATAAAATAAAGTACGAATATTAAATAAATCACAACCCACATAAAGTAAATGACATAATGATAAACATAGTTAAGAATCTCGGACGAACAATCTATAAATCGAACTCCGGTATCAATAATAAAAGTAAAGATCAAACACAACGACTAAACTAAACCTTCAAGGATTCTAAACTTCCAATAATCCGAGGTTCTATCAACCGTTCTAAAAACAAGTTGGATCTTTTAACTTCCAATGGTCCAACCTTAGTTTCAAATCGAAACTAACTTAGAATCTTCTAATATTCAATGCTTTCCTTGAGAACTTCTAAGTTCTCACTTAAAGGATTAACTCTTAATCCTAAGGGCACTAACTCACATCCCTCTAATCTTAGATTCAGATTCTAATCTTAGTTTCAATTTCTACAAACCATCATACTTATTTGCTTTCTATAGTTACTTTAAATTCGAACTATTCTCACCTTAGCCAAATAAGAGTTCGCTCCAAGTTTCCGAAAGCACGATCAAACAATGATCCGAAACACCTACAATTAATTACATCTACAATTAATAAATAAACATACATCGATCAATTAACATCTAAAAGCTCAAAACAACGAACAACCCCATAAACCCCACTATGAGGCTCTCAGCCCCCCCATAAAAAGTGGGTCTCGGGTTTGGTTTTCCAGCTTTTAGGTACTTTAGAGGTGTTTCGAGTTGGTTTTACGCAAATTCGATATTCCTGATTTCAATGGGTATCGATAATTAGGGTTTTTGAACATTAAGCCCTTTCCCGAATTGAATTTAAATAAACATTAATTCACTAATTTATAACCCATATTCAAATCCCAAAAGGTAAATTTCAAACGGGAAGGGTTTCGACTGAAAATCGGTTTTAGTATTATGGGAAAGTTTCCAAAAACTCTTAAAACTACTCCCGTATTTACAAACACCGAGTTTCACGGTAAGAAATCGAAAGGAAACAAAGAAAACTCCATTAAAACACTATTTGGAGTTTACGGTTTCAAGAGAAACTTACCGAGAACTCTGTGGATCTCGGGTGGCAAGTACGATAGTTGGGTGGAAAAGAATCCTAGATTCGAGGCCTTTCCGATGCAACCGAAATCGAGTCAATCCGCCGAGAAACGAACGAAAACCCAAAAATTCTCTTCCCCCCCTTGAACTTTCGGCCTTGAGGAGCAAAATGAGAGGTTTTCTTGGTCAATGATGGTCAATGGTCATTTAAAGAAGAATAGGGAATAGTGTTTAGATATTTTAAGAAATTGGAAATGACGGTTGCATCCTTTTATGCCTTTTGACTTATGAATCGAAACCCGATGCTCTTAAATAAATCTAAAAGTGATTAATAATTATTAATTGGCCTATTAATAATTATTAATGTCACCGAAACAAATTTAGATCATTAAAACAATTAAAAACGAATTTCGGTCGAAATTAACTACTAAAATCGAAATTACAAAATAATAATTAAACTAAATACTTAAATTGAAATAAATAAATAAATAAATAACATAAAATAAAATAATTCATTTCAAAATTAACGGGACGTTACAGTTAGGTTTTTGAAAACCGGATTTCTCTAAAAAAGGACTTTTTTCTAAATACTTTAAACGTTTAGCATATATTTAAATATTTTTGCAAAAGAAGGCTAAACTACAAAAATGTCCATTCAACAATGTCCATTCAACACTCCTGTTACACGTTTGTTGCTTTCGAGTTTACCAGAGTTTGTTTTTACCTCAATCATCCAACCCCAAAATAAAGTTGATACCTCGTAAGAAAATTTCAATAACTTAAATTTTGAAACTTCATAATAGTAAGAGTCAAATACAAAATGTACCCTTACATTTTAGATTATTATTCTTATCACACCTTATATTTTAAAAATGATTTGAAGAGGAAGAAGAAGAAGAGACCGCCTTAATTTTTGTGTCAAATTGTCTTTGTATCAAGGTATAAAATTCCCTAAAGTGTTTCAATTTCAGAAGGTCATCTAATATCTCATGGACAAACAAGAGTTATAAGAATTAGAAGAATAACTAGAACAATTCATTTTTATTAAAGCACATATCTCATATTGAAAAGATTAAAGATCTTTATTTTCAAAAATAAAGTGGAATACAAACATTTTAAATAATAAAAACTCGAATATCTGATTCTTAAATGCTAGATCATAATATTAATATCAGCCCTATTAGAATCAGAAATAACATTAAAACAACGAGAAGTAGAATCTTGAAGGGCTCCATCATCATAGCAACAATGTTCACCACTTACCTTATCATTGTCAATCATCTTCCTAGGGGTCATATCTTGAAGATCACAGTGAAAAGGATAAAAGTTAGCTCAACACTTTTGATCACTTGTTAATTTACTGACTGATAGTAAATTTAAAGATAATTTAGGAACATAGAGGACATCTTTTAAAAGTAAAGATGGAGAAGTTTTTGTCACCCGTCTTGACAATGAATGAAAAAGAACCATAACCATTTTTTTCCCTATACACTACGATTGAAAAAACGGAATGAACTAGTCATGTGTATGTAGCTGTGAAGTCAAAGACCCAAGGTTTTGAATTATGATAGGAAAAATATGAAGCATTACCTTGACTGAAACATGAATATCAAGGTGAAGATGAGATTGAAAATTATGTAGATTTAAAGAATTTCAAGAGATGCTCCATCTGTTTTTATTTGAATGGAGATTGGTCGAAGTTATGTGATGTAGAGAATTGGGCTATGTAGAGGTTTTAAAACTGGTGGTCAATGCCTAGTCGCTGTCCTATTTATTTTTCGAATTGGGTGGTTTACCATGGAGCTTCCAACACATCAATGCTTGCAGTAGTAATTACACTATGGTTTCTTTCACTTATCAGGCTCAAAATTATGACCTTTTGTGGATGAAGTTAATGTAAACTCTTTTTTTATTTTTTAAAAAGAAAAAAAAAAGAAAATAAGAAGATAAGGTTGGATTTTTTTTTTAAAAAAAAGAAAAAGAAAAGGAAGAAGAAGATAAGGATAAAAAAAAAAGATTTACATAGTTGTTTCTTGGCTTGACATGTGGCAAGAGGTGTTTTTAAAAGGAAAAAAAAAACACAAACTCTCATTTTTGCTTCTGCCACTGTGAGCAAGGAAAAAAAGGAGAAAGGGAAAAAGAAAGAAAAGGGAAGAAAAAAGAGAGAAGGAAAAGAAAAGCTTGGGGTTTTTGGAAAAATATCAATTGTGGAGTTTCAAGCTTAAAATTTGTGGTGTAAATGGCTAGTTGGTAAGTAATTTCTTCAACTCAATTCTTCTTTGGATGGATTTGGTGGATATTTTATAAGTTTCAAGGTTGAGTTATGGGTTTTTATTGTTTATAGATTTTTAAGAGAATTGATAATAAAAGAATTGAACCTAATTGAGATGTTGGTGTTTAAGATTAATTAAGAATGGTGTAGAAATGGATTGTTTCCATGTTTTTGATGGAGTTATTATGGAAACTTGTGTGAATTAGCAAGAGGATTGTGTGTGGTTTTTCTTCAATTTGAGTTGAGATTATATGTGGGAAGACGAAAAGTAACAAGATTGATATTATTTGGCTAGAAAAGTATATTGGAAGTGTAGTGATTGAAGGAAAATTAAAGATTTAGCCATGTGATATTAACCACAATTTTATATTATTTTCAATATGATTTTCTAACATTTCGAAGTATTAAATAGATGATTGATATGTATTTTCTTAAATCAATATTTCAGGTGATATCGTGGCATAAATGATTTACGATTTGGAATGTTAACGGAAAAAGTTTGTGAGTGGATTCTATTTTCACATTTAAAATTATTAGTATTGAGCTATTAGTAGTTTACAAAACATAAAAGTTTTAGAGTTTATATTCTCATATATGATTATTTATTGATATAAATATATATAAATGAAACTTTTTAGATAATCATTATTAAGTATATATGATTTATGCCAGCTACGAAAGTTTCAATTGCGGTTTTACAATGGTTTGGAAATTATGATATTATCTTCAGATGATATTTTCAAACCGCTAGAAAAAGTACCCTCAGTTATCAGTTTTCAGGAGGTTTTTGGGACCCACTTTAGCATACACATAGGGTTTGGGCCGTATGTTAGGGTGCTTACCTTTTTGGGGGCAGCTCTGCGTGCGTATGACCAGTTTCAGTATTCAGTTGCTCTACTGCATGCATGATTTCGCTCTACATGCAGTATGACTAGTTAAGGGTACATTTTTAGTGTGTTTTTATCACTACGATATAGTATATGAACAGTTTCTATTGTATATATATTTACGTACAATTATTGATCTAGTTTTGACAGTATTATGATATTTAAATTATGACTATAACCTGTTTTTACGAGTTTTAGTTTTGAATATTATGATTATTAAGTTTTATGAATATTAGTTTCAAACAGTTTTATGAATTTGGAAACTACTATATATTATGTAGTTTTGAAGAAAATATTAGTTTAATAAAAATTCCACTCACTGGGCCTTTAGCTCATTCTTTTCACATGTTTTCCCCCTCACAGGTAGCTTTTGAGTTTTAGGAGATGATTGAGCCTACGATGAGCTTATCCACCACCCGTTTTGCATTAGCTCATCTAGTACATGAGTAAAAACAGTTACAATATTTTTCTAGCATATTCATGTTTAGTTTTCCTTGATGATAAGTGTTGGCATTTAGCTAATACTTTCCATTGGCACATGACTCGTCACGGGTCTATAGGGAGATCTCGGGTCGGGTCGTGACAGTTAATCCCTCGTGATCAAGAATTTGATAGATGATCTTTGTCATCAACCAATTGAAGAAAGTGAGATTTAAATCTAACGTGCAACAAAATGTAATTGGTTTATTAATTAGCTCTTAACTAATATGGATCGTTGTTAATATCATGTAAAAAGAAGGGAAAGGTCTTAAGCATCAAGTAGAAAGGTTCTTGAAAATACTTAAAAAGAATGAGATGGATATTTGTGATAACTCGTTAATTATGGGTATTTGTTAGTGTTAATATGTCTAAGACACATAAATATATTATTCATTTGATTTAATAGCTCAACATATTATTAATCACTGAATTTTGTAAACGCAAGCGAAAACGACGCTAAAATCAGATGTAAAACGAAGAAGTTACTCACATTTTAATTTCCTTAATAATACGCCATTTTCCCTAGGGTGGCCACCAAGGCAAGCAAGGCGGTGAAGAAATTACCTTTTAATTCGTTGCCGCGTCGAGGATAAGTGACTACTACGGCGAGATTATGTAATATGATGTCAACGCACTTAGAGGCTACAAGGGATTGAGTGACGTGTCACTTAGTTTGTGGCTACACGTTGTTGCATTCTGCTAAAGTAAAGACACGCGGGTTGCTTGGAAAGATGTGGCTCGGATTGTGAGACGTTTTTCCTAAGTAGCTCAATGGTAGAACGGTTGCTTGTTAACTGACTGGTCGTAGGTTTGAATCCTATAACATTTGTAGGCTTTTTAAAGTTCGCCGTCAAATCCCAAGGCTTACTATTTGTTTCTTGGCTTCATAAGATTCAGAAACTTGGAGCCACTTATTCATATCTCTCATGAAAAGGTACTATTCGTTAATGTCTATCTAGCAACCCCCTCCTTCTAAAACAAGTGAGCACTCAAATATTTGTCCTACATTCATTCGTGAGGAGAGTCCTAATAGATTGAAAACCATATGAATAGTTCTTGCAAAAACAAGGCGATGGCTCCGTTGTCCCATTGTTTTCCTAAGACTTTCATAATATTATTATCATGTTTCCTAGCTAAAAACCTCATTCCAGTTCATGAATTTGTGAGGTTTTGTTCTTAATTTAATTCATATTTTCTCTATTTCTTTTATTATCATTGATTAATTGTTGTGCATAGTGGCCATATGTTCAATGTCAACTCATCATATTGTTAATTAGAACTTCAAATCCGTAATAGTTTGTATGTTCTAATTTAAGTAGCGATTAACATAGTTCTTTTAGTAGAAGTTTTCAATTCATGTTTGTCGAATATGACCTATCTTAAATGACTATGAGGAATGTCCACAATAACCGTCTACTAATGAAAAGGCATGAGGCATATGATCGATGGATTAAAGCTAATGAAAAGGCATGTGTCTATATATTGGCTGGACTTACTGAAGTCGTATCCAAGATGTGACTACCCGTCACTTTAAAATAATTTAAATTAGAAAACACAGCGGAAGTCTTTTATTTTAAGAAAAATAGGCTTGATTATCTTTGAAAATAGGCTAGCCAAAACCTGTTTACATCTTAAATTCAGACATCTAAAAACACAAGGAACATTATGTTCCTATCAGGAGTTCAAAGAGGTTATAATAATAAAAGTGAAATGAAAAGCTCTTAAGAGCTTATAATAAATTTTACATCTCAAAGACCGAAAACAAAACAAAATAAGATAACGCAAGTTCCGAAACTTTTAAATGACAACTAATCCATCTCAGCATCATCATCATCTCGATCAAGCCACACCAGCTCCTCTCTCATGACCCTAACACCTGAAATGTTGTAATATCATGAGCTAACAACTTAAGCCCAGTGAGAATAATAAGAATAAAAAGTAAAGATAGACCTCAAACTCGAATTTTCGATTTGTGTCCAATTATTCTTACACAATGAAACCTAAAGTTCTCCAAACTTTAGATAATTTCATTCTAAATTCTCCAAATGATGATATTACTAACACTCGTAGTCAATCCTCATCCATTAACTTGTTACGACATAAATAAGAAAAATAAATAAATTTTGCATAAATATAAAAAATCTCGATTCTCTATCTTATCGATCATAAGCATGAATGTATGAGGACATCCCGTAGGATTCACATACGCCCTTATGCATGAAGAAGGTAATGTGGTCTATCCCGTAGGATCCATCGTCTCCCTTCTTTTCTTTCTCACTTTCTCTTCTTTTTCTATGAAGGTAATGTGGTCTATCCCGTAGGATCCATCATTCTCCCACTCATGTCTTTCTCATTCTCTCTTCTTTTTCTATGAAGGTAATGTGGTCTATCCCGTAGGATCCATCATTCTCCCATCCATGTCTTTCTCAATCTCTCTTCTTTTCCATGATGCGAGATGTTATGCTGCAATATGATATGTTTTGGTGTAAATAAATAAAGTGCGGAATTAAAGTAGCCAATACAAACATAAAGTAAAAGGCATAAAGTAAAGGACATAAAATAAATAAGTAGGAAACTCTGGACGAACGATATGTCAATCCAACTCCGCTAACAATAATAAAAGTAAAACCTATCTTAAACGATTAACTTATACCTTCCAAGATGTTAAACTTCCAATATAATCCGAGGTTCTTTTAATCGTTCTAAATACAATTTTGGATCTTTTAACCTCCAATGATCCATCCTAAGCTTCGAAACGAATCTAACATAGAATTCTCTAAGATTCAATGCTTTCCTCGAGAACTCCTAAGTTCTCACTTAAAGGATTAACTTCCAATCCTAAGGGCACTAACTCACTTCCCTCTATTCTTAGGTTTGAATTCTAATCTTAGTTTCCAATTCTATAAATCATCATACTTATTCGCTTTCTATAATTACTTTAAATCCTAACCATTCTCACCTTTGCCAAATAAGATTTTCTCCAAATATCCAAATTCTCACGAATCAACAACCGAGCAATCGCACCTACAATTCACCAATTGCACAACATATTACAACTCATAACTAAGATGAGAACAAGTTTGCATTTTTGGGTGAATAGTGATTTCAGATGAATAGTAATTTCAGATGAATAGTAATTTTGGGTGAATAGTGTTTTTCGAAAATCCGGGCTCAAAATCGTCAAATTCCAAGATAGAAATTCATGATTTCAACTTTAAAACTCATTTATAAACAAAACGAACCAATCCATATAAATTTTTTTGAAAACTTACTTTTTAGGACATCCCTTAGGGAACGAGAAATGCTACAAGGCTAGCTTGGATAGATAGCCCTTGTCTCGATCAATTCAACGCAACTGACCTCATCGAAAACGGTCGAGGATCGAAGAAAAGCCAAGAGAAAAATCCCTCCTTCCATGGGAGAAGGAAGCTACGGCCATGAGAAGAGAAAGATGAAGGAAATGGCTTGTCTTGGTCAACTTTGTGATTTTTAAAGATAAATGAATAGTGATTTTTGGATATTTTAAGAAATTGGAAATGACGGTTGCGTCCTTTTATGACTTTTGACTTATGAATCGAAATCCGAAGCTCTTAAATTAATCTAAAGGTGATTAATAATTATGAATTGGCCTATTAATAATTATTAATGTCACTGAAGCTAATTTAAAAGTATTAAAACGATTAAAAAGAATTTCGGGCGAAATTAACTACTAAAATCGAAATTACAAAAATAATAATTAAACTAAATACTTAAATTGAAATAAATAAATAAACAAACAATATTAAATACAATTAAAAAAAATTCACTTCAAAATAACGGGACGTTACAGTCTACCCTCCTTAAAAGTCTTTTCGTCCTTGAAAAGTGCGTTCACTAAGTGAATAAAGCGAGGGTACTTAGACTGTATGTCATATCTTCACATTCCCACGTTGCTTCCTTTGACACTTGGTTCTTCCAAAGGACCTTAACCAAGTGAATTCCTTTTTATTTCTCAACAACTTTTGTTCGAATGCTCATATCTTAACTGGAGTCTTCTCATGAGACTTATTAGCATTTAAAACTACCAGTTCATAGTCAAACACGTGGAACGGATTCACCATGTAATTCCGAAGCATCAATCCATGGAAAACATTACAATCGGCCGATAACGAAAGTGGTAAAGCTAAACAATAAGCTACCACTTCTACTCGATTGAGTATCTTGATAGGCCAATAAATCCAGGGCTCAACTGACCCTTACTCCCAACTTTCATAACACCCCTCATTGGTGCCACTTGAAGTATACGAGATCCACTTCTACAACTTGAAGGGACTACAACGAATCCTGCTGTCAACTTTGGTTAACCCTTAACCTTTCTCTAAACAAATGATAGACTCGCTAGTCATTTGTTACAACTTAAGTACCAAAAATCTCTTTTCTCCATTCTCATCCAAATGAGCGGGAGAATGACACTTTCTACCACAAAGTGCCTGAAAAATGCCAAAACTCCGAGACAAAGCGAGTGTCTCGATCTAATAAAATCTTCACCGGCACACCATAATCTATCAATCTTTTTTAGGTACAACTGTACCCTAGTTTTAACTGGATAGATGATCCTTCCAACAGTAAAGTGTGCGATTTTTCATCAAATGGTCTACAATCACCCAAATGATATCATAACTCTTTGTTCTCTTTCGGCAAACCCCTGATAAAATCCATGACAATCTTTTCCCATTTCCATTCAAGTACTTTCAAAGGTTAAGATAACCTGGTGGATCTTTAGGGCCTTGACTTGCTAACAAATCAAGCACCTAATCACGTACTTACAATCTCATGTTTCATCCCAGGTCATTGATAAAGCTCTCTAGTCCCTGTACATCTTCGTACTACCTGGATGAATAGAGAAGATAGAACTGTGAGCCTCCTCCAACAGTTCCCTTCTAAAAGTCTATCCTAAAGGCACACATAGCCTCTTACGATACATCAGAGCACGATCTATAGAGAAGGTAAAATGGCTAGAAAAATCTGACTCAGCCTTTCTAAAACCAGCCTACAAATGAGTCTCTCCTTTCTGTGCATCAATCATCCTCTGCCTCAGAATAGGTCCCACTGTTAAACTAGCCAGACTCACAGTGACCTCAGAAGTAAGAAATGCTATCTCAGCTCATTCCATATCCCACCTCAATCTCAAAGGTATGGCCGACAAAGCTGATGAATGAGAAGACTTTCTACTGAGCACGTTAGCCACTACATTGTCCTTCCCAGGATGATACTGAATATCACAGTCATAATCCTTAACGAGCTCTAACCATCTCCGCTGTCTCATAATCAATTCCTTCTGAGTGAAGAAATACTTGAGACTCTTATGGTCAGTAAATATCAGGATCTTCGCACCATACAAATAATGCCTCCATATTTTCAATGCATGAACAATAGCTACCAACTCTAAATCATGAGTCGGATATTTCTTTTCATGCTCTTTCAACTGACGGGAAGCGTATGCTATAACTTTCCCATGTTGCATCAACACACATCCCAAACCTCTGTGGGAAGCATCTGTGTATACAATCAGACCACCAGTTCTATCAAGCGACACTAGAACAGGTGCTGTCACAAGCCTCCTTTTGAACTCTTCAAAGCTCGTTTCACAATCCTCAGTCCATACAAAATCAACTCCCTTCCGAGTCAAACGTGTCAAAGCTGAAGTAATTTTGAAGAAATCTTGCACAAACCGTCTATAATAGCCTGCAAGTCCCAGAAAACTGCGAATATCAGTCACACTAGTCGGTCTAGGCCAGTTACTAACTGCCTCAATCTTAGAGGGATCAACTAATACTCCTCTACTCGATACTACATGGCTTAAAAATGCCACTTCCTTCAGTCAAAACTCATACTTGGAGAACTTGGCATACAATCTCTGATCTCGTAGTACCGTCAAAACTTCCCAAAGGTGTATAGCATGCAACTCCTCTGTCTTGGAATAAACCAAGATATAATCAATGAATACAATCACAAAAGAACCAATGAACCTTCTGAACACCGTGTGCATAAGGTCTATAAAAGCTGCAGGTGCGTTGGTCAAACCAAAAGACATGACTACAAACTCATAATGTCCATAATGCGTCCTGAATGCAGTCTTGGGAATATCCTCATCCCGAATCCTCAACTGATGATAGCCAGATCTCAAATCTATCTTCGAAAAGATAGTGGCTCCCCTCAACTGATCAAACAAGTCTTCAATCCTGGGCAAAGGATACTTGTTTTTCATTGTAACTTGATTCAACCCTCGATAATCAATATACAGTCTCACTGAACTGTCTTTCTTTTCACAAACAACAAGGTGCTCCCTACGAGGACGCACTAGGGTGAATAAACCCTGAGTCTAAAAGTCCCTGTAACTGGCTCTTGAGTTCTTTCAACTCAGTCGGTGCCATACGATAAGGTGCTTTGGACAATGGAGCTGTCCGAGGAGCAACCTCAATCTGAAAAATCTAACTGTCTCATCGGTGGCAAACCGGGTAACTCATCAGGGAAATTATCAACGAAATCCCTCACTATGAGCACCGAACTCAAGCTATATAGCCTAAGGCTCCATCACTTAGAAGCGAACATATATATCAAAGGGGTGCTACTTGTCTACTAGACCCACGAAAGCATGAGCTAGTCCCACATGGACTCATACAATCAAAACTTTCTCGATACAAACTATAATGATGGTACGATTAGCTGATAGAAAATCCATACCCAAAATCACATCAAAATCAGACATATGCATAACGATTAAAGTAAAATGTGAACATCCACTCATAATGCACATGTCATTAGTGTCATACGCACTATCACACTAATAAACTTCCCCACTGGGGTAAAAGCACACATCTCGAAACTCAACAGTCTCGGCTCAAGAGCTGCCAACTCATCATAACAAGATAAAAATAAAGAATGGCTAGCTCCAGCATTAAATAGAATAAAAGCCAAACGGCCTGAAAATAACAAAGTATAAATCACTACCATACTGGTAGCTTTTCCTGATAATCAGAACCTTGTTACTATGTTGTGATGGTTGTATCTTATACGCCCTATAAAAGTGGCGTGAATCCAAGTTTGATCACAAAATAGCATCTTGATGAAAGTGTGCATCTCCCTTATGGAAACTGGCACAACTATTGTAGTAAGGATGATCCAATCCTTGTTGAGCTCCACCTCGAACCAGTTGTTGTTGTTGCCGTTTCTGTTGTTGCTGTTGATGTTGTTTCTACTGCTGTTGTTGCTTCTGCGGTATACCTTAACTGGCGTCATCATCCTTTGCTTTCTTCTTCTGAGAGGTAGTCTGTCCCGTAGTAGTTAATTTTCTCTTCTTTTTAGAAGATGTAAAATCCATGATAAGGACGACTCATAAGCCTCCTTATTCAAATCTTGAATGAACTTGACTTCAGAGATCATTTGCTTTCTTGTAAAGGAAAACTGGTGCCTGTCAAACACCTTAGTTCAATATCATTCTAACCTTCCAACATAATTTTTACTTTAGAGTCTATCTAAAAAAACTCAGTAGGTCCAAACTATGACCTACAAGTTTCTCAAAGTTCACCGTCCAATTAGATGGTTAAACTCAATGTGAATTGATGTTCACCAAACCATCTCATTGCCTTATAGAAGTTACCGATATCACGGTCCATCAACTTCCTTCTATATTTCAATCATAAAGCAACACTCAACTTTGTGTTAGTCAAACTTGAGAATTTACTGAATATGGATCTTCATTACTCGACCTCGAGTGTTTCCAATTCAGATTAATACACTATAGTGTAATAATGACCAAACTAGGTCATTAACCAATTAACATTGTCGTTAACGGTCCTCGTTGAGACTTATCACGTAAAGTCCTTACTTCCTCTTTGAGTGGCAACACACTTTCCTTTTAGCACAATACTATCATAAAGATTTACCACTTACCGTAGTCCAACTTTCTCTACTCAACTTAGGAACTTGTCCATTGAGTTAAATCTAGGTTACTAGACTCGAGCCAAACCGATTTCTTTTTAACAATTTCTCACCTCAAACAGGTGTTTCATCTCTTAATACTGGGCTCCAAACAAACATGTCCCCTTTTTACACACAAATGTCCACACACATCTACTAAGACCACTACTTAGCAATTGTGTGACAATAACACTTTAATCAACTTTAAGGATCAAACGATTGATCTCTCGGAGTATCTCATCTCCTTTACTTTGACATTATGTCAATACTTTTAACGAGGTGTATAACCTCCAAAACTGCACAGGGTCATTCACCTTCCCGACACCCTTACGCAAATCTCAAAATGGGTCAAATAAACATAACCACATTGTGGTTTTACAAGGATGTGAAATATTACAAACATCACTAACTTCTAACGATATTCTCATAATCCTTCCAATATCAAAGAAATAAAGCATGAGAATAGAAGTTATAGGCATACCTGGTGCTGCTGATCTCAGATGATGACTTGAGAATGGACTTAAAACAAAACATGAAAACAAACATGCATTGTATGTAGTCTACAGAACCCTAAGGCTCTGATACCAACTGTGACGACCCGTCACTTTAAAATAATTTAAATTAGAAAACACAGCGGAAGTCTTTTATTTTAAGAAAAATAGGCGTGATTATCTTTGAAAATAGGCTAGCCAAAACCTGTTTACATCTTAAATTCAGACATCTAAAAACACAAGGAACATTATGTTCCTATCAGGAGTTCAAAGAGGTTATAATAATAAAAGTGAAATGAAAAGCTCTTAAGAGCTTATAATAAATTTTACATCTCAAAGACCGAAAACAAAACAAAATAAGATAAGGCAAGTTCTGGAACTTTTAAATGACAACTAATCCATCTCAGCATCATCATCATCTCGATCAAGCCACACCAGCTCCTCTCTCATGACCCGAACACCTGAAATGTTGTAATATCATGAGCTAACAACTTAAGCCCAGTGAGAATAATAAGAATAAAAAGTAAAGATAGACCTCAAACTCGAATTTCCGATTTGTGTCCAATTATTCTTACACAATGAAACCTAAAGTTCTCCAAACTTTAGATAATTTCATTCTAAATTCTCCAAATGATGATATTACTAACACTCGTAGTCAATCCTCATCCATTAACTTGTTACGACATAAATAAGAAAAATAAATAAATTTTGCATAAATATAAAAAATCTCGATTCTCTATCTCATCGATCATAAGCATGAATGTATGAGGACATCCCGTAGGATTCGCATACGCCCTTATGCATGAAGAAGGTAATGTGGTCTATCCCGTAGGATCCATCGTCTCCCTCCTTTTCTTTCTCACTTTCTCTTCTTTTTCTATGAAGGTAACGTGGTCTATCCCGTTGGATCCATCATTCTCCCACTCATGTCTTTCTCATTCTCTCTTCTTTTTCTATGAAGGTAATGTGGTCTATCCCGTAGGATCCATCATTCTCCCATCCATGTCTTTCTCATTCTCTCTTCTTTTCCATGATGCGAGATGTTATGCTGCAATATGATATGTTTTGGTGTAAATAAATAAAGTGCGGAATTAAAGTAGCCAATACAAACATAAAGTAAAAGGCATAAAGTAAAGGGCATAAAATAAATAAATGGGAAACTCTGGACGAACGATATGTCAATCGAACTCCGCTAACAATAATAAAAGTAAAACCTATCTTAAACGATTAACTTATACCTTCCAGGATGTTAAACTTCCAATATAATCTGAGGTTCTTTTAATCGTTCTAAATACAAGTTTGGATCTTTTAACCTCCAATGATCCATCCTAAGCTTCGAAACGAATCTAACATAGAATTCTATAAGATTCAATGCTTTCCTCGAGAACTCCTAAGTTCTCACTTAAAGGATTAACTTCCAATCCTAAGGGCACTAACTCACTTCCCTCTATTCTTAGGTTTGAATTCTAATCGTAGTTTCCAATTCTACAAACCATCATACTTATTCGCTTTCTATAATTACTTTAAATCCTAACCATTCTCACCTTTGCCAAATAAGATTTTCTCCAAATCTCCAAATTCCCACGAATCAACAACCGAGCAATCGCATCTACAATTCACCAATTGCACAACATATTACAACTCATAACTAAGATGAGAACAAGTGTGCATTTTCGGGTGAATAGTGATTTCGGATGAATAGTAATTTCGAATGAATAGTGTTTTCGGGTGAATAGTGTTTTTCGAAAATCCGGGCTTAAAATCGTCAAATTCCAAGATAGAAATTCATGATTTCAACTTGAAAACTCATTTATAAACAAGAACGAACAAATCCATATAGAAAGTTTTGAAAACTTACTTTTTAGGACTTCCCTTAGGGAACGAGAAATGCTACAAGGCTAGGTTGGATAGATAGCCGTCGTCCCGAGCAATCCAACGCAACTGACCTCATCGAAAACGGTCGAGGATCGAAGAAAAGCCAAGAGAAAAATCTCTCCTTCCATGGAAGAAGGAAGCTACGGCCATGAGAAGAGAAAGATGAAGGAAATGGCTTGTCTTGGTCAACTTTGTGATTTTTAAAGATAAATGAATTGTGATTTTTGGATATTTAAAGAAATTGGAAATGACGGTTGCGTCCTTTTATGACTTTTGACTTATGAATCGAAACCCAAAGCTCTTAAATTAATCTAAAGGTGATTAATGATTATTAATTGGCCTATTAATAATTATTAATGTCACCGAAGCGAATTTAAAAGTATTAAAACGATTAAAAAGAATTTCGGGCGAAATTAACTACTAAAATCGAAATTACAAAAATAATAATTAAACTAAATACTTAAATTGAAATAAATAAATATATAAATAATATTAAATACAATTAAAAAAAAAATCAGTTCAAAATAACGGGACGTTACACAAGAAGATTGAACCTCTGCCTACAACATATAAGATCTGCAATAGGCTCAAGAAATGTTTGGTAAGCCATCTGAGCAAGTCAAACTTGAGGCCCTAAACACCCTAATACCTAAATAGCGTTTCTTCTATGCTATTTAGCGGTTGAACAGTTTTAGAGTTTATTCCTTTATCGATTTCACTAGTCTTCACCTCATCTTCTTGGAAAACAAAAAATCCCCACTTTCTCAATCCGGTAGACTTTCATCTATGTGACACGACCTCACTTTGCAAACCACTAACCAATCATTAAATTGTCTAGAAATGAATTGTGACAACCCGACTCCTTTAAAAACACATATTACATTACGTAGTAGGAAACAACCATTTTATAGAAAATTTGCGTGGATCCATTTATATTTTGAACATACCAAAACTTGTTTACAATATTCACATCAGAGAAAAACAGGAAATGAGCATTTCCTATGTTTATGAAAACATAAACAACAACATAAAACGTTTAAAACACAAAACAACGCTCTTTCGAGCTCAGGTCACCAACTATATACACATTTATAGACAACAAAAAAGACTAGCATTTCACAATGCTACAATCCATATCCCATGCTCATCACACGGTCAGTCAAGTGGCACCACGACCTCTACCCTGACCTCTCCCACGAGATGTACATGTAAAATTGTAGTGTAGCAACATTAGCATTAAGCTAGTGAGAATAAAATGAAATCAAGTGCTTATATGGACCAAAGCCCTTATCAGAAATAGTGTCCAACCACTAAACACCGAGCACATCAACAATAAGGCTAAATATGCATTTACATTCAGAACTACATGCACAGGGAAGTAAACATAATTGGCTTGGTTAAAGTCAGTTTCAACTACCATAATACATTTCAAACTCCCCTTGTCACCTTGCGTATAACAACGCTATAATCATTGTAATTATATTGTCACCATTCATACATAGTCACCATTGTCACCGTTATTACATGTCACCATAAGTCACCATGAATATAAGTCACCATTAGTCACCATAGTCACCATTATTACATGTCACCATAAGTCACCATAGTCACCATGAATATAAGTCACCATTTGTCACCATAGTCACCGTTAACCTCGGTTTCTATCATATTACCTAAGTACGTAGGATAATAATTAAGAGAAAACCTAAAGCATGTTAGGACTATCATCCCCTCCTCAGAAGTCCCAAGTCCGAACCGTTACTTTCCATCTCTACTTTCAAATCTATTACACCCAAACCACACTTTAGCCCTCGAGTCTTAATACCATTCAGTGACGAGAATCTAGTCTTATTGCACTTTCCTTAGCCCAAACATACTTTCCACAATATTTCCTTCCTAAACATTCACAACCCTTAACCTTGAATCAACTAGTTCGTCAAGTATTCCGAGCCATTAAAACACTAAAGCTCATTTTAATCTCACCTCTAGGATGCGAGGAAGAAACACCGCTCGTTGGATGCGTGAACGGTTGCTTGTGGTTCAAACCTCGTATCTCCCGAATCTAGAATGGATTAACTCGATTGATGGTATGAAATGAAAGCTTGCGTTGAGATCTTTCTATTGGGATGAGAATAACTAAAAACGGTCGAGAAACGGCGACGGAATCTCGATTTTTCTCTTTTCCTTGAACTCACGGGTGGGGTGTTTGGATTTCGGTTTTCTCTTTTGTTTTCCTTTTCTTTTCATTGCAAATATGAATTTTAACTTATATATAAGTTTTTGGTAAATTGCCATACTGCCCCTCTTGCCATTTCCTTAAGAAAACTTGTTCTGGGTGCTCGTTATTTCACGTTTCTAATTCCAATCCAACTTAACTACTTCTAATCTATCTTAAAATGATTTAACTATCAATAATGGGCCCGCTTAATAAATGTTATTACACCTAATTCTATTTAAACGTTCTAACGGAAATTACTTAACGATCAAACTCGAGCCTAAAATTAAAATACTAAATTAAACTTCTAAGTAAATAAACAATTACCAAACACTAACATTATACTAAGTGAAGCCATAATAATAAAAACAAAAAATTTTCACCTCAAAAGTAACGGGACGTTACACGAATAACGTAGAAAATACGTTTGAATCGCTTGTTGTGTCAATACAAATCGATCTTTATGCGCATGTGCTTTCTCTTATTTACCTCTATAATATGCAAATGTGGTATCTTTCGCATCCCATCTCACCATATTGTCTCAAACCACGTGCATTTAAACAATATGGACTGCTATACACTACCTCCTGCGTATTCATGCTCAATAATTTTATCAATAACTCCAAAGAAATCATCTTCACTGTTTCCAAACACTCGACACTTTATGCACACTGCTCTATTGTCTATTGCTCTGTTCTGTGCATGAGTTTTTTTTTTAAATTTATATATCTTCCCTAGATACCCAGGACTATGTGTTTGTTTGTAACAGGGATCGTGGGCGAATCAACCTATACGACAATGAACATGGATTTAGAAATTACAATATTTTAGTTAATATGAACAACTTTAACACATAAGCATACTCACGTAAGTATAAAACCATGAACAAAAGTCTCTGTCAATTATGATCCCCTTCCCGACTGCGTTAGTTCTAGGATGAGCACGTCGTATGAATAACTCAACGAATAACGTATAATTGAAAATAATATATTGTGAAAGACAATAAATATAGCAATTTGATGTGTTAATTTAGTTGATCCTTACTCGATATATGGTTCCAGCTCCTGACAATTACATAACACGTAAGTCTGTGTGATATGATACTCTTCATCGTTTAATGCCCTCCTCACGAACTTTCCAAGTGGTCTTCCTAATGCTGTAAAGTCCCGTTTCTTTGAGGTGATTTTTTTTATTTAAGTTAATTTAGTTTACTTAATTTAAGGAGATTAATTTAGTTTTAGATTTTATTTTCGTTTGTTTGTAATTTAAAGGTTTGGGTCATTAATGATTGTTAACGGACCACTTAATAATCATTAATCACCCTTAGTTATCTTAATTACCTTAGATGTTGATTATAATTAATTACAGTTCAAGGGCGAGTTTTACATAAGAGGAAATGAGAAATGAAGGGTATTTTTGTCAAAAAGGGAAAAGACCCATAAAACCTAAAATAACTATTCATCTTCTTCCAAAAGTCACAAAAAAGAAAATTTCTTTCTCTCCTTTCCTCTATGGCCGACGCAACAAGGGGTTCTTATAAGCTTGTGTTTTCTTCGTTTCTCGGCGGATCGTGACGATTCTTAGTGCGTTGGAAAGCTACCGACGAGGGCATTCTTTCTATCCTACTCATGGAGATCATCTCCCTTTCCAAGAGTGTAACGTCCTATTATTTTACAAGAATTTTATTTATTTTAGAGTTTATTAATTTAAATTTTATATTTAATTAGAATTTATAACTTAGAATTTATGAGTTAATTTCGTTCATAAATTCTTTTAATCGCTATATTAGCTTAAATTAGTTTTGGTCGTATTAATAAGAGGAGGTGGATAATGAGATAATGATGGAACTATGCGAGTTCACATTATCTAGTATTATCCATAATTACTATGATACATATATGAGGATACAGGGGTGCATTGAACCTTGTATTTGGTGGGTGAAATAATGAGCTGAATGAGCTTAGCCTATGAGAGCATTCATTACCTGACATTATTCACTAGAGGTGGGAAGATATTATTGAAAGGAATTCGTATATTGTATTTTGGAAAGTGAGTTTAATGAGATGAATGTAGTTAGCCTACGGGAGTTTCATTGTCTGTCATTATTCACTAGAGATGGAAAGATATTATTGAAAGAACTTCGTATATTTTATTTCGGAAAGCGAGATAAAGAGGTGAATGAACTTAGCCTACGAGAGTTTCATTACCTGACATTATTCGCATATGATGGTTATATTAATATAAAGGTTGTGTGCCTTTTACACTTGTTTAGTGAATTAATGAATGTTTAAATATGTTAACATCGAGTGAGCTTAGCATTATTTATTAAGAAAATGAATGTAAACTTTATATCTTGAGTTATGAAAAGAAATGAAACATTATGTATATTATACATTTCCATAGAGAAAAAGAATGAAATATGATGATAGCCGAGTGTTATAAGAAAGAGGAATGAAATTGAATTGTATAATGAGAGCATACAAGAGTGTATTGAACCTTGTATAATTATTATGTTACATATATATATATATATAAGAGAACTAGATTCTCAATTAATTGGAAGATCTTGAAATTGGAGATTAACACTTGAATGTAAACCTTATGTATAGTAAGGTATTAAAGAGAATGAAATACAATATTATGTGTGTTATGAAACACATTCTCTTAAATGCTTGGAAGTTAGATCCTCGATCATTTGGGAGACTTGGTAAGTCAAAGTGGAATACTTGATGTAAATCTCTTTGAATAGATCGATAACAAAGAGTAAGTAAGTTCTTGGACACAAATCCAGATGCGGGTTTGGAGTCTAATGTTACTTTATTTTCTGTTTATTTTCACTGGGCTTGTTGTTAGCTCATGATATTACAAACATTTTCAGGTAATGCTCAGGGTCATTGGAGGGGAGCTGGTGCAGTCTGATCTAGTTGATGATGATGGCGGGATGAACTAGAGATACCTTTAAAGTCCATGGACACATTTATTTCATGTTTTATCTTTTGAGTTGTATATTTGTATCTAAGCTCATAAGAGGTTTTATTTTAACTTTTATCACCTTGTGTAACGACCCGATTTTCGTTAAATTCTTTAAATTCAAATGCACAGCGGAAGACTCGAATTTTAAACAAAAAGGGCATGGGTTCGTTTACAAAATATGTTCCTGTTCTTGTCCTTCCATCCTATTCCATACTCTCCCGAGCTCAAAACATAAGTAAGAAAGTAGTAAATATGAGCAAAGCATTTCAAAGGTGCTTTACAAAATATGTTCCTGTTCTTGTCCTTCCATCCTCTTGACAGGTCAAGCGATGCCACCTCCGCTACCACATCCCTACAACGCGTTTTACCTAAAAAATTTTAAGTGTAGCAACATTAGCATAAAAATGCTAGTGAGAGTAAAATGAAAGCAAGTAATCCTATGAACCCAATTTCATACCAGAAATTGTGTCCAAAGGTCTAAATTGCTCTTTACTACCCATTCCACTTTTCCACTTTCCACACAATCATACAATAGAAGTATACTTCCCATAATAGACTTTCAAACCCATATGAAAATGCAATAGAGACTTGAAGTGTAAGTAATAAGTATTACTAAGTCTTTCTACACAATCATACAATTGTAATACTTTCCAAAATAAACTTTTAATCCCGTTAAGTAATGAAATTGAGACTTAAAGTAAAAGTAATAACTATTACTAAGTTTTACTAAACAATTCTAATGAATATAAAAAATAATATCTCTAACTTTCTTTGTTACCAAACAAGTGTCATCGTAACGTGTTACTGTATGGATCAACATCAACATACTACCATGTACAGTCGTACCATAGAACAAGTCATTGTAATGGGTTACCGTATGGATTAACATCAACATACTACCCCGTACTGTCTTACCATATCACAAATCATCGTAACGGGTTACCGTATGGATCAACATCAACATACTACCTCGTACGGTCTTACCATATCACAAGTCATTGTAACGGGTTACTGTATGGATCAACATCAACATACTACCCCATACAGTCTTACCATATCACAAATCATCGTAACAGGTTACCGTATGGATCAACATCAACACACTACCCCGTACGTTCTTACCATATCACAAATCATCGTAACAGGTTATCGTATGGATCAACATCAACATACCGTATGGTCTTACCATATCACAAGTCATCGTTACGGGTTACCGTATGGATCAACATCAACATAGTACCCCGTACAGTCTTACCATATCACAAATCATCCTAACGGGTTACCGTATGGATCAACATCAACATATTACCCCGTACGGTCTTACCATATCACAAATCATCGTGAACGGGTACTCGTATGGATCAACATCAACATACTACCCCGCACGGTCTTACCATATCACAAATCATCGTAACGGGTTACTGTATGGATCAACATCAACATACTACCCTGTACGATCTTACTATATCACAACTCATCGTAACGGTTTACCGTATGGATCAACATCAACATACTACCCCGTACGGTCTTACCATATCACAAGTCATCGTAACGGGTTACCATATGGATCAACATTAACATACTACCCCGTACGGTCTTACCATATCACAAGTCATCGTAACAGGTTACCATATGGATCAACATCAACATACTACCCTGTACGGTCTTACCATATCACAAATCATCGTAACGAGTTACCGTATGGATCAACATCAACATACTACCCCATACGGTATTACCATATCACAAGTTATCAAGTTCCCTAGTAAGTTTGATAGATAGAATTCTACTAAGCTACTAAAGAACATAGACTACTTAAAATTGCACTAGTTAACTTTCAAGTGCTTCTAAGCCACTTTGTCTCCTAAACCACTCAAAGTACCTTAAACTTCCACTTTCATCTAAAATTCTTCAATTCATCTTACAAGACTTCCAAACCCCTCAAATCTTACCTTTTTCACCCAAATTCATAATCACTCCACTCATTTCCTAGTTTAAAGTCACCAGCCAAGTATTAACTTCCAGAAGTTAGTTTCCCTCTTAACCTTGATAAACAATATCGTAACGAAATTTAATTCATAAAATACTAACTTCCATTTTAAACTCACCTTAGATTTGAAATCGAACTTCCAAAGTGTCGAATGAATTACCTCACGTGCGATTATCAAAACCTACAATAACACCGATCGAATACAAATCATAAACCATAACTAAATAATAAAATTGATTTTCGGATGAATAGTGATTTTCGGATGAATAGTGTTTTTTGAAAATCCGAGCTCAAAATTGTCAAATTTCATGATGGAAACACGTGAATTGAACTCCAAAACTCATTTATAAACAAAAATAAAGAGATTCATAGAAAAAGTTTTGAAAACTCACTTTTTAGGGCTTCCTGTAAAGAACGAGAAATGCCACAAGGTAGGATGAAAGGAAAGCCCACGTCTCGAGAAATACAATGGACTAAAAATCATGACGATCCATCGAGAAACGGCAAAGACCCAAGCTTTTGTTCCCTTCTCATGGAGCTCACGTATGGAAGAGAGAAAGGATGAAAAAAATGTTGACCAAAGTTGACTATTTAAAGAAGAAGGCAGATGAATAGTAAAATGATATTTTTAAGAAATCGAAAAATGACGGTTACGTCCCTTTTAAATGATTTGGTTATGAAACGAAACCGAAGATCTTAAATTAATCTAAAGATGATTAATAATTATTAATTGGCCCGTTAATAATTATTAATGTCACTGAAACTAATTTAAAGTAATAAAAGGGTTAAAAAGGTTTTCGAATGAAATTAACTACTAAATTTGAAATTACTAAGTTTAAACTAACATTAAATACTTTAATTAGAATAAAATAAAATTTTAAAAAAAAAATTTACCTCCAAATGTAACGGGACGTTACACCTTGAACTCCTTTAATCTTCACACTGGAATTGCATTTCATGTCATTTAAATTCTCTGATTGTGAAAAGTGTAAACAGGTTATGGATAGTCCAAGTTTTAGAGATATCCACGCGAAATTTTTATTAAACATTAAGTCTTTCACTGCAATTCGTTTTTAAATGATTTAAAAGGAGATTGGTCGTGACAAAGAGAAACTCTAGAAAGTAATTTTTCAAAACTTTTCCAATGATTTTCTTCCTTTTTGTTTCTAAATGAGTTTTTAAGTTGAAATCATTAATTTCCTTTGAGAAATTTGACGATTTCAAGCTCGAAATGTCATGAAACACTATTCACTCGAACACTGTTCATCAAAAACAGTGTTTACTGTTCATCAAAAACAGTGTTTACTGTTCAGCCGAGAATTCTTTTTTTAATTTTCATTGTTTTGTGTTTTTATTTAAGTTTGGGGAAGAAATCTTGTTGCAAAGTCCTAAATAGATCTACCCTTTGGTAAATACCCCCTAAAAGTGCCTAAAACCAACCCAGATTACACCTAAAATACTTAAAACCCGGAAATTCACTTTTATCAAAGACTCCTCCCTTGGCCTTGAGCCTCATTGTCCAATTACCAAGTTGTTTTTCATTTTTAATTAATTTTGTATCGATCATTGTTCTATATGTGAAATTAATTTATATTAGGTGTAATTAATTTGTAGGTTCAGGTAACCGTTCGTAAATTTGATCTTTTGGCGTTTAAGGATCGACTATGCTTTCAAGGTGAGTTTAAAGTGGTTGTGTGTAGTTTTATGTGTAGATTGCATGACGAATTGTTTGATTGAGTTTAAGAGGGATAATGAAATTTGGGATCCTAAGACGATATTGGTTTCTTTGATGATTTTGGGTGTGAGTGTTGTGGTTTACATTTTGATTTTGCTTTCGAAGTTTTAGATAGAAATTCGGAAATGGGATGTTCAGTTTATGATTGTAATTGGTGGTTTCAAGATGAATTGGAGTATCCGAGTTAGCTTTTGAGAAAAGTAAAGCCTAAGGGTGAGACTTGGAATTGAGATAAGGGAAACTAAGTGTTGGGTTGTACCGTCAGTGGAGCGGGTGTTTTTCCGGTTGCATTTATTACTTACGTTCTTTCGAATTTGCCTTTCTTTTATAAAATTGTTACGGCATGAATTATTGCTTCTTACGCATGCGCTTATTTTACTAATGCTTCTTGGTCAAGAACATTAGTAGTGATAATTTCATTTTAGTAATATTCTTGGTCGAGAACATTGGTGGTGATAATTGCATTTTGGTAATATTCTTGGTCGAGAATATTAGAGGTAACACTTTATTTTACTAATGCTTCTTGGTCGAGAACATTAGTGGTGGTAATTTCATTTTGGTAATATTATTGGTCGAGAATATTAGAGACAATATCTTATTTGGCTAATGCTTCTTGGTAGAGAACATTAGTGGTCGTAATTTATTTTTGGTAATATTCTTGGTCGAGAACATTAGTGGTAATAATTTCATTTTGGTAATACTCTTGGTCGAGAATATTAGCGGTAACACTTTATTTAACTAATGCTTCCTGGTTGAGAACATTAGTGGTGGTAATTTCATATTGGTAATATTCTTGGTCGAAAATATTAGAGACGATATCTTATTTGGCTAATGCTTTTTGGTCGAGAACATTAGTGGTGGTAATTTCATTTTTGGTAATATTCTTGGTCGAGAATATTAGAGGCAACGTTCTTATTTTGCTAATGCTTCTTGGTCGAGAACATTAGTGGTTATACATGATTTGAGGATGATGATTGATGGTATAAATGTTTCCTTCAGTAACATGTGGAATGGCTAGAAAACCCCCATGGAAGCTACGGTCATTGGAGAAGAAGAAGAGATGGCTTTGTGATTCTTTTCCCTTTTTGGTCAATAATGAAGAAGGTGATAAGGATTGACTAATTTAAAGTAAAAGTAGGAATTACGAAAACGCCCTTCCTTTGGTTCTAGCCTTTATAACTTAACCCAAAGCACTTAAACTAGTAAAAAAGTGATTAATAGTTATTAATTGGCCCGTTAAAAATTTTTAATACGCCTAATACCAATTTAAGCTTCTAAAGTAATGAACGACAGGTAAAAGAATATAAATACTAAAATTTAAGTTAATTAACTATAAAATTAAATTAAATGCTTTGAATAAAATATAATAAAATAAATAAAATAATTTACCTCTTAAATTAACGGTGTGTTACACTCAAAGACTCGACAGTGGCTTGGGACAACTCTACGTATGCTAACTCTCTGAAGAAAATACACAATTGTACCGACAGTTCCCAATGTTTCTCCTTGAGAAATGGTCTGAATACAGCTGGCATAAGTCATTGCGTGCCTACGTGACAATTGAGACTTTTCATCCCAAACATAGTATGGCTCTCCACGTCAATGCACCTGGTCAGATTTAATACATAACCGTAAAAAAAATTAATAGATCACATCCACTCGAATAATATTTTCTTCTGGTCCGAAGTTAGCATGTACTTTGCCTTCGCATATTTTTTTCCAGTGTTGTTCGACTCTAATTCAGGTCGATGACAAATTTCTCAAATGTCGTAACGTGATTTCAAATTGTCTTTGTTTTTATTTTTGTACATTTAGAACCGTGTTGAAGACACTGTCGAAAATGTTCTTCTCAATATGCATGACATTTACGTTATGCCTAATCATTAAAGCTCCCCAATATGGTAGCTCCCAGAAAATACTTTTCTTCTTTCAACCTATATTTTTCCGTGCCATCTTATTCCAAGCCTCACTACCAATCTCTGTAACACTTCGCATAACTTTAGGCCTTAGTTTCTTACACTCCACCCGTATACAAGTCTTTTTTTGTTCGAAATGAATGATTTTGCTGTAAGAACCTACTATGTTAGTCAAACCAACACGTTTTTGACCATGCACCATTGAGAAGGCACTGATATCGTCCATGGTAAGAACCTACTACTCCACCCTAACGAATTTAGTTAATAAAATTTGTTACCTTGGGTAAAGCCATAAACATTAATATAAACCGTGAAAATTATAAC
Organism: Gynostemma pentaphyllum; assembly: GCA_028015215.1. NCBI lineage: Eukaryota > Viridiplantae > Streptophyta > Magnoliopsida > Cucurbitales > Cucurbitaceae > Gynostemma > Gynostemma pentaphyllum. The sequence goes on along the minus strand of CM051353.1, from coordinate 36,193,264 downwards.
TTATAAAAATACGAAAAAATATACATTTCATACAAATTAATTTACAAATGTACTTGACATTGAATTTGCCGGGAAGTCACTTATCATCCAAATAACTACTGATCGCATCACAAAATTCTGTTTTTGTGAAACATCATACGTCATTACTCCTTTGTTCCATAAACCACGAAGCTCATCAATTAATGGTTGAAGGTACACATCCAGTTTTGTTTTAGAATTTTTAGGCATGGCAATTACCGTTAAGAAAAACACAGGATCTTGCATGAACATTGATGGAGGCAAGTTATAACATCCCTATTTACAGTGTAATTTTTTTTTATTTAAAGCACTTAATTTACTTTTAGAGTTAATTACTTTTAATTTTAGAATTTATATTCTTTTATTTTATGTTTATTACTTTAGTAGCTTAAATTAGTATTGGGCGTATTAATAATTATTATAGGGCCAATTAACTAATATTAATCACCTTTTAGCTAGTTTAAGTGTTTCGAGTTTAGTTTTAAAAGCTAAAAGGAAACGAGGGATGATTTTGTAATTTTTTATTTCTTAAAAGTATCGTTCACTATACTTTGTCTCCTTAAATAAACCAAAAATTTAAAAAAAAAAAAACATTTTCAGTCATCTTTTCTTTCTCCAAAACCATGGGCCAGGGAGAGGAGAGAAGTTTCTTGGGTTTTTGTCGTTTCTCGGCGGATGTAAGGATTTCATCCTAGGGTTCATACTTATTCTAGGTTTTCCATGAGAATATCTTGAGTTCTTTTATTTGGTGTTTAAGAAGTGTTTGTGTGGGGTTTTCTTTCATGTGTAATTTCTGAAAATTTAGTAATATTGGTACTCAGCAAGTCCCTAAGAGCTATCATCTAAGAAATCATTGTAAATTGAGAGTCATGGTTAATACGAAGCTTTAAAGCTCCATTAATGGTGTATTTCTAGCTTCTAGCTTTTTGAAACTTTGTGGTTTTCATGACTTGTATGGGAGAACTTTCAAATCTGGAAATTATGTGATGTTATATATATATATTATACAAGGAAAACACATTAGAAGTTCATTTAGAGGGATTTTTGGTTAAGCCCCAATTGGCCGAAATTAACACCCTAAAATTTGTCTAGCTACGAGACTTTTTCCTCTTAACAGGTTCAAGGTTATGTGTGATTGTTATGGGAAGACTTGTGATTTTAATATTAGACTAAATATGAATGGATTGACTTGTTGTAGGACAAAAGCGAGCAGATACGATCAGAGCCAATTTCAAATGTGAGAACATAAAGAATCGGAGGGGTGATTGGTATTGTGAATCACGATTCTTTACGAGTTATCTTGAAAGAGGTTATATATGGTTGTGTATGGTTGTTGCCTATGAAGTGTGGTTAGTAAGGTAGTGGAAGTACAAGGAAGTAACGGGAAGTGGAAATTGACTCCGGCATTTATTTAAAGAGCTTGAAAAGCTAGTTAGCTCAACCCAAAATATTTTTATGATTCATTGTTTTTACGAGCATGCTTACTTATTGTTTATTTTCTGCCCTTAGTCCATGATCGAGTCATATACTGAATTGGGGCTATTATCATGAATACTTGATGTGCTATTGGTTATTGCTCGATTGATAGCTTGTGAATTAGATAATAAGTAGTACTTGATATGTGAATTATATGTCTAATGTGAATATTGAGTAAGATGTGTAGTGTGATTGAGTCATTTATTGGTTGGAGGAATTGTCATATTTTTGCTCGTTGAGCCAAGATTACTTCATCTGATAAGTATTATATGCAAGTATGATTACTTTATTCATTCTCATATGACTTCATTCATGCATTTCTAATGTTCAATGTATGGCCATGGGGTCGTAACCTGTGTAACGGTGAGTGGATGTTGGACGTTACACGTTGTTACCATTGCGGTGATATTATGTAGCTCCGAGGCGCTATGTGGTGGATGGCCTGGATGCTAAGTGGTTAATATGATAACCTAGAGGTTTGATGAGAGCTACGACTCGGAAGTTGATTTGAAATGTGATATCTATAGGGCGTAGTGAGACGCCGGATTTGTGATGGTAAGGTTATATGGACTAAGAGAAAATGTTAAATGTGATACGAGGAGAATGTCATTGGCTTGATAAGAGTACGGGTTTGATTACGGTTTAATCATGTTTATCTATCTACTTTGCATTGCTCGTTCAATTTCATTCCTAAGCATATCTTTCTACTTATGCATTATGTTATGAACAATCCGCATCACCATTCATATTCTTTTGTTTTCACTGAGTGCCATACTCAAATGAGCTACAAAACACCTTTCAGGTATTGCTAGGGGTCGAGGGTGTGGAGCGGTAGATGGTGCTCATTGATGCACGGGATGAAGACTTTGGATAGGTCACCGAACACGCGAGTCACGTCTTCAGGTCGTTGAGTTTTGTTGTATTTTGGGGTCTAAGTTTCAAACACTTACTGTAAATAGTTTATGATATTTTATGGTTTGTAATAACTTTTCTGTGGTGCACCACATCTTTTACCATGTGTTTTATGAGTTTTAAACTTTTATTATGATATGAAACGGTCAACGAGCCGGTTTTACATCCGAGATTTAAGCAGGTGTTTAAAGAGTTTACATATATTTTATGTCTGAGTTTTCATAGTCTTGTATTAGTGTTATTTAAGCCAAGTATGGTCCTTTCTTTCGCATGCGTACTCGCGTCATAGGCTTGCTTAACAAGTCGGGTTGTCACAGTGGACCATCGTGATTTTAAGTGCATTGGAAAGCTCTCGCTCCAAGCTTCCTTTCCATCCTAGCATTGTGGCGTTTCTCGTTCTCTAAGGGAAGCCCTAAAAAGTGAGTTTTCAAAACTTTTCTATGGTTTTCTTTGTTTTTTCTTCTAGATGAGTTGAAATCATGTATTTCCATTAAAAAATTTAACGATTTTGAGGTCGGTATTTCGAAAACACTATTCATCTGAAATCACTATTCATCCGAGAATCACACTTTTTCTCATCTTAGATATGAGTTGTAAAATGTTGTTCAATTGATGTATTGTAGGTGTGATTACTCATTTGACGGTTCGTTAGAACTTTATTTTCATGCGAACATTCGAGGTGAGGATAAATAGAATTTAAATGTAAACTTAGAAATCGAACAAGTTGAACGACTTGTATGATCTGAAGTTGAGATTGAGATTTGAAATGAAAGGATTAAAGTAAGAGAGCTAACTTGTTTGGGCTTGGGAGTTAGTTCTAAATTGAGTTGGGAGAACTCATGGATCTTTCGAAGGAAACGACTAACTCTTGAAGGTTCTAAGTTTTGCATCACTTCGGCATTTCTTAATGATTATCAGAAGTTGAAGGTTCAAAGTATAATCGGGTGAATAAGGAATTTGAATATGGAACTTCGCTTGAATAGTAAAATAAGAAAATAAGACTTTTATGTTACGTTAATAACTTAATATTATCTGAAGGCTGAATGGCTTGACTTTTTATATTGTCATGTGATTATCTGAAGGCCGATGGGCTTGACTTTAATATTATCATGTGATTATCTGAAGGCCGATGGGCTTAACTTCATTTCCTGCTATGAGAACTTATGAATTTACAGGTTATGAAATTTAATGAAATTTCTGAATTGTGAGACTATGGGTACTTTCTTGTTTTATGAAAATAAGGGTAACTAATGATATAGTCTTCAGTTATAGTTAATGATTCATTTAGTTATTTGAATGGTTAAATTTATGTTTACTCCCACTTGAGACCTTGTTTCGTTTATTTTGCATAATCGTAGTTGGGAGGAATAATGAGACAATGCACAGACTGAGTATGCTTGCATTGTCTAGTATTATTCGTTTTATGTTTACATATATGTATCATGAGGAATGCTAAAAGCTACGTGAACTTTGCATGATAGTGGTTGAAAGGTAAAAGGCATGTAAGCTTTATTTGGACACAAATCTAGATACGGGTTTGGAGTCTAATGTTACTTTATTTTCCGTTTATCTTCAATGGGATTTCACTCATGATATTACAATTTTTCAGGTATCAACTGTGTTGAGGTCGTGGGAGAGGAGCTGGTGCTAATTGATCTGAGTGATGATAATGGCTAGATGGACCAGAGAAAGTGTATAGCCCTTGGACTAATGTTTACTTTATGTCTTTCATCTTTTGATGCACGTTTGTATATAAGCTCATGAGAGCTTTTTGGTTTTAAATTCTGAAACTCATTTGAACTTTACTTCAGGAAATACGCATTTAAATTGTCTATACGATTTCTCTAATTGTGAAAAATGTAATAGGCTTTGGATAGTTCAAATTTAAACGTATTGTGACGACGCAACTCCTTTTAAATCATTTTAAAACCAGAATATATTGGAAGTCTTAATATTTAAAAAAAGGCATGGATATGTTTAAAATTTGAACTATCCAAAACCAGTTTACATTCTTCACAATCAGAGAAATCGTAAAGACTAGGAAATGTGCATTTCCTAAAGTAAAGTTCCATGCAATTTCAGAATTATAAATGTTTAAAACCAAAAAGCTCTCATGAGGTCATATACAAATGTACAACCCAAAAAGAGAAAATAAAATAACATGAGTCCATGGACTTAAAAACCATCTCTATTCATCTCGCCATCATCGTCATCCAAATAAGATAGCACCAGATCCTCTCTCACAACCACGACCACGATCGATACCTGAAAATTGTAATATCATGAGCTAAATCCGAGTGAAGATAAACGAAAAATAAAGTAACATTAGACCCCAAACCCGTATTCGGATTTCTGTCCAAAAACTTACTTACTTTTTGCTACCCAACCATTCAAAGGAATTCATATCAAGTATTACCAATTTCTAATTTTAAGATCTCCCAAAGGAACACGAACTAGCTTTCAAGCATAGCAAAGTATTGTATTTCACTATACAACTCAATCTCATTCCTTTTCCTATAATAACTTGTATTTTACATAACATTTCATTTCTTTGCTCTATAGAAACGTAGGCTATACATAATGTTTCATACTTCTCTATAGCAACTCATTCTATATAATCTTTCACATATCATTTCTCTATAGCAACTCATGCTATATAATCCTTCACATATCATTTCTCTATAATAAATCATGCTAAGCTCACTCGGTCTTGACATGTTTTAAACAAGATTAACATGCGATTAATGTCGATAATGTTAGCACACATAGTCTAAAATTATTCATTAACTCACTCAATATATGTAAAGTCCACTCGGCCATTACATTAATATAACCATCAACATGCTTATAATGACAGTATTGAAAGCTCACACAGTCTAACAATACCTCATTATCTCGCTTTCCAAAACAAAGTATACGAAGCTTTTTTAATAATATCTTTTCACCTCTAGTGAATACTGAAAGGTAATGAAAGTTCACTCAGTCTAATCATTACCTAATTACCTCACCCACCGAATGCAAGGTACACTCAGCCCCGACGTTCTCTCATATATGTATCATAGTAATTATGAATAATACTAGATAATGTGAGCACGCGCAGTCCCAACATTATCTCATTATTCCCCCCCCCAATCAATGTAAAGTTCACACAACCTTTAGCATTCCTGATGATACATATATGTAATCACAATATGAATAATACTAGACAATGCAAGCACACTCAGTCTTTTTATTGCCTCATAAACATAAACAGGTCTCAAGTGCAAGTAAACATAAATTTAACCATTCACAGTAATCAATAGAACATAACGATCAATAATACATGAATCATTAATTACTTTTCCTGCATAAAACAAGAAAGTACCATCTATCAATCGACAATATAATAGTTAAGCTATATGGCCTTCATATAATATCAAGATATTAACTTAACATAAAAGTGTCATTTCCTTCTTTTAATAATCAAGCAAAACTCCAAAGTTGATTCCCTTGCTCATCCATTTATACTTGGATCCTTCAATTACCTGAAAACATCAAGAAAAGCCCAAGAGAACTCTTCCAATCAATGGAGGCCATGGCTTGGAGAAGAAGAAAAGATAAGAATTGTCTAAAAATGTGACCTTTTGTGTATTTAAGAAGATGAAGTGAATAGTAACAAGATATTTTAAGAATTCAGGAATTACAAAATTGCTCCTCGTTTGCTTTTAGCTTTTAAAACTAACCCGAAGCATTTAAACTATCTAAAAGTTGATTAATAATTATTAATTGACACGTTAATAATAATTAATACGCCCAAAACTAATTTGAGTTACTAAAGTAATAAACGTCAAATAAAAGAATATAAATTCTAAATTTAAATTAATTAACTCTAAAATTAAATTAAGTGCTTTAAATAAAATAAATAATAAAGAAATTTTTCCTTCTAAAATAATGGGACGTTACACGTATTCATGGCGTTATTTTTAAATACTAAGACTTTCACTGCATTCTGATTTTTAAATGATTTAAAAGGAGTCGGGTTGTCACAAAAGTTATATGGCATTAACATAACTAGCCACAATGAGAGTTGAGCATTTGAAGCCCAGAAAGGGTTAAATTCGTCAAGACATAAACCCAATCTAACGTTTTTGATTTCTCGCGTACATTCTGGCTAACAGCAATTTAAATGTTTCCACGCCTCTGCATCAGAAGGATGTCTCATTACTCCATCATCCTGAGATTGCTCTTGATGCCACCGCATGTGAGAAGATTCAACTTCTAATGCGTACAACTGTTGCAAACGTTGTGTAATCAGTAAATAAACACGTGGGTATGTGGAATAAGATTTTTCACCTTATTTGTATCTCGTATGATTGCACATTTTGCACTAATGAAGACTTGCATCTGTACCCCAATATATCATGCATCCGTTTGGGAAACAATCAATTTTGTCCACTGATAAACTGAGAGTATCCACTAATTTATTCGTATCATATAAACTCTGTGGTAACGTGTTGTTTGCAGAAGTGCACCGATGAAACTATTGTGAAATAGAGTTGAAATCTCTTTTTGGGATGTGGAATTCTGCCTTGATATTCAGTAGTTTAGTTGCAGCTGCGAGTTGCGTGACATAAAAACCTGCGTACAACTTTGCGCATCTTGGTTTAAATCTTCATTAACAAAAGTGTTAGGATCATCTCCTTGATTGAATGTATTATAACTGTAAGTATAAAAAACCACCTGTTCTAATTGATCGTACTGATGTTGTAAGTTATCTGAATTCTCATTCACATTCGATCTAAGTTGTGAGTTGTTTCCTTCATTTCGAACTGACTCGTCTCTCACTGCATTGAACATTTCTTCAGATTCTCCCTGATACACCCAATGGTAATAATTATCTACGAAACCACGACTGTGCAAGTGCAACTTCACATCATCTTTCGATAATATCTTCTTATTTCTACACTTTTTTCATGGACATCGTATCTTTGTCCGTAATTATCAAAGAACATAGAGGATTGATAGGATCCAGCAAACTCTTCAACCCCGGCTACAAATTGGTCATTTAGAAAACCTTCAACCAAACGGATGTACATCCACTCACGCATTTGTTCTCGCGGTAATAAGGTTTATGAGATTTACTTGTGTTTGAACAATGATTCTATACACCTATTTCAAATATTTTCTACTGGTCTCTTGCGACAAAATTTGTCTCTAATTTGGTAGGAAATATTCCCTTCATAAAACAGAGATGAATTTTGTCAAAAAAATGGAGGGAAAATTTCCCACCATTTGTAGCGATGCAACACGTCTCTAAATAAAGTAAATAGATTTTGTCAATGACGGACTCCATTTCTGAATAAGGAGGGAAATGTTCAATCCAATTCTTTTGTGAGACAGCTCTTCAAAGACGTATTTCATCGCTAATTTACAATCTAAAAGAGTTGCTAATCTGGAGGGAAGCTGCATGCCTTTTCTTGAGACAAAACAATAACGATGGATCCATTTCAGACGTTAGTTAGCGACGAAATGTGTCTCTGTAATTGCAGAGAGCGATGTAGTGATTTATGAGGCTAGATAGCAATCATGTCACTACAAGAAAATCTGGAATTAGAGACCTAATTTTAGCAACAAAATACATCGGATGATAATTTAGCGATGAAATGCATCGCTACTAGGAAGTTTGACTTTTAGCGACGAACTATATCCCTTACTAGCATTATCAAACTCTACATCGCTATAGTTTGGAGTTAGTGATGCAGTTCGTCACTATTTAGCGTCTTAAAAAAGTCCATCGTTAATGTTTTGTCTCAAGAAATGGCGTGAAGCTTCCCGCCAAAATAGCGACTCATTTTGACCTTATCTTAGCGACGAAATGTGTCCCTATTTTACAGTTTTAGACATCAATAGTTATCTCCTTATTCAGAGACGTAGTTCATTGTTGTTGAATTTTTATTCTTTTTTAGAGACACATTTCATCGCTAAACTTGACAAGAAATTTTCCCTCCAATATTTTATGGAGGGAATACTTCCCGCCATATTAGAGACACATTTCGTCGCTAAAAGAGATAGTAGAAAAATTATAAACAGGTGTGCATAATTCACTTCACATAAAAGAAATTTGCATTAAAACGTATTCCTAAGAGAGAGAAAATGTGTGAGTGGATGTACGTTCGTTTGGTTGGAGGGTTTCTCAATGACCAATTTGTAGAATTCTGCCAATCCACCATGATTTTTGATAACAATGGACAGAAGATATGATGTCCATACAAAAGTGTAGAAATAAGAAGATATTACCGACGGATGATGAGAAGTTACACTTGTACATTCGTGGTTTCATAGATAATTATTATCATTGGGTGTATCAGGAAAAATCTAAAGAAATGTTCAATGCAGCAAGGGGCGAGTCATTTCAAAATGAAGGAAGCACCTCGCAGTTCAATTCAAATGGGAATGAAAGTTCTGAAAATGTTGAACATCAGTACGGTCAGTTAGAAAATATGGTTTTTAATTGATGTGGTTATCAAGGTGATGATCCTGATAATTTATTAAATTAAGATTTAAACCCAGATGCGCAAAGAATGTTTCAGATGATATAATTTGCTAGTAGGTCGTTGTATGCAGGTTGTGATGTCACACAACTCGCAACTACAACCAAACTATTGAATATAAAGGAAGAGTTTGACAATGGTTTCATCGGTTCACTTATGCAAACTACACGTTGCCACAAAATTTGTACAATACAAAGAAATTAATTGAGGTTCTCGGTTTACCGATGGAGAAGATTGATTGTTACCCGAACAGATGTATGATATATTAGAGTGTAGATGCAAGTCTTCATATGTGTAAAATGTGCAATCATATGAGATACAAACAAGGTAAAAAAAAGTCTTATTCCACATACTCGAATATTTTATTTACTGATCACACAGCGTCTACAACGGTTGTACGCATCAGAAGTCATTGCTTCTCACATAAGGTGGCATCAAGAGCACTCTCAGGATGATTGAGTAATGAGACATCCTTCCGATGCTGAGGCATGGATACATTTATATCGTTGTCATCAAGAATTTACGCGAGAAATTAGAAACATTAGATTGGGTTTATGTACGAACGGGTTTAACCTTTTCGAGGCTTTGGGAGCTCAATATTCATTGTGGCCAGTTATGTTGACACCGTATAACTTCCCTCCATGGATGTGCATGAAAGGTCGTGTGATTTTTCTTAACGGTAATTGTACTAGTTCCGAAAACTTCAAAACAGAAGCTGGATGTGTACCTCAAACTACTAATTGCTGAGCTCCTTGGTTTTTGGAACGTAGGAGTGGTGAGGTATGATGTTTCACAATGCGAGCAGGAGTTATTTGGACGATAAGTGACTTCCCGATATATTCAATATTGTCAGGTATGTTTGTAAAATAATTCGTTTGAAATTAGCGACGATCGTTCATTTATAATTTTGTGACTGTTTAGATAAGATTAAAGTTAATGGTTTACATCCAACGTAACGAATGTGCATTCGTTAGGGTAGAGCACTTCAGGAAAGTTTGCATGCCTTCCTTACATGAACAATACCGGTGCCTTCTCATTGGTGCATGGTCAAAAAATGTGTTGGTTTGACTGTCATAGGATTTTGTTGCTTTCAAGAAGAAGAAGTACAGAGTCGTGAAATAGATGAAGGAATAAACTTTGAAAATGCTCAACCATTAAATTACATAGCAGAAACATTATTTGATCCTGGCATGATATGAAACCCTAGAAAATTGAAATAGAAACCTTTTGGAAGACAAAGAACCCCTAGATGCAAATCCTAAAACCCCAATGAACAATAAGGTAAAACCCTTGGAAACCAAGAAGAAGAAGAAGAAGAAGAAGAAGAAGAATATTCCAATGATCTAAGACCTTGAAATAAGAAAACTTGTTCTATTTGAAGATTGAAACAATTCACAAACAAACTAGATCAAAGGTTGTTTCAATGTTTCTAAAACATGGAACCTAAGAACAAGGCTACAAAACTAAATAATTTCGACTAAGCAAAAATAAATCTTATTATCAAATGAATTCTGAGTATTTAGGATTACAAATGAGCCCTTAAATAGGCAAAAGAAACCCCAAAATCAGCTAGCAAATTCGGATTATAAGGAGAATAAAATCTGCCCAAAAACTTAACTTATATGAAATGGTAGATTTTTATGGAAAATCTTTCCTAGAGAATAATATTTTTCCTAATTCTTTCCAAGCTAATAAACTGAATATAAATGGTGTAAAACAAATCTAAATACATCATAAATTTGTTGAAACTATATATGGAAAGTTTGAGAACAAATATGGAAAGTGGTCGAAATAAGGAAAGTTTGCAAAAGTGATGCAACTTTCCTAATTAGCTCTTCTCTTCAATTCTGATTGAATAAGTCTTCAATACTCTTCTTCAAAATGCATTTTCCATGGATTAGAGTTCATCAAGTCCTCTTTGTAAGCCTCCATGCTCGTATCTTCAAAGCTTTTCTTGACTTTGCTAAGGTAGGCTTGTAAATGGATATTCAATGTTTGTCTTGAACTTTGATCTTGAGATTGATCCTTGAGTTATTTGTGATATTTCATGATTCATATCATCCCCTCCCTCTTGAAAAGGATTCGTCCTTGAATCTAACACATTACCTACATCATGAAAAACTTAAGTTAGTAACATAAATTAAGGAACCTAAGGCATATGTACCTCGTGTATTGTCAATTGTCAACAAAAAAAGCAACAATGGTATCCTTCTTTATCCTTTCAAGTTAACACCTCCTGGGTTAAAAACCATTATCTTCCATGATATCTTCTCTTTTCTCAGCAATTGTATGTCTATTGTTTTATTTAGATTTTGTAATTTCTTGAAATGACCTACTTAGGACAAACATCATCAAAGCTCACATGAGTGTTAGTTACTTGAAATAGCAAGGACGAGATAGAGGTGCATGGACCATAGTCAATCTCATAAATCTTCTGATAATATGGTAACACAAACAAAGATGCAAAACTACAATACCCCTTAGACTTATATGAAACAAATCGAACATTCTTTTCAAGTAACTGATAATCATGCAAAGTCATTTTATCAATCAAACAATAATCATGTGAAACATTAAGCACATCATCAAAATTAGTAAACAAATCAACTCTTTCATTTGGGAATGATCAAGAATGTAAGTCTTAGCACAAGATACATAATTATCTATGAAATTCATTTGATGTTGGAAAAATTCATATTTGATACCAATTTTAGCAAGCAAACAATTAATATGCATTTCATCAAGAATAGTGTTAGGATACTTTATCATGGTTGTGCTTACCCTATTTTCCATGCATTGAATCATGTGAGATGGTTGTTTATTAAGTATGGCAACCCCTTGAATGTTGTCTTCATGATTTTTTATGCCTTGCATTGATGACAAATTACGAGGCATCTCATTAGGGAATAATCTCTTAAATTCCTATAAAAACTCAACAAACATACTAGGCAAAGATGAGTTGAGTGTAAAAGAAACCTCTTTTTACAAAAGTACAAACATAGGTTGGTAGAGTTCATTCCTAGCCTCACTTAATCTAGCTTTCAAGCTCTCACTCTCTAGATGACTCTCTTTTTGCTCACTACGCTCAAATGCCTCACACTTTGTAATCCCAAAACACTCTTTCTATTCACTCTCATTACACTCTTTCTTTTCAAACTCTCTTTCTTTTCACTCTCATTACACTCTTTATTTTCAAACTCTCTTTCTTTTCGACTCTTCTCTCTTTCTTTTGACTCACTCATTTCTCTTTCATCACTCTTCTCTCTTTCTTTTGACTCACTCATTTCTCTTTTATCACTCATCTCTCTTTCTTTTGGATCACTCGTTTCTTTTTCATCATTCATCTCTCTTTCTTTTAGCTCACTCTCTTTTTCACAATTTTCATTATTTTCGAAATTAGAACACTTATTTAACCATAAGTTTCCACCATACAAATATTAGCACGAACTATTGGAACTTGGTTAACAAGTGGTTTTGGCTCCAATACTTCATTTGGCATTTCAATGCCCTCTTTAATAAGCACACATTGACTTTAGAATTCCCTCTCTAATCTCTTCCATGCTAGCTTTGTAAACTTCCTCCGCTTTTAAAGATTCAATTCTAATCATTTTACGCTCCTCTAAAATGATCAATCATGTATTTTCCTCCATCAATCCATAGGAAGCCCCATTCTCATCCATTAATGTACTATTTGCACCAATTTGATAAGAAGTAGTAGTATTAGAAATAGGTTTAGAATCATACCTAGTATCCACTCTTCTTTTGAGTCTCTTTTCTACCTTGGTGGCATAGTGAACCATTTCTTCCAACTCCACATATGTATACCCATTTACTTGGCTAGAAATCTCATAGTTTAAACCATCAATGAACCATTCCATAGTAATCTCTTCATTCTCCTCAATGTTAGCCCTAGCCATGTGGTATTTAAACTCATTGTTGTACTCATCTATACTCTTGATTCCTTGAGTAAGATTTTCAAATTTTCGCTCAAGCTCTCTTTGAAATTGCCTTGATACAAATCATTTCCTCATGATGAATTTTAGTTCATACCAAGTTTCTATTGGATCTTCCAATGTTCTTCTTTTCCTATCGTTCACCAATTGTTTCCTCCATGTTAGTGCATAATCACAAAATCTAGCGGTTATAAGTTGTACCTTCTTTGAATCACTACATGGATGTTCTCCAAAACAAAGCTCTACCTCTCTTTCCCATATCAAGTAAACCTCTCGATTTAATCTTCCTTGAAAAATAGGTACCTTCAGCTTATCACCTCTTAAGTTTCTATACTACATCCCTCCATGATAAACCTCTCTATTTTCCCTCCTGGTATGTTCTACCTCTTGACATCTATTACTTCTGATTTGATCAAACCTTTCATGATACAATTCTGCAAGTAAACAAGTTAGAAATAAAAATAGGACCTTTCAATTATTCCATAAGTGTTTACACTCAATGATGTTAGTTCACTCGTGTTTGCAATCAAAAATAGATTTTGAGGCCTAAATTTAACCTTGAACTATTAGCACACTTTAGCAACTATCAAACAAGTATGATACTCATGAAATTTTTAAAAAGTAACAATCAAGAAATAAGAAACAATTAGCTTGGGTGGATAAAGAAAAAAGAAGACAGAATTTGCAAATGGTGTATATTTGTAAATAGGAAAGAATAACCGAGAATAAACTTTCTTAAAAGATAAAAATTCAAGTTAAGACCTTCCTAAAGTAGTTTGAATCAGAAAATATGACTTTCCTTAAGCAAGATATGCATAATTTCGAAAATGTGACAGATTTGAAACTTTCCTAAAACAGTTTTGGCTATTTATGGTAAGTTCTGGCTTTTTAGGAAATAAAAAATTCTAGCATAATCCCTTTGCAATTTTCGGATTCAAGATGCATAAATGATGAGTTTAAGATGAACTTTTCAAGAACAATAAGAACACAAACCACTTTTTTTTCAGAAACTCAAACAAATCAAGCAAGAATACTTTTTTTTTTCAATTTTCTACACAATCCAACAGTCTGCAAAGATCTATTTTTTTTTCTCAATCTTCCACTTTTGTTTTGACAAACTTTTATTAATAACTAAAAATCACAACAAAACGATAAAGACATTTGTAGTTGATGACATTCTAAGAATTGGATTGCAACTATACGAAAAAGAATAAAAACAGAAGGCTAAATAAGGAAATTCTGGAACTATAATATTTTTTTGTTTTTCTGGAATTTTTGATGAACGAAGAACAAAATAAGAAACAAATTCAAATAACAAGAAAGAAAGTAAGATAGAAATCTTCCCTTGAGCCTAAGCACTTATACTAAATGATACGAAACCCTAGAAAATTGAAATAGAAACCATTTGGAAGACAAAGAACCCCTAGATGCAAATCCTAAAACCCCAATGAACAATAAGGTAAAACCCTTGGAAACCAAGAAGAAAAAGATTATTCCAATGATCTCAGACCTTGAAATAAGAGAATTTGTTCTTATTTCAATATTGAAACAATTCACAAACAAAATAGATCAAGGTTTGTTTGAATGTTTCTAAAACATGCGACCTAAGAATAAGGCTACAAAACTAAGCAATTTCGGCTAAGTAAAAAACAATATTATTATCAAATGAATTCTGAGTATTTAGGGTTACAAATGAGCCTTTAAATAGGCAAAAGAAACACCAAAATCAGCTAGCAAATTCAGATTACAAGGAGAATAAAATCTGCCCAAAAACATGCCTTATATGAAATGACAGATTTTTAAGGAAAAACTTTCTTAGAGAATAATATCTTTCCTAATTCTTTCTCAGCTAATAAACTAAATATAAATGGTCTAAAACATGTCTAAATACATCATAAATTTGTTGGAACCATATATGAAAAGTTTGGGAACAAATATGGAAAGTTTGGGAACAAATATGGAAAGTGGTCCAAATAAGGAAAGTTTGCAAATGTGATGCACTTTCCTAATTTGCTCTTCTCTTCATTTCTGATTGAATAAGTCTTCAATACTCTTCTTCAAAATGCATTTGCCATAGATTAAATTTCATCAAGTCCTCTTTGTAAGCCTCCATGCTCGTATCTTCAAAGCCTGTCTTGACTTTGCTAAGGTAGGCTTGTAAATGGATATTCAATGTTTGTCTTGAACTTTGATCTTGAGATTAATCCTTGAGCTATTTGTGACGTTTCATGATTCATATCATGACGACTTATATATTGAACTTCCTTGTATTGATGATTCATCCCCTAACTATTTTGAGGAGGAAGAAGAAGATATTGAGGAGAACAATTCTAAATCCAACACAGTTTGAAGATGATGATTAAAGTATCAATGAATTGTAAAACTCGTAAGGGAACAAAAAGAAAATAAAAAAAAAAACAACAACAAGGATATTAGCGATGCAGTTCGTTGTTAAAGAGGAAATATGGTTCCAGAAACTTCACTATATAGAGACACAGTTCGTCGCTAAAAGGAAATATAATTCCAAAACATTCAATACATAGTGACAAAGTTCGTCGCTAAGGGGGTAATCATTACCTCAATGGATACTTTCTCTGATAGCGGCGAAATGTTTCGCTATGTGGAAATCAAATATTCTGACGGATATTTTTCAATAATAGAGACACATTATGTCGCTAAGGGAAATGAAAAGGCGCTTTTTTGAATTTTCACTCACATTAGCGACAAATTGTATCATTAAAACTGAAATTAATGACAGTTGATTAAAAAATTCAAGTTCTTCAGAGACACATTTTGTCGCTAAAGTGAAATTAATGGTGCGTGCTTTGGAGATTCGTGCCCCATCTGGCGCCTTTTCATTCCCCTTAGTGAGGTACTTCGTCGCTAAAAAAAATATATAAAGGGGTCAGCAGACCTCTTCCCTCTCACTTCTCTTTTCTTCTCCTTTTCCCTCTGCCTCTCCGTCTTAGCCCCTCTCCTTCTCTTCTTTTCTTTTCTTTGCTTCTCTTCTCTTCTCCCATTTTCTAAATTCAAAGTTTTTTCAATTTTCTTTTAAAGCGACGGTGAACGGTAATTTCTTTTCCATTTAGACTTATAAATTCAAATAATTATCATAAGTTCAAGTAATGAGCATGTAAATTAAAATGAAATTGCATGTTAATTTGTTATGTTCTTAGTGTGAATTGATTAATTATATTAAATTTTATTTTCATTAGTATGTTAATTGTTAAAATTTAGTTACAAAGTATGTAAATCTGTATGTTACCTTAATTAGATTAATGTTAATTTGTTTAATTTAATTAAATAACATGTTAATTTGTTTAATTTAGTGTTAATTAGATTAATTATATTAAAGTTTTGTAATTAAAGTGTATATCCTATAATAATTTTTAATTCATTAGTATGTTAATTGTTAAAATTTAGTGTTAATTATATTTATGTTAATTAATTAATTTGTATGTTATTTATTAATGTTTAATTCATTAGTATGTTAATTGTTAAAATTTGGTGTTGATTAGATTAATGTTAATTAATTAATTAATTTGTATGTTACAAAATAATTTTTAATTCATTAGTATGTTAATTGTTAAAATTTATTGTTAATTAGATTAATGTAAAATAATTAATTTGTATGTAATTAATTAATTTTTAATTCATTAGCATGTTAATTGTTAAAATTTATTGTTAATTACATTAACGTTAATTAATTAATTTGTATGTTATTAATTCATTAGTATGTTAATTGTTAAAATTTATTGTTAATTAGATTAATGTTTATTAATTAATTAATTTGTACGTTATTAATTAATTTTTAATTCATTAGTATGTTAATTGTTAAAAGTTAGTGTTAATTAGTTTAATGTTAATTAATTTGTATGTTATTTATTAAATTTTAATTCATTAGTATGTTAATTATTAATTATTTAATTCATTGTATGTTAATTATTTTGTAGATGCTACATCAAGGTGTCATCCTTCCCGTTCTCAAGAGTTCAACACTCCTGATACATCCGATAGTGCAGCGGCATTAGAAGATACACAGGTATCCAACACACCTGTCCCCATTGCCCAGGCCACATCAGCGGCATCAGACACCCCCGTCGATGAGCAGTTGCCTATCACCAGGGTCGTTTGGAGGATGACGAGAAAGAAGTGATTGCACTTTATATTTTTTGTTTAAATTATTAATTTTTTATGTATTAATTATTTTTTAACCTATATATGTTTATGTGTTTTTTTATTGCTTACATCTATCGGGTAAGGTTTCCATAGTTTTCACGGATGTTTTCATGAAGAATCCTGAGTTCGGGAAATGAAAGGACATTTATGATATCTGCAAACTACGTTGGTTTCAGACATGGAAGGTAAAGTTTAAAAGTTTATAAATTATTTTATTTATATTTATAGTGTTTTAAATTGCTAACAAAATTATGACTTTTCTATTTCTTTTTAAAAATACACTTTATGATCCCTGCACATCTCACTGATGTACCCATTCTGGAGTAAAATGGCTGGCAAACGTTATAGGGACACCATCCACAAAGCAAAGGGTAAACCAACTGAAAAGCTTTCGTGGATGACTGAGGAAGCTCTTCTGAAGCTGCTAGATAGTCAGACTGCCAAGGAGTTGCACATCTCTCAAATCAACTCAGCCAACCGACTGGCGAACCCGGCTATGCACACAGACGGGACTTGCAACCACGATGAGTATTACGAGATATTGGTAAGTACTTGTAGTCTTTCGTTTATATCTTTAATGTTTTCAATTAATGTTTTCCTAATCTTTTGTTTTTCTTGTTCTCATTTTCACAGACTCGGGATGGATGTAAGATAAATCTGATTAATTTTTTTCTCCATCTGCACATGAAGGTCCACGATGGGGTTACTTATGTGGATGATCAAGCACCGGACTTACATTTTAGTCTTTTTCTTTTCTTGCTTTCAAATTTATTTATTACTTACTCACATAAATTTTTGGTTAATTTTTGTCGGGAAAAGTTCATGAAAAGCTTGGTTCGTTATTGCCAACTCTTGAGTCTTAGCCTACTCAGGAAAACCATCGTGATGCATTCCTTCTGGCAACCGGTGGTGTTCATCTCGATGGTTCAGTCCCTGGTCTTGGCGTTTACGATAGGGAGCTTTAATTATTCAGATCAGTTGTGTGCTTCAACTTCTTCACGTGCTAAGACCGAGGCTTTGAGGCAAGAAAACGAATCATTGTGCAAACAGATGGAAGCTAACGAACTGCGCAATCGAGCCCACCAAGATCATATTCAGGCTCCGCATGATCAGTCTGAAATGCAGGCATGGATGAACCTGAATAAGGGTGTCGGCTCCTGGTCTACTTCTCACCGTCGAGATTCTGAGGATACGAGCCCTCTGTAGTTTTTTTTTTTTGATATTATATTATTTTATTTTGGGATACTTTTTTGATATTATATATTTATTTTGGTTTTAATTATTGTTTTCTTTTAATTTAAAAAAATAATAATTAATAATTAATTTTAATTTTCAAATTAATTATTATAAATTAATTGTTTTTTTGTAAAAAAAACGACTAAAATAGAACACAATATGTTTCTATAAGCTTTTTAAATCATTTTTAATACTTTTTTTAGATAAGAAGTTTGTCGCTAAAGTCAATAAGTTTACTTGACTTAGTGATGCAATTCGTCACTAATATTAGCGAATAACCGTGTCGCTAATATTAGCGACTCATTGAGTCTCTAAAAGAGAGATGTAGTAAGCCATTGTGTCTCTATGTTCAGCAACAGATTGCGTCGCTAAAATAGTCAACATTTTATTAGCGTCCCATTATTTTTCTGTCGCTATTAGCAATAAATTTTGTCGTTAATATTAACAAGTGATGGCTTTTTTGGCGATCAACTATTTCGTCACTAAAATTGTGTCGCTAATTCTTGCATTTCTTGTAGTGTGTGCATCACTAAAAAATCAAACTCAGTGTCAACGATGCAATGCGATGTAGTGATTTAACTTGCATTAAATCACTTTAATAGCCCATGTTGGTCTAGGATCTTCCTAAACCATGATAGATGCTTAACCACAAGCCTAGCTTTGGATAATCCCATTTTAAATGCATAATTTTGGTCTAATTTCAGTCCAATCTTGATTGAAATTATTACATGTTCATTACAATCTCGGTCAAAATGCATAATCATCTTGATCTAATACCAATCTGAAAATTAAATCAATAGATTAATGCACACACGATGGAAGTGACAATGAATTTAATAAATGAAATCCCCACGAAAAGTTACTCAGGAAATCAAAGATGAATTGAATAGTGAACTCATGAATTTTTCAATAAAACCTCAATCTCTTATATCAAAACAAAGCTTAGCCTCATCCCAAAGACCATTGACCTCTTTTAAAATGAGAGAACAAGACCTAAGTAAAGTAAGCCCTTCCAAATAACCAAAATTTTCATGGACCACAATAGATTGAAGAAGTAAAAGCATGAAAAACAAACCCTTGCATTGCATATAAGCAAAAGAGTAGACAGTTTTCTTGTCCTTAATAAACATAATAGCAAACTAACAAAACCCAATATGTAGAAAATCCCAAAAAAAAAAAAAAAAAATGTAAAACGACGTCTCCGATTCCACTTTTCAGGCCATTTAACAATGGAAACTAATTCCAAATGTCATCATTATAAATTAGGTCCTGTAAATTAAGGTAAACCATGTAAGATTAAAGCACAAATGTAAGCTATTTACTTAATGTAAGATAGAAAGTCAGCCATTGTAACAGAAATGATTAGATCATATAGTTACCAGATTAGGAAGATCAACCATCATAGTCTCTAAATTAGGACATCTTAGTAAATACTCCAATGGAATATTTGGCACGTCTATCATATGATTCTTATTGATCTTTTCCTCTCTTTTCAACTTCAAATGTCTCAGATTGTGATATGAAAAACATTCATCTGTCAAGATCTTATAAACAGAGAAAAACAAAATAAAGTTAGAAAATTATGAGGAAAAAAGCCCAACCCGGAAGGAAATTTAAATCCCATTCGATAACCATTTCATTTATTTGGTTTTTGAATTTTAAACAACATATTTTTATAAAATAATTATTGTTTAATCACAAACGGTCAATAACCGCCCTAGTTTGTTGAAACATTTCAAATACTTTCTATTTTTTTCCCCCTTTATAAAAGCACATTTCTTCACCCGAAAACCCAAAGATTATACTCAAACAATAGCTACCTCCGAAGTTAGCAATGAAAATAAAGGTGTTTAACCTTTTATATGTTCTCAACACTGGGGTCGTATATTTTCATAATTAAAAAAAAAAAACAAAATAGTTTTCAAAAAGAAAATTAGATATCTCTTTCGCAATCAAAGGTATAGTGAGAGTCCTTGTATTATGAAACACTCGAAGCAACTTAAAGACATGTTCAACCACATTTGGTATGTCTGCATATTTTGTTCTAAAACAATGGTCTCCAAGTGCTGCATAATTAGCTGTAAAATAATAGTCTCGAATTGTTATCTTTACTCGGTCTAAAAACGAAAATTCAGCACCGGATTTCACAACGGGTAAAATGTTCAGAAACTTTACACGTTTTAGATTTGGGGTTAACAATTCAAACTCTGGGAAAGTTAATTCCCTTCCAAAAACACATATTTTCAAATACTCAAGTTTTGGACCACAGATACTAGCAGATTCATAAGGATAATCAACTAAAACAAGAGATTCTAAATTGGGGCAGCCTGAAAACATATTCTCTTTGTTGCTTGGTTTCCCAACAAAACTATCACAAAAACTTTCAATCTCTAAAGTTTTCAATGAAGGCAGAATCAAGGCTCCCCAATCATCCAAAAAACCACATGTCATTTTCAACACAGTTAGTGATTGAAATTCCGATAAGCCGCTCTTCCAATCATAGTAATTTCCATCAACAATACCGGCGGTATCAATGCGAAGCTCTTGAACCATATGGCATTTTGCATAGCTTATCAACGACTCCGGTAAAGTATTTTCATCTTTATTTCGTGAGGAAATGTAAATCAATTTTTGAACGTGATCGTTACTATGTTTCGATAAAAAGTTCAAGATGAAGTTCTTAAACGTCTTTTGATTAAAACAAGTAGTTGTTCCACTTGACCCTTGATAGTAGGAATCGGAATTGAAATCAAAGTTGAGTGTGGGAATACGAGTCCAGACAGTTTTCCATCTGTTCGATAGAACACAAGTTTGGACAACTTGCTTTGTGTTGAAGGATGACATAATGTGATGAAGAAGAGAATCAGGTAAAAGGCTGATTCTGTCCTCATTATTCTTCTGGTTTGACATTGTAAAGCTTTGGCTGAGTCCTTTTTGTTGACGCTAAGAATGATATAAAAAGAAACTCTTAATCAGCTTTAAATAAATGGAAGAGGAGGCGAACTGGCGTGGCGAGTCATTGGGAAATTCAAAAGTCTTTTGTGTATTTTCATTACTGATTAGGGTTTTAGTCATTAGTGCTAGAAATTTGTTGTTTCTTGGGATTTTTCAAAGCAAGAAGTTTAACTGAAGAAATCCATTAGACACAATGAGAATTCTCCAATAAATTCATACCATTTATATTTTACCGTACCTAGATTTTTTTTTAACTGGCTTGTGGATATATACAGCAGGGGTACCCAATATCGAGTCTCAGTTTTCAAAAAAACCACAAATATTGAAAAAGATCAAAATTACCCAACACATAATTAACCCATAATTTTTTTATGAAAATCTGATTATAATAGATATATTATTTTTGTAAATTTATATTATTGATAAAAATTTAATACTAGAATTTACATTACTGATAAATTATTGTTGTAAAATTACATCAATGATATATCATTAAATTAATAGAATATATAAAAATAGGTAAATCTGATATAAACATAAAAGTGTGGCATATATGAAAACAAAACTCAAAAGTTGGCTACCACGCATAATTTTCCTTTTCAAAAACTAGACCTTTACCATGTGCGTTGCACGTGAAAACTTCAATTCTATTATATTTTCATGTGATAAAAATTGTTTTACATGATAATATATTTTTTTAGTGCAGGGTTAAGAATAATATCATGTCAAATTTATAAGATAGTATAAGTTAAATATGTGTGTATTTCTTAATTAATTATTTAAAAATGAATTCAATTATGTAGTTTTAATTCTATTTAATTACAAATTATTTATTATTTAAGATTTATTAAGTTGTTGATTTTTATTTTAAATCTACATGTATTCATACAATTGCTATGAAATAATTTGATACAATTAAAACATGATGTTGATTGCATTTTATTTTTACATTTTAGTAACATTTTTTTAATATTTAATTTTAAAATTTGAGAACCTTTTTAAAAATATTAAAAAATCTAGTTATTAAATATCTGTCTCTTTTTATATATTGACTAAAATCAATCATATTTTTCAAAAATACATTTTCAATGAAGAGTTAAAAGGGTAACTTAACGGCAACCTGAGCATAGTTTATATGATTAGGCATCAGATTTCTACACATGAGAATGAAGTTCTAGTCTACCCTCCCCTAATTTATTGTAATATCTCAAATCTATACCAAAAAAAAAAACCGTCTTGATTTGTTCACTTTATTATCTAAAAGAAAAGATAATTACACTCCTGTAATATAATTAATTATTATCAAACTAATGAATATGTATGAATTGTAAAATTAATAAGTACTATAAGATTACATTTAAATGAGGATACTCTTAATTCACTACAAAAAAAAAATGTCAAAATGCGACCAGAAATTTGCGACCAAACAAAAGTGGTGGTTTTTTGGTGACCACCTGGTCACTTTCTTTGAAGGTTGACTTTAAGTGACCATCTGGTCACTTTTTTTGCGATCATATTGCGACCAAAAGCAGAAGTAATCATAAAAAATGGTGCGAAATTATGGCGCGAAAGAAGCAACCAATTGGTCACCTAAAAAATGACCAGCTGGTCGCAGATTTGTGACTAAAATATGTCTTGGTAGCAAAAAATGGCGCGTAATTTTGGAGGGAAAAAAGCTACCAAGTGGTCACAATTGAAAGTGACTATCTGGTCGCAATTTTTGTGACATTTATTAACCAGTGGTAGCTTAAAATTGGAGGGAAAAAAGCTACCAAGTGGTAACAATTAAAAGTGACTAACTGGTCGCAATTTTTGTGACCTTTATTGAGCAGTGGTGGCTTAAAATTTTGGCGGGAATTAAGCTACCACGTGGTCACATTAAGAAGTGACCGGATGGTCGCAAATTATGTGATTTTATGTGACCAATAATTTATAAAAAATTTGGTGGGATAAAAGCTACCAACTGGTCACCAAAAAAGTGACCATCTGGTCGTAAATTCTGACTTGATGTGACTCTGGGCAGTGAGGAAAATGGTGGGAAATTTTGACGGGAAAATGCGACCATATGGTAGCAAAAATACTACCATCTGGTCGCAAATGAGCAGAGGAGTCCATTATAAAATCCTTCCACCTATTGTTTGTTAGCATTAAGAAAAAAGAAAATGAGAGAGTGGATGTATGTTCGTTTGATAGACGTGTATTTGAACGATGAGTTCGTGGCCGGGGTTGAACAGTTTGTTGAGTTTTGCATGACAACTGTCTATTATGAAAAGTATGGTGGAAAGCTACGTTGCCCGTGCAGGAAATGCGACAATAGGAGAATCATACCGGTTACAGATGTGAAGGTGCATCTTTATAGTCGGGGATTTATGCAGAATTATTATCACTGGGTGTTTCAGGGGGAAACACAGGAAATGTTCGACGCTACATTACAGGAATTGAGACGATACGAAGGTAGCAGCTCGAATGTAGAGGTTGTTGACGAAGAACGGAATGATGAACAACAGTATAGTCAGATGCAGCAAATGATACTTGATGGTGCGGGGTATGGGGGCAATGAAAATTTCCGTGAAAGTTTAAACGTAGACAAAGATGAACGGGTTGTAGAAGAGGAAATGAATCCGGATGCACGAAAGATGCACGAGATGCTAAAGACGGTAACGACCATTGTACGATGGGTGTGAGGTAAGTCAACTTCGTCTTGCTCCAAGACTTTTAAATATAAAGGCGCAGTACAACATACCCGGTAGAGGATTTGATGCGATTGCATCGTGGTTTCGTCGATGCGCTCCAGAAGAAAATAATATGCCCCACAGTTTGTACGATACGAAAAAGCTAGTGGAGGGACTTGGATTACCCATGGAGAAAATAGATTTGTGTCAAAACGGATGCATGATTTACTGGGATGTGGATGAGGACTTGCATCATTGCAAATTCTGTTTTCTTCCAAGATACAAACAAGGGAAACGCAGCCTGATTCCGAAAGCCCGCATGTTCTATTTACCGCTGACCCCACGTCTACAACGGTTGTATGCATCGGATGTGACAGCCTCGCACATGAGAATGCATCACGAGCATTCACAGGATGAAGATGTTATGAGACATCCCTCGGATCGTCGCGGCATGGAAGCATTTAAATAATTGTCATCCAGGATTTTGCACAAGATCCAGGTGAAACGCCGATTGGGCTTATGCACGATGACTTCAACCCGTTCGGGGCATCCGGGGCACAATATTCAGTTTGGCCAGTCATGGTAACCTCGTATAACTTGCCTCCCTCGATGTGCATGCGAGACCCGGTGATTTTTCTAACAGTGATCGTACCTAGGCCGAAAAGTCCAAAACAGAAACTGGATGTGTATTTGCAACCACTTGTTGCAGAGTTGAAAAGGTTGTGGACTGACGGTGTTATGACGTACGACATTTCAAAGAAACAAAATTTGTTGATGCACGCCGCGTTAATCTGGACGATCAGTGACTTCCCTGCGTATTCAATGTTGTCAGGTATGTTGATCTTTAATTGCTTTCATATACATTTTTTAGTCCGTGTTTAGCTTTTGTTATTGCTTTCCTTAGTCAGTGTAGTTAATTGTGTGAACCTTAATTTCCTCCTCTTAAAGGATGGAGTACGGCGGGGACGTATGCATGTCAACATTGCATGCTAGACACAGATGCATTTTATCTCAGAAACGGTCGGAAAACTTGTTGGTTTCACTGTCACCGTTGATTTTTGCCGTTGAATCACACTTTCCGTTCAAACGGCAGTGACTGGAAGAAGGGTCGACGAGTAAGAAAACAAACCCCCCTACCATGTATAGTGGAAGACAGATTCTTCACGGTATAGATGCTATAGGGATGCAGAAGATTACAGTGGAAGGTGCAGAGAGTGCAAACAATGCGGCTGGGAAAAACACGGGTTGGAAGAAACGGAGTATTTTTTGGGATCTACCGTATTGGGAAGATCTACTGATTAGACACAATCTTGATGTAATGCATATCGAGAAGAATTTCTTCGACAAAATTTTCAATACGATTTTGAAGGTTTCGGGAAAAACGAAGGACAATCTGAAGGCACGTTACGATATACAGGAGTTATGTCACCGTCCTGAGTTGGAGCCTGACGACAATGATAATTACACAAAAGCAAAGTACATGTTGACGACGGATGAAAAGAAAACATTATTTGAGTGGATCAAATCCATCAAATTCCCGGACGGATACGTTTCGAATTTGAGTCGGTGTATAGACAGTCAAAAACATATCATGTTCAGGATGAAAAGCCACAACTGTCATATATTCATGCAACGATTGATGCTCGTCGCGTTCAGACCGTTCCTAGAGAATAGACATTGGGAGCCGCTTGCCCAGTTGAGTGTTTTTTTCAGGGACTTGACATGCACAGAGCTGACGGAAGCCACTGTCGCTTCAATGAGTTCAGAGATCGCCGTTATTATTTGTAAGTTGGAGCGAATGTTCCCACCTGGCTTTTTTGACTCCATGGAGCATCTTCCAGTGCATCTTCCATACGAGGCATTCTTAGGGGGTCCCGTACATTACCGCTGGATGTACCCATTTGAAAGGTAAGCACAGTTATTTTGTAATATATGCGTATGAATCAGTACAGTAATCATCGAATGTTAATTATGTTTTGTACCCACAGGTACTTACGTCGGTTGAAAAAGATGGTTGGAAATAGATCACGAGTAGAAGGATCTATCTGTAGTGCGTACCTGACGCAAGAGACTACCACATTTTGTTCATACTACTTTGATCAACACATTGCAGAGCAGTTTCGACCGGCGAAACGAAACATTGTCGAAAATTTACTTGAAGGTGTTGACATGAACGACTTGCCGATTTTTACGGAACCTGGCATGACAGTTGGAAGATCAGTGCGTAGGCCGTTGACCGATTCTGAGTATCATGTAATGCCGACATACGTGTTATGCAACTACGCAGAGATCGAGCCTTATATAGAGTGAGTTTGTAACTTAACATTATTTCATCGCATAAACAATTACAAACTACTTGCTAACTATTTTTGTAACATACAGATTATTTCTAAACGTATACGTTCGAATGACACGAGTTGGTCTTACAGATGCTGAGGAGGGGTCAATAATCGACAAAGAGTTTCGTTCTTGGTTCAGTGTATACGTGAGTTATTTTAAATTGCCAAAAAACCGTTGCATTATGTTGAAACAATTACTATCTTCCTAACATTACTGTATGTGGACAATGACACAGGTTGACTCCCCTACATTACCGGTGGATGATCCTCGCATCATTTCTTTGGCAAAGGGACCTGGACGGATAGCAAGGTCGTATGGTGGATACGTCGGGAATGATTCTGATTTCAAACGAAGGAGCATTCAGTGAACAGGGCAACAAACAACAGTGGTGTTTGCATAAAAGGTCACGTGTTCGGCACAAATGAAGACGATTAGTTCGGAGTAATCGATGAGATTCTTAAGATTCAATACGCAAGTCCGACGCTAAAACACATTATTCTGTTCAACTGCACTTGGTTCGAGACAACCAGACGAGGCGGAGTCCGTAAGATTGATCATTTACAAATCGTTGAGGTAAACAAGTCTAAGCATATGCGCACCGCTGATAGGTTCGTCCTGGCTTCACAGGCGATTCAAGTTTATTACCTGCACTATCCGATTAATAGACGAGATCTGACAGATTGGTTAGTTGTTTGTAAAGTTAAACCACGCCAGGTAGAAGAAAAATTGTCCGAGAAAGACGACCATGCAGAGGAAGCTGTTGCTTTTCAAGAAGATGAGATAAGATCTCGTGCAATCGACGATGGTCAGAATGCAAGTATTGTTCGTCCATTGAACGATGGAACGATAACATTGCATGATGATGATGATACAAATGCTTCCACTTCTCACGCACGTGACATTGATGCTGAATTTATTCGAGACGATGAATCTGATGAAGAAACAGAAAAAGAAGAAGAAGAAGAAGACTTTATGTGACAGACTTCTTGGAGACGATGATGAATGAGATATTTCGTTAACTTGATTATTCAAATGTGTGTGTATGTGTTTAATTAATTAAAACTATTTCTTTTAAGGAATGATTAAAAAATATATATATATATTAATATTTGCGACCATGTGGTCGCAATTTCACACAAAAGGTGACCACATGGTAGTAATTTAGAAGGGAAAGGCGACCAAATGGTCGTATTTTTTGAAAAGTATAATTATATTTTTATTAAAAATATAAGTGAAATGGCGACCATATGGTCGCAAATATGAGCAGTAAATTTAAATTTTCATGAAATTTATGGTGGTGAATTTAAAGATTACGACCATCTGGTCGCAATATTTGGCGGTGAATTTCATTATTGAGATCAGATGGTCGCAATTATTGATGGGACTCGTGATATGACAGTTGTTGTGGATCTTGGCAAGGTGGCAACCATATGGTCGCTTTTCCAAGAAATGCTACCATATGGTCGCAAATATCTCAAGAAATGCGACCATTTGGTCACATTTTTCCCAGCACGCGCGACCTTTCGTTTCTTGTCATTATTACATATTTGCGACCATTTGGTCGCAAAATCTGATTTAAAATCAGATCCATTTTCCTTTCCCCCGTTTCTTTTCTTCCTTTCTCTTTTTCTTTCTCCCTTTTCTTTCTTTTCTCTCTTTCCCTCCGTTAGTCCCCGTTCTTTTTCCCCGTTCCTACCCTACTCTAAACCTAAACACCTTAAACCTCCAATCCCGGTTTCTATTACGAGGTTAGTTTCGTATCCGTTTTAAGTTATTTTTAGTTAGTTTTAGTTTAAGTTTTAGTTTAAATTTAATTAG
The DNA here is from genome assembly GCA_028015215.1 of Gynostemma pentaphyllum. Classification (NCBI taxonomy): domain Eukaryota; kingdom Viridiplantae; phylum Streptophyta; class Magnoliopsida; order Cucurbitales; family Cucurbitaceae; genus Gynostemma; species Gynostemma pentaphyllum. The sequence goes on along the minus strand of CM051353.1, from coordinate 36,165,175 downwards.
TTTAGTTTAATGTTGTTAATTTCATTAATTTTAGTTTAATTAATGTAATTTAGTTTAATTAAGTACTTAGTTTACTTAAGGTTAATTAATCTAATTTCGTTTACTTTAATTAATTGATACATTTTAGTTCAAATCAATCTAATTTTAATTTAGTTTAATTTAATTAATTTGTTTAGTTAAGTTTAGTTTTTATTAATTAATGTTAAAATTAAATTTAATTAATGTTAGTTAAATTTAATTAATTTTAGTTTAGGGTAATCTAATAGTTGAAATCTTCATTACTTAGTTTACTTTAATTAATTTTAGTTCAATTAATCTAATTTATTTTAATTCTTCATTACTTAATTTAGTTTAATTCAATTAATTTTAGTTTCAATTAATCTAATTTTAATTTACTTTAATTCAAATTAATTAATTAGTTTATTTTAGTTTTAATTAATTTATGTTAAGTTTAATTTAATTAATTTTAGTTCAATTAATCTAATTTTAATTTACTTTAATTCAAATTAATTAATTAGTTTATTTTAGTTTTAATTAATTAATGTTAAGTTTAATTTAATTAATTTTAGTTCAATTAATCTAATTTATTTTAATTCTTCATTACTTAATTTAGTTTAATTCAATTAATTTTAGTTTCAATTAATCTAATTTTAATTTACTTTAATTCAAATTAATTAATTAGTTTATTTTAAATTATTTACTTAATTTATGTTAGTTTAATTTAATTAATTTTAGTGCAATTAATCTAATTTATTTTAATTCTTCATTACTTAATTTAGTATAATTTAATTAATTTTAGTTCAATTAATATAATTTTAATTTACTTTTATTCAAATTTAATTAATTAGTTTATTTTAAATTATTTACTTAATTTATGTTAGTTTAATTTACATTATTTCATTAATTAATTAATTTAATTTATTTCAATATTTTACTTACGTAATTAGTATTAAATTAGTTTATTTTGGTTGTAGGATTATGACAGGCAGACAACGTCCTCCCCAGTCAGACGTGCCTGACGACGCGGGTGACGAGGGGTCTCCGCAGACGCCTACTGTGACGACCCGTCACTTTTAAATAAATTAAAATCAGAGAAAACAGCGGAAGTCTTTTATTTTAGGAAAAATTGGCGTGGTTTTGTTTGAAAATTGGCATGCCGAAAACCTGTTTACATCCTAATTTTCAAATCATCTAAAATCACATGGAATTTAAGTCCAAATCAGGAGTTCAAACATATGATATCATAAAACATCATCCAGAAGCTCTTATGAGCCAAAATATGATACAAAATAATCAAAGTCCTCAAAATTCACAAAATAAAACATAGACTTTACAAATCCAATAGTCCATCTCGAGGCCGGCATCCCTCGATCACGCAAGACCACCTCCTTCTCCTCGACCCTGGCCAAGGCATTACCTGGAAATTGGTTGTAATATCATGAGCTAACAAACTAAGCCCAGGTGAGAATAATAAGCATAAAAAGTAAATATAGACCTCAAACTCGCATTCTGATTTGTGTCCAATAAACCGACACAATCCTTCCTAGAATTCTCCAAAGTCTAGGTTATTCTAAGTCATATTTTCCAATTGATGAAACTAATTAACACACTTAGGCTAATTATTCATCCTTTAACTTGTTATAACATAAAGTAAGAAAAGTAAATGACTTTGCAAAAAAATATAACATCTCGACTCTCTTTCTCATCTATCATATGCATAAAAGTAATGAGTACATCCATAGGATACGCATTTGCCATTTATGCATGTAATGAAGGTAATGTGGATTTTTACAAACTATCCACCCTTATCCTTATGCATGAAGGTAATGTGGGAATCCACTCATCCACCATTCAACCTTATGCATGATGAAGGTAATGTGGGAATCCACTCATCCATCATTCACCTTATGCATGAAGGTAACGTGGGAATCCACTCATCCACCGTTCCTTTCATTCTTTTCATCTCTTTTTTTTTCTCTTTTCAATGATGCGAGATGTTGTAGTATAATAAATAATGGTGCAAAATGTTATGCATATGCTTGCATATGCTTGTACAATTAAATAAAGTAAAGTAAATGATAAAGTAATTAAGATACACATAAGGTAAATGGGCATAAGTAAAGACATAAAGTAAATGACAAAAAGTAAAATAACTGAGAAACTCGAATGAACGATATGACGATCGAACTCCGATATTAGTAATAAGATTAGAATCATAATTTAAACGATTAACCTATGTCCTCCGGATTCTATATTTCCAAATAACCCGAGGTTCTATTAACCGTTTTAAATTACAAGTTGGATCATTTTGACTTCAAAATAATCCAACCTTAGTTTCATAACGAAACTAAGTTAGAATCTTCTAAGATTCAAAGTCTTTCTCGAAAATTTCTAAGTTCTCACTTAAAGGATTAACTCTTAATCCTAAGGGCACTAACTCACAACCCTCTAGTCTTAGGTTCGGATTCTAATCTTAGTTCAAACTCTCAAACCATCACACTAGTTTGCTTTCCATATTTAATTTAAATGCTAACTATTCTCACCTTATTAATAAGATGATTTAGCTCCTAAGTTCGAAGGAGCGATCAACCACGAAGTTCAAAAACACCTACAAACGAATTACATCGTAACAATCAATAACGAAACCAACTATCATTCAAACAATTACTAAACATACAAAGCAACGAAAACCCAATAAAACCCACAAAGAGGCCCACGGCCTTATCATCAAAAACAAGTCTCGGGTTTGGTTTTTCGGCTTTTTGGCAATTCAAATACGTTTTGAGTTGGTTTTAATCAAATTCGATAATCCCGATTTCAATGGGTATCGATGAATAGTGTTTTTGAACATTAATCCCTTTCCGAATTGAATTTAAATAAACATTCATTCATTAATTTCTAACCCATTTTCAATCCCAAAAGGGTAAATTTCAAACGGAAAGGGTTTCGACTGAAACTCGGTTTTAGGGTTATGGAATAGTTTCCAAAAACATTTAAAACTACTCTCGAATTGACAAACACCGAGTTTCACGGCAAGAAATCGAAAGAAAACAAGCAAAACTCCATTAAAACACTATTTGGAGCTTAGGGTTTGAAGAGATTCTTACCGAGAACTCCTCGGATCTCGAGAGAAACAGGACGATGGCTAGGTGGGAAATGATCCTTGACCCGAGGGCTTTCCGATGGATCTAAGATTGAGCCGATCCGACAAGAAACGAACAAAATCAAAATTTTTCTTTTTGCTTCCTTGAACTCACGGCAAAGGAGGAGAGAAATGAATGAGCTTTTGGTCAAATTTTGAAGTCAAAGGTGAGTTTTAAAGACAAATGAATAGTGTTTTTTAGATATTTTGCAAATTGGGTAATTACAACTTTGCCCTTTTTCGACTTTTGACTTAAAAACGATTCCCGAACAACTCAAACCAACCCAATGGTGATTAATAATTATTAATTGGCCCGTTAATAATTATTAACACCATTAAAACGTAATTAAATAAATAAAGCCATTAAAAGGAATTAAAATGAAATAAATTGCAAATTTCTAATTTAATAATAAATAAATGAACTTAATTACTTGAATTAAAATAAAATAAATAAATAAATAAATAAAATTTTATCACAAAATAACGGGACGTTACACCTACTGCCGCTGCCTCTGATGCGGACCTGACTACAGAGGAGTTGGACATCCTCTTCAGTTACGAGACGGGACTTGCTGCCACGCTCGATGATGCAGTCCCTGAGACCGAGTCTGCGACACCACGACTGCCGCAGGACTCCCTGGCCACGACTCCCGACTTAGCATCAGGGTCTGCATCAGGGTATGCGTCCGGGTCTGCGTTCGGGTCTGCATCAGGGTCGGATCCAGCTGTGTAACATCCCGTTACTTTTGGTTGGAATTTTATTTTATTCTTATTTTATTTTATTTTAAATAAAGTATTTAAGTTAGTTTAAACTTAGTAATTTCGATTTTAGTAGTTATTTTCGTTCGAAAACCTTTTTAAACCTTTTACTACTTTAAATTAGTTTTGGTGACATTAATAATTATTAACGGGAAAATTAATAATTATTAATCACCTTTAGATTAATTTAAGATCTTCGGGTTTCGTATTTTAATCAAATCACTTAAAAAGGACGTATACGTCATTTTCAAATTTCTTAAAAATATCTCATTTTACTATTCATCTCCACTTTCTTTAAAAGTCAATTTTTGGTCAACAAATGCTTCATTCTTTTCTTTTCTTTCCCTCTCCTTGGCCGAACCCCCCTCTCCCTCTCTCTCTCTCTCTCATCTTGGCTTTTCTTTATTTCTCGGTGGTTCGCCGTAATTCCGGTTCCGTTGAAAAGCTCTCATCCCGAGGATCAATTCTAACCTAGCAATCGAGGTTTTTGCTCGTTTTCTCGAGACCTTAAGGTATGACAAAGTTTCTAAATTTTGATGTGAATAGTGTTTTAATGGAGGTTTTGAGTTGAAATCTTCAAATTCACACACCCGAAGCTTAAAGATTTCAATCGAGGAAGTCGTTTTAGCAAGTTTTAGAAACTTCCCTAAACCCTAAAATCAAATTTGAGTTGAAAACCCGTCCCGTGTTAATTTCTCTCACTTGACTAAGATTAGGGTGTTTAGTTTGCTATGATTTTACGTTTTACTTAATTGTTCGGAAATCGATTATTATGTAAAACCCTAAAATATCGTGACCCATTGATATCTCGACTTTCAAAGTGTATTAAATCAACCCAAATCATCTCAAAAGTGCATAAAAGACGGAAAACCGAACCCTCCCCTCCCCTCCTTGTTGGGCCGTGGGTCCCTTAGGGGTTAAATCCGGGGTTTTCGTCGTTTTATGTGTTTAGATATCGTTTGCTCGATTTTCGGATAATTAATGGTTGTTGGTTGTATTTGATATGTAGGTTGGTGATCGATTGTTTGACTTTGACTCCGGCACCTTGGAAGCTTGGATTTCACATCTAAGGTGAGTTTAAAATGGAAGTTAGTAATTTTATGAATTATGTTTCATTACGATATTGTTTGTTGAGGTTAAGAGGGGAACTAACTTCCGGAAGTTATATTTGGTTGGAGACTTTAACTTGGATGTGAGTGGAGTGGTATTGGTGTAATTATGGTTTTGGAAGTAAAAGAGTAAGTATGAGTGGTTTGGAAGTCTTATAAGATGATTTGGAGATTTTAGATGACAGAGGTTGAACAAGGAACTTTAAGTGTTTTGGGAGTCAAAGTGGTTAGAAATTACACTTGAGTGTTGACTCGTGTAATTTGAACGGTTTATGTTCTTTAGTAGTTTAGTGGAACTTTATCTAACTTACTGAGGAGCTTGACGGATTCTATGAGGTTATGTGATATGGCACATGATAATATGTGATACGCTCCATACGGTATCATGGTGCGAGGTTATGTGATATGGCACATGATAGTATGTGATACGCTCCATACGGTACCATGGTGCGAGGTTATGTGATATGGCACATGATAGTATGTGATACGCTCCATACGGTATCATGGTGCGATGATTTGTGATATAGCACTATATACGCTGTGGTAAGGGTGGCATTCTACGAAATGAGCGTTATAGATGCGTTATACTTTATAGTACTATACACACTGTGGTAAGGGTGGCATTCGAAGATTTGAGCGTGTATGGATGTGCTATTATTGTTATCATTATTATAGTACTATACACGCTGTGGTAAGGGTGGCATTCAAAGATTTGAGCGTGTATGGATGTGTTATTATTGTTATCATTATTATAGTACTATACACGCTGTGGTAAGGGTGGCATTCGAAGATTTGAGCGTGTATGGATGTGTTATTATTGTTATCATTATTATAGTACTATACACGCTGTGGTAAGGGTGGCATTCGAAGATTTGAACGTGTATGGATGTGTTATTATTGTTATCATTATTATAGTACTACACATGCGGTGATACGGTTGGCACTCGAAGAATTGAGCATGTGTGGTTGCGACTTTATTAACACTTAGTATATCACATTCTTTTACTTGTATCTTGGTTTGAGTATTTCTTTTATGATGATAGATTGTTTTTGAGGAAATCCATAACTCATAAGATTCGTTAAGCCACGAAGTTAAGAAAGTTTATTATGTATGTTGTTTATGTGTGAAAATTTGGAATGTGGAATGGGTAGTAAAAGTGAAATCTAGGCCTTTGGACACGATTTCTGACATGAAATGTTGTTCATAGGATTACTTGCTTTCATTTTACTCTCACTAGCATTTTTATGCTAATGTTGCTACAATTACAATTTTTCAGGTAAGACTCGTGGTAGAGGACGAGGTAGAGGAGGTGGCACCGCGTGACCGATCGAGATAATGAATGGACAGGAACGCAACTGATTTTGAGAGTAGCATTCTTGAATGCTCATGAACATTGCATCACTTTTTATTTTGTTACATTTTGAGCTCGATGGAGCGTTTGTATATATATTTGGAACTTTAAACTTCCTTTAGCATTTGCATCATATCATGGAAGGTGCATTCTAGTATTATTGCTTTTTCTGGAAAAACTGGTTTGTAAACAGGTTTTGGTTTATCCGAATTTTAAACGGACCCATGCCGTTTTTCTATAAAATCTAGATTTCCGCTGCGCATTTGTTTTAATGGATTTTACGAAAAATCGTGTCGTTACAAGCTGGCCCCTCCACTTCATGCACGCAGCCGTCTCGGGCCGCAGACTCTACCCTTCGGATTGAAGGGGATACTTAAGTAATTTTGTTTATTATTTTAATTACTTAATTTTTAAACCTTTAAACTTTTTTCAAAGTGTTTTTTTTCCCGTTAACTAATAGTTTCTAATACCACAATAATTTTTATGATTTTGTAGAGTACAGCCACATACAACCGTTTCAAAACGGTTTCGCGAGGTCCTCCAGAGCATGCCTCTACCCAGCGACCTTCGCTGGCAGAAGATTCCGATGACGGAGAAACGTCGGATGTACGACAATTGGAAGGTAAAAAACATCATTTATTTTCATAATTAATTAGTTTTGAAATTTATAGAAATAAATTTAGAGCATGTTTACTAATCAGTAATGGGAATCAGTGAATGGGAATCAACTATTTTCATTCTCATTCCATTGTTTACTTGTTAGCTGGAATCATTCCTAATTTGTGGACCCCACCTCAAAATTAGGAATGATTCCTGAATAGAGTTATAATTGCATTCCCCTTCAAATGCTAAGGAATCTCATTCCGATTCTGTTAGTTTAATATTTCCAAATTGATTTGACTATTTTACCCTTAATTTTCAAGGTTAAATCACCTATTCATTTCTTGCTAATTGTCATTCTTGTTAAGTGATTATTGATTTTTCAATTAACTAATCATTCACTTATTTAAATATTTTAATTTAATAAGACACATTACCTATAAACAACTTTCTAATAATTTATTTTATAATAAAATAATAAACAATCACCTAAAAATTATCTTAATTATATTTTTTAATATAAATTTAAATATATATTTCAATATTATCACTTATTCTTTATTAAATTAAAATAAATATATTTATTTTTATTATAACATTTCTCTAGTTGATTATTATGTAATTTTAAAAGATGTTTTAAATTAATTATAAGAAATGTTTTAATTATTCTCATCATTATAAAGGGTATTGTAGTAATTGTCTACATTCTGATTCCGATTCATTAACATGGTAAACATCATGAATGCAATCTGATTCTCATTCCTTATAAGTTTAGTAAACATCATCAATTGTAATCTGATTCTGATTCCTTATGATTCTGGTTCCTCCATTTTTATTCCGATTCCTTCTCATTCCGATTCCGGATTAGTTAACGAGCCCTTAATTACTTTAACAATTTTTTATTTCAATTTTTTCAGGGCAAGTTTCCTGTTATCGATCCCGATATCACGGACGGTAGATTGTTCCCCCTATGGGACAGTCACGTCCGGGATCGATTCAAGGACCTCATGTACCGGGCGCGCAGAAAGCAAGCAGCAAACCGCCCCGTGTGGATGAGCCCGGAGGACCACGCGCGGCTTCTCGCGAGCTTGAGCACTCCTGAGGGCAAGGCAGTGTCAAGCAGGAATAAGGCCAACCGCGCAAAGAATCCCACCAAACACACAGCGCGGGGGCCCGGACACACGACGAGCACCATCGTCGATTGGTAAGTTTTTTTTTCGTCGTTTTCTTACTTATGTACTTTTTTCTCGTTTTCTTTTTTCAATTAGTTATTAATTTATTATGTTTTATTCTTCAATCTTTAATTTTTTAGGAATCGAAGCACGGGCGCCCCGTCCCCCGCCCGATGAACTGCACCGCGTTCTTCACATGAAGAAGGACGGGACGTTCGTCGATGATAAGGCGAAAGCAGTTCAGGTATTTAATAATTTTTTCAATTATTATTTTTTCTTTAAAATTTTTCCTACCTTATATATTAACTATTTTATTTTCTGAATTTTAAATGTTTAGGAACGTTTCACGGAGTCCTTGAGTCAGCGGTTGCCCACACCAGACTTGCAACCGACTCATGAGGACCGTAGAGAGGCGTTCTTGGAGGCTGCTGGAGGGGTTCGGCATGATGGGTCAGTTCTTGGGCTCGGCTCGTACGGGCGACGCCTTTACGCAGATGTGCCTCGGCCTCAGCGGAGCGGAGCAAGCACTAGCTCTGGGCCTTCTCCGGTTGAGCAGCAGCTGCGCGCGGACATAAACGCTATGCGCGAGGACTTCGTTACTCGAGTCGCTGCGATTGAGGACGACATGCAGGCATGAGTCGAGGCCCAGGTCGCATCAGCTTTGGCCGCGTACTTCAGATCCCTAGGCGGCGGCCCTTCATCATCGACGCCTCCTCCGCCACCCCCCGCCCCTCCGCAGTAGTTCTAGGATGCTTTCGTCTGTATAAAACGTTTTTTGAATATTTGATATATATATTTTTTATTTTAATTCCAATTTTTTGTTATTAAATTTTAGGGTAAAATGCAAATAAGACCCCTGTGGTCTTTTCAAAATGCATGAACACCCCCTGTACTTTGAAAATGGCAAATCGCACCCCTGTGGTTCCAATTTTTTTCAATCAGACCCCTCCCCTTCAATGTCAATAATTTTCTTTTAGCCATAACTTCTTCGTTTGAACTCCGATTTGGACAATTCAAGATGTTTTATAATCCTCATTTCAAGCTCTACATAAAAGTCACTTCAAAACTTTGAAATCATTAATAAATAAAAGATTTTATTAACATCGAAACACTAGGTATGATTGACATCGTTAACTCTTTTATTTATTGATGATTTCAAAGTTTCGAAGCGATGACTATGTAAAGCCGGAAATGAAGATTCCAAAACATCTTGAATCATCCAAATCGGAGTTCAAACGAAGAAGTTATGGCTAAAAGAAAATTATTGACATTGAAGGGGAGGGGTCTGATTGAAAAAAATTGGAACCACAGGGGTGCGATTTGCCATTTTCAAAGTACAGGGGGTGTTCATGCATTTTGAAAAGACCACAGGGGTCTTATTTGCATTTTACCCTAAATTTTAATATTAATTAAATAAATAATTAATAATTAATTAACTAATTAACTAATTATAAATTTAAATTTAAATTTAAAAAAAAAATTCTTAAATGCGACCGTATGGTCACTTTTAACGCGACCATCTGGTCGTATTTTGACTGAGTCTAAAAGTGACCATTTGGTCACATAACATACGACCATTTGGTCACTTTTGTATGTGATCAATTGGTCACTTATCTTTCACATAAATTATGACCAGATGGTCACTTTTTAGGCGACCATCTGGTCGTATTGTAACTGAGTCTAAAAGTGACCATTTGGTCACACAAAATACGACCATTTGGTCACTTTTTTATGTGACCAATTGGTCACTTATCTTCAAGATAAATTACGACCATATGGTCACTTTTTAGGCGACCATCTGGTCGTATTTTCAAAAGGTTGACTTTTTTGCGACCCAAAATTTATGGTCGTATATTTGTGACTATCCAGTCGCACAAATTCTGGACCGACCAGCTTTTTGGCCACCACTTATTTTGTCGCTTTTTTGGTCGCAATTTCATGGTCGCAAATTGACAGTTTTTTTGTAGTGATTATGAATAATTTTAAACTCAAATAATACATTATGTTACTTTTAGAAACTTCAGAAATCTACTTTTAAAACAATGTCATAAATCTTAAAATGAAATAAATTGAAATTATACATTGCCTTTTTTCTGCCTTTCTTGAGGGTATTTGTTTGTTGTAGTGATATAACCTAGATTAATCACTATTCTTATAATTGGCCGGCTGGTGTCACAATATATCTATATCTATACTACCTCTAAAAGGGGTTTAAGAGTAGAAACTTTTGATTTTCTCTTTTGCCCCTTTTTAATTATTAATTTTATTTTCTATATTTTATTTTAAATTTGGAAGATTATTCAAATTCATGAATATTAATTTGTTTTGAAAAATCAAAGGTTTATTCTTGATTTTTGAACAGTTTTTCTTATTTGATTCAATGAATAAATGAATTACTATTGTATAAAAACCCATGTTTAGAGGATATTTAGCCTGACTATCAAAAGAAAATTTTTCCCAGTGCCTCTCAAAATTCCTGGGAAGCACACTCTTCGCCCCTTCATCGAGAAGGCTGAAAAGATAGATGTCCATAATAGGTACACCTTGGCTTCAGAGGGGTTCCTTTGTTGCCTCTACAACAAGATTTATTAGGCCTGGTTGAAGACTCTGGCAGCAGTGAGATTTACACCAATGGCTCCATCAATGGGCCAGCCCACCTCACCAATAACTATTGGCATCTGTCCATATCCAACTTTGGTGAGTGCTGCAACTAAAGTATCATAGTTTCCATCAAATACATTAAAGTAAATATTGCTTCCATCACAATTGTTTAAACATGTTTATAAACTTAAATCTTTCATTTGGTTTATTAAATATTTAGATGTGTTTGGTCTATGGTTATTTTACTTTTATTTCTTCATTTTATTTAGTGCAACTCTTATATTGATACCCTCTTGCTTTTTGATCATCAACAATAGAGATGACCCTGATGACATCCAAAATAGGATTTTTGTTTTTATTATTACACAAATATTAAAAATTCAATTGAGAGTGATGAGCTTTATACCAGTTCGTATACATTTTTATGACTATTTTGATTCCCTTTGAAATAGTATTTAAATGATGAAAAAAAAATTAACTCAAGTTTAATACATACAAATCAATTTAAAATGGGGCTTAAAAAAAGAAACTTTTGATTTCCCATTTTACCCCTGTTTAAAATATATATGTTCTACTTTTTAATTTAATATATTAATATAATTGTATTATTATTTACTAGAGTTTAGGAATAAATTAAGAGTACGATTATTAATATAGTAATAAACGATTCATCGTAATTCACAAATCCAACGAAATATTGAGAATGAGATTAAAATTGACTTAATCAAATGAACCAGGAATCAGGAGAGAATGATGAGTTATGATAATTAACTACATACATTTCTTATGTTGAAGGAGAAGGTAAGGTATTATTTAAATAAAAGATAAACATGAACTTTCTCACAAGATAAAAGGCACTCTCGGTAAGATGCTGGTGATGGTAAGTGGCTGTATTTTTTTTCCTTTTTTTTCTTTTTAAGTTTTTTAGATTAAGATCAGGAGAAACTTTTAATTTCCTGTTTTATCCCTTTTTATTATAATATTTTATTTTCAGTGAATGACCTATTTATTTTAATGTTTGAAATATATATATATATATATATATATATATATATAATATTTAGAATTCAAAATATTCATAAATAAATCAACTGAGATACTTTGGAATAGAAAATTTATGAATATATTAAATGATTTTCATGAATCTTATTTGTTTTGAAATACCAAAGGGTTTTCTCGATTGTTGAACAATCAGTGTAGGATTCAATGAATTTCAATGAAGGAAATGAATTATTCTATCAAATACATCTAATTATTTTGGAGAAGCCACGAACTCAATTTTCTCAACTAGTTTAATAGAGTGCGTAAAATAACTAATATTTCACATTTATTTTGATTCTATCACTATTCAATGAAATAATTAAAAATTAAGGTATATTTTTAGGAAATTTTTTCATTGTTTGGTTGAGAAAAATACATTATTCAAAAGTTTATAAATTCATTCATAAACTTATTCTTATTAAATTAAATAAGTTTAAAAAACATTGTTTAAAATATTTAATAAAATACCACGTGCAACGCACGTTCTGTTGACTAGTCAAGGTAAATTGTTGAAGAAGAGATTTGATGCACATAAATAAAAACAATTTTAAATTTATAAATACCAATGGCAACATCATTAATTTATTTTATAGTTTTTTTTATGTCATTATTAAAACTTTGATTGTTTACATTGGTAAATCAAAAAATCTCATATTGAATTATTTATCATTTAAATTTCAAATTATTATTAATGAAGTATATGTCAAGTCATATATTTCTTTTAATTGAAAATGTTAATTTGTAGTTTAATAATTTTAAGACATGTTACAACTACGTATCTATTGAAATATCATAACTTAAATTAAAATTTAATAAATTGAAGCTTTATTTCTTTCCATCTTTTTTTATTATACCCTTTAATATATAACATAATTTTTTTTACTTATCTCCAAAAAAAACATTCATTATTTATTATTTTGGTACAAAATAAAAGGTGGGGGAACTAAATTTGATGTTTACCAATTGTGACCAATTTTTCGATATGAAAATATTTTAGGTTGTGTAATAAATATTTAATTTATGACCATAACTATTCAGTAAAGTTTTAGTTTAATTTGATATAATTAAATGACTCATTGGAAACGTCTTAGAGCATAATAAAGAAAAAGAAAATCACTCTTATTCCACAATAAAATTGTAACATTTCCTTAATTTTTTTTTAATTTAACTAATATGTTTATATTCTATCAAAACAACATTGAATTTGCCTTAGTTTCTATTTACACAACCACTCCATATGTTAGAGATTAATGATCCAACTGAAGTAGTAATAAGAGTCGGAGAGGAAGAGGATGTTAGAGATTAATGATCTAACTAAAGTATTAATAAGAGTCGGAGAGGAAGAGCTTTCAGGGATCATAGCTGGAGTTGGCTCATTAATTATTATAGTCGAGTCTTTAATGTCGGTGTGGTTGACGAACTTGGGGTTTCATTGTAAAAACTGCATTCAATAATTCAAGATCAGCATTTTTAAACACATTTAATTACCCAATATATCTGATAAAATTTAATTTTATATAAAATTATGATAAAACAATTGTACACTTTCCCCTTGAGGTAGAAGGTTCGAGTCCCCCCTCCCCCACTTTGATGTAATCTCAAAAAAAAAAAAAAAAAATATATATATATATATATATATATATATATATATATATATATATAATAGATATAACAATTAGAAAGTGTAAAGAACAGGAGATATCAAAGCTGCAAAACATAAATGGAAATGATGATACATGTCTCAATTATAAACTCAATTCTTTTTGCACATAAAAGATAAGTCAAAATGTAAGAAATTCACTCTCAACACATGGAAAGTATATATATAATAGTAAAATGCTTATAAATAGAATTTCGTTCTATGCTTTTCAGTCGTGTAGGAACATGGGGTTGTTTTTTTGGTTTCCAAAAGCATGCTTATTTATGGTAAAAAGGGAGAAATCAGAATGATATAAGTTTTTTTTTTTTAATGATAAAAATAAGTCGTTTCAATTCCCTTAAAATTCAATAAGTTATCGTATGGTACTTTGAAAAGTAAAATTTAATGCTATATAATAAATGCTTTCAAGCTTTTATTGTTCAAAGAAATTAAGAAAAACGTCTTTTGAACTTTTTCTAATCTTAAGAAACTAATGCATGCAGTTATAAAAAAAAACGATGCGTCGTGTAGAATCTAAATGGGTCAGGTCAATTTTTATTTTAAAAACATAATTAGTAATTAATAATTAAATGTGGAAGGTGTTTTATAAATTTTAATATTATTATTATACTACCATTATTATATTGGACGTAGAATTTTAAGTTTATTTTAATTTTTTACCAAAAAATATTATTTGAATTAAAATATCAGGAATTATAATTACCTATTTGAAATTTTTATAACAAATCTTTAAAATTTTATAACTAATTACTAAAAAATGAAAAGAGCTTTTAACATTCAAACTTTTCATTTTCCCTTAATTTATCTTGGAGTATTTAATTTCTCATTACTAATTATTTTTCAACATTTAATACATTGTTTGAATGAGTTAATTTATTTATTTAACCAATTTAATTATTAACTGACCATTTAAATATAAAGTAAAGTATCATGTTGTTTTTAATAGTGTTTAGATAAACATTTATTCACAAATTCTATCCGATCCTATATTGTCCTCCATCGATTTATAGTTTTCCTCGACCTGAATATGCCATTTATGATTACAAAATCTTTTTTTAAGAGTAATTAATTATTGGTTGTAATTTAATTACTCATGAGTTTATTACATTAAATTATCAGTCTCATAAATAAGACGAAAATCGGTTGGTTGTCTAAAAAAAAAAAGTAGAAACTGGAACAATAACAATTAATTTGTTTAAACCTATATCATTATAATAATAACTGTAATTTCAAAATTTGTAACAGTTGCTTTATTGTTTTTAAAAAATATTTGCTTCATCATTCATTAGAGTGGGGTAATTGAAAAAACAGATGAAAATGAATCATCATTTGTGATAGATAACATATCAAGAGTCCAATAAGAAGTAAATTCAAAATTTTATAACTAATATAAATACCATATGCTCAACCTGATGGTTACAACGTAGTTTAAGTTTGATAGCCTCTGCCTCTATTGTCGTAGCTGATCACAATGTGGTTTGAGTTATTTTCTTTCATATAGATATTTTTGTTTTGTGTTGCTTTATTTTTTAGTACGTTCCCTCTGAGTTATGATAGACTTGACAGATGATTCTAAAATCTTGAGCAGGTGATTTATCTATAAAATTTATTTTATCTTTCAATACTTATTGTCTAGAATATGTTTAATTGTGCTATTTTCATAGTTTCTCAATCAGGACTCAGTTCAGAGAAGAAGTTGCAACCCAATAAAACAACCGTGAGAAGAAAAATGGTTGAAAGACTTAGTTGAGAAAAATAGTAGGCTACAAGATCCTATCATCTATGCGGGTTATGAATTTGAAGGCTGTTTTGACCATTTTGTAAAAATAATTGTGGTTTCCAAAGTTGTTTTTACCATCATATCTCCATTTAGTTTTCCTGATATGATTTTTATTTCCTCAAAATATATTTATATTAACTTTCTTAAGTTAATGCTGGTTCTATCAATTTAAGATGTATATATATATAAACAAAAATTATTCTTGGTTTATATGCCGTTTAGGGGTGAAAGCATGCAAAACCCCCCGCCCTGCTTCCTCGCCCCGACCCCGCCAAACCCGCTTCGTAAATGGGGCAGGGGCGGGGGGGAAAAATCTCACATTTACTAAACGGTGCGGGGGCGGCGTAATGGGGAATGGCCCCGGCGGGGTCCCACCCCTCCCCGTTTAGCACTAAGTTTTTTTTTATATACATTATGTTTGAACTTGGATTAATTATGTTTATTGTGACTTTGAAATACCAAATTTTAATTTGGATTGATTTGATAATATTAGAATAAAATGAAAATTGATTATATATGTTTACGAAAATTGTCTTTGAATTGTTACTTAAGACTTTATAATGAAAATATAGATTATGATTGGGACTTTTAGTTTATTGTTAAATACATTGTATATGGAATGGAAAGAAATAAAAATGTGTATATTATATAAGATTTATATTTAAAAATATTAAAATTTATAACAAAATTTAAAACAAAGTCATGCATTTTTTTTAATATTGCCCCTGCCCGGCCCCTCCTCACCCCGCCCCACCCTGTCCCTGTTCCAAATACGGGGTAATTTTTATCAAATCGAATAAAATTTTATTCAGACCTAAGCTACGATTGAATGCAGATTGCAGCATCATTTAAGAAAAATGGAACAAGATTGTAAAACTCACCATATTGTTCGATCTAGAGAGAGAAATAGAGAGATAGGGGAGATGAATGTTGTTGATGACAATTCTTAAAGCATAGTTTAACAGTCTACACATAATGAGAGCATTTATATATTAGAAGATTACTTGCATTAATCAAACATGATGTATAAAATCAGAGAGAGATTGAGAGTTAGGGCACCGCTGAACTTAATTATAAACAAATTAAAAACTTACTTTGAGATTTAGGGTTGTCCAATATTTAGGGAGGCAGATCGAGAGTGAGAGAAGAGAGATCCAAAGTGACGAGAGAGAGTGAGAGCGATATCTAGCTCAAGGGTGACGAGAGAGCAAGAGCGATATCTAAAGCGAGAGTGAAGAGATCAATAGTGAAGAGAGCAAGATTGAGAGCTTAGGGCAAGCTCTGAGATAGAGAGAGCGAGAAAGAGAATGTGATTGCGAGATATGAGAGAGAGAGTTTTTATTTTTTTAAGAAAAATTGAGCGATTTCTTTTCTCTTGAGCGATTTCTTTTTAGAATACCTCATAGAGGCTGAAAGGAAAAGTACCTTGAAGAGTAGAATCGAAGGGTTTCGTCTCTTGAGCAAAATCCCTTTTCTCTTGAGCAAAATTGAAGACTGAGCAAGATTAACGATGAACGGATGAATGAAGAGTGGAGAGTCGAATCGAAGACTGAGCAAAATCACTTTTCTCTTGAGCAAAATCCCTTTTCTTTTGAACGATTTCTCTTGACCAAAACCCCTTTTTTTCAACGATTTCGTCTGCGATTTGGTTTGAAGTATTTGGGAGTGAGAGATTTGGTTTCGAGGAGTGGGAGATTTGGTTTGAGAGCGAGAGAGCGAGAGGGTTTCTTCTGCCTTCGTGTTGAGCGAGAGGGTTTCTTTTTCTCTTTTTTTTACTAAGTTCATCTGCGTTTTGGTTTGACAGAATAGGTGACGTGGTTTTAATTTTAAAACTATCCATCCGCTTTTTTTTTAATTGCATGGGTATATATCTCATTATTTTTTTAATAACACTTTTCATCCAATATATACACTATATAGGATATCTTTTTTAATTTGGATACCACAATTTTAACACTCTCCTTGATAACCATTGAATGAGTATTTTTAGTAATCTTTCATTACCTATTAAAACCTTTCATTGAATGGTTATAAGGGGATTACTCCACTCTATGACTACACACTAAGTTTGGGCCATTTGGTGTTATTAGGTTTCAAGAAATATAATGAATCAAAATAAACACACCGATGGTATCTCAAAAAAATAAAATAAAAATATTCACGCTAGTGACTAATAAAATTGAATTAAGAATATAGTTGGTAAAAAAATGAGGAAAGTATGTTGTCTAAAAAAAAACTTTTAAACTAATAATTTTATTTATTAAATCTAGAAAGAGAGAAAAATAAGAGCAATAAATATTTTTTTAAAACTATTATTTATGAAAAAATAAAAATTGATATTAATTTTTACAGTTGAATATTAGAAAGAGTCTTGATTTTAAAGGATGTAGAATTACAAAACTATGTTTTACATTTCAAAAATAGTTTTCTCTTACCTAAATATATTAGAAAATTGTTTACTATTTCAATTATTTATAAATAAATTCAAAAAGTATAGAAAAAAAACTATATACTCACAATTTAATTATTAAATTTTCAATAAATAAAAAGATTATTCTTTATTATTAATTAATATTAAATGGATATATCTAATTTGAGAGTTAAAATGTTGATGAGTGTGACGACCCGACTCTTTTTAAATTCATTTAAATATAAAACACAGCAGAAGTCTTTATATTTTAAGAAAAATGGCGTGGTTTTGTTTGAAAATTGGCTAGCCAAAAACCTGTTACATTTTAATTTCAGAATTTAAAATACACAAGGAACATTAAGTTCCTATCCAGGAGTTCAAAAGAGTTATAATCATAAAAGTAAAGACGAAAACCTCTTAAGAGCTATATACAAATGTACAAATCCCAAAATGTATAAAATTCACAAAACCGAAGTCCATGGACTTTAAATACACCTAGTCCATCTCGAGGTCATCATCCATCGATCATGCAACACCATCTCCTCTCCCACGACCTCTAGCCAGGGCATTACCTGAAAATGTTTGTAATATCATGAACTAACAACAAAGCCCAGTGAGAATAATAAGAATAAAAAGTAAAGTTAGACCTCAAACCCGTATTCCGATTTGTGTCCAATTTGTCTTACATATTCCTTCCTAAAGTTCTCTAAACTCTAGGTGATTCCATGATCTAGAATCTTTGGAGGATGATAATACTAGCACACGTAGTCTAATTCTCATCCATTAACTTGTTACAACATATATAAGAAAAGTAAATAAAGTTTACATAAACATAACATCTCAATTCTTTACCCATGATATATATTTCCATCGATAATATGCATGAAGGTAATGAGGACATCCCATAGGATTCGCTTCGCCCTTTATGCATGAATGAAGGTAATATGGAACTTCCCGTAGGATCCACATTCTCCCTTATGAATGAAGAAGGTAATGTGGAACTTTCCGTAGGATCCATCATTCTCCCATCTTTTCTTTCTCACTTTCTTTTCTTTTTCTCTGAAGGTAATGCGAAACTTCCCGTAGGATTCACATTCTCCCTTCTTTTTTTTTCACTCTCTTTTCTTTTTCTCTGAAGGTAATGCGAAACTTCCCGTAGGATTCACATTCTCCCTTCTTTTCTTTTTCAATGATGCGAGATGTTATGCATATGCTTGCAAAAGTAAATAAAAGTAAATGTGAATGTTAAAGTAGCCGAACAAGCATAAAGTAAAGGGGCATAAAGTAAAAGACATAAGGTAAATAGATAGGAATTTCCGAAAGAACTATAAGTAAATCGAACTCCCGATACATTAATAAAAGTAGATCATATCTTAAACAAATAATCTACTCTTTCAAGGATCCTAAACCTCCAAATAAAATCCAAGGTTCTATTAACCATTCTATCTAAAAGTTTGGATCCTTTAACTTCCAATGATCCATCCTAAGCTTCGAAACGAATCTAACTTAGAACTTTCTAAGTTTCAATGTTTTCCTCGAGAAACTCCTAAGTTCTCACTCAAAGAACTAGCTCCTAATACTAATGTCACTAGCTCACTTTCCTCTATCTTAGATTCGAATCTTAATCTTAGCTTCCAATCCTACAAACCATTATACTTATTCGCTTTCTAAAGTTACTTTAAATCCTAACTATTCTCACCTTGGTAAAAGAAGATTTCGCTCCCAAATCCGATAGAGCGATCAAGCACACGGTCCAAAATCACCTACAATTAGAATTATATCTAACAATCAATAATTAACCAAATATCGATCAAACAACATCTAAGCGCACAAAACGACGAAAATCCCTATAAACCCCACCATGAGGCTCTCGGCCTCCCCCATAAAAGTGGGTCTCGGGTTTGATTTTCCGGCTTTTAGAAAATTTAGATGTGTTTCGAGTTGATTTCAAGCAATTTGGTAATTTCCAATTTCAATGGGTATCGATAATTAGGGTTTTTGGACAATAAGTAATTTCCCGAATTTAATTACAATAACAAAATATCAATGAAAAATAACCCAAATTCAACCCTCGAATGGTAAATTTCAAACGGGAAGGGTTTCGACTGAAACACGATTTTAGGGTTTAGGGAAAGTTTTCAAAAACACTTAAAACAACTCCCGTACTTAAAACCATTGAGTTCCTCGGCAAGAAATCGAAGAATCAAAGAGAAAACTCCATTAAAACACTATTTGGAGCTTAGGGTTTAAAATTTAACTTACCGAGAAGTCCAGATCACAGGTGGAAGGCACGATTGTTGGGTGGAAAGGAATCCTAGACCCGAGATCTTTCCAACGCACCTGGAATCAAGTCTATTGGTTGAGAATTGAACAAAACCCAAAAATTTTCTTTCCCCTCTTGATCCCCACGGTTTTGAGAGAGAATAGATGAGTGAAAATGTCAACTTTTTGGTCAATGGTGATTTAAAGAAGAAAATGGAATAGTGAATTGATATTTTAAGAAATTGGAAATGACGGTTGCGTCCTTTAATGACTTTTGACTTATAAATCGAAACCCGAAGTTCTTAAACTATCCCAAATGGTGATTAATAATTATTAATTGGCCCGTTAATAATTATTAATACCACCATAACTTATTTAAACTAATAAAGCAATTAAAAGGATTTAAATAGAATTAAACTACTAAATTCTAAATTACTGATTCTAAAATAAACTTTAATTACTTAAATTAAAATAAAATAAATAATAATTTTTTTTTCACAAAATAACGGGACGTTACAATGAGATAAAAAGAGCGATATATAGTATAGATTAAAGAATTAAATAATAAAATGATAATGATAATTAAAGATTGATAATGGCACAAATTATAATTTGAGAAATAATATAACTAATCTTATTTTTCCCTGTCGTGTTTTTTTTTTAATTTTAGTTATTAAAAAAATAAAAAATAATGGTAACCCTTCCACTTCAAAAGTTTTTAATTTATTAATAGTAATAATAATAATTCTAGTTATTTAAAAGATTATTATTGGCAATTAAAAATAATTATAATTGTGATATTAAATAATACTAATGTTCGATTTAAATATTGATTAATAGTAAATAATGGCATACATTTTAGTTTTCACAGTTTATATAGGGACAGAATGGTTTAAAAATGATTCATAAAGATGCCCAGTTTTAATATATTAAAGATAACATTGATATTTTCTAAAATAACAAAAATTTTAAAAATTAACTTTCTCAGACTGAATCTACCAATATAAGTGAGATTGGTCTAATCTCAGACTGAGATTATGAGAAATACAGTTTTTAAAATATTTCAAAACATTTGTTATTTTTAAAATTACTCACACTAAAAAAAAACTGCCGAATTGCGACTTGAAATTTGCGACCGGAGGGGTAGCTTTTAACTGTTTGCGATCAGAAATGCGACTTCAATCTGCGTAGCCAAAAAGTGCGTAGCCAGGAAAAATTTGTGGCCATTGTGTCCCCAAATTGTGACTTGGCTGCAAAAAAGTCAACTATAAAGATTACGACTTCGGAGTCACAAACTGGGCAACTGTGGAGTCACAAATATAACAGTTAGTTGGGTGATTAGTTAGTCATTGACATTTGCGACCCTAGGGTAGCATTTATTTTGCTACGCTAGGGTCGTTTGTGTGCCCTTATAATTGCGACCCTATGGTAGCAATATTTACTACTCTGGAGTCACAAATATTATTATTTATTTTTTTAAAGAATTATTTGCTACGTTGCAGTCGCAAATATTATTATTATTATTATTTTATTATTTGAATAAATAATTTTAAATTGAATAATATTTTAATAAATTAATATAATAATTGATATTTTATTATTTTAATTAATTTATTATTATTAATATAAAAAAATGGAATAAAAAATATATATATAAAATACCAAAATGATTCATATATGCATCCCAAAATATTTTAATCCAAAAACTATTACAGGGGTGGGGGAGGGGGTGCTGAAAATGAAGGGTCGGGGTCACTCGGGCCACGAACGACAGAAGAATGCAGCCAACACAGCTGCAAGCTGAGCCTAAACCAGCTCTTGGACAAGTGAGCGATCCGAGCATCGATGGAAGTACGCATCTCACACTACAAGAAAACTGTCAATTTGTGACCGGAATTTTGCGACCAGAACACGTGGTAGCTTTGTTGTGACTTAACGAGTCGTAAAACTAAGTGTTGACCAAGAGCTACCATTTGGTAAAAAAATTGTGACCAAAATGCGATCAGAGTATTTAAATAGACATAAAAAAGCGCGCAAATTTATGGCGCTAAGTTTACGTCCGTAAAGTCGTAAATATTTTCGACCATACGATTGTAAAAAAATGACCCACACTTTTTTAGTCACAACATTTGGCGCGAATGCAGAATTACGACCAGTTGGTCGTAAATATATATCGACTAAGAGGTCGCATTAAAGCGACTCTCCATATTCCCAGTCACTTTTTTTAGGGAAATATCATGAGACCAATTACGACCAAATGGTCGCAAATAGGCCACTATTTGGTCGCAAGAAATGGAGGGAATATTACTTACCTTCCCGCCAATTTTTGCGACAACTTGGTCGTAAAATGACAGATTAACCCCCTATAAAATGCACTTCCATACATAGTTTTGCAACACAAAAAAAATGAGAGAGTGGATGTACATTCGTTTAATTGAGGGTTTTTTGAACGTTGCAGGGGTTAATCAATTTGTTGAGTTTTGCATGGGAACTGGGTATTACGAAAAATATGGTCAGAAACTATGATATCCATGCAAAAAATGTGACAACAGAAAAACCATATCGGTTCCTGATTTGAAGAAGCATCTATATAGTTGGGGTTTTGTACCGAATTATTATCACTGGGTGTACCAAGGTGAAACGAAGGAAATGTTCGACGCTGCTGTACAAGAATCTCAACAGTACTAAGGAAGCAGCTCGAATGTTGACGTTGCAGTCCATATTGAAGAAAATCAGTTTGGTCTAATGTAGCAGATGATAATGGATGGTGCAAGGTAAGGTAATGAAATTAATCGCGAAAGAGAAGATGAAGAACAAACTTTCATTGAGAAGGAAATGAATCCAGAAGCACGTAAGATGCACGAGATGCTGACCACAGCTAGTCGATTGTTGTATGAAGGATGTGGGGTTAGCCAACTTGCTGCAGCTACGGAACTTTTAAATATAAAAACGCAGTACCATATACCAGTTGGAGGATTTGATTTAATTGCATCATGGTTTCGTCGATGCACTCCTTCAAAAAACACGTTGTCAGAGAGTTTGTACGACACGAAGATGCTAATGGAGGGTCTCGGTTTACTCATGGAGGGTCTCAGTTTACCCGTGGAGAGAATAGATTCATGTCGAAATGGATGCATGATATACTGAGATGTGGATGAGAGTCTGCATCACTGCAAATTTTGCTTTCAGCCAAGATATAAACAAGGGAGAAGCAGCCTGATTCCACACACCCACATGTTCTATTTACTGCTGACCCCGCGTCTATAATGATTGTATGCATCAAATGTGACAGCTTCTCACATGAGATGGCATCACGAGAATTTTGAAGATGAAGGAGTTATGAGACATCCCTCAGATGCTGCGACGTGGAAGCATTTTTATAATTGTCATCCAGATTTTGCCCAAGATCCTACAAATGTCAGATTGGGATTATGCACAGACGGCTTTAATCCGTTTGGGGCGTCAGGAGCACAATATTCAGTATGGCCGGTGATGGTGACCCCGTATAACTTACCACCCTCGATGTGCATGAAAAACCTGGTGATATTTTTAACTGTGATCATTCCTGGTCCGAAAAGTCCAAAACAGAAACTGGATGTGTATTTGTCGCGGAGTTGAAAAAGTTGTTGACTGATGGTGTTATGACGTACAATATATCAAGGAAACAAAATTTCTTGATGCGCGTTGCATTAATTTGGACGATCAGTGACTTCCCAGCGTATTCAATGTTATCAGGTATGTTTAATATATTATTTATACTTTTCTCTGTTTATTAGTTTTCGTAATTGCTTGCTTATTCATAATCTGTAGTTAAGTAATCTATACCTTCTCTCATCCTCTTAAAGGATGGAGTACGGCCGGAAAATAAGCATGTCCACATTGCATGCTTGACACAGAGGCATTTTCTCTAAGACACGGTCGAAAAACTTGTTGGTTCGATTGTCACAGAAGATTTCTACCTTTGAATCATTCATTTCGTGCTAACAATAGTGACTGGAAAAAAGGTTGACGTGCACGAAAAGAGAAACCACCGACAATGTTTAGCGGGCGATAAATTCTTCACGGTATAGATGCCCTAGGCATGCAAAAGATTACATGTGAAGGTACATAGAATGCAAACAAGTTGGCTGGGAAAAACACCGGATGGAAGAAACGGAGTATTTTTTGGGATCTACCGTATTGGGAAGGTCTACTAATCAGACATAACTTGGATGTAATGCATATTGAGAAGAATTTCTTTGACACTGTTTTCAACACTATTCTGAACGTTCTGGGAAAAACAAAGAACAATCTGAAGGAATGTTATGATATCCGAAAGATATGTCATCGCCCTGAGTTGGAGCCTGATGCTAATGATCATTACACTAAAGCGAAGTACATATTGGTTTAAAGGGCCGAAGAGCTAGTTAGCTCAAAACCGAATTATGTTTTGGCTAGTTGATCATACAAGCATTCCTACTTGTTTAATTCTTGTGTTCTTAGTCAATGATCGAGTCATATACTGATTTGGGGCTATGATTATGCATACTTGACATTTTTTCGGTTTATGCTCGATGGATAGTTACGAATGAGATAATAGAGAAAATTGTGAAATGTGAACCATGTGTTTATGTGAATTTTGAGCATAATGCGTATAATGATTGAGTCATATACTGCTTGGAGGAATTGTTCTATTTATGCTCGATGTATCGAAGTTTCGTTATATGATGTTGTTGAAAGGAAGCATGCTAATTTCATTTCATCTCATAACATTTTATTCATGCATATCATGCGATCGGTTTGTGGCCATGGGGTCGTAACCTGTGTAACGGTGTGTAAGTGTTGGAGGTTATACGTGGTTACCGTGGCGGAGATGTGGTGTAGCTCCCGAGTGCTATGTGATGAATGGCCCAGATGCTAGTGGTTATTGAGATAACCTGAGATTGAGAAGAGCTACGGCTCGATTGTTGTTTGACCGTATGAATTGAGCGTAGTGAGACGCCGGGTCTTGTGACTGTGATGTGACTTGGGCGTAGAGAGACGTCGGGTTGTGATGGCATAGCTTGTGAACTAATGAGGATGGTTTTTGTGATATGTGAAATATGTTAATGGCTTGACAGAAGTGCGGGTGAAAAGGCTTGTGGTTTGATTGACATCATCCATACACATTGCATTTGTTCTATATTTACACTCTAAGCATGTCATTATTTTCTATACTTTTTATTATGATCATTCCGCATCACCGTTCATATTTTTTTGCTTTCACTGAGTGCCATACTCAAAGGTGCTACAAAACACCTTTCAGGTATCGCTAGAGGACGAGGACGCAGAGCGGCAGGTGGTGCTCGTTGATGTAACGTCCCGTTATTTTTGTGATAAAATTTTTTTTATTTATTTTATTTTAATTTAAGTAATTAAAGTTTATTTATTTATCGGTAAATTAGAATTTAGTAGTTTATTTCGATTTAAGTCATTTTAATGGCTTTATTTATTTAAATACATTATAATGGTATTAATAATTATTAACGGGCCAATTAATAATTATTAATCACCATTGGGATAGTTTAAGATCACCGGGTTTCGATTTATAAGTCAAAAGTCATAAAAGGACGCAACCGTCATTTCCGAAATTCCTAAATATCAAACAGTATTCACTTCATCTTCTTTAAATCCACTTTGAAAAAAAGATTGACCAAAATCTTCTCCATTTCTTCCTCCAAAACCATTAGCATAAAAGAGGAAAAGAGAAAATTCGATTTTCGTTCGTTTCTCGACGGATCGACTCGATCTTGGATAAATCGGAAAGCCCTCGAGTCAAGGATCATTTTCCACCTAACCATTGTACTTGCCACTCGTGTTATATGGAGATCTCGGCAAGTAAAGTTTCAAACCCTAAGCTCCAAATAGTAATTTAATGGAGTTTTCTTTGATTTCCTTCGATTTCTTGCCGTGAAACTCGGTGTTTGTAAATACGGGAGTTGTTTTACGTGTTTTTGGAAACAATCCCATAACCCTAAAACCGAGTTTCAGTCGAAACCCTTCCCGTTTGAAATTTACCCTTTTGGGTTTAATTATGAGTTATAAATTAGTGAAATATTGTTTATTGAAATTCATTTCGGGAAAGGGCATAATGTTCAAAAACCCTAATTATCGATACCCATTGAAATCGGGAATATTGAATTTGCTTAAAACCAACTTGAAACACTTTTAAATTGCATAAAAGCAGGAAAACCAAACCCGAGGCCCAATTTCCTTGTGAAGGCCGAGAGCCTCTTTGTGGGGGGTTTGATGGATTTTCGTCGTTTTGTATGTTTAGTTGTTGTTTGATCGATAGTTGGTAATTTATTAATTTCTGAGATATAATTCCAATGTAGGTGTTTTTGAACCATTCGCTTGATCGCTCTTCCGGATTTAGGAGCGAAGTCATCACTTTTTAAGGTGAGAATAGTTAGAATTTAAAGTAACTATAGAAAGCAAATAAGTATAATGGTTTGTAGAATTGAAACTAAGATTAGAATCCGAATCTAAGATTAGAGGGATGTGAGTTAGTGCCCTTAGGATTAGGAGTTAATCCTTTAAGAGAGAACTTAGATTTCTCGAGGAAACTATTGAATCTTAGAAGATTCTAAGTTAGATTCTTTTCGAAGCTTAGGTTGGATCATTGGAGGTTAAGAGATCCAAACTTGTATTTAGAACGGTTAATAGAACCTCGGATTATATTGGAAGTTTAGAATCCTGGAAGGTATAGGTTAATCGTTTAAGTTATGTTTTTACTTTTATTATTGGTAGCGGAGTTCGATCGACATATCGTTCATCCGAGATTCCTATCTATTTATTTTATGTCTTTTACTTTATGCCCCTTTACTTTATGCTTGTTTCAGCTACTTTAATATTTGTACTTTACGTTTATTTACTTTGCGAGCCTACCATAATATCTCGCACCATAACATATTGTACCATAACATCTCGCATCATTGAAAAGAAGGAGAGAATGTTGGACCCTTCGGGGAATGTTCGCATCGCCTTCCGAGAAAAAGAAAGGAAAGTGAGAAAGAAAAGAAGGAGAGAATGTTGGACCCTAGGGGGAATGTCCGCATCACCTTCAGAGAAAAAGAAAATAAAGAGAGAAAGAAAAGGAGGGAAGAATGTTGGACCCTTTGGGGAATGTCCGCATCACCTTCTTCATTCATTCATGCATAAAGGGCGAATGCGTATCCTACGGGATGTTCTCATTACCTTCATGCATATGAGCGATGGAAATATATATCATGGATAAAGAATTGAGATGTTATATTTTATGCAAAGTTTATTTACTTTCTTATTTATGTCGTAACAAGTTAATGGATGAGGTTTTGACTATGAGTGTTAGTAATATCATCCTTTGGAGAGTATAGAATGAAATTACCTAGGTAAATTGGACACAAATCGGAATACGGGTTTGAGGTCTACCTTTACTTTTTATTCTTATTATTCTCACTGTGCTTAAGTTGTTAGCTCATGATATTACAACCAATTTCAGGTAATGCCCTGGCAAGAGGTTGAGGGAGAGGAGGTGGTGCTGCGTGATCGAGGGATGATGACCTCAAGATGGACTCAGTTATTGTAAAGCTTATGTATTAACTTTTGTGAACTTTAAAGGATTTTGTGAATTGTACATTGTATTTAGCTCATAAGAGCATTTGGTTATTGTTTTATGATATTACATCTTTGAACTTCTGATTAGGACTTAAAGTTCCATGTGATTTTATTAGATTCGAAAATTAGGATGTAAACAGGTTTTGGCTAGCCAACTTTCAAACAAAACCACGCCAATTTTTCTTAAAATAAAAAACTTACGCTGTGTTTTATAAATTAAATTTATTTAAAACTGTCGGGTCGTCACAGTTGGTATCAGAGCCGAAGGGTTCTGTAGACTACATGCAATGCATGTTTGTATTTCATGTTTTGTTTTAAGTCCATTCTCTAAGTCATCATCTGAGATCAACAGCACCAGGTATCCCTAGACCTTTATCTTTAAACTCGCATATTTATTTCGATTTGGTAAAGGAGTGGTGAATCCTCTTTTACTAGTAACTTATCAAGTTATATTTGTTGGGATTGAGGCCTCTAAAAGAGTTCTCAAACGGAAGTCCCAACGGATCTTTCCTTGCAGTATAATAAATTCAAAATTCTAAATGCATAAAAGAAATACTAACCCTTGTCGAGAAGTGTCTGACTCTTCCTTGTTCTTCGATGGTTACGATCCAGGGACCACCATAAAGATCTTCCTCACTAAGCACAAAAGAGAATCGGTGCGTGGGCACTATCTCCTTTGGAAAAAGGAAAAATTGAGAAGAAGAATTTTCTTCCCAATCACCCTATGGGCGGCGCAAGAGAGAGGGAGGAGAGGAAATTCCTGAGCCTTTACTTTAACTCTCTTGGTTGTGTGTTTTGGGGTCACCCCAAAGGTCCTATTTATAGGAAAACCAAGGCATCAGAAAATTTTCTGAATATCTTTTTAATTAATAAATAATTAATTAAGATATTCTAAAATATTTTGAATAATAAAGATATTATATTTTATTCCATAATAAAACATTCCATATCTTTTATTTAAATTAATCAATATTAATTTAAATATATTATTCCATATCTTCCATTTAAATTAATCATATTAATTTAAATAAGATATTCCATATCTTCCATTTTAAATTAATCACATTAATTTAAAAATAAGATATTCATATATATTTTAAATAAATAAAAATGCAAACTTTTTGGTCAACCTTTTGACCAAGGGGGGCGTGTGACCCCACCTTGGGCCACACGCCCCTATCATCATCCAATGATAATATTGGGCATTTTTATTTTCCTCATTATTTAATGGAACAATTCCTTTAAATAATTAAATAAATAAAACTCCTTTTATTTATTCCAATAAATAAAACTCCTTTTATTTATTCCAATAAATAAAACTCCTTTTATTTATTTCCTCATTTAATTTTGATAATTTCAAATTAAATATTTAAATAGACTCTTCTATTTAAATCCCCATTAATTTTGGACAACACAAAATTAATTTAATTAAATAGACTCCTCTATTTAATCTCTTATAATTAAATAGACTCTTCTATTTAATAATTAAATAGACTCCTCTATTTAATTCCACCATTAATTAAATAATTAAATAGACTCCTCTATTTAATTTCCTTTAATTAATTGAATAGACTCCTCTATTCATTTCCAATTTTCCAAAGAGAAATTAATCATATTAATTTATGTTCTCGATTACATGCGTTAGCTCGGAGGACTTAATGGACCTATAGGACTAAGCTCCAATGATCCAGAATTACCTTTGATTAAAACTCCTTTTAATCAATTAATTCTCATTCATTAATTCCTAGATAACTCCACTAAATATCTAGAGTTGCACTCTTAGTACTATAGACATAGTTATGTCCATTGGCTATAATCATTAACTACACTTTGATCCTTCACAAGTTAGTTCGTATCAATGGCTAGGTATTTACACCGTATTAACCTCCATGATACATCTTGTTCCTTAAGCCCAACTGATTCTCCAATGAACAACCTTATATAATCTCCATTATGCGTCTTTAACCTTTTCCTTGATCAGAGGAATATGGGGCCCCGCTGTTCAAGACCGAATCAGTCCATAAGGAAACTACTTATCTATTTTCCTATATGGAAAAGAGTGAATTCCAATTCTTGTGTAATTACGTTCCCAGCTATAAGCAAGATGCAATCCTCAAAGTGGGAGGCATATTGAGCGAACTATACGAGTCACTCTCACCTATGCAAATCAAAGGCTTGTCTCTTGGGAACAGGAGTTCGTAATCCACTCAGGATTAAGATCAATTGTACATGATCAACTGGTTGATAAACGAAGTGTCTTTCTGTAACGGCTTTCCCAGAAGACAGTAAGTTTATCTTAGTCCAGTCTACTACAATCTCTATTGCAGCAACACCCCCACTCACATGTCTCTACATGAGCGATCCAGATGAGATCACTTGTGCCAATTCACAAGTGGGCCGTGTTAGTGGTGTTACCAGAAATAAGGCACCCAACCTTTATTCATGCACCACAGACTATTTGAGTTACACTTAAGTGAATCTTCCCGCATCATATGCTCACTTTAAGTTATCATATGTAACTCTGGATCTTATGATGGATTACATTTATTAAACTAATAATAAATGACAATGTAAGTATTACTAATTAATAATTCCTTTATTTATTTATAGTTTAATTGGATTACATAAGATTTAGGGCAGAAACCCCAGCAATATTGACTATGATGCAGTATGCCTCTTAAAAGGTGTGCTAGGCGAGTTGGAGCGGGGGCGGCTGCTCCTGCGAGGGGTAGAGGTAGAGCTCGGAGCCCTACACCTCCACCACCACCTCCACCTGAGATTCCTGTGATACCGCCACCTGTTCAGGGGCGAGGATTTTACATCACTGAGGATGTTTATCTTGAGTTATTACGGGATGCTGGTAGACCCGTTGCGCCTGTTATACCTCCACCGAGAGCAGCAGATATAACAGTTGATCAGGTAGGGGTCACTGATGCTGCTAAGACTCTGAGGGAGTATAAACGATATGCACCTGCTGAGTTTGATAGTAGGTCTTTGGATGCATCTGTTGCAGAGATATGGATTGATAGGGTTGAGAGAGCCTTCGAGTTTATTGAGTGCCCGGACCGGCTGAAGGTCCACTGTGGCACGTATTCTCTTGTTGATGATGCTTTGTATTGGTGGAGAGGCCTTCATAGATCACTTTCTCTTACTATGGAGGTTACTTGGGAGGTATTTAGAGAGAGGTTTTATGAGAAATATTACTCAGCTGATTTACGAGATCGATTAGAGGTGGAGTTTCTGACCCTGAAATAGGGTGATAGATCAGTGACAGAGTACGAGCGAGAGTTTGATCGACTATCTAGGTTTGCTCCTTGACAGATTGCTGACCCTCAGAGCAAGATGAAGAGGTTTTTGGTGGGATTGAGAGCCGAGGTATGTACTTTACGTCCGACTACCTACGAGGAGGCTTTGGAGTTTGCCCTTTCTTTAGATTTGGCATCTGAAGAAAGGAAGGGTAAACTAGCTGCTATAGGACAGACTTCCTCTCAGAAGAGGAAGGAAGAGGACGACCATGCTGGTTTCCCCATTCCTACTCTAAACCTAAACACCCTAAACCTCCAATCCCGGTCTCTATTACGAGGTTAGTTTCGTTTACGTTTTTAGTTATTTTTAGTTTAAGTTTATGTTTAAATTTAATTAGTTTAGTTTAATGTTGTTAATTTCATTAATTTTAGTTTAATTAATGTAATTTAGTTTAATTAAGT
Organism: Gynostemma pentaphyllum; assembly: GCA_028015215.1. Lineage (NCBI taxonomy): Eukaryota > Viridiplantae > Streptophyta > Magnoliopsida > Cucurbitales > Cucurbitaceae > Gynostemma > Gynostemma pentaphyllum. The sequence goes on along the minus strand of CM051353.1, from coordinate 36,133,966 downwards.
ACTTAGTTTACTTAAGGTTTATTAATCTAATTTCGTTTACTTTAATTAATTGATACATTTTAGTTCAATTAATCTAATTTTAATTTAGTTTAATTTAATTAATTAGTTTAGTTAAGTTTAGGGTTTATTAATTAATGTTAGTTAAATTTAATGTTAGTTAAATTGAAAACTTCATTACTTAGTTTACTTTAATTAATTAATTACTTAGTTTAGTTTATTAATTACTTAGTTTAGTTTATTTTAGTTTTAATTAATTAATGTTAGTTTAATTTAATTAATTTTAGTTCAATTAATCTAATTTAGTTTAATTCTTCATTACTTAATTTACTTTAATTTAATTAATTTTAGTTTAATTCTTCACTACTTAGTTTACTTTAATTTTAATTTACTTTAATTCAAATTAATTAATTAGTTTACTTTAATTAGTTCAATTAATCTAATTTTAATTTACTTTAATTCAAATTAATTAATTAGTTTACTTTAATTAGTTGAATTAATCTAATTTTAATTTACTTTAATTCAAATTAATTAATTAGTTTATTTTAAATTATTTACTTAATTTATGTTAGTTTAATTTACATTATTTAATCAATTTAATTTAGATTATTTCATTAATTAATTAATTTAATTTATTTAAATATTTTAAGTACGTAATTAGTATTAAATTAGTTTAGTTTGGTTGTAGGAGTATGACGGGCAGACGACGTCCTCCCCCGGTCGACGAGCGTGAGGCGACGGGTGACGAGGCATCTCCGCCCGCCTCCGCGCCGCCCATGATGCGGACGACTCCGAGAGGAGTTGGAGATCCTCTTCGGTTACGAGGCGGGACTTCCTGCCACGCTCGATGATGCAGTCCCTGAGACCCAGTCTGCGACACCACAACTGACGCAGGACTCCCTGGCCACGACTCTCGGCTTAGCATCAGGGTCTGCATCAGGGTATGCGTCTGGGTCTACGTCCGGGTCTGCATCAGGGTCGGATCCAGCTGGCCCCTCCATTTCATGCACGCAGCTGTCTCGGGCCGCAGACTCTACCCTTCGGATTGAAGGGGATACGTAAGTAATTTTGTTTATTGTTTTAATTACTTAATTTTTAAACCTTTAAACTTTTTTCAATGTGTTTTTTTTTCCGTTAACTAATAGTTTCTAATAGCACAATAATTTTTATATTTTTGCAGAGTACAACCTCATACAACTGTTTCAAAACGGTTTCGTGAGGTCCTCCAGAGTATGCCTCTACCCAGCGACCTTCGCTGGCAGAAGATTCCGACGACGGAGAAACGTCGGATGTACGACAACTGGAAGGTAAAAACATCATTTATTTTTATAATTAATTAATTTTGAAATTTATAGAAATAAATTTATTACTTTAATAATTTTTTTATTTCAATTTTTTTGAGGGCAAGTTTCCTATTATCGATCCCGATATCACGGACGGTAGATTGTTCCCCCTATGGGACAGTCACGTCCGGGATCGATTCAAGGACCTCATGTACCGGGCGCGCAGAAAGCAAGCAGCAAACCGCCCCATGTGGATGAGCCCGGAGGACCACGCGCGGCTGAGCACTCCTGAGGGCAAGGCAGTGTCAAGCAGGAATAAGGCCAACCGCGCGAAGAATCCCACAAAACACACAGCGGGGGCCCGGACACACGACGAGCACCATCATCGTTTGGTAAGTTTTTTTTTGTCGTTTTCTTACTTACGTACTTTTTTCTCGTTTTCTTTTTTCAATTAGTTATTAATTTGTTATGTTTTATTCTTCAATCTTTAATATTTTTAGGAAGCCAAGCACGGGCGCCCCGTCTCGCCCGATGAGCTGCACCGCGTTCTTCACACGAAGAAGGACGGGACGTTCGTCGACTATAAGGCGAAAGCAGTTCAAGTATTTAATAATTTTTTCAATTATTATTTTTTCTTTAAAATTTTCCTAACTTATATATTAACTATTTTATTTTCTGAATTTTAAATGTTTAGGAACGTTTCACGGAGTCCTTGAGTCAGCGGTTGCCCACACCAGACTCGCAACCGACTCAGGAGGACCATAGAGAGATGTTCTTGGAGGCTGCTGGAGGGGTTCGGCCTGATGGATCAGTTTTTGGGCTAGGCTCGTACGGGCGACGCCTTTACGCAGATGTGCCCCGGCCTCAACGGAGCGGGGTGAGCACTAGCTCCGGCCCCTCTTCGGTTGAGCAGCAGCTGCGAGCGGAATGAGGCGAACATGCAGGCACAGGTCGAGGCCCAGGTGATAGCAGCTTTGGTCGCGTACTTCAGATCCCTAGACGGCGGCTAGTCATCATCGACGCCTCCTCCGCCACCCCCCGCCCCTCCGCAGTAGTTCTAGGATGCTTTCGTCTGTATAAAATTTTTTTTGAATAGATATATATATTTTATTTTAAATCCAATTTTTTGTTATTAAATTTTAATCTTAATTAAATAAATAATTAATAATTAATTAACTAATTATTGAAATTTAAATTAAAAAAAAAAACAAATTCTTACATGCGACCATATGGTCGCATTTTGACTGAGTCCAAAAGTGACTATTTGGTCACATAAAATACGACCAGTTGGTCACATTTCTATGTGACCAATTGGTCACTTATCTTAAACATAAATTACGACCATATGGTCACTTTTTAGGCGACCATCTGGTCGTATTTTGACTAAGTCCAAAAGTGACCATTTGGTCACATGAAATACGACCATTTGGTCACTTTTTTATGTGACCAAATGATCACTTATCTTCAACATAAATTATGACAAGATGATCACTTTTTAAGCGACCATCTGGTCGTTTTTTCAAAAGGTTGACTTTTTTGCAACCAAACGTTTCTGGTCGTAAATTTGTGACTATCCAGTCGCCCAAATTCAGGACCGACCATCTTTTTGGCCACCACCATTTTTGTCGCTTTTTTGGTCGCATTATACCCTAAAAACGACCATTTGGTCGCAATTTTATGGTCGCAAATTGACAGTTTTTTTGTAGTGATATAAGATAACAATTTATATATACTAACACCGTTAGTATGTGCAACACTTTATAATACTGAGTTGTTCCAGACTGCAGAGTCTAGAACTAATAAAGGTAGATTTTCTAAAGATGAGACCCTTCTATGGCATCTAAGGCTTGGCCATATTAACCTCAATAGAATTCAAAGAATGGTTAAAAGTGGACCTCTAAGTAACTTAGAGCTTGGTACACTCCCAGTATGTGAATCCTGTATAGAGGGGAAAATGACCAAGCGTCATTTCTCAGCTAAAGGAAATAGAGCCACAAAACCACTAGAGCTTATCCATTCAGACCTTTGTGGTCCGATGAATGTAAAAGTGAGAGGTAGATATGAGTACTATGTGTCTTTTATAGACAACTACTTTAGGTATGGGTACATTTATCTATTGCAATTCAAGTCTGAAACTCTTGAGAAATTCAAGGAGTTTAAAGCTGAAGTTGAAAAGAAACTTGATAAATCTATCAAGACACTTCGATCAGATCATGGTGGTGAGTATATGGACTATGAGTTCAAAGACTACTTGATAGAAAATGGTATTACATCCCAACTTTCAGCACCTGGTACACCTCAACAGAATGGTGTAGCTGAAAGAAGAAATAGAACCTTACTCGAAATGACGAGATCAATGATGAGCTATTCATCATTACCAGAATCTTTCTGGGGTTACGCATTGGAGACTGCGTTATACATCCTAAATAGGGTACTTTCTAAAAGTGTTTTAGAAACACCTATTGAGTTATGGTCGGGGCGTAAAGTAAGCTTACGTCACTTCCGAGTATGGGGATGTCCCGCACACGTGCTGAAAACGAACCCTAAGAAATTAGAATCACGGTCTAAGGTATGCTTCTTTGTAGGCTATCCTAAAGAGACGTGTGGTGGGTTGTTTTATAGTACTGAAGAGAATAAAGTATTTGTGTCAACAAATGCTACATTCTTGGAAGAGGAATATATAGGAAACCACAAATCTCCTAGTAAATTAGTACTAGAGGAGATGATTCCAAGTGAAACCACTAATGAGCCAACAATTGTTGTTGACTTGCCTATCTCTTCAAATAGAAAGAGAAATTCTAGTCAAATCCAGTTAAGTCCCCGTCGTAGTGCGAGAGCACCCAAGTTGCCTGAACGATATTTGGTCTTAACTCAGGTCAATGATGGAGGTATTGACCTGGAGGATCCATTGTCTTATAAGAAAGCAATGATGGATGTTGACAAAGAAAAATGGCTAAAAGCTATGGATCTTGAGATGGAGTCCATGTACTCCAACTCAGTCTGGGAACATGTAGATCAACCAGTTGGGGTAAAACCCATTGGTGGCAAGTGGATCTACAAGAGGAAACGAGGAGCTGATGGGAAAGTGGAGACTTTCAAGGCTAGACTTGTAGCAAAGGGGTATTCCCAAAAGGAAGGGGTTGACTATGAAGAAACCTTCTCGCCTGTTGCTATGTTATAGTCTATTAGAACTCTCCTATCTATTACTGCACATTTCGACTATGAAATTTGGCAGATGGATGTCAAAACCGCATTTCTTAATGGGTATCTTGACGAGAGTATCTATATGCTCCAACCAGAAGGATTCGTTGTTCAAGGTGAAGGACAAAAAGTTTGTAAGTTGCTAAAATCTATTTATGGATTAAAGCAAGCTTCACGGTCTTGGAACAAGAGATTTGACACTACGGTCAAATCGTATGGCTTTGAACAAAATATTGATGAGTCTTGTGTCTACAAGAAGATACTCAACAAGGATGTGGTTTTTCTCATTCTATACGTTGACGATATCTTACTTATTGGGAATAATGTAAGGGTATTATCGGACGTTAAGAAATGGCTAGCTAACGAATTCCAAATGAAGGATTTGGGAGAGGCTCAATATGTTCTTGGTATCCAAATTATAAGGAACCTAAAGAACAAGACGTTAGCGTTGTCTTAGACATTCTACATTGACAAAATAGATGCCAAGTATAGGATGGATAAATCCAAGAAAGGAGCGTTACCTTTCAGGCATGAGATTTATTTAACTAAGGACCAATGTCCTAAAACTCCTCAAGAAGTTGAGAGTATGAGACAGTATCCTAATGCATCAGCAGTTGGAAGTCTAATGTATGCGATGTTGTGTACTAGACCGGACATCTGTTATGCAGTAGGGATAGTAAGCCGTTACCAATCAAACCCTGGTTATGAACATTGGGTTGCAGTCAAGAATATTCTCAAGTATCTTCGGAGAACGAGAGAACATGTGCTAGTGTACGGTAAAGAGAATATGATTCTCAAGGGGTACACGGATTCTGACTTTCAGGCTGATAAGGATTCTAGGAAATCCACGTCTGGATTAGTTTTCACACTTTGTGGTGGAGCCATTGTTTGGAGGAGTATAAAGCAAAGTTGTATTGCTGACTCCACAATGGAGGCTGAGTACGTAGCCGCTTGCGAAGCTGCTAAAGAGGGTGTCTGGCTTAGGAAGTTCCTAACCGATCTGGAGGTAGTACCAGACATGGAAAAACCCATAACACTGTTCTCTGATAACAGTGGTGCTGTAGCGAACTCTAAAGAGCCTAGAACCCACAAACGGGGAAAGCACATAGGGAGAAAGTATCACCTGATAAGGGAGATAATCCAAAGAGGAGATGTTGTAGTAACAAAGATAGCCTTTGAGGATAATATTGCTGATCCATTTATAAAGACGCTTCCGGCTAAGCTGTGTGAGCGTCATATGGGTAGTTTAGGATTACTAGATAAATCTTTGTAAAGCTTTAGTGCAAGTGGGAGATTGCTAGGGTTTCTGCCATAAATCTTATGTAATCCAATTAAACTATAAATAAATAAAGGAATTATTAATTAGTAATATTTACATTGTCATTTATTATTAGTTTAATAAATGTAATCCATCATAAGATCCAGAGTTACTTATGATAACTTAAAGTGAGCATATGATGCGGGAAGATTCACTTAAGTCTAACTCAAATAGTCTATGGTACATGAATAAAGGTTGGGTGCCTTATTTCTGGTAACACCACTAACACGGCCCACTTGTGAATTGGCACAAGTGATCTCATCTGGATCGCTCATGTAGAGACATGTGAGTGAGGGTGTTGCTGCAATAGAGATTGTAGTAGACTGAACTAAGATAAACTTACTGTCTTCTGGGAAAGCCGTTACAGAAAGACACTTCGTTTATCAATCGGTTGATCATGTACAATTGATATTAATCCTGAGTGGATTACGAACTCCTGTTTGTAAGGGACAAACCTTTGATCTGCATAGATGAGAGAGACTCGTATAGTTCGCTCAATATGCCTCCCACTTTGAGGATTGCATCTTGCTTATAGCTGGGAACGTAATTACACAAGAATTGGAATTCACTCTTTTTTGTAAGGTTGTTCATTGGAGAATCAGTCTGGCTTAAGGAACAAGATGTATCATGGAGGTTAATACGGTGTAAATACCTAGCCATGGATATGAACTAACATGTGAAGGATCAAAGTGTAGTTAATGATTATAGCCAATGGACATAACTATGTCTATAGTACTAAGAGTGCCACTCTAGATATTTAGTGGAGTTATCTAGGAGTTAATGAATGAGAATTAATTGATTAAAAGGAGTTTTAATCAAAGGTAATTCTGGATCATTGGAGCTTAGTCCTATAGGTCCATTAAGTCGTCCGAGCTAACATGTAATTGAGAACATAAATTAATATGGTTAATTTCTTTGGAAAAATGGAATTAAATAGAGGAGTCTATTTAATTATTTAATTATTTAATTAATGGTGGAATTAAATAAAGGAGTCTATTTAATTATTAAATAGAAAAGTCTATTTAATTAATTATGAGAGATTAAATAGAAGAGTCTATTTAATTAAATTAATTTTAAGTTGTCCAAAATTAATGGGGATTTAAATAGAGGAGTCTATTTAAATATTTAATTTGAAATTGTCAAATTAAAGAGGAAATAAATAAAAGGAGTTTTATTTATTTAATTATTTAACGGAATTGTTCCATTAAATAAAAAGGAAAATAAAATACGCAATATTGTCATGAGATGATGATAGGGGCGTGTGACCCATGGTGGGGTCACACGCCACCTTGGTCAAAGGGTTGACTAAGTTTTGCATTTTATTTTATTTAAAATATATGAATATCTTATTTTAAATTAATGTGATTAATTTAAATGGAAGATATGGAATAATATATTTAAATTAATATTGATTAATTTAAATAAAAGATATGAGAAATTTTACTATGGAATAAAATATAATATCTTTATTATTCAAATATATTTTAGAATATCTTAATTAATTATTTATTAATTAAAAGATATTCAAAAGATTTTCTTAGGCCTTAGTTTTCCTATAAATAGGAACCTTGGGGTGATCCAAAAACACACAACTAAGAGAGCAAAAGAAAAGGCTTAGGAAATTACTCTCCTCCCTCTCTCTTAGCCGCCGCCCATAGGGTGATTGGGAAGAAAATTTCTTCTTCCCATTTTTCCTTTTTCCAAAGGAGATAGTGCCCACACACCGATTCTCTTTTGTGCTTGGTGAGGAAGTACTTTTTGGTGGTCCCATGATTGTAACCAGCCAAGAAGGAGGAAGAGTCAGACAGTTCTCTACAAGGGTTAGTCTTCTATTTATGCATTTAGATTTTGATTATATTATACTGCAAGGAAAGATCATTGGGACTTCCGTTTGAGAACTCTTTTAGAAGCCTCAATCCCAACAAGTTGATCTCGCTAGTAATTAATTTTTTATATGTTTGAAAAGTTATTTGCTAAAAAATATATGAGCTTGCTAAAAGTTGTGTTTTCTATGATATTTAACTCCAAATAATGTGTTAGTTTACAAAGGATCTCACTCACTGAGTTTTTACTCATGATTTTCCATGTTTTGTTTTTCCCCCACTAGGTAGCTTCAGAGTTTCGAGGACAAGCCTAACGAGAGACGTATGCACCACTAGTTTTTAATCCACTTTCGACTAGCTTACTTAGAATAGTGTGGCCTAATGATTTTTTAAGCTAGTTGAGTGGGTGTGGATGTTTATAGTTGAACAATCGTGTTAATGTTTCTCTTAATATTAATAAAATAAGAATTAGGGTGTTTGACTGTTTTTAAGTTATTTTCTGAAACAATGATATCAAGGGCGGAGCCCGTTATTGTGTGGGGAGTTATGTTAAATGTTTCTACATGTTGGTTTACTCGAAAAACAAATAGAACTCTACTGAAATTTCCTTAAATAAGGTAGATTTAAAATTTGATTATCTAGTTATTTTTAGTTTCGCTTCATGGTAGGCGTTGGTTACTAGCTATCCCTTGCCATTGGCACGTTTTGTCTCAAGTCTCTAGGAAGTTGTCGGAATGGGTCGTGTCAAAACTAAAGCATGATGTCGGTGTTAATACTGATGCATATCCAATACTAATATCTTCATTGTTGAGGTAGACGTTAGTATGAAATCTATGCCAAGGTTGCAGATGTTAGTGCGAAACTGACACCAATGTTGATTCACATGTCACTACAGATGTTAGTGTTAATACCGATGTTGCTGCAATTACCCAATATTAATGCCAATTGTAAACATTTAACTCAATATTGATATTAAAAGTATTCGCAATTTAAGTTTTTATTGAAACTTTGCGCTCACAACTAGCTAATCTCAACAACAACAAAAACACTAATGCCAATCACAAAACCAAGTAGAAAAAATTAAACCTTGACACCAAAATATCTCAATTTAACTGTAATAAATATTGAACATTGACAGAAATCAAATAGAAATATATATATAAAAAAGGACTTTATCAAATTGAATATATTGATGTAATTTAATTAACTAACAAAATTAATTGCATCGGTTCTATTAGAAGAAAATTAGAGTATTAACACATGAGTAAAGCAAATATTTTTTTTTCTTTTTTATTTTGATGATTAATTGCGATTTCAAGAGTTGAGTAATGGAACAACACTTCAATTCAACTAGTTTTTTTTTTTCACTTGTGATTTTTGCCTTATTTATAATAGGTTTTTTCTACCCTTTTAATGTGTATTTCATATTAAATGCCCGTTTGAGATGACTTTTGAAAGTGTTTAAAAGTGTTTTTGAATAAAGAAAGTGTTTTTGATGACCATTAATGTAATGGCTCGGGTTAGCGAGTAATTGAGTTTGACAATTTATATGCTTTAATAAAAATAAAAATAAATGAAAAAAAAAATTGAAATAAATATGGTATTTGTGTTTGGCTTGAATTCTTAAGCTAAATTTTTAAATGGAGGTTATTAATTATTTTTGGTAACTTGTGATATGAATCATCCCAGCCCCAAATGTCAAAGAATTGACAATATTGAAGTCCGAGGTTTCAATCAAGAAAAGATCAAGAATCCGAAGACTAAACGAGTGAAGATTGACTTTCTTGGGCATTTGCAAGGATATTTTGTTACATACTTGACTAATCAAGAAAATGAGTTTAAAACACTTCTAAACTCATGGGATATTTGTTTCAAAGAGCTCCAAAGAAAATCGCGCATGAAAACATTCAAACGAGTGAAAATGACATCAAAAACGGCGACTGGCACTTGAGTTTTGTCTATTTTCATCCAATTTCGAATTTTAGTATTTTATTTGAGTTTTATTACTTTAGTTTTATTTATTATTATTATTATTGATGTAATAGGGAAGATTTGACTTTGTTTCCTTAGTTTTGCAAACTTGGAGACCAAGTTTAAAAGATTAGGAAAACTTTCCTAATTTGAATTTAGGAAAGTCTAGTTTTTACCTTTTTATTATTAGGTCTTTATTTCCCTTCATATTTTCGACCAAGCTAGGGTTTATTAGGCTATTTAAAGCCTCTTTTGTAAGCTTTACAATCAGAATATCAATGAATGAAAATCGATTTGTTTTGGTTTAAGCTTTTGCTTTGAAAAACCTCTTTGTAATTCATGTTCTTGAATTGCATGTTTAGAGTCATTCAAGTCCAATTGATCATTGTTCTTGTGGAGTGCCTCAACCTTAATTAAAGAAACATATTCTTGAATTAGGGGATTGATCGATTAGGTCATCATCTTCCCAACCTCGCCTAAAGGTTGATTCAAATTGTTAAGGGTTTTCAAGCTTTTCCGTTCAAGGGTCCATCATCCGGTTCTTGAATCCGTCAACGCTTGAGGGTTCGTATCAACTTGGTTAACCAAGGTTGGGTTAGTAATTAACCATTGTTAGTAATAATGGAAGTTATACAAGTTTTAACTATAGTTAATGGTGGATAGTTTGTAAGAAAATTAAGTTAATGGACTAGTAAGCAAGAGGTGGAAAGGCATAGCATGAGGTGTTGGCTTGTATGCAAGAGATGGAGGGACTCTTTAGCAAATATGAAAAGTTAAAATCAGATTTCCTTATCAACTCATTTGGACAAATTTGAGAAAGAAAAGGAAAAAAGAAATCTCTAATCTTCTCTTCTCCATGCTATTTTCGGCCAAAGAAGGAAAACCAAAGTCCAAAAATGAAAAGCTTATAACTTCTTCAATTATTCATCAAATCAAGTAAAATCAGAGTCCATTTTCATTGGATTTTCATGTAGAAGGTGATTTTAGAAGAATCCATATCAATTTCTATCTATTTTTAGAGATTTTTTTGAGCTTCTTTGCTAGATTTTCATGGGGTTTTGGGTGTTTTCTTGTTTGTAGTTGTAAAACCATTTTTTCTTTGAGCTTTATTATCTTTTAATTTCTGGAAATTAACCTTCAACAAACTAATTAATGACCTAGGTTTTGTATCTCAAAAGTTTTCTTAAGTTTGGAAGCCATGGATGAACTCTAACTTAAACCTCCATTAATGGCTATTTCAAGCTTTTTAGTTTTTCCAAAACTTGGGTTTTCTTAGCTTTCCTTTCAAAACTTTCAATTTTGGAAATTTTGAGTGCTTAAATATGTATTTTACATATGAAAAACAAGTTAGAAATACTATCCTTGGATTTTTCAAAAAACCACCCAATTGGCCAAAATCGCCACTTTTCCTTTTAGCTAGTTTTTTTTTTTTTTTTACTTTTAGTCTAGACCGGGTTCCAAGTTTTATTAAATTTCTATTGGCTGAGATATATTGGTGTTGTTATGAACATAAATAAGTTAAAATGATTTATTGTAGGAGGAGGCCAAAACACAAGCAAGATTTTGTAAGATTAACCAAGGTGAGAATAAAGCGGATTCGTGTAGCAGTATGGTTGATTGAACGTGGTTGCGACCGTGAGGAATGTTGGAATGTCATTATTGATATGTAGGGGCCGTTTTGGGATCAATACCATGTGTTTGAAAGTAAGAAAGAAAAAAGGTGAAAGTGAAAAAAAAACCGATTAGCCATTCTAGTAGCGAATTGTTCGAAGAAATGGAACGAGAAAGATTGATACTATTTTAACCATGCTTTTATTCTGATATTGAGTTACTATTAAATGCTTACTTGTGTTAATAGGATGTCTCAAGTGAAAGATTGAGTCATATACTGATTGGGCTGCATTCATTTATATGCTAGATATGTTAGATTCTAGAGATCGATTTGTTATATGATTATAGCAAGGTTATAGTTTGTTTGCTTGCACTTTATTGCATATTTAAATTTCATTCATTGTGTCTAATTCTATGTGGTTGTAACCAATGTAATGGTGTATTGGTGTTGGCCGTTACATGTGGTTACCATGGTGAGTGAGCAAATTCTGCGGCGTGTGGTTGATGGCCCGGAAGCTCGAGAGACTAGTGTGAAGCCTAAAATTATGGAGTGAGCAAAAGATCGAGAGACTACTGAGATAGCCTAGAATTTATGAAATGGCTATTAGGATAGCCGAGAATTTGTGGAGAGCTACTAAGATAGCCTCCGAGACGCGCATAGTAAGACGCGTGGAAAGTATAAACAAGAAATGGCATCGTTTGAATATTAGTTCGAGATGACTTGACCATGTATTTGCATTGTTGTTGATAATTATTTTAACACATATGTTTAAGCCTTTAGTTATTGTTTATCCATTTTCTCATTAAGTCATTTAGCCATTTTGGATGCAACATTTTCAATCATTACATACCATTACTATAATTCGTTTTATTTTCACTGAGTGTCATGCTCAGAGGTACTACATATCACCTTTTAGGTACCATCAGAGGTTGGGGTCGAGGTAAGGCAGCTGGTGCTCGTTGAACGTTCGAGGCGAGACTTCTAGAAGAGCTAGAGTGTCTAAAAGCCTACGATACTCAATTGTGTAGTCTATGTTTAGTTCATAGAGCATTACTTGTATTTTGGGTTGTAATAAAATGTACTCTTGTACGACTTTAAGTTAATCCAAACTTTGTTTTCCTATATAAGTTTTAGTTTTAATTGAAAGTGGCAGGTGTGCCTATTTCTTATTAAACTATGATTATTTATTAATATTGTCTTATGCGTCTTTGAAATAATGATTTTTCAAGTAAATTCGTGTGGGTCTACGTTTCCGCTAAGTGTACTAGCGGCTCAGACTTATTTATTAAGTCGGGTCATTACAATTAAAAAAATATTTTTAAAAACTTTCAAAAGTTATCCCAAATGGGCTCTAATGAGATTGAATTAAAGTTTCAATTAAAATGTGAAAGGTAATAACTTTTTTTAAGAGAAATTTCATTCGGTAGCAGATTTTGATATAATATTTATAAAAATAGCAATTCTTAAAACTATTTACAAATATAGCAATTTTTACTATGTTAATCAGTGATTGATATGTGTATCAGTGTAAACCTAGTGTAAAAACATGTTATTCAATGTTTATCATTGATTCACTCAATCAAAATTTACTATATTTATAAATATTTTTTAGATTTGCTATTTTTACAATTATTAGTAAAAAAAAATTGCTAGATTTGCAAATGCCCCTTTCTTAAAAAAAAAAAAAAAGTTTCTATAACCATTGTTAATTTGATCTTGAAACAACATTAAATAACAAAAGAAATCTCCCTAAAAGATCAATAAAGTAAATATGAGCAATAGTTCAAATCAATTTAGAATTTTACCTCTAATAAGTAAGAAAGAATTATCAAATACAAAATAGTTGAAACCGTGTTGCTAGCTTGACACTAAAGCACAATGGAGCATCCAAAAAAAAAAGAAAGATATTGAAGTAGATTGATATTATTAAAAGTGTTTGTGTAACATCCCAGATTTTCAATTTAAAATTAATTATTATTTTTAAATGAAATCTAATTTCACACCTATTATATTTTATAATAAACCAAGAAATAATTAGCATTCAGTTCTAATTTTAATTTCCACCAATTAACATCGAATTTCAATTTCCACACCTAATAGTTTTCACAATAACATCCTATTCCATTTTTCACACCTAACATAATCTAATTAACATCAAAATTCAATTTCCACACCTAATAGTTTTCACAATAACAATCACTTCTAATTTCCGCACCTAATATAATCCAATCACATCACATATAGTACTTAAAAAAAGAAGAAGAATTAGTGCTTATAATCTTTCAAAAAATTAAAACACGAATAATATAAATAAAAAAGATATACATTGCCTTTTTTCAAGGTGGGGAAATCGATGTCCTCTTCAATACATTTAATATTTGTGAGTGGTGCACAATGAAGCTAATTTTGAGTATAAATGAGAGCCTCAATGGTTTTGGGACATAATAAGCTACGATATGCATCTAAAACTTAACCTCCCATACTAAAAACGAACTTTGAGGAAAAAGTGGAGAGAGGAATGACTAATGCAACTCTTGCCGTTTTTGAAATGGTCTTATACTTGAAAGCATTTGTCTTCCACCAACTCAGTAAGTCAAAATGTTCAACAACAATTCATAAGGATCCAAAAGATATTTCTCAAGTTCATTCATAGTAGCTCTATTATCTTTCAAATCATCTGACTTTAAATTTTATCAAAAACATCTAGCTTCCATTGGGTTGAATTCCGAATGATCTTTTTTCATTATTCAAATCTTCACCCCACCATCTCCCCCACTTTTATCCAATTATTCATCAAAGAACCGTATCATTATATCATCAATATTCTTTCTAACCTCTTTTGCAACACCTTCTTCATATATAAACGGGAGTGTAAAATTAACAAACTCATACTTACATTAAGGGTTAAGGACAGTTGCAATATATAAAAAGAGATTAATTTTTCTATGACTTCCACAATACTTCCCAGACTTAATTTCCATTTTTCTAGCCATATCACACAACACAGAATCTTGAGAAATTACAGACATTTGTAATTTATTTAGAATCAAACAAACTTCTCGAAAATATCTATGTGAAGTTGCACTCAAAGAAGCAAAAGTTCTTGAAGTAACATCATAGAAAAGTTTTAAAAAGTACACAAACACACGTACCATTATACTAATATTCCCTCAATGGCGAACCTTCCACATAACTCCAATGTATACTACTCATCCTTATGTTTCTAACGTTCAAAAGTTTTTTTAAAATTTTTCAACATTTTCTTGCTGGGGTTTTTGCCCTAAATCTTATGTAATCCAATTAAATTATAAATAAATAAAGAAATTACTAATTAGTAATATTTACAGTGTCATTTATTAATAAATATAATCCAAAATAAGATCCAGAGTTACTAATGATAACTTAAAGTGACCATGTGATGCGGGAAGATTCACTTAAGTTCTCCCAACTCAATTTAGAAGTAACTCCCAAGCCCTAACAAGTTAGTTTAATTACATTACTCATTTTATTTCTGTGACGAACCGTCACTTTTAAATAAATTAAATTAGAAAACACAGCGGAAATCTTTTATTTTAAGAAAAATTGGAGTGATTATGTTTGAAAATTTGCTTGCCAAAACCTGTTTACATCTTAATTTCAAAATCTAAAATACACAAGGAACATTAAGTTCCTATCTAGGAGTTCAAAATGATCATAATCATAAAACAACGACAATAAGCTCTTATGAGCTAATTACAAAGTACAAATCATCAAAATGATATAAATTTCACAAGACCATGTACATGGAATTTTACATAACACATAGTCCATCTCAAAGTCGTCATCCTCTCGATCAAACGCGCACCAGCTCCTCTTCCACGATCCCAAACATTACCTGAAATGTTTGTAATATCATGAGCTAACAAACTAAACCTAGTGAGAATAATAAGAATAAAAAGTAAGAATAGACCTCAAACTCGCATTTCGATTCGTGTCCAATCAATCTGACACAAAACACTCCTAAAGTCCTCCAAACTCTAGGTAATTTCATTCTAAACTTCCAAAGGATGATATTACTAATAATCATAGTCAATACTCATCCATTAACATTATTATGACATAAATAAGAATAATAAATAAAACTTTACTCAAATATAACATCTCGTTTCTCTTTTTCATCTATCATATGCATAAAAGTAATGAGTACGTCCCGTAGGATACACATTCGCCATTTATGCATGAAATGAAGGTAATGTGGATTTTCACATACTATCCACCCTTATCCTTATGTATGAAGTAGTGTGGACAATTATCGTATTCCACCAGTACTTATGTATGAAAGTAGTGTGGGCAATTATCATGTCCCACCAGTACTTATGCATGAAAGTAGTGTGGGCAATTATCATGTCCCACTAGTACTTATGCATGAAAGTAGTGTGGGCAATTATCATGTCCCACCAGTACTTATGCATGAAAGTAGTGTGGACTTTCTCGTATTCCACCATTAACCTTTCGTTTTTCTTTCTCACTTTCGTTTCTTTTCAATAATGCGAGATGTTATGCATATGCTTGCAAAAGTAAATAAAGTAAATGTAAATGATAAAGCAACCGAAATATGCATAAAGTAAGTGAGTAAAGTAAAGACATAAAGTAAAGGACAGATAAGAATTCTCGAACGAACGATTTATAAATCGAACTCCGGTAATAACGTAAAGAATCAAAACATAACAATTAACCTAAACCTTCAAGGATTCTAAACTTCCAATAATCCGAGGTTCTATCAACCGTTCTTTATCAAAGTCTTGGATCCTTTAACTTCCAATGATTCATTCTAAAATCCGAAACTTATCTAACTTAGAATCTTCTAAGATTCGAGGCTTTCATCGAGAAATCCTAAGTTTCTCGCTTAAAGGATTAACTACGAATCCTAAGGCACTAACTCACTCCCTCTAATCTTAGTTTAGATTCTAATCTTAGTTTCCGATTCTACAAACCATTACACTTATTCGATTTCTATAATTACTTTAAATCCTAACTATTCTCACCTTTGTAAGAGGAGAACTCGCTCTCAACCTCCGATAGAGAGATCAAGCAAAGTTCAAAAACACCTACAATTGAAATTATAACTCAAAATTTAAATAAATTACCAATTAATGATTAAACAACCACTAAACATACAAAATGACGAAAATCCATCAAACTCCCCCACATGGAGGCTCTCGGCCCCCCCATAAAAAGTGGGTCTCGGGTTTGGTTTTCCGGCTTTTAGGTACTTTAAATACGTTTTGAGATGTTTTTAAGCAAATTCGAGAATCCCGATTTCAATGGGTATCGATAATTAGGGTTTTTGAACATTAATCCCTTTCCCGAATTAAAATTAAATAAACATTATTTCATTAAATTCTAACCCATAATCAAACCCAAAAGGGTAAATTTCAAACGGAAAGGGTTTATTTGAAACTCGGTTTTAGGGTTATGGGAAAGTTTCCAAAAACTCTTAAAACTACTCCCGTATTTACAAACACCGAGTTTCACGGCAAGAAATCAAAAGGAAACAAAGAAAACTCCATTAAAACACTATTTGGAGCTTAGGGTTTGAAGATTAACTTACCGAGAACTCCGTATATCACGGGAGAAAAGCACGATGGTTAGGTGGAAAAGGATCGTAGACTCGAGGGCTTTCCGATGCAACCGAAATCGAGCCGATCCGCCGAGAAACGAGCAAAAACCAAAAAAATCCTTTCCCCCACCTTGAAGCTACGACCTTGGGAGAGAAATGAGAGATGTTTTGGTCAACTTTGGTCAAATGGCAATTTAAAGAAGAATATGAATAGTGTTTTGGATTTTTTAAGAAATCAGAAATGACGGTTGCGTCCTTTTATGACTTTTGACTTCTAAATCGAAACCCAAAGCTCTTAAATAAATCTAAAGGTGATTAATAATTATTAATTGGCCTATTAATAATTATTAATGTCACCGAAACGAAAAATAAACATTAAAACGATAAAAATTGAATTTCGGGCAAAATTAAGTACTAAAATCGAAATTACAAAATAATAATTAAACTAAATACTTGAATTGAAATAAATAAATAAATAAATAACATTAAATAAATAATTAAATTAAATTAAAATAAAAAAAAATCACTTCAAAATAACGGGACGTTACAATTTCAAATCTCAATCTCAACTTCTGGTCCTACAAGTTGTTCAACCTGTTCGGTTTCTAAGCTTACATTTAAATTCTCTTTATCCTCACCTCGAATGTTTGAGTGAAAACAAAGTTCCAACGAACTGTCAAACGAGCATTTGCACCTACAATACATCAATTGAAAAACATTTTCACTATAAGAATTTCGGGAATAGGTGAATTTCGGGAATAGGTGACGTTTTTTTGGCGTCACCTATTCGAATAGGTGACATTTTTTTGACCGTCACCTATGGCAGTGTCACCTATTTAAATAGGTGATGGGCATAAAAACCCTTCACCTATTGGAATAGGTGACCCGTTTTACCCGTCACCTATTCGAATAGGTGACCACTTTTACCCGTCACCTATTCGAATAGGTGACCACTTTTACTCGTCACCTTTTCCAATAGGTGACCCGTTTTACGCGTCACCTATTCGAATAGGTGACCCGTTTTACCCGTCACCTATTCGAATAGGTGACTCGTTTTACCCGTCACCTATTCGAATAGGTGACACTGCCATAGGTGACGGTCATAAAACACCGTCACCTTGGGGAAAAACCGTCACCCTTTGTCTAAAAATTGAGAAAAAAAATATTTTTTTATTAATTGATTTCAAAGAATATTTTTACAACACCTATCAAATTTAAATAAAATATTACAATAAAATTAAAATATAACTAAATGGCTACATGAATTACAATATTTTTAAGCAAAAAAAATTAAATTACTTCATAATTAGACAATAAAACAAGAATTGCTAAAAGAACTTCAACCGCCACTCTAAAAATTAAATCAAACATAACACAACATAAAAAACTCGCTCTCCTACAAGCTTCTCGCCCTTATCTTGGAGACAGGCCAAATCACTGTGAACAATGGAGCCGATATTCATTTTTTGGAACAAAAGCAAAGCTCGACCTGAATCAATATCATAAAAAATAAACTATGATTTTATAATTTATCAACTCAATTCATTAAAGAAGCTACCTTTTCAGAGAATAGTTATTTTGGATGAATAGTGTTTTGGGTTTAATAGTGTTTTATGAAATTCCAAGCTTAAAATCGTTAAATTTCTTGATGGAAATACATGATTTCAACTTAAAAACTCATTTAGAAACAAAAACAAAGAAAACTATAAGAAAAGTTTTAAATCTCACTTTTTAGGGCTTCCTTTCAAGAACGAGAAACGTCACAAAGCTAGGATGGATAGATAGCCTACGTCCCAAGCAATCCAACGCAAAAGAAATCATTGAAAACGGTCTAGAAATGATGAAAATCCATGAGCTCAAGAGAACTTGAGGTGGGCGGCCATGGAGGAAGTGGAGAAGAAGAATTTGACAAAAAATTTGACTTTCGGTCTATTTATGAAGATGAGTGAATAGTAATAGATATTTTAAGAAATCAAGAATTATGAAATTGTCCCTTGTTTGCTTTTAGCTTTTGAAACTAAACTCGAAGAACTTAAACTTGCCTAAATGTGATTAATAATTATTAATTGGTCTGTTAATAATTATTAATATGCCCCAAGCTAATTTAAGCTAATAAAGCGATTAAATTTAATTACTTTAATTAAATTAAATTAAATAAAAATTTACCTCAAAAGTAACGGGACGTTACAGTCGTGGTTTTGTGGAAAATTATTATCGGTTGGTGTATCAAAAGGAAACAGATGATCAGTATAATGCGGTGTTAGCGAAGTCTTTATTGTACGAAGGTAGCTCGAACGCAGTCCCAATTGTGGAAGAACCGAGTGAGGACATGCAGCAAGAGTATGGACAGATGCAGCAGATGGTATTTGAAGGTACGTTTAATCATACTCAAGATGATAGTCATACTATTCTGGTGGAGGAGGAAATGAATCCAGAAGCACAAAAATGTACCATATGCTCGAATATGCTAGTAGATCATTGTATTAGTTTCACCTCTTGTTACCGAAGGAAACCGTCGTTACCATCACATAACGATGACTAAAAAAAATAGACCATTTCGTAGGAAATTCCTTTGCTAATTATCAATTAGCGACAGAAACACTCGGATTCTGTCGCTAAACTGCTATTTTATTGTAGTGTGTTTTGCCACTTCATTGTTTTGTTTTGTGTCTTCTTATTTTTTCTATTTTTCATTACTTTAATGAAATGGTCTTTTGAAGTGTTTTTATTAATATATATATATATATATATATCATCCCTTAAAATACTAAATTTAATAAACAAAACACTAATTAATTATAAATTACTAACATTATAGAATATCAATTAATTATTAAACTAAAATCAGCTTTAAAATAATAGTTTTAAATTAATATTGTATAACTACCCTCCATACTAACTCTTTTTCCATCAATATTATCACTAATGTTTTCTATAAATTAAAATGCCAAGCTTCTCCATTTCATTTCATGCGTATAATAAGAATCAGAGGAATCCAAAACTTGACTTTCTTCCTTTTGTCTGAATCACCATGAAAATAGGTCTCGAATTGTGTCGAGCATTGTCTTACGATAATAGTTTTCAAAAATGATAAATATGTGAATATTTAACCAAATTTTAACATTTGGGTAAAATTCCCCAGCAATTTTTGTCATAGAATTGAAGTTTTGAAGTCATTAATTATCGATTAATGGAGTTTAGTACTCTTTAGAATAATAAACAATAATTATTTAATTATAACTCTAAAAAAATATAACAATCTTACATTTCATAAAAGGCATAATATTACTGTCAAAAAGTTAAATGCACAAAAGTTGGCCTAATAGATTGGGGGTACAAAAGGAGATCCTCTTAATTACAAAATGAAATAAGCAGTCTTTTGAGATAACAATATTTCTTCTCATTAATTGTATCATTTTAATTCAATGGTTATCATATTCTTGTGACCCAAGGCGAGATTTAGGTCATTTGCTATTAATTGTGCATCATTAGAAATACCAAACAGACCTTGTCTTCCAAATCCAGCACAATACAAACCATTTTCACCTTTCCAATGATTTGGAAACCTTTGTTTTGGCATTCCATCTTCATTGAAATGTTTTTTGTCATCCTGTAATTAAAACCATAGAAAATTGTATAGTTTTTGTAAGTTTCAATTAGAATTGAATGAATAAGTTCATTTAATATATTCAAAACTAAATAATTTATACCTTAAGCCAATTTAGCACAGTACTCTTATAGCCGGTGGCAAAAATGATAGTATCAAAGCAGTGTATAATGCCATAAGCGAATCTAACTTGGTCTCCCTTTATACATTTTATATGTGGAAGAACCTGAAAATTTGAAAATGTTTGTTATGCTACAAAGACGGATATAACCCGACCGACTCATGTCGAACTCGGCCCAAACATTAAACTTTGAGAGTTGAGAGAGAGAGACGTATATGGACAGGTTGGAGAAAAATTGAATACCTTGATTTCTCCTTTCTTAATCTTTTTAATGCAACCAACGTCAATGGTTGGGGATCGGCCAGTTTTTGCTTTGAGAAGAAAAGGTCCTCCTCGTGGTGTTTGAATCCCATACTTGGATGTATTTCCATATTTCAATTTCGCAAGCATAATGCTAATGGAATCCACAGTATTGCATGGAAGAAATTTCAACAAAAACATTCCTATTCGAACAATTTCTTTACTTAGTACGTGTACCTGCGACATTATTAGGAAATTAAATTCATTAATTTCAGATTTCATATTCCTAAAGAATTAATCAAAATAAGGAATAAAAGTTGGTAAAAACAACCCTCATATTTTCCAAACGATTTTTAGGGTAAGAATGCTTTTATAAATTTTTGCCCCTTAGCTGAGATTTTAATTTTAATTAAAGTATATTTGGATGATTGTTTTGAAAGTAATTTTCTCTTAATTTTCTTTTAGTTTTATTTTCATGGATGACTTTTATTGTTTTATATTTGTGAATAATGTAATTCTAAATATACAAATATATAATTA
Organism: Gynostemma pentaphyllum; assembly: GCA_028015215.1. Classification (NCBI taxonomy): domain Eukaryota; kingdom Viridiplantae; phylum Streptophyta; class Magnoliopsida; order Cucurbitales; family Cucurbitaceae; genus Gynostemma; species Gynostemma pentaphyllum. The sequence goes on along the minus strand of CM051353.1, from coordinate 36,112,654 downwards.
TTAAAAATTTATTTTTGTTTAAAAACAACTGAAATGCCTTTTAAAAATTATAGGAAACACATCCTTAAATATTTAATAAAAGGAAAATTCCAATAGATAATATTTTTTAATGACTAATTTAAAAAATAATAAATGTTTTGAAATATTTTAGAAATGGTTTTTTTTTAGACTGAGATTCTACCAATTTCGATATGAGATTGGTGAATCAGAGAATGAGAAGTGTCATTTAAAAAAAAATTAAAACTTTTACTACTTTTGAAAATATCGATTTTTGTAATGCCATTTTCATAAAAAAAACCTGTTTTTAAAAGGACAATATAATGAAAACAAATTTCATTTACCTGACCACGTACGACAATAGAAGTATTTGCAGCATAGTTGGATAAATCATAAGAAATTTCCACGCCAGAATTTCCACATCCAACAACCAAAACATCTTTATCTCTAAACATTTGACCATTTTCATAACTGCTAGAGTGCATGATCTCTCCATTAAAGCTATCCAAACCTGGCAATGAAGGTATATAACCTTCACTATTTTCACCCGTTGAAGCCACAAGAAACCTACATTCATAAGTCTCACACTCATTAGAAAATGTATTTCTCACCACAACTTTCCACTTCCCCTTCTCATCATCATATTCAGCACTCTTCACAGTCTGACCACAACGTGGTTTGATCCCGAAACACGACATGTAATTGTCCAAATATTGAATGAAATCGATTCGGGAAATGTATGTGGAGGAGTCTTTTGGAAATGGCATGAAGGGAAGATGACAATATTCTTTTGCCAAATGAAGTTTTAATCTATCATAAGCTCTTTTTCGCCATAGCGAAGCACTACAATCGTCTCTTTCAAGCACGATATTGGGTATTGAAAGACGATTGAGACAAGCAGAAGTTGCTATCCCAGCAGGGCCAGCGCCAACGACAATTACATCCACTTCTTCCATTTTCCAAAAATATTGGTTTTGGTAGGTATGCTTGAATTTACCAAAGACAAACAAAACTAAGATTGAATACTTATATGGCTTTGAGAACTCTATTTTAGGCATCATTGTTGCTCTATTGAAGCTTTGAAGTTGTTTTCTATCTGTAAAATAACCCGATTTAGAGCAATAACTGGAAATTTTTTTTGTTTCTAATTTAAAATGACGGCTATTAATCTAGACACTTGGGGGATGAAACTACGGAGAATAAAAAAAATCTAGTAGGAACATTCTGTAATCTTAGTAGTTGAAATGTTTTTCCTTCTAGGGACAAGTTAATTATGGTAATTTGAGTTTATAACTGAAAAGTTAATAATAGAGTTTTGATAACTATATATAGGAAAATTAATTAATGTTAACAAAAGGTGACAAATGTAAATGCTCATATGAACATGTTCATATCTGTAAAAATATATTATAATATTATAATATTTAGTAATTTTTTTTAAATAATTATAAAATGTAACAATCTTTTCTAAAATATTTATAAATATGTTATTTTCATTGAATGAGTCACTCAATGATATACCTTGTCAATAAATGATGTCTCATATATCGCAACCAATCAGTCATTTACTTAAATAAAAAAAAAATATACGTAAATGTAAATTGATGAAGATTTAAAAAAAAAGCAATAAATACAAATACCAATAAATAAATAAATATATAAGAAATTTCAATAGATGATATTTTTATTATCTATGTGTAATTTTAAAAATTGCATATCTTGCAAGCTCTTTAAAAGTAGGGTATTTTACATACATGGGTATCAAATTCTAGATAAGTATTTATACCTTTATTATTTTTAAAAAATATTAACAAATATATTACCTTTTTTTAAAGATACAAATAAATTAATTTTTTATATACACTTTTAATGAATATTTTTAATTCCTTATTTACCCGTATCTTCAACTGCTGAATCTTTGTTTGTGCAACTTCCTTTCTTTTTTGCAACTTCCTTGATGGATGGTTAAAGATTTTTATGGTTTGCCTTGGTATCTTAGATTTTTTATAGATTCATTGTGTTAGGATCTACTTTAACTTTACTCTATTCGACATATCATGCACGAGTCGCAAGTTCTACTGCATAATTTGGATTACCCAAACTTTACCTTGGTTTCATTCCTGGTTTTTGAGGTATATCTCTATCATTGTATTGTGCCTTTTTATGGTATATTTTCACTTTTACTTATTGATTCTATAAATATCTATATATATCCTCCAATCAAACTTCCTATTTATTGTTGGGTGATTTAAGTATATAGCCACAAGATAGGTTTATTTTTAGTTTTCAGCCAGGAGAGAGAAATCAAGGGTAAAAATACTAAGTACACCTTCAACTAGAGATAGAGCAAATCATGAAGATCACATCTAATAATTAACATTTAAAAATACAAAAACAACAAAATAAAATAAAATATAACTTAACAAAACGTACTCTCTACCCTCAAAATCAAGTCTTCCACCAAAATACAAAGAAACGGAAACAGGACAAAAAATGTACATAGACAAAATGACAAACTGTACCAAAAAACGTGATTTTAAAAATGTACAAACTGTATCAAAAAACGTGATTTTAAAAATGTACAAACTGTACCGAAAAGACGTGATTTTAAACATGTACAGACTATACCAAAATACATGATTTTAAACATGTACAAACTATACCAAAATATAGTTAAAGTGTGTAGTTGGTATATTGAAAATTAGAAAATCTTGAAATGGATAAAAAATGAAATTATAGATTGAGTAGCTAAATAATAAATTGCCTCTTAAAAACTGACTGTGTAATTAATTAATTCTTTATTGTTTCTTTGAGGCTGTATTAAATTGTTTTAAAATGATGATGCATTAAAAGGTGAAAGTGAAGCTCTTTATGCTGTTTGTATCCTGCCGGTGTTACTACTTTTTTTTTATCATCCCTATGTCCTTTTTGTGAGGACATGCATTTTTTATCTACGGTAGTTCTAGATTAATCATCTTCATTCATTATCTCAAACATCTTATGGTTGTGCTAACTACTTAAAAAGTCATAAAGAAATCAGTGGAAATGTAATTAGTCAACCAGTCTCTTCATGGAGTTTCTTCTTTTTTGAACTGTCTCCACCAAAGGTGATATCAATACTTCATTCTCCAATTTGTTCCAAAGACCTTGATTTGTATAGGAATATTTTTTTCATATATCCTCATTGTTTTTGTATTTAATTTAATGGCATGAAACATAACTTATTTTTAATGAAAATGGCCGTCAAGGTAAGAAACTTCTCTAGCTCAATTCCAAATAATTGTTACATGATTGGATTAGAATGCTAAAAGAATTATGTGTGGAACGAGGCTGTATTTATCTTACATTTTTACACCAGTGCATATGTAATCAAGCTATCTATATGTTCTCTTTCTCCATGTTATATGCCTTTTGAACAATGTATTATAATTGTTGTTTCCCATCTTCTTTTGTTTTGTTCTTTTTGTATATTTGGAGGATACGATACTCAAACTGCTGTGTTGTGAAGCCCAAATATGGCCCAAGCCCAGTACCCACGTTAATCAATTCCTATTGGCTGAGAGTTGTTAAAAGAGGCGGTGGGATTTCAGTCCATTTCTTTTTGTCGTGGGCTCCAAATTTGCCTCGCTTATAAATAAAGGCGAGAGGTTCATTAGCATGTAAGCGAGATCAACAATCCGAGAGGTCAAGTGGCGGCGTTTCACTTCGAGTGTGAGGGTAAAAATAGTGAGGTTTTTGTGAGAGTTGTGAGAAATATTGTAAAAGAAAGGGTTTACTTTCTTGAAGGCCGTTGAGCGTAATACACGGTTGAGTGTATTGAATATTTCTATTGTAACTCTTCTAATTTATCATAGTGAAATCTGCAGTGGTAGCAATTGGACGTAGCCTAACAATTGGAGTGAACCATTATAAATTTTGGCGTCGTATTTCTTCCATTTTACTTTATTGTTATTCCTCTTTATCGTTATTGTGTATGAATTTTAGGCGTCGCGAACCTATCATTCTCCTTTACAACTGCTATTAGAGTTTTGGTTATTGTTGAAGAACGATGTCTAATTGGGAAGAGAATTCGAATTTGGGAATTGCAAAATTTGACGACAATGGTTTTGTCTTCTGGAAGATGTAAATAGAGGATTATTTGTACAGAAAATCCCTGGAGCTACCATTGAAACCGAAACCGGCTGAGATGAAAGATGATGAATGGAACAGGTTGGATAGGCGGGTAGTTGGCGTCATCTGTTTGACTTTGGAGAAGGGTGTGGCTCATTCGGTATCAAAGGAGATGACTATTGTGGGCAAAATGAAAGCCCTATCTGAAACATATGAAAAGCCTTTTGCGAATAATAAGGTATATCTTCTTACCAAATTATTCATTTTGCAAATGAAACAATATCAAACTGTTGGCTCACAAATTAATGAGTTGAGTATTCTGATAGATCAGTTAACCTAAATCAATATTAAATTTGTTGATGAGATTTATGTAGTGCTTTTGCTTAAATCTTTGCCTGATATTTGAGATACGATGAAGACAGCTATTTCTAAATCACTTGGTGATCGGGAGTTGACTCTTCATATACAAGCACTACAACAATATGTAGTATTCTTGACTCTTCATAATTATAAATTCTTAACCCTTTAAAAAAAATAGTCAAGAAAATAGGTTTTTAAAATTAAAAAGGTCAAGATAAATTTTAATGGTCAAATTTAATATTTTTTATTTTAAGCATAATTTTTTTTTTATTTTTCCTTACCTCTGTCTCACCATCATCATATGGCTCACGACCTAAAGACCGGCCCTAGCCCGAGCTCGGCTCGAAAGTCAACGTTTGACGGGCCGGCTTGGCTCGGCTCGTTAATTGTTTGGATTGGATATGAGCCTCCCTTTTTTTGAATGAGCCGACTCGTGGGCCGGCTCATTTGAGCCTCCATAGGGCCGATCCAACGAGCCGGCTCAAGCTCGGCCCAAATAAAGCTCGTAATATTTATTCATTATTTAAATAAAATTTTATATTATCACCATTTTAAAAATTTAGATAAAAAATTCTATTATAACTTAACAATAGAGTTTTAAAAAAAAACTATTATAACTTAACAATTGTTGTTGCGTGAAAATGGTACTAAGTGTAACGCGCGGGCGTGCTTCGCGCCAATGCCGCTCTTGCTTCCACGTGTGCAACGAACAATAAATTTGTATTGAGTCGGAGGCGATGATCCGCGTTGGAGGTAACTTGCGTGGGTGTCCTGCTACGTGGTGGTAACCTACGAAGGTGGTCTGCTATGTAGGCGATCACCTGCGCAGATAGAGCTAGTAGCACCGGTGTGGTGCCGACCTAACACCCTCCGATGCTTAAATTAGAGTAGAGCAGAGCTAGTGGTTAGAGCAAATGAGGAATGAAAATGAATTACCTTTTGGCCATTTCTCATCTCCTATTTATAGGAGTGGAAATGGATGATGTCATCAAGCCACGTGTCGCACACGGATTGGTTCATGTGTTGGGTCTTGATGTGATGTAGATGTGTAGGTAGGTGTGTAGGTGCGTAGGTGGCTGGTATGCACCTACGCTTCTCTGAGGTGGAGGTAGATAAGCACAGCGTAGCAGCGGAGCTTCTTGCTTGGACACTTAGTCTATATTTCTCCGAGATGGGTCCGCGTCTATACGCACCCGCGAGTTAGTCACTCCATCATTAATTAGATGGTTGTGCCTCGTGGTCCTGGTCAGTCGAGGCGTTTGCGGACCTCTCTTGATGGTACGTTCTCCGCTAGTGGTGGAGGTTGGGTCCGTCGTGCGTGGCATGCTCAAATGACTAGGCTCACACGCGTAGGTCGAAAGAGCTTGAAATTCCTCGTGTCTCTTCGTATGCTCGACACGTGGTCACTTCACTCTTAACGATATTTCACCCATAACAGTGGCCACCTACTCCCGAGTCGGGTTATGGTAGCTTATCACTACTTGGGAGTGCTCTTGAGGGTGAAATTTTTATAAGCATTCTCTTGGATGGTCTTCAACTACCATGCACCCTCATTACTCAATCCTTGATTGAATTCAAGTTTACTATTGCACTTGGTTGGTGGAACATTTATTACCATTGTATCTTCATCACTGATCTAAGCCGTTAATTTTACTTACTATGATCCAATGGCTAGGAGAAGGCTTGATTCCACTATAAATAAGGGAGAATTTCACACTTCTCATTTCCCATTTTGAGGAAACTTGAGAAAGTTTGTAGCTTGGTAATTTCTCCTACTAAAGATTTCTTTTTACTTTCTATTTGCTATATTTTATCTATATACTAAATTTTATTTTATTTTACCTTTTGTTTCCTCCCCACTTCAATTATATCTGATGTCTAGCATAGTGGAGCCAACAAAGCCATCGAACTTGGTCACTTTCGATTTCGATTTCTCAGGTTTGCTTTTTCTTTTTTCTTTTGCAACAAACCAACACCGCAGAGCTCTAAATAATTTTTTCAATAGAAATCAAGAGTTCCCCACTTTTTGTCGTCACTACGTAATTCTCTAATAGCAAATCATTTTTTCTTTATAGCTTGTAAATCAAATTTATATAGCGGTCACATTAGCAGAGCATAGAATTTTCCTTTGACTTATCACCCCTTAGTTTTGAGAGCTAATGATTTCCATTTCTCCTTATTGTTTTAAAATTAGATCAACACAGTAAAAATAAAAAATTCATGTAGTCAGACCATCTTAGAGAGATTTCATCAGTACGCTTCCCCCTTGATTTTGACGAGAGAATTATTTGTAGCTAAAATCGAAAGTATTCTGATAGAAATTTACCAACTTTGTAAGTAGAGTTCAATCATTTGTAGCTTCATATGTCCCACACAATGGATTGTAAACCAGAAAAAAGAGCTTTGCTGACCTTGAATATACTCTGAAATCCCAAAGTATTGGTCCTCTGCCAGTTACACAGCAGACCTATAGCTTTGTTTTGGATTTGGTCTTCACAGTTGTTGAGACGCGGGGAAGAAGAGAACAACCCATGTAGCTTCAACCTCTTCAATTTTTGTTCACTTACACAGTAGAGGCTTATTCTTACATAGCAGACCTCTCCCTTTGATTTTAAGAGAATTCAATTTTCCCTTTCCTTTGAAATCAACCATCAGGCTTATTCGAACAGACTTCCGTAAAAATCGAACTTCAGTGAATCAGTATTAAAGAGAGAAAAATTCATCAATTTTTCATGTTTCTCCCTTCTCGGTTCAGCATTAAAGAGAGAAAAGTTCATCAATTTCATTTCGAATGAGAGGGGAGAGAACTTGGCAGGGGTGATTTTGCTTGAATTTAATCTCCTATGGCTGGTTCATAGTAGTTGCTTCACCGTTTTTGTAGAAATCACTCAGAAGAAGAGGATCAAAAACTTATCACTGATCCTTTGGCTATCTTGAATCGAAAACTTGTCTGAGCTTGGCAAGTTCTTATTTTTGGCGTTCTCATATAGTGAGAGACGAGGGAGTTCTTCGCTACTGAATCACGAGGAAGGAGAAGCTTCAATGCCATTTGCGATTCTCAGCCCTCTGTCCTCGTTTATCTTCTTATCTTCAAAACGAATTCATGGAGGCCCAATCTCAAACTGATGAAGAGCCAGCTACCATGGATCCCCAATCTCAAACGAATTCATGTGAAAATCCAAGGGAACTGCTTTTGATTTCCTCTTCTTTTCTGTCACCAACTCTTAATCAAATCGATCTTGAGCGAGACCGGAAGCTTCGATATTGACTTCAATGGTGGTGGAGGTGCGTTTTGGGATTTCTAGGGCTTGAGAGAAGAGGAAGACGAAGAAAAGGTAGAAGGGAAAATCGAAGGGCCTCTGCTCTCTCGCTGCTTCAGATCTGATTTCCCATGGATGGTTGTTGATTCTCGATTCGTAGTCGGTGGGAGAAGATGGAGTTGAATCTACCCCTTAGCTGCTTCTAATTTCGGCTTCAATGGCGGCCGAATCGTGAAGGGGAGAAGGGATCGTTGGCTTCAAGGATTCGGTTTGAAGCTTCAATCTTGACTTCAATGGTGGCCACGAGAAAGAGATCGAGAGACCAGAGAGAGTGGTTGAGGGTGAAGTCGAAGAAGAAAGGGAATGTCTTGCTTTGCTTTTTTTCTTTTTTTTTTTTAGATTACAAGTTTACAACCCATCAACCCGGATGCCCGAACCCAAATGCCTACGACCCGTCTACCCATGTGACCCTACGGCTCGTCTACCCGGATCCGTACCATCTGTGTGCCTCCATGACCCGTCTCCTGCTTTGTCTTCCTTTGGGCTGGACGTGGGCGTCGCTTGGCCCTTTCATTTGGGCTGGGCTTGTGTTGGTGAGGCCCAGCCCCTTCACTTGGGCTGGGCTGTTTCACCTTTTTTTTTTTAAATTGCATTGCATAGCTAGCTTTACTCAGAAATTAACCGAAGTAATTTCGATTTTGCAGGGCCACGCACTTTCCAACCTTGACTAGAGGTAGTAAATTTAATTTCCACTCTTGACTCGTGGTAGTGAATTTAATTTCCACTAAGCCCTTAGCAATTTTCGACAATATTTTTACTCAGTCGATCCATAAATTTCTCAATTACTTCTAACAAAATTCTTGTTTTCCTTTGCTGACGTGTTTGAATGTTCATAGCCACACTGCTTGCTTAGGGAACCAGAGACGACCCATTCCTCTTTACTAAGAGAGTTCAGGTACGTTTTTGGTCTTTCCCTTAGTATAATTCATTCAAGTAGCGTAGCTCAGTGAGAGTTTTGATAGTAGCTAAGGTAGATCCTTTTCATTCTAGGATGTCTGATGAAGAATCTAGTTACTATACCGGGAGCGCAGCAGAGCCTGGGGGAGAAAGTTCTGAGACCGAACAGTCTTCTCCTTCCCAAGAGATTGCGATTCACCCTTACCCCTCTACCATTACCGTAGAACAATTAGAATACATCAGGGTGAAATATGACATCCCCTCATCCATCCATCACCAGTTGTCCTAAAGAAGGGGAGACACCCTTCAACCCTCCTGCTGGGGAGGTAGCCTTTTATTTGAAAATGTTCAAGTGTGGGGTTAGACTCCCGCTTCATTACTTCCCTAAAAAATTTCTATTGTTGTCACGCTTAGCACCCGCCCAGCTTGGGCCGAACGGGTGGACTATATTACTCGGGTGCTGGGTTCTTTGGAGCCTTAGCAGTGGGGGGACTCCTCTATCTTATAAAAATTTACATGGTCTCTACCGTCTGAACTCATTACCTGGAGGGAATTTCATGTATTACCTTACGGCGCGAGGGGAACCAATAGTGGCAAGTCCTTCTTCTGTCAGGAACTGGAAGAATCAATGGTTCTTTGTAGGTGGTGACTGGTTGTCTAATGTTCCTGGACATGATTTCACATACCGCGTTCCTAGAAAATTCAAGATTCCTGGTAGGCTCACTTTGAGGTGTCTATGTTAACTTCCCAAATAATTTATTTCATCTCTACCATGTTGCATCGCAGGAAATAACCGGGAGATTTATCCTTTCTCTGAATTTGCTCAATCGGTGATCAATCGGATATTGAGTGTCCCTATCACGCAGCGCAGCACCACTGCTCTTCTTACAAAAAGACGACTGATCTCAACTGGACTCTTTCAACCTATTTCTGAGGACGCTGTTTCTGAGGAAGCCGATATGTTTGTTTTGATTCTTCTTTTATATTGCTTCATCACAACATAATACTTTATTTTTGTTTCAGATATGTCGCGTGCCATGTCATATATTGAGCAGCGTCACAGCCAAGCTCATTAAGCTTTGATCTGTGAGGCTAACTCCGGTGATGTGCCCGACGAGGAGCATCGTCGTCAGCGAGTGCGCGTCAGGTCACCTGAGGTTCATACGCCCTCAGGCGCAGTTGCGGTCGCTTCCTCTTCTCGTGGTACCTATCGTTCCTTATCTGAGTTTGAAGGTCCTTATGCCCATGGAGAGAGTGAGGCTGAGCTAAAAAGGTATATTGATGAGATTACCACTAACTTCCGGGAAACTTTGATTAACGATCGGGAGGAAGCAATTTCAATGAGTTCGACCCGGTTGTTTGGTCTTTCCATCCAGGAGTCTTTCAAGGTAAACTTTGACATACTTCATGGTTTTTCTCCCTTCTACTTTTCATTCTTCTTGTATGGCTCACACATTGTCTTACCTTTTCAGGCGAGGGCTAGAGCGAACTTGGCTGCCCTCAAAGAGGAGTTGAGTGATCGTGACAGCTCTCTGGCCGAAGGAGCCCGCTTGCTGCAAGAGGCCCGTGTTAGGAATCAATCTCTTGAAAGGGACTTAGCTTGCGAGAAAGAGGTTTCTGCCGAAATGTCGGCCAAGTTCAACGACCTGGAGGCAAGGACTCAGAATTCAGAGGAGCTGAAGAAAATGCTTAAAGCTTGTGGAGAGTATGATAATTTGGAGAAAGAAATCTTCGTTTATGGGGTCGACTATGCTGTAGAACATGTAACTAAAGAGTATCCGACATTGGACCTGAGTTTTGTCAATGACGCACGTTAACGCTCCTTTGTAGTGTGACCGACTCTCTGAGATGTTGCTTTACTATGCTTTTTCTCTGTCTGATGGGGCATGTCCATCTTCTGACTTATTTATGTTTGTTTCTTTAACTCTTTAGCTTGGTATAGGCGTATGATCGCCTTTAGTTGTGTTCTCATGCTTTCCTGAAAACAGCTTCAGTCATTTGACTCTTTGATGAATAGAACTTTTATCCTATGTTGCCTCTATCTCTTCTATTTCTCAAGTATTGTTAGCCTGATGTTGTCGTGCAGTCATGCATTCTGAATGAACTTAGGAACTTTTTCTTTTTTATTTTAAACTCTTTGTCGTAGTGCGACTCGTGCAAGTTCGGCGCTCCCTAGTAAACTTAGAATTTTTTCGTTTTAAATTCTTCTACCAGGTGCCGCTCGCGCGAGCCTAGCACTCCCTGGTAGACTTAGAATTTTTTTCTCATTTTAAATCCTTCTACCAGGTGCTAAGTTTAGCGCTTCCTAGTAGACTTAGAATTTTATCGTTTCAAATTCTTCTACCAGGTGCCAAGTCTAGCACTCCCTAGTAGACTTAGAATTTTTCTCATTTTAAATCCTTCTACCAGGTGCCAAGTCTAGCACTCCCTAGTAGACTTAGAATTTTTTCGTTCTAAATTCTTCTATCAGGTGCCAAGTCTAGCACTCCCTAGTAGACTTAGAATTTTTTCTCATTTTAAATCCTTCTACCAGGTGCGGCTTGCGCGAGCCCTACACTCCCTGGCAGACTTAGAATTTTTTATCTTAAGCTCTTCATTTGTTGATTTTATTGAACACCCAAACATGTAGGGTTGTAGTAATGCAGTGAGTTTATACATTCAAATCTTAAGCTTTGTTTGTCAGGTGTGGCTATGCAGCCCTACATCCTGAGTGAATTTAAGATTTAATTTTCTAAGTCTGGCTAGTCAGGTGCGGCTGTGCAGCCCTACATCCTGGTTGAACTTAGAATTTTAATCAACTTGAGCTTTTCAGTTGTCGACTCTATTGAACTTTTAATCACGTACGTTCGTGTAGTCGATTCCCGTTCAAACAGAGTTACAAAGCTTGAAGCCTTGAATGAGTTGTTGAGATTTTAGAGTGGTTCGACCTAAGCTTAGTGAAGTGCATCCTTGGCAGTAGCTTGAGTTTCCTCCCTTATAATCTTTGAATCAAAATCACTTTTGGAGTAGAAAAGTCATGTTCTAATTTCTTTGATTGTTGAAATCCATACAACATGAAAAATAAAACTTCAACATAAAGAAAAATACAATGACATCACTGATAATAAGCTTTGAGGTGCTCGGCGTTCCACGGGTGGGGTAATGCTTTGCCACTAAGATCAATCAACTTATAGGTGCCAGGTCTTACGATCTCAGTGACTTTGTACGGACCTTCCCAGGTGGGTCCTAGAGCTCCGCTGCTTGTGTCTTTCGTGTTAGGTAGTACTTTTCTTAGCACGAGGTCATCCACCTTAAAGCTGCAAGGTTTGACCCGAGAGTTGTAGTAGCGCACTGCTCTGTTCTTGTACTCAGCCACACGGAGACGGGATGTCTCTCTATGCTCCTCTAACAGATCGAGACTTAACCTTAGGCATTCTTCGTTAATTTCTAGGTTGAAGTGTTCAGTTCGCGGGGAAGGTAGTCCTATCTCAACGGGCACTACCGCCTCTGCTCTAAATGCCAATGAGAAAGGTGTTTCACCCGTGGAGGTCCTTGCTGTTGTTCTATATGCCCATAAGACATTTGGAAGCTCCTCTGCCCAAAGCCCCTTTAAACCTTCAAGCTTGCTCTTTAAGTTTTTCTTAATGATTTTGTTCACGGCTTCTACCTGGCCATTAGCCTGTGGGTGAGCTGGAGAAGACTTGAAGTGTTTGATACCGAGTTCAGTGCACCATGATCTAAACTTTTCGTTGTCAAATTGCTTGCCATTATCGTAGACTATGGCGTAGGGAATGCCAAACCTGCACACCACATTCCGCCACATGAAGTCGGTGGTTTTACGTTCGGTGATTGTGGCTAGTGCTTCAGCTTCCACCCACTAAGTAAAATAATCTACTGCCACTATAGCAAACTTGGTCTGACCTTTTCCTTGAGGAAGGGGTCCTATCAGGTCGACCCCCCACTGAGCAAACGGCCAAGGACTTGTGATATTAGTCAAGTACTCAGGTGGTTGTCTGGGGACTGTAGCAAAACGTTGACACTGGTCGCATTTCAGACTAAATGACCTGGCGTCTTCATACAAGGTTGGCCAATAATATCCTTGCCTTATGATTTTATGTGCCAACGACCTTCCTCCAGAGTGGTTACCGCATACTCTCTCATGAACTTCTTTCATGACGTAGTCTGCCTCGTCCGGTAGGAGACACCTTAGTAGTGGTAGGGAAAAACCTCTCTTGTATAATACATCTTCTCTCATTATATAATGTGTTGCCCGACGTTGGAGTCGTCGCGCCTCTACTTTATCAAGAGGCAACTCACCATCTCTTAATAATTTTATGATTGGATCAATCCAGGAAGAGGTGGTCAATTGTGCTGCTTTGTCAATGTCCATGGCTTCTAGCTCATCTATACTTGAGCTAGGGAGGAACTCTATCGGAACTGTACGATTCAACTCGATCTCGTAGGCAGATGCTAGACGAGCCAGCAAATCAGCGTTAGCATTCTCTGAGCGTGGTATTTGCTTTACTTCCCACCACTCAAATGTGCAAAGAAGTTCTTTCACCTTTGCTAGGTACGCCGCCATTCTTTCCCCCTTCGTCTGATATTCTTCTGTTATGTGATTGACAACCAATTGAGAGTCACTAAAGACTTTGACGCGGCTTACCCCCACCTTCCTTGCTAACCGCAATCCAGCCAGAAGTGCTTCATACTCGACTTCATTGTTAGAAGCCTTAAACCCAAACCTTAGAGCATATTCAATGTGGGCTTGGTCAGGTGAGACTAAGATAAGGCCTGCTCCGCAACCTTTCATGTTGGAAGACCCGTCCACGTAGAGTGTCCAAGTGGACCCTTCTCTTTGTGGAGAGATGAGTCCCTGGTCTGGAGCATGCTCTCTTTCAGGGGTTAAGTGTGTTTCCTTTTTTTCAGGTGTGAGTTCTGCTATAAAATCAGCCACGACTTGGCCTTTTATTGCGGTTCTCGGCTTATATTGAATATCATACTCACTAAGTTCCACCGCCCACTTCATCAATCGACCTGATGCTTCCAGTTTTTGTAAAACTTGTCTCAATGGGTGATTTGTCAGAACTACAATCCTGTGTGCTTGAAAATATGGCCTCAACCTCCGAGCTAAGGTTATTAAGGCTAGTGCCAATTTTTCCATTTGTGGGTACCTCGTCTCCGCGTCCACCATGGCTTTGCTCGTATAATATGTAGGTAGTTAAACTCCACCTTCTTCTCTTGCTAGAGCTGAGCTCACCGCTGTCTCTGACACAGCTAAATATAAAAACAACTCTTCACCCAGGACAGGCTTGGAGAGTAGAGGTGCGGAGCTTAAGTAGTCTTTTAGCTCTATGAATGCCTTCTCGCACTCCTCTGTCCATTCAAACTTACTTCCTTTTCGGAGAACCTTAAAGAACGGGAGACACTTGTCTGTCACCTTTGATACAAATCTATTCAGCGCTGCTACCTTCCCATTCAGGCTTTGTAATTGTTTAAGGTTTTTAGGAGATTCCATGTCCAGGACAACTTTGAACTTGTCAGGGTTCGCTTCTATACCCCTTTGGTGGACCATAAACCCAAGGAATTTTCCTGAAGTTACTCCAAATGCACATTTGTCTGGGTTGAGCTTCATCTGGTACCTTCTTAGTACATCAAATGCCTCTTTTAGATCAGAGGTATGTTGATCTGCCTGGTGGCTCTTGACCAACATGTCATCTACATAAACCTCCATGTTTCTCCCAATTTGCCCCGCGAACATTTCATTCACCATTCGTTGGTAGGTTGCACCTGCGTTCTTCAACCCGAATGACATAACCTTGTAGCAATAAAGCCCTTGACTTGTCACAAAGGAAGTTTTCTCCCGGTCGGGCTCATACATCTTAATTTGATTATAGCCTAAGTAGGCATCCATAAAGGTCATCATCTCATGCCCTGCTGTGGCGTCTACTAGCTGATCAATTCGAGGTAGGGGAAAACTATCTTTTGGACATGCCTTGTTGAGATCAGCAAAGTCTATGCATCCCGCCATTTTCCGTTAGCTTTCTTCACTAGAACAACATTGGATAGCCAGTCCGGGTAATGCATTTCTCTGACAAAGTCTGCTTCTAAGAGCTTTCTTACCTTCTCAGCTATAACTCCATTCCTGGCCTGGTCAAACACTCTACGTTTCTGTCTGACAGGTCGAAATGTGTGATCGACGTTTAAACGGTGTTCCATAATTTTTGGATCGATGCCCGGCATATCTTCATGAGTCCATGCAAACACGTCAATATTTTCTTTCAAAAATTTTATTAAGTCCTCTCTCTGCTCACGCCCCAGTCTTGTCCCGATTTTGACACACCTTTCAGGTAGAAGCGGGACAGACTCCATGTCTTCTGTGGGTGTTGCTCTTTGGTCGAACTTTTCTGGTAGTATTACTAAGGGAGGTTGTTCCGCCTCTTCTACCAAGTTGGTCGTAGCGGAGCGTGCCTCTTCCTTAGTATGCTCTACCACGATCATGTTTACCGGTGTAGTACCCTTCATAGCTGTGTAATAACACTCCCGAGAGACATTTTGCTCCCCTCTGATCACCCCTACTCCATTTGTAGTAGGGAACTTCATCATTTGATGATAAGCCGATGATACGGCTCTGAGAGCGTGGATAGTAGGGCGTCCCAATATGATATTATAAGCTGACGGGCACTCAACCACTTGGAATTCTACCATCTTAGTGACGGTGTTAGGTTCTTCTCCAAAAGTGATCGGCAACTCGATACTTCCTTCTGGGATGACCTGGCTTACCTCAAATCCCACCAAGGGTGCTAGATTCCTTTTCAATTTTTCTCTTCCGATTCCTAACTTCTCAAATGCGCTTAGAGAGAGTACGTCTGCCGAGCTACCGCCATCGACCAGAACACGGTGCACTCTCAAGTTAGCTACAATGATTACCACTACAAGTGCATCATTGTGAGGTTGATGGATGTCAACGACTTCTTCCTCATCAAAATTTATTTTTGCCTCACGTCTAGGCATTGTATGAGTAGAGAAGACTTCGAATCTATGTGGGGCGTGACTTGCCTCTCGGGCACTTGCCTTTCTTTTTCTGCTTGATTCTCCACCCGCTAGTCCACCAAATATAGTTCTTATGTCACCCCAAGGGCTTTTGATCGCCTCGGTCTTGGTCTTTCTGTTCAGGTTTTGCCTCACGCTGACCTCCTTCCCCCCTCATTACAAACTCCTTTAGGTACCCTCTTTGAATTAAAGCCTCAATGTCCTTCTTAAGGTCAAAACAATCGGAGGTAGTATGACCATGATCCTTGTGGTAAAGACAATACTTATCTTTATTTATTTTGTTTGATCCCGCTTTCATCCTTGACGGCCACCTGACTAAGTTCTTATCTTGGATCTCCATGAGTAGCTGCTCTGCTGGTATGGTGGTAGGGGTGTATTTTTTGAACTTGCTAGGAGGAAGACTTTGTTTATCAAGTCGATCTTCAGTCTTCCTTCTCTTATCATCCTTATGGCGGTCATCTTTCCAGGTAGTATCTTCTGTTCGATCTTTTCTTTTATGTTCTGAGTGTTTGCTACTTCCCCTTTCTTCTGGAGCTCTTCTTGTACTGAGCAACTCTCCAGCACTCATGTATTTTTGCGCCCTAGAAAGAAGCTCAATGTATGTAATCGGGGTCTTTTTGCCTAACGACCACAAGAATTTCTCATCTTTCAGTCCCGTCATCATGGCGGTCAGAGCTATGTCATCACTATAACATTCTACTTTCAAAGCTTCATTGTTGAATCTCACCACGTAGTCACGTAGGCTCTCCCCACTTCTGACGAATAGTTAACAGGTGTGTAGCTGGCTTCTTGTGACCTCTTCCTCCGAGGAGCTGAGTCACAAAGGACCGCGTAAGGTCCTTAAACGAGGAAATGGACCTTGGCTTGAGTTGTCTGTACCATCCTCGTGCTGGGCCTCATAAAGTGAGAGGGAAGTCTCTACACTTGATTGCGTCTCGGACTCCCTGGAGCTCCATCCAGGTCCGAAACGTGTCAACATGTTCTACCGGGTCCTTAGAACCATCATAGGTGGGCATGGTTGGCATCTTGAACTTGGCGGGTAAGTCTACCTCCATAATGTCATCGGTGAATGGAGGCTCTGTCTACTCGAGGAGGTCTTCCAAAGCAAGGGGAGCCTTACCTCGGTACTCCTTCTTCATGTGACCGAGCTCGTCTTGAAGCTTTTTTAGCTCTGGCGCCCAAGGTTGGGTGCTTTCCGCGGTGAACTTCATAATTTCAGTTTGCTCTTTCCTTTTTTGATTCAAAACATCTCGGAGGTCGGATCCTCCCTTCAGTCGAGATTGTCCATGGTAGGAAGGTTTAAGACAGGACGGGGCAGCATGTTGATTGTTCGTCCTCTGCTTCCCCTTCGAGCCACCTCTTCCGTTGGTTCGTGACTCATTAAGAATAAATTAAATAAATAAACATAAGTTCTTTACATTATCTAGATTGATTCAATTAATGATATTAGGAATATATGGAAATATATAAATATCAAACATTCAAATAGTAAAACCCTAAGTCACTCTTATGAAATCACGACTTAGTATGTGAGTCATACGAGAGGATTAAAGTCGAGATGAGTAACTTAAAAGTGTCTACAGTAAATGGATAACGTTTGGGAACCTTATCCTGGTAACACTGTTGATAGCTTCACATTTTGTTTATAGACAAATGATCTAATCCTGATCATTCATGTGGGAGACATGAAATGGAAGTATCATATGCAATGTTGATTGTATAAGACAGGACGACGATATTCAATGAAATTTCTCATTAGTATCGTTTACGAGAAATAATCGAATATCAAACTAAGTTTATCAACTGTGATAGATCTCAATCCTGAGTGGAATGTGGACTCCTATTTGTGGAGTTATGTTCTTTGATTCACATAGTTGAGAGCGATCTTTAAGAACGTTCAATACACTCCTGTTTTGGGAACATGACTAGATAAGTAGCTGGGAACTCATTTTCACGAGATGGAATTCATAACTTTCCTATAAATTAACGGTATCAGTGCGATACCTAAACATTTTAGGAACTTTAGGAAACTCCGTTGATGTAGTGATTCGAGACATGAACAAGTGATGTCACGACTTCTATTGATCACAGAAGTATCTTATCTCTAGTTTGATTAAAGATAAAGTTCATTGGAGAATCAGCGGGAACACAAGGATAAAGCGGTAATTACAGGGGCAAAACGATAAATTTACCCGCCTGTAATTATGAGGGTTCCACGTGAAGGATAATATCACAGATATAAATAATGATAAACTAAATGGACAATAACTCATCTATAGTGAGGGGAGTTCAGCTATGAATCTATAGTGGAATTATTCATAGTTAGATAATAAGTAACTAACTGATTATGTGTTAATCAGTTAATTGACTAATTATTAAGCCCATGATCTATAGGTCCATCAGGTCCCTATGCTAGCCCAAATATCGTAGTCACGAAATCAAGTAGAAGAAATGGAAATTTTAAGTAAAGTGAATTACTTAAAATAGGCAATATTAATTGTTTAAATATTGAGTATATTTAAACGGTAATTAATATAAACATTATTAATTGTTTAAATAATGAGTTTATTTAAACAGAAAATTAATAATGAAATATTATAAATTATTTAAATATTGAGTATATTTAAATGGTAATTAATAATTTGAAATTAATTAACAATTATTAATTGTTTAAATAATAAATTTTATTTGAACGGAATTAATAATTAAAAATTAATTAATTAATAATAAAATGTTATCAATAAAATTATTAATTAAATAATGAGTTTATTTAATGGAAATTAATAATTAAAATATTTATTATTAATTATTTAAATAATGAAAATTATTTAAATGGAAATTAATAATTAAATATAATTTGATAATATTTAATCGGGAGAAAATATTAATATTATTAATTGTTTAAATAAAATATTTTATTTAAATGGTAATTAATAAATAAATTAATTAAGTTGGACTAATTAATTTAAGAGAGAATTTCAAGCCCAATTGGATTAATGAACCCAATTGAAATTGGACCAAAATAATTAATTAAATAAATTAGAATTATTTATTAATTATTAAGCCAATTTTTGGCCATGACATGTATTTTAGGAAGAGATAATTATTTGAATTATATCCTAAAATAATTACATAGATTTATTTACCCAAGATAAATAAAAATAAAGAAAATAAAATAATCTCCTATTTATCTATGACATTTTCGAAATTGCAAGATAAAGGAAAGAGATAATCTTTTTTCTTTTTGTATTTATCTCTATAGATTAATCCTAATGGGATTAGGATTCCTATTTTCCTATAAATAGGAGGGTTGGGTCATTCATAAATCACACAATTCAATTCCTTAGAAATTCGGAATTCTCTCTTCCTCCCTTCTCCCCCTTTGGCCGATTTTCCCTTGGTATTATTGGGAAGAAAATATTTTTCTTCTTCCCAATTTCTTCTTAAGTTTGATCCCACAATCGGGTTTCGTTTAATCGATCGGAATATAGCATAGAAGATCCGGTGTTGCTGAGGATTTGATGCTGTAAAGAAACCTCCAACCGATTCTCCATTAACTACTCAATGTAAGTATAATTGATTTTAATTTTCGAAAATTAAGCATGAATCTACATGTTCTTCGTGTTTTTATCACAATTTGCATGATATTAATAGATCCTAAATTAAGTGTTAATTTGTGTTACTAAATAAATTCCGCTAATTTAGTAAATCATCCCTTCACTTGACACGTTAGAAGCGTCAAAATTAAAACTATTGATAGGGTTTTTGCGTCAAGTGATAGATATAGTTGACATTGTTTACGAGTGAAGGTTACTGTGTGGGGTATTTCTCGCACAAGTGAGTACGCGAGAGCAAGTGCTGGATTCCGGTGGCTCCGTCTACCTGAGATAGAAAAAGAACAGTCAAAGGGGGCCGTTGGTGCCTGCCAAGGACCCTCCGACGATCAAGTCAGTTGAGAGTAACGAGCCGCCCAAAATATTTAGGTCTAGAATAGTGTGTGTACCTCCTTGGTTTGAAGGGTTAGCAGCACTTATATACTCCTTGAGTCGTGGGCTTGTTTGGCCTTGCTAGTTAGAACTAGGCTTTATTGGGCCTCTTTTGGGCCCATTTGTAATTGGCTTATCCTTGTGCGGATTCTACCAGGTCTAAGCCCTTTCGAATTGATCCCGCTTGTACGGCCTATGGGCGGACAATTTTTACCTTTTACAGTTTTCCCCTATTTTCCGTGTTGAAAGTTTCAGTGCGGGAAATCGACTGCAATTGTTAAGGGATCATGTTACTCCATGCGGCGGGTCGTGACAGCTCCATATGGACAGGCGCGATTCTTCAGCCATCCGACCCTTCACGCCTAATAAATTGTCCCATTCTTCACTTCCTCTAGGAAATTATCTTAGTTCAGTTGGACAAACCAAAGATTGTGCCTCGAGAGATGGCTTGATATGCTTGGACGGACCAAGGGTTGTGCCTCCGAAGAGGGTTTGAAGTGCTTGGAAGGACCAAGGGTTGTGCTTCCGGAGAGGGCTTAGAGTGCTGAGAGGGCTTGGACTCGTGCCTCTAGAGAAGGCTTCGTGTGCTTGGACGAACCAAGTCTTGTGCCTCTAGAGAGGGCTTGAAGTGCTTGGACAGACCAAGGCTTGGGCCTCCGGAGAGGGCTCGAGGTGCTTGGACGGACCAAGGCTTGTGCCTCTAGAGAGGAATGGAAGTGCTTGAACGGACCAAGGCTGGTGCCTCCGGAGAGGGCTCGAGGTGCTTGGACGGACCAAGGCTAGTGCCTCCGGAGAGGGCTTGAGGTGCTTGGACGGACCAAGGCTTGTGGTGCCTTCGGAGAAGGCTTGATGTGCTTGGACGGACCAAGGCTTGTTCCTCTAGAGAGGGCTTAAAGTGCTTGGACTGACTAAGGCTAGTGCCTCCGGAGAGGAATTGAAGTGCTTGGCCGGACAAAGGCTCGTGCCTTCGGAGAGGGCTTGAGGTGCTTGGACGGACCAAGGCTGGTGTCGTCGGAGAGGGCTGAAGGTGCTTGGACGGACCAAGGCTGGTGCCTTCAGAGAGGGCTGGAGGTGCTTGGACGGAGCAAGGCTGGTGCCTCTAGAGAGGGCTCGAGGTGATTGGACGGACTAAGGCTTGTGCCTCCAGATAGGGCTTGAAATGCTTGGACGGACCACGGCTGGTGCCTTCGGAGAGGGCTTGATGGGCCTGAACGGACCAAGGCTTGTGCCTCCGAAGAGGGCTTGAGGTGCTCGAACTGACCATGGCTTGTGCCTCCAGAGAGGGCTTGACGGGCTTGGACGGACCAAGGCTGGTGCTTCCACGGAGGGTTTATGTTCTGAGAGGGCTTGGACTCGTGCCTCTAGAGAAGGCTTCGTGTGCTTTGACGGACCAAGGCTTGTGCCTCCGGAGAGGGCTCGAGGTGCTTGCAGGAACCAAGGCTTGTGCCTCCAGAGAGGGCTTGAAGTGATTGGACGGACCAAGGCTGGTGCCTCCAGAGAGGGCTCGAGGTGCTTGGACAGACCAAGGCTTGTGGTGCCTCCGGAGAGGTCTTGATGTGCTTGGATGGACCAAGACTTGTGCCTCTAGAGAGGGCTTGAAGTGCTTGGACGGACCAAGGCTGTTGCCTCCGAAGAGGACTTGAAGTGCTTGGACGGACCAAGGCTCGTGCCTCCGAAGAGGGCTTGAGGTGCTTGGACGGAGGAAGGCTGGTGCCTTCGGAGAGGGCTTGTGACGACCCGTCACTTTTAAATAAATTAAATCAGAGAAAAACAGCGGAAGTTTTTTATTTTAAGAAAATTGGCTTGACTATGTTTGAAAATAGGCTAGCCAAAACCTGTTTACATCTTAAATTCAAATATCTAAAAACACAAGGAACATTAAGTTCCTATCAGAAGTTCAAAATGATTTATAAACATAAAAGTGAAGACAAAAGCTCTTAAGAGCCATTTACAAATATACAACTCCAAAATTATATAAAATTCACAAAACCATGTACATGGATTTTTACAACTACTTAGTCCATCTCGAAATCATCACCCTCTCGATCAAGCGCGCACCAGCTCCTCTCCCAAGATCCCAAACATTACTTGAAATGTTTGTAATATCATGAGCTAACAAACTAAGTCCAGTGAGAATAATAAGAATAAAAAGTAAAAATAGACCTCAAACTTGCATTCCGATTTTTGTCCAATTAATCTGACACAATTCACTCCTAAAGTCCTCCAACTCTAGGTAATTTCATTCTAAACTTTCCAAAGGATGATATTACTACACTCTTGGTCAATCCTCATCCATTAAACTTGTTATGACATAGAATAAGTAAAGTAAATAAACTTTGTAAAAAATATAACATCTCAATTCTCTATATCATCAATCATATGCAATGTAGGGTTCGTATATTCCCTTATGCATGAATGAAGTAATGCATCAATCCCGTAGGATACCATTCACTCCTTTTTCATCTAGAGTAATGAGCAAATCCCGTAGGATCCCATTCGTCTCTTTTTCACTTAGAGTAATGAGCAAATCCCGTAGGATCCCATTCGTCTCTTTGTCACTTAGAGTAATGAGCAAATCCCGTAGGATCCCATTCGTCTCTTTTTCACTTAGAGTAATGAGCAAATCCCGTAGGATCCCATTCGTCTCTTTTTCACTTTCGTTTCTTTTTCACTTGCTTTCTCTTTTTCATGAATGATGCGATAATGGTATGGTGTAAATGATAAGCATATGCTTGCATATCTTGTAAAAGTAAATAAATAAAGTGCGGAATTAAAACAAGTAAAATAAATGAACATCTCGGACGAACGATATGTAAATCGAACTCCGGTATCAATAATAAAAGTAGAATCATAACGTAAACGATTAACCTAACCTTCAAGGATTCTAAACTTCCAATATAATCCGAGGTTATTTTAATCGTTCTAAATAAAAGTTTGGATCTTTTAACCTCCAATGATCCATCCTAAACTTCTAAACGAATCTAACTTAGAACTTTCTAAGGTTCAATGCTTTCCTCGAAACTCCTAAGTTCTCACTTAAAGAACTAGCTCCTAATCCTAGGGTACTAGCTCATTCCCTCTATTCTTAGATTCGGTTTCTAGTCTTAGTTTCAAATGCTACAAACCTTCATACTCATTCGCTTTCTATAGTTACTTTAAATCCTAACTATTCTCACCTTAGCCAAATAAGAGTCGCTCCAAGTTTCCGAAAGCACGATCAAACAATGATCCGAAACACCTACAATTAATTACATCTACAATTAATAAATAAACATACATCGATCAATTAACATTAAAAAGCTCAAAACAATGAGCAACCCTATAAACCCCACTATGAGGCTCTCGGCCCCCCCATAAAAAGTGGGTCTCGGGTTTGGTTTTCCGGCTTTTAGGTACTTTAGAGGTGTTTCGAGTTGGTTTTAAGCAAATTCGATATTCCCGATTTCAATGGGTATCGATAATTAGGGTTTTTGAACATTAAGCCCTTTCCCGAATTGAATTTAAATAAACATTAATTAACTAATTTATAACCCATATTCAAATCCCAAAAGGTAAATTTCTAACGGGAAGGGTTTCGATTGAAACTCGGTTTTAGGGTTATGGGAAAGTTTCCAAAAACTCTTAAAACTACGCCCGTATTTACAAACACCGAGTTTCACGGCAAGAAATCGAAAGAAAACAAAGAAAACTCCATTAAAACACTATTTGGAGCTTAGGGTTTGAAACTTTACTTACCGAAAACTCCGTGGATCTCGAGAGAAACGCACGATGGTTAGGTGGAAATGAATCCTAGACTCGAGGGCTTTTCGATGCAACCAAGATCGAGCCGATCCGCCGAGAAACGAAGAAAAGCCAAATCTTCCTCTTCCCCCACCTTGAACCCACGGTTTTGGGATGAAAAAATGAAGCAATGGAGTCAACTTTGGTCAAATGGGTATATTTAAAGATGAATGAATAGTATTTTGATATTTTTAAGAAATTAGAAATGACGGTTGCGTCCTTTGATGACTTTTGACTTCTAAAACGAAACCCGATGCTCTTAAATAAATCTAAAGGTGATTAATAATTATTAATTGGCCTATTAATAATTATTAATGTTACCGAAACGAAATTTAAAGTATTAAAATGATTAAAAAGAATTTCGGGCGAAATTACAAAAATAATAATTAATCTAAATACTTAAATTGAAATAAATAAATAACATTAAATAAATAATAAAATAAAAAAAATAATAATAAAAAAAAAATTTCACTTCAAAATAACAGGACGTTACAGGGCTTGAGGTGCTTGGACGGACCAAGGCTGGTGCCTCCGGAGAGGGCTTGAGGTGCTTGGACAGACCAAGGCTGGTGCCTCCGGAGAGGGCTTGAGGTGCTTGGACGGACCAAGGCTTGTGCCTCCAGAGAGGGCTTGAAGTGCTTGGACGGACTAAGGCTGGTGCCTCCGGAGAGGGCTTGATGGGCTTGGATGGACCAAGGCTTGTGCCTCTAGAGAGGGCTTGAGGTGCTCGGACTGACCAAGGCTTGTGCCTCCGGAGAGGGCTTGATGGGCTTGGACGGACCAAGGCTGGTGCCTCCATGGAGGGCTTATGTGCTTATATTAGTCTTCATTGTTGTCGACGATCACCATTGAAGTATGTTTTCTTTTTCATTTCGCCACCGCGAATTGATTTTTTAAGGAATCATTCTCCTCCATGTATTTGTCCTGGAGGATGTTAGCAGCTGCTAAGCGATTCACTGCCGTGTGGAAGCGCTCCCTGGGATCAGGAATTTCAGGGTGCCTGAGGGTTTCCCATTGCTGTTTCAGAGTGTGCTCTCCTTTTAAAGGCGATCTAGCTCTTCATCAAGCACCATTTATATGTTCTTGGTGCTTTCTAATTCAGCCTTCACTGTTTCGACTTCATCGCCTAATCGACGCTGCTGAGTTAAGAACTGTTGCAGGTTGAGATTTTCTCTTCAAATAGTAGAGATGGTTTTGATTTCGCCCGGGCCTCCTGTCTGTTTAGGGTTCATTGGAACCATTCTTGTTGTTTTTCCCATATATCTTGAACTTCAATGGTGTTTTCTCGCTGGAAAACCTTTTTTTTCACGTTTGACATCTGTTAAGCGAATTTTATCGCCCTTTGTCTTGGTGTGATCTTTCAATGTCTATATGGTTGGTCTAGGTCTATCTAGGTCGGTTGGATGTGGTCCTCAATGCCTGTGAGGATCCTCCAACTGCCCAAAGTCATTCAGATCAACCTTTCGTTTCTTTTCCTCTATCGGCTTCGGGCGCCCTCACGATATCTAGTGAGGGAGGCTTCCCTCTTTTTCGTTCTCGTATCTTCACCGGACAGTCGAAATGTAGACTTTTGACCTACCTTGACTGGTTCCAGAATGGACAGGGTTTTCGCGGTGTCTAAGATGTAGTTCCTTAGGACATATGAGCTTTCCAGTTTTCCCAGGCATTTAAGATACAATCCATTGAAGGATCTTATGTACATATATCCCTGTATGAGTGAGCATCGTGCTATCCTCATCCTGATTTTGCGGGCTTCGAATTTCTAATTAGAGGTGAAATCTTTCGGCAAATAGTCGATGATAGGCGTTTGCCAATCCGACTCATCGATAGTCTAGTCACGTACTAGCATAGTTTCTTAGATCTCATCTGCTTCCCTCCACTTGTCTGAGTCGGCATTGATACTGGGCTCAGGCAAGTACTTGACTGGGATCATTCTCTTGAGTTCTCTTGTGAACAATCATCCTAGATTAGCCAAAGCATCTGCGTGGCCGTTTCCCACCCGGAGGATTTGCTCTATTTAAGATCCTCCAATTCGGGCAAGAACGTCTGAACCTTTTATAGGTATCTCATCATTTCGTAATCTTTAGCCTCGAAGTTTCCCTTGATTTAGTTTGAGTCACTTCTTATCCTCAGTCGTCTTACCCCTAGTTCTTTCACCCTTTGCAGACTAGTTACCAACGCTTCGTATTCAGCTTCGTTGTTTGAAGCGGCAAACCCAAAGCAGGTTGACTGTTCAATTAAATAGCCTTCTGGGGTAAACAAGAAGAGTCTGATCGCTGATCTTTTAGAGTTTGACGATCCGTCTACGTACAAAGTCCAGGCCATGTCCTCCGACTTTGCTTTTGATTGTTCTCCTTTTTTTTTGGGTGGATTCTGTTTTTCGGACGATGAATTGTGATGCGAGATATCCTCCCCTCATCGTTGAGCCGTCAACTTGGATTTTAAATCATTTCTGGACGGGGAGAGATTTTTCCCTTTTTCAGTGGTGGTGGCCTTCCGGCGCTATCGCCCGGCGTGTGACCTCTTTGGGGTCTCTCCGCCGGTTTTTGGCCTGGATGGGCCTCCCTCATCGCTGGTTGGGTCTCAGGTCTTTTCTCGACTTATTAGGGATAAACTCATCTCCACCTCCCAGATCGAATAGGGCTCAGGCCTTTTTCATCTCCTCTAGTAGAGTCTTGTTGAGCTCAGTCAGTTATTGGGTATTCGGCGACGGATCGGACTCCTTCAGCCTCATGCTTCGGAAAGTGAACATGTACAGATGTTGATAGAGAGGCCTTGATAGACCAACACTCTGCTGACAGTGTGGGTCACTTTTCGTTCGACCTCGTTCGTAGTGAAACCTCGCCTACTTGGGTCAGAAGATGAGTCACATAGCAAGACGTTTCCCCCCCTTTGTCGAGCTGTTAACTTGGACTTTAAATCCTTTCTGGAAGAGGTCTCTTTCTCTTTCCTAGCAGTGGTGGCCTTCCGACATTTTCACCTAGGGCGAGACTTTTTTGGTGTCTCCCTCGTCACTGGTTGGGTCTCCAACCTTTTTCTGAATCTCTGGGAGTGCATCGTCTCCAGCTTCCAAGCCAAATAGGGCCTTGATCTTCCTCATCTCTTCGAGTAA
Organism: Gynostemma pentaphyllum; assembly: GCA_028015215.1. Classification (NCBI taxonomy): domain Eukaryota; kingdom Viridiplantae; phylum Streptophyta; class Magnoliopsida; order Cucurbitales; family Cucurbitaceae; genus Gynostemma; species Gynostemma pentaphyllum. Next base: position 36,086,063 of record CM051353.1, on the reverse strand, counting down.
AGTCTTGTTCATTTCAATTAGATCTTGATATTCCATCGCAGGAATGACCACCGTCAGTTGGTCTGCTTCCAAATTTTTTTTCTGAAACGTTTTGAGAGGCTTCGTCTTCTTAAGCTGTGTTTCTCAGAGGATGAGTCACACAGCGAGACGTTTTCCCCCTTCTTCAGGCTGTTAGCTTTCAACGGGACCTTTTTCCCTTTCTCAGCGGTGGTGGCCTTCCGGCGTTGCCGCCTGGCTTAAGACTTTTTTAGAGTCTCGTCGCCGACGTTAGGCCTGGATGTGCCTCCCTCATCGCCGGTTGGGTCTTGGGTCTTTTCCCGGTTTTCAGGGAGCATTCTGTCTCTAACTCCACCTCTTCTTCGTTTTGAAGGTTCTGAGAAACTTCACCTTCTCGAGCTCGCTTGCTCGCTAGTCTACTAACCAGTAGGCTTGTCATCACCTGGATTTGTGTGGTTTCCTCATGGGTATCAATAGTTTATCGGAAACTACTTAATGAATGGCCCCACGGTGGGCTCCAAACTGTGTGGGGTATTTCTCGCACAGTTGAGCACGCAAGAGAAAGCGCTGGATTCCGGTGGCTCCGTCTACCTGAGATAGAAAAGGAACAGTCAAAGGGGGCCGGTGGTGCCGGCCAAGGAACCTCCGACGATCAAGTCAGTTGAGAGTAAGGAGACGCCCAAAATATTTAGGTCTAGAATAGTGTGTGTACCTCCTTGGTTTGATGGTCTAGCAGCTCTTATATACTCCTTGAGTCGTGGGCTTGTTTGGCCTTGCTAGTTAGAACTAGGCTTTATTGGGCCTCTTTTGGGCCCATTTGTAATTCGCTTATCCTTGTGCGGATTTTACCAGATCTAAGCCTTTTCGAATTGCTCCCGCTTGTACGGCCCATGGGCAGACGATTTTTACCCTTTACAGTTACCATTTTTTACTTGACCACTTTTAAATGTCAACGAAATTACATTTTTTATAAAAAAAAAAATATAAATTACATAACAATGATTTTTTTTAAATGTAGGCATTTGTATTCAGAGCTTTCTATCTCCTCACAATTTTATAGCATATTTACCTGCTCACAATTTGAATGAAATATCATAATAAAATTAGATTCAAACTAAACACAAACATAAGAAATGAGATCTCATAATAGCTAAACGTTGGGAAAGTTAACAATATTCTAAAGTGCCACCACTAAAACTATTAGTCTATCATAGTTTTTAAACAAATCTTAACCTGTAAAGAGAAATTAAACAGACAAAAAAACTATTAGGCGAGTGTCATAGTTACCAAAACTATATAAAAAGGTACCAAAAGCTCCGCCCACAAAAAAGAATAAAACAAATATAATAAATTCTAAAATAGACAAACTAAAAGCATAATTCCAACCGATAACAAAATGAGTAATTTGTCATATGTCTAGATAAATTGTGCAAAAAATTCAGCCCACTCGATTCGTAGCTCATCAATAGCATGTTGAAAGTAGGCAACCTTGTGTCAATCTACATGTTTAAAAAAAAGGCTTGTTTAGCATATAATTTTATACTTTTAAAAATGAACATGAACAAATAGTACGTATAACAATTACTTGCTACATCAGTAATCAAAGTAGATTGAGTTGATACTATATTTCGCATGAATCTTATGACAAAATATCCACACTCGACATGTCCGTCTTGAAATGGACACTATAATAAACAAAATTTATAAATTTATAATTGTAGTAAACAACAAATTAGATTTAATAAAAAAAAATTATAACTACAAAACACAACAAATTAGATTTAATAAAAAAATTTATAACTACGAAATATTTACCTTAACATTCTTCAATATAGTGTTTTTCCGAGATGTCTATGATAGATTATGAGCTTTGAACATTGTGAGTGCCCTACAAATATAAAATATCTTCTTAAACCAAAATCATGAGTTAAAATCAACTTCAAGTACAATAAACAAATTCAAGGGCAAAAATCTAAGTTCTACTTCAAGTGGTAAAAACAAATCCCAAGTGACAAACTTTTTTTATTAATCAAATCAACTTTACACACCGAAATATTTTCTCCAATGTTAGCATGAGAAAAAAAAACATAAGATTAAAACTATAATATCCTCGATAATCTATATATGAAATTTAGACAAAGAAAGAAGTAAAACAAGTTTGAATGTAAAGAGAAGGAAGAATATGGGAGAATTGCAGGAAGAATATGGGAGAATTTCTGGAAGAAGATGAATAAAATTGTTTTAAACCTTGTGAGATCTTTACTAATATTTTGATGGATTCTCATGATGTTAACCAATCCTTGATTCCAAAGTTTCAACAAGAAGAATGCTCTCCAGAGAAAAAAAATCTAGCCATTGTACTAGTGTATCCAAAGTCAATATGAAAAAGCATAAGCGGGTAGACATAAGAGGGAAATGGGTCTTTCTAAGGGGCCCTTGTTATGTTCACTTAAGGAAGTGAATGGCAAGAAGCTAAAACAGATAAATATTGGCCCATGTCGAACCCTAAAAATATCAACACCAAAGTTCATGTCAGCTTTTAGAGTTTTCTAACAACTTACATATTTCTGCTCTTTGATGTTGTTATTTTGTATCAATATTTTGCTCCCAATGAGTATACTTCACCTACCTAAACTTGAGGGCAAGATCTTTTTTGTTTCTTTTCTTTTTTTCTTTTCAGGAACAAGGATGATTTATGACGATTAAGTTAGGATTATCAACTATTTCCCTTGGCCTAGTTAGTTCATAATGAATCTTGCAGGTAGACAAACTAATTTCCAAACATGAGTTGTATTTTTTTTATATCCATGAGTGTAAAACTAACTTAAGTACTCCTTGATTTGCTCGAGAGACCACTGTCTGACCCTACAAACAAGAGTTCTATTATATGTGTTATATTCAAATAAATCAAAATTGTTTTAAGCATAAAGATTCAATTGACCATAAAACGCATCCTAATCCTTGGACATAGCAATACATCTAAGAAAGTAATTTTTCAGAAGACGAGAAATAAAAAATAGAATTCTCTCTCCTAAATACGTATACTTGCGAAAACATTCACTAGTGCATTGAAAACATTTTCAAGACTTAAATTATACATAAACATCATATATTTTATTTGATACAGTCTGTAGGGTACATTCTAACAAAAACAAGCACGAGATTAACAATCAATATTTTATTAGCAACTTATCTGTCATCATTACCAAACAGCCAGAACTATATGTCTAAACTGCTTCTTAATGAAAGCATGTTAACGCAGGCTTCATTACACACCTGATATAGGCTTCAATGCACACCTGTAGGCTAAGTTCATTCACCTCATTAAACTCACTTTCCAATATAAAACAAATGGATTTCTTTCAATAATATCTTCCCACCTCTAGTGAATAATGACAGGTAATGAACGCAGGCTTCAATACACACCTGATACAGGCTTCAATGCACACCTTGTAGGCTAAGTTCATTCACCTCATTATCTCACCCACCGAATACAGGCTTCAATGCACACATGTATCCTCGTATATGTATCATAGTAATTATGGATAATACTAGATAACGTGAACTCGCATAGTCACATAATTATCTCATTATCCATCTCCTCTGATCATGCAAAGTCCTGCAATCCTTTAACATTCCTCATGGACATATACGTAAATATAAAACGAATAATACCAGACAATGCAAGCTCACTCAGTCTATGCATTGTCTCATTATTCCTCCCAATAATAGATTATGCAATATGATATGATATGATATGAATATGCTCTTAAGTGCAAGTAAATAAATATAAACATTCAACATAATTGAAAGGCATAAAGTAAATGGATCATAACTTCCCTTTATACATAAAATAAATAAATAGGAACTTCGGAAAAACAATAAGTAAATCAAGCCAACGACCCTTTAATAAACACGAGTTCTTAACTTTAACAATAAAGTCTCCACTTTCAAATGATTCTATTGCTTTCAATAAATATCCGAAGTTCCAGAATCAATTTCATTTTTCACCCATTATACTTGAAACCTTCAAGTTCCGATAATCATTCTTAAACTCCGGAACGAATCTAAACTTAGAACTTCCAAGAGTAAAATGTTTCTCTCGAGAAATCCATGAGTTCTCTCACTCGTTTAGAACTAACTCCCAAGCCTAAGCCTAAACCTTAATCTCGACTTCCGATTCTACAAATCGTTCAAATTATTCGGTTTCTAAAGCTACTTTAAATTCTATTTATTCTCACCTCAATAGTGCACGTGACAATAAAGTTCCCAAGAGCCATAAAACGAGCAATCACACCTACAATTCATCAATTGAACAACATATTACAACTCATATCTAATATGAGAAAAATATGATTTTCGGGTGAATAGTATTTTCGGATAAATAGTGTTTTTCAAAAATCCGAGTTCAAAGTCATCAAATTCCATGATAGAAATTCATGATTTCAACTTCAAAACTCATTTATTATCAAAAACGAACAAAACCATGTAAAAAGTTTTGAAAACTTACTTTTTGGGACTTCCCTTAGAGAACGAGAAACTTTGAAAAGGTAGGTTGGATAGGTAGCCCTCATCCCTACCAATCCAATGAACCGAAAACACGACGATCCGCAGAGAAACGAAGAAAAGCCAAGAATTTTTTTCTCTCATCCATGGATGAATGAAGGCCACGGCAATGGCAAGGAAAGGAAGAGAAGAATGGGTTAACTTGGTCAATTTTGTGATTTTAAAGAAGAATGAATAGTGTTTGGATATTTTTAAGAAATCGGAAATTACGGTTACGTCCCTTTAATGAGTTTTAACTTCTAAATCGAAACCCGAAGTTCTTAAACTAGCCAAATGGTGATTAATAATTATTAATTGGCCCGTTAATAATTATTAATACGACCAAAACTAATTTAAGCTAATAAAACGTTTAAAAGGGTTTCGAGCGAAATTAACTACTAAATTTCTAAATTACTAAAACTAAAATTAAACTAAATACTTTAATTGAAATAAATAAATAATTAACATATTCAATAAATAATTAAAAAAAATTCACTTTAAAGTAACGGGACGTTACAGTCTACCCTCCTTAAAAGACTTTTCGTCCTCGAAAAGTGTGCTCACTAAGTGAAAAGAGAGGGTACTTAGACTTTAACTCATCCCCACGTCTCCACGTTGTTTTCTCTGACACTTGATTCTTCCAAAGAACCTTAACCAACTGAATTCCTTTTTATTACTCATCAATTTTATTTGAATGCTATGATCTTAATTGGTGTCTCTTCATTAGTGTGACGACCCGTCACTTTTAAATAATTTAAATTAGAAAACACAGCGGAAGTCTTTTTATTTTAAGAAAAATGGCGTGGTTATGTTTGAAAATTGGCTAGCCAAAACCTGTTTACATCTTAATTTCAAAATCTAAATAACACAAGGAACATTAAGTTCCTATCAGGAGTTCAAAATGATTTATAATCATAAAAGGAAAGACAAAAGCTCTTAAGAGCTATATACAATTGTACAAATCTCAAAATTAAATAAAATTCACAAAACCATGTACATGGATTTTACAACAACCTAGTCCATCTCAAAGTCTTCATCCCTCGATCATGCAGTACCATCTCCTCTCCCTCGACTTCTAGCCAGGGCATTACCTAAAATTTTTGTAATATCATGAGCTAACAAACTAAGCCCAGTGAGAATAATAAGAATAAAAAGTAAAAAATAGACCTCAAACTTGCATTATGATTTGTGTCCAATTAATCTGACACAATTAATAAGTAAAGTAAATAAACTTTGTATAAAATATAACATCTCAATTCTCTATATCATCAATCATATGCAATGTAGGGTTCGCATATACCCTTATGCATGAATGAAGTAATGCGTCAATCCCGTAGGATACCATTCATTCCTTTTTCATCTAGAGTAATGAGCAAATCCCATAGGATCCCATTCGTCTCTTTTCACTTAGAGTAATGAGCAAATACCGTAGGATCCCATTCGTCTCTTTTTCATTTGTTTTTTATGAATGATGCGATAATGGTATGGTGTAAATGATAAGCATATGCTTGCATATCTTGTAAAAGTAAATAAATAAAGTGCGGAATTAAAACAAGTAAAATAAATGAGCATCTCGGACGAACGATATGTAAATCGAACTCCGGTATCAATAATAAAAGTAGAATCATAACTTAAACGATTAACCTAACCTTCAAGGATTCTAAACTTCCAATATAATCCGAGGTTCTTTTAATCGTTCTAAATACAAGTTGGATCTTTTAACTTCCAATGATCCAACCTAAGCTTCGAAACGAATCTAACTTAGAACTTTCTAAGGTTCAATGCTTTCCTCGAGAACTCCTAAGTTCTCACTTAAAGAACTAGCTCCTAATCCTAGGGTACTAGCTCATTCCCTCTATTCTTAGATTCGGTTTCTAGTCTTAGTTTCAAATGCTACAAACCTTCATACTCATTCGCTTTCTATAGTTACTTTAAATCCTAACTATTCTCACCTTAGCCAAATAAGAGTTCGCTCCAAGTACGAAAGCACGATCAAACAATGATCCGAAACACCTACAATTAATTACATCTACAATTAATAAATAAACATACATCGATCAATTAAGATCTAAAAGCTCAAAATAACGAACAACCCCATAAACCCCACTACGAGGCTCTCGGCCCCCCCATAAAAAGTGGTCTCGGGTTTGGTTTTCCGGCTTTTAGGTACTTTAGAGGTGTTTCAAGTTGGTTTTAAGCAAATTTGATATTCCCGATTTCAATGGGTATCGATAATTAGGGTTTTTGAACATTAAGCCCTTTCCCGAATTTAATTTAAATAAACATTAATTCACTAATTTATAACCCATATTCAAATCCCAAAAGGTAAATTTCAAACGGGAAGGGTTTCGACTGAAACTCGGTTTTAGGGTTATGGGAAAGTTTCCAAAAACTCTTAAAACTACTCCCGTATTTACAAACACCGAGTTTCACGGCAAGAAATAGAAAGAAAACAAAGAAAACTCCATTAAAATACTATTTGGAGCTTAGGGTTTGAAACTTTACTTACCGAGAACTCCGTGGATCTCGAGAGAAACGCATGATGGTTAGGTGGAAATGAATCCTAGACTCAAGGGCTTTCCGATGCAACCAAGATGGAGCCGATCTGTCGAGAAACGAACGAAAAGCCAAAAATCCCCCAAACCCCCCTAAGGCTCAAGGCAAGGAGAGGAAAGAATGAGAAGAATGGAGTTAACTTTTGTCAAACTTGTGATTTTAAAGACAAATGAATAGTGTTTTGATATTTTTAAGAAATTGGAAATGACGGTTGCGTCCTTTTATGACTTTTGACTTATGAATCGAAACCCGAAGCTCTTAAATAAATCTAAAGGTGATTAATAATTATTAATTGGCCTATTAATAATTATTAATGTCACCAAAGAAAAAATAAAGCATTAAAACGATTAAAAAGAATTTCAGGCAAAATTAACTACTAAAATCGAAATAACAAAATAATAATTAATCTAAATACTTGAATTGAAATAAATAAATAAATAAACAACATTAAATAAATAATAAAATAAAAAAAAAAAATTTCACTTCAAAATAACGGGACGTTACAATTAGACACAATAGTTTCCAAAACTACCTGTTCATAATCAATCACGTGGGAAGGATCCACCATGTATTTTCAAAGTATCGATACATGGGAACTTTAAGAGTGATTAAAACAAAGGTGGTAAAGCTAAACGGTAAGTTACCACTCCAAATTGATCGAGTATCTCGAAAGGACCAATAAATCTAGGGCTCAACTTGCCCTTTTCTCAAATCTCAAAACACCCTTCATTGGTGCCACTTTGAAGAATACGAAATCCATTACTACAACTCGAATAGACTACGCCGAACTCTGCTGTCAACTTTGGGCAACCCTTAACCTCTCTCTAATCAAATGATAGACTCGCTAGTCATTTGTGACAACTTGGGTACCAAAACCCTCTTTTCTCCAACCTCATCCCAATGAGCGGGAGATTAACACTTTTACCATAAAGTGTCTAAACAGTGCCAAAACATCGAGACAAAGTATATGTCTCGATTTGATACAATCCTCACTGGCACACCATGCATTCTAACAATCTTTCATAAGTACAACTGTACCCTTAGTCTTAACTGGATAGGTGATCCTTCCAAGAATAAAGTGTGCGGTTTTCATCAAACGGTCTACAATTATCCAAATGGTATCATAATTCTTTACCATTTTCGAAAAATCCCGGATAAAATCCATAGAAATCTCCTCCCATTTCCATTCAAGTACTCTCAAAGGTTAAGATAACCCGGTAGACTTATCCTTAAGGCCTTGACTTGCTAACAAATCAAGCCAACTACTAACTGCCTCAAACTTAGAGGAATCAATATATAATCCTCTTCTTGATACCACATGGCCTAAAATGCCATTTCTTTCAGCCAAAACTCACACTTTGAGAACTTGGCATACCATTCTTATTTTGTAGCACTGTCAAAACTTCTAGTAAATGCATAGCATACAACTCCTCAATCCTGGAATAAACCAAGATATCATCAATAAACACAACCATAATAGAATCGATGAACCTCTTGAATACAGTATGCATAAGGTCCATAAAAGCTACAGGCGCGTTGATCAAACCAAAAGACATAACCACAAACTTGTGATGTCCATAACGCGTCTTAAAACAGTCTCCAGAATATCTTCATCCCGAATCCTCAACTGATTTAACTGAATCTCGAATCTATCTTTGAAAATATAGCGACTCCTTTCAACTGATCAAACAAGTCCTCTATCCTGAGCAAAAGATACTTGTTTTTCCACAATAACTTGATCCAACTCTCAAAAATCAATGCACAGTCTCAATGAACTGTCTTTCTTTTCACAAACAACAAGGTGCTCCCCATGAGGACGTACTAGGGCGAATAAACCCTGATTTTAAGAGTTCCTATAACTGACTCTTAAGCTCTTTTAACTCAGCTGGTGCCAACAATAAGGTGTTTTGGACCATGGAGCTGTCTCAGAGCAACCTCAATCTGAAAATATAACTCTTTTCTCAGTGGCAAACCGGGTAACATAACAGGGAAAACATCATCGAAATCCCTTAGCACTGGTACAAAACTCAATCTAGTCTCTGGTACAGAAGTATCAACAACACTAGCTTTATAATCTTAAGCTCCATCACTTAGAAGCATTCTAGCTTCTATCATAAATATCAAAGTGGGTACTACTCGACTACTAGACCCACGAAAACATAAACTAGTCCCACATGGACTCATAAAATCAAAACTTTCTCAGTACAAACTATAATGGTATGATTGGATGATAGCCAATCCATAACAAATATCTCATCAAAATAAAGCATATGCATAACAATCAAAGTAGAATGTGAACATATATTCATAATACACATGTCATCATAACTAATCACACCATCAATAATAATAAACTTCCCCTCTGGGGTAAAAACGCGCATCTCGAAACTCAACAGTCTCGACTCAAGTGCTGCCAACTCAACATAACAAGATAAAATAAAAGAGTGGCTAGCTCTAAAATTAAACAAAATAAAAGCCAAATTGCCCAAAACTGATAAAGTACCCTTCACTACCATACCTGCAGCTTCAGCATATTTTCTAGTAGAAAATATTCAAGTATGATGCTGAGCAGGTGGAGAAGGTAACAAGTGTAAATCTGTACTGTTGAGCCTGTTTACCTCAATCTCTACTTCTATCTTGACAGATGTCCCTACCCTAGGGAGCATACTGAGCTTGTGGTGCCTGTTGCAGCCTTTTTCTGATAATCCTTTGTTACTATATTGTGATGGCTATCTTATACGCACTATAAAAGTGGCGTGATTTAAAGTTTGATCACAAACATAGCATCTTGGTGGAAGTGTGCATCTCCAAAAATGGAAACTGGCACAACTATTGTAGTAAGGATGAACTTGTCCCTGTGCTCTCAGCTGTCCATGTTGAGATCCACCTCGAACTTGCTGCTGCTGCTGCTGCCGCTGCCTCCACTGTAGCGGTATCCCTCAGTTAGTATCGTCATCCTCTGCTTTCTTCTCCTGAAAGGTAGTCTGTCCCGTAGTAGCTAGTTCTCCCTTCTTTTCATATGATGTAAAATCCAAGATAAGGGCAACTCTAAAGCCTCCTCATTCAGATCTTGAATGAACTCGACTTCGTAGATCATTTCCTTTCTTGCAAAACAAAACTGATGTCTCTCAAACACCTTAGTTCAATAACATCCTAACCTTCCAACATAGGATTCACCTTAAAGTCTAACCTGAAAAGACTTATTAGGTCCAAACTACAACCTACAAGTTTATCAAATTCTCCATCCAATTAGATGGTCAAATACAATGTGAATTGAAGTTCACCCAACCATCACATTGCCTTATAAAAGTTACCGATATCACGGTCCATCAACTTCCTTCTATATTTCAATCAAAAATACCAACACTCAACCTTGGTGTTAGTCAATCTTGACAATTTACCAAATATGGATCTCGATAACTCGACCTCAAGTATAATCCAATTCAAATTGATACATCATAGTGCAATAGCCACCACCTAGGCCATTAACCAATTAACACAATCTTTACTGATCCTCGTTGAGACTTATCACTAAATGTTCTAATCTCCTCTCTTGAAATCAACATAATTTCCTTTTAACACAATACTATCAAAATGACTTACCACTTACCGTAATCCAACTTTCTCTACTCAAACCAGAAACTTGTCCATTGAGTTAAATCAAGGTTACTGGACCCGAGCCAGACCGATTACTTATCAACAATTACTCACCTCCAACAGGTGCTTCATCTCTTAATACTGGGCTCTAGACAATCATGTCCCCTTTTTACATACAAAGGTCAACACACATTCACTAACACCACAACTTAGTAATTGTGTGACAATCAAACCTTAATCAGCGTTGAGGATCAAATGATCAATCTCTCAGAGTATCTCATCTCCTTTACTTTGACATTATGTCAATACTCTCAACGAGGTGTATAACCTCCAAAACTGCATAGGGTCATTCACATTCTCAACACCCTTACCCAATTCTCAATATGGGTCAAATAAACATCACCACATAGTGGTTTTAAGAGGAGGTGAAATATCACAAATACAATTAATACTTAACAACCTTCTCATAAACTCCTACTATTAAAGAATTAAAGCTCGAAAATAAAAGTTTTAGGCATACCTGGTGCTGGTGATCTCAGATGATGATTAGAGAGTGGACTTAAAACAAAACATGAAAACAAACATGCATCGCATGTAATCTACAGAACCCTTAGGCTCTGATACCAACTGTGACGACCCGACTCTTTTTAAGTAATTTTAAAATCAGATTGCAGTGGAAAACTTATTATTTAATAAAAAATTTGGCGTTGATATGTTTAAAACTTGGACTATCCACAACCTGTTTACACTTTTCACAATCAGAGAAGTTAAAAGACAGGAAATGCAATTCCTGTTGTAAAGCTTAAAGGAATTTAAGGTTATAAAAGTTAAAAAAAAAGCTCTTATGAGCTTATAAACAAATATGCAACTCATAAGATAAAATAAAATGTGTCCATGGACTTTAAAATATAACTAGTCCCTCTCGGCATCATCATATCCAGATCAAACTGCACCAGCTCCTCTTCCACGACCCCGAGCATTACCTGAAAATGTTTGTAATTTCATGAGCTAACAACAAGCCCAGTGAAAATTAACATAGTAAAAAGTAACATTAGACTCCAAACCCGCATCCGGATTTGTGTCCAAGTAAAACTCACATACCCTTACCTTTCAACCACCAAAAGGGTTTTGTATCAAGTATTTTATTTTCACTTACCAAATCTCCCAAATAAATGAGGAACTAACTTCCAAGCTTTAGATTAACATGTTTCATAACACACATGGTAATCTTATTTCATTTTCTTTAATACCTGATACTATACATAAGGTTTGCATCAAGTCTTAATCTCCAATTTCAAGATCTTTCAATTTATTGAGAATCTAGTTCTCTTACATATATGTCATGATAATTAAACAATGTTCAATACACCCTTGTATTCCCTCATTATACAATTCAATTTCATTCTTTTTCTTTAATAAATAATGCTAAGCTCACTCAGTCATAACATATTTAAACATTCTTTAACTCAATAAACAAGTGTAAAGGGCATACAACCTTTACATTAATATAACCATCACATGCGAATAATGTCAGGTAATGAAAGCTCCCATAGGACTAAGCATTCACCTCATTATCTCATTTTCTAAAATAAAAATATACGAATTCCTTTCAATAATCTCTTTCCATCTCTAGTGAATAATGACAGGTAATGAACGCAGGCTTCAATACACACCTGATACAGGCTTCAATGCACACCTGTAGGCTAAGTTCATTCACCTCATTAAACTCACTTTCCAATATAAAATAAATGGATTTCTTTCAATAATATCTTCCCAACTCTAGTGAATAATGACAGGTAATGAACGCAGGCTTCAATACACACCTGATACAGGCTTCAATGCACACCTGTAGGCTAAGTTCATTCACCTCATTATCTCACCCACCGAATACAGGCTTCAATGCACACCTATATCCTCATATATGTATCATAGTAATTATGGATAATACTAGATAATGTGAACTCGCATAGTCCCATCATTATCTCATTATCCATCTCCTTCGATCATGCAAAGTCCCGCAATCCTTTAGCATTCCTCATGGACATATACGTAAATATAAAACGAATAATACCAGACAATGCAAGCTCACTCAGTCTATGCATTGCCTCATTATTCCTCCCAATAATCGATTATGCAATATGATATGATATGATATGAATATGCTTTTAAGTGCAAGTAAATAAATATAAACATTCAACATAATCGAAATGCATAAAGTAAATGGATCATAACTTCTCTTTATACATAAAATAAATAAATAGGAACTTCGGAAAAACAATAAGTAAATCAAGCCAACGACCCTTTAATAAACACGAGTTCTTAACTTTAACAATAAAGTCTCCACTTTCAAATGATTCTATTGCTTTCAATATATATCCGAAGTTCCAGAATCAATTTCCTTATTCACCCATTATACTTGAAACCTTCAAGTTCCGATAATCATTCTTAAACTCCGGAACGAATCTAAACTTAGAACTTCCAAGAGTAAAATGTTTCTCTCGAGAAATCCATGAGTTCTCTCACTCGTTTAGAACTAACTCCCAAGCCTAAGCCTTTTAGCTCACTTACTTTAATCCTTTCGATTTAAACCTTAATCTCGACTTCCGATTCTACAAATCGTTCAAATTATTCGGTTTCTAAAGCTACTTTAAATTCTATTTATTCTCACCTCAATAGTGCGCGTGACAATAAAGTTCCCACGAGCCATAAAATGAGCAATCACACCTACAATTCATCAATTGCACAACATATTACAACTCATATCTATTATGAGAAAAAGAGTGATTTTCGGGTGAATAGTAATTTTGGGTGAATAGTATTTTCGAATGAATAGTGTTTTTCAAATATCCGAGTTCAAAGTCGTCAAATTCCATGATAGAAATTCATGATTTCAACTTCAAAACTCATTTATTATCAAAAACGAACAAAACCATGTAAAAGGTTTTGAAAACTTACTTTTTGGAACTTCCCTTAGAGAACGAGAAACTTTGAAAAGGTAGGTTGGATAGGTAGCCCTCGTCCCTACCAATCCAACTCAACCGAAAAGACGACGATCCGCCGAGAAACGAAGAAAAGCCAAGAATTTTTTTCTCTCATCCATGGATGAATGAAGGCCACGACAATGGCAAGGAAAGGAAGAGAAGAATGGGTCAACTTTGTCAATTTTGTGATTTTAAAGAAGAATGAATAGTGTTTGGATATTTTTAAGAAATCGGAAATTACGGTTACGTCCCTTTAATGAGTTTTAACTTCTAAATCGAAACCCGAAGTTCTTAAACTAGCCAAATGGTGATTAATAATTATTAATTGGCAGGTTAATAATTATTAAAACGACCAAAACTAATTTAAGCTAATAAAATGATTAAAAAGGGTTTCGAGCGAAATTAACTACTAAATTTCTAAATTACTAAAACTAAAATTAAACTAAATACTTTAATTGAAATAAATAAATAATTAACGTATTAAATAAATAATAAAAATAAAATTCACTTTAAAGTAACGGGACGTTACAGTCTACCATCCTTAAAAGACTTTTCGTCCTTGAAAAGTGCGCTCACTAAGTGAAAAGCGAGGGTACTTAGGCTTTAACTCATCTCCACGTCTCCACGTTGTTTTCTCTGACACTTGATTCTTCCAAAGAACCTTAACCAAGTGAATAACTTTTTATTTCACATCACTTTTGTTTGAATAAAAAAAAAATCACTTCAAAGTAACGGGACGTTACATGGGATATGATATAGATGTATATTTGGAGCCTTTGATGGATGACTTAAAAATATTGTGGGAATATGGAATTCAATGTTATGATTCATTTAAAAAAGAAATATTCACATTGAGGGCAGTGTTATTATGGACGATTAACGATTTTCCTGCATATGGTAATTTGAGTGGATATAGTGTAAAAGGGTATAAAGCTTGTCCAGTTTGTGGTGATGATACTTGTTCTATAAGATTAAAACAAGGTCAGAAAATAGTTTATCTAGGGCATAGGAGATTTTTGGCACGTGATCATCCTTATCAACGTCAAAAAAAGCCTTTAATGGAGAACAAGAATTTGACGTTGCACCCGAACCATTATCTGGGGAAGATATTTTCTTAAAGATTATAGATTTAGAGTTCCCTAAAGGAAAAGGTGACACTATAAGAAATTTGACTATAGGATACGCTTGCATTTTTAATGGGTGACGGAAAAAAATTTCCACGCGTGTGTTTGAAAAAAAGTGGCTTACCTCGTCACCCTTTCTTGTATTAAAAAATTCGCTCTCGTCTCCTGACAATCTCCTCAACCCTAAAAAAATTCAGTCTCGCCTCCAGCCCTCTCAAATCTGCTCTCAAATTTTCTCAAATCTCCTCAGCCTTCTCACAATCGCTCTCAAAACTGCTCAGCCCTCTCGCAATCGCTCTTAAATCCGCTCTCGCAATCGCTCTAAACAACGCCCAATCTCTCAAATCTGCTAAGTTTTCATCTTAATCTCCGTAGACTAGTCTCAACTGTCGCAAATCATCCCTAAATATGTGAAGTCTTCATCTCTAGTAAGTTCAGTTGGAGTTAGTTCCAGCCATTGGCTTTTGATTTGAATGGTAATTCATTTGTATTTGGGCGTTTTCTTTTTTTATTTACTGGTTTTGGAATTTTTGTGTTGTATGAAGCATTGAAGCTCAGTTTCTCGCGATTTCGTTTTCGTGTGAACCTTAGTTGTAAAACAAGATCTATCAAAGCCACAAACCGTAGATCTGATCGCCTTTGCCATAGATTTGATCGCCTTTGCAGCAGATCTGATTCTTGCCGTTCGTTGGAGGCATTATTCGTCAAACTGTAGATCTAATCGCCTTTGTCGTTCGTTGTTTCTCCTGATTACATTTGATTGTAGAATACACCTTATGTTTCCGTGTCTTAGTGCAAGTGAATTTATAGTCCTTGATTTGAACTCATTTTCTACTTAGTAATTACAAGAGATTCTAATAATTGCTTTCATATTTACTTTATTATGTTTAGGTTTCTTTCTATTATGATAGAGCAAACTCTTGAGCACCACAACTTTGCGTTCAGATAAGAAAGTTTAATGGGATCCCGATGTTCAGAGGGTGTATCTGGAATCTGGGAAGCCTCTGGTATAAAATGCTTATTTTCTTAGATTTTGGACAACTTTATTTATCCTTGCTTTTAATATCGGTCTTTAGAATATACTATCCAAATATATATAGTATTTGTCTCTGGAAGAAGATAACCCTATGAGTTTCTTTCTATTTATTACTGGTCGTCAATGGCCTCAGATATTTCAAGTTCACTTTTAGTTGCAAGTTAGTCGATCCCCATTTCCCATTTTCACTGTTTTTTGCAGTTTCATCTATATTTGGCCTCAGTATCTCTGGTGGAATTTAGTTCACAAGTAGAAGTCATATCATAGAAAAGAGAATTATTTTTTGGAGCATTTCTCGACTTGTTTATGAACAGCATGAAATATAATTGAAGTCTTTTGAATGCTTATTATCTCATTTCCTTTCGGGTATCTTTTTGAAATAGTATGCTGAAACATATTTCCTTTGCTTTTTAAGAATTTGAGCATTATACTTCATTTGAAAGGTGGGTATTCTAATTGTAATATTTTCCATTTGGCAGTGATTATAGGGGAAATAGCTAATTTTGTAGCTTATGCCTTTGCACCAGCTATTTTGGTCACCCCCTAGGTGCACTCAGTGTTATTATCAGGCAAGAGAACTGTCTTTATTTTTTCTATTGTTGTTATCTCATTTTGACTCTCTCTGTATTTTAACCTTCTGGTGGCATGCACATGTTGCAGTGCTGCTCTTGCTCATATAATATTAAGGGAGAGGTTACATATTTTTGGTATCCTTGGTTGTGTTTTATGTGCTGTGGGTTCAACAACAATTGTTCTGCATGCACCTCAAGAGCATGAGATTGAATCTGTCTCTAAAGTATGGGATCTTGCGATAGAACCGGGTATATTTTTTAATCTATTACCTTTACCGTCTGTAATTTTGTAGTATTTGGGTGAATATTAAACACCTTTAAGATTTTCTTTCAGAATTTAACACGTGCTTTTTTGGTCATATATATAGTTTTGCTGTTGTTTCACGTCATTTTGACACTGTACTTTGTATGCAAAAGCCATAGAACTTCAGTGGAGGAAAATAATTATGTATTATGTATTATGCAGTGATAGAACGTCAGTGGAGGAAAATTCAAGGAGGCTAATGAGAGTAGCATGGTTTAATGGTAATCCTCTTCCTTTTGCTCTACATTCCAGCACCCTAACTCTAATTCATATGCAAGTGAATTTAAAGTCCTTGATTTGAACTCATTTTCTACTTAGTAATTACAAGATATTCTAATAATTGCTTTCATATTTACTTAATTATGTTTAGATCTCTTCCTATTATGAGAGAGCAAACTCTTGATTTCATAAGAGGTAAATGTGTCTAGTTCTTCTTTAAATGTGATTTTAATATTTAAATGTGGTTAGTTTAGCCTCACAAATATTACATAGGAGATGATTTTAATCTCTGTGTCTTGATTATCCAAGTTACGTACTATAATTATATGCTTGATCATATTCTAGATGTTGAACATTCTCATGGTGAGTGTTTGTTATTTTATGATTATTATGAAATAGATATTTGTTCGTCATGTCAGGGGGCAAGAAGAGAAGGGTTATAGAGTGGAAGTTGAATTAATATTTGTTCTTCACTTAATCCATTGTTGCTTTCGACTTTTTTTGTTCACCTCCCACCTCAAGACCAAAATTTTGAAACCCATGGATTTGGAGAAATATTACTCTTAATATTATATTTTAGAATATTAATATTACTCGTATCATATTTTGGAGGGAAAGTGTGGTATTAAAAAACAATCTTTCCAACCTCTCGATTTTATTGCTGCAACAGGAATTGAGAAGATTAGACAGGTTGCTTCCATGTACAACTCTTAATATCTTCTATTATGTAAGTATCAGCTCGTACATCCCGGTTGTATTGTTGTGTCTAGAATGAGAAAATCCAACTAATTCAACCAACTCTTATGCACCAAGTTCTTTGACATAATTTCTGAATATATCCTTTGGTTTTATAGAAAATTTTTCTAAAAGTAAGGGCATACCAACTATTTGAAGGGTGTTTAAGCAGCTGAATTTACCTTTTGAAGGTCATATTTCAATTTCTGAAGAAACAGGGGCCATCAATAGAGCTAAACAACCTTGGAAGATCCTACCTTCATGTCATAAAATGAGCACACCAAAGCCATCGTACAAACAACTAGTATGCTTTATATTTGTCCATCTTTGTCGTATTTGTTTATGATATATAAATTGGGGATCAACATTTGTGATTGTGTTGAATTTTTTCATACTTACAACTTATTCCTTTACTCCAGCAAGATGAAGAAGTGCAATTGTACAGAGAAGTTTGCTGGAAGTCAGGCTGAAAGGATTGTGAGGGCAGAAGCTAAAGCATCCTGATGCCGATGCCCTCTATGTGGAAGAAATAGATGTAGATGATTTAATTTTTTTGTTTTTAGAATGTAATTCTTGTAAGCATTGAGTAATATTTTAATTTTGAGTTTGCAATATTTAGTTAAATTTCATATATGTAATATAAATTTGATGTAAAATTAATTTAATGAAAATATTTTTTTTCTCAAAATTTAGACAAAAGGTGACGGGTTTAAGGTGACGGTATTTTATGACAGTCACCTATTCCAGTGTCACCTATTTAAGTAGGTGACGTGTAAAAAAGGTCACCTATTTGAATAGGTGACGGGTTAAAAACGTTACCTATTCAAATAGGTGATGGTTTTTTATGCTCGTCACCTATTTAAATAGGTGACACTGCCATAGGTGACGGTCAAAAAACCGTCACCTATTCGAATAGGTGACGCCAAAAAAACGTCACCTATTCGCGAAATTCTTATAGTGTGAAGTTGAACGAAAAAAAGGGAAACACACTAAACAAAAGTGTAAAGCAGTTAATAAGTGTTGGAAAAGAAAATCTGCTTTCTTTACACTCCCATATTTTAAACATCTTCCTGTGAGGCACTGTTTAGATGTAATGCACATTGAAAAAAATATATGCATGAATATTGTAGGTACACTTCTTGATATCCCGGGAATAACGAAAGATGGAGTCAAAACTAGAGAGGATTTAGTATCATTGAATATTAGGAGTGAACTGGCACCAATTGTTGTTAGTAAAAAGACTTTCATTCCACCAGCATGCTATACGTTAACAAAAGTTAAAAAACGTTCTATTTTACAGTCATTGTCAAGTGTTAAAGTTCCAGAAGGTTATTCATTCAATATCTGAAACCTTGTCTCTATGAAAGACTTAAGAATAAATGGTCTTAAATCTCATGATTGTCATGTGCTTCTTCAACAACTGTTACCCATTGCAATACGTGCGATATTACCAAAGCATGTGAGGTATACCATTATAAGATTGAGCCTTTTTTTAATAGGCTATGTAGTAAGGTTCTTGATATTTCACAATTGAATGAGCTAGAAGAAGAGGTCGTGGTTACATTGTGCTTATTGGAAAAGTATTTTCCACCCTCATTTTTCACGATCATGATGCATCTTGTTGTACATCTTGTTAGAGAAGTCAAACTATGTGGGCCTATTTATTTACGCTGGATGTATCCATTTGAACGTTATATGAAAGTATTGAAAGGTTATGTTAGGAATAAGACTCGGACAGAGGGTTGTATTTGTGAAAATTACATATTAGAAGAAGCTATTGGATTTTGCTCTGAGTTTTTGTGTGGTGTAGAGCCCATTGGACTTGGTTCATATAAGCCAGGAGATAATTCAAACATGTTTGGGAGGCCGTTATCAGCTGGAAAGTGCTTTAAACCTGATCAAGATCAATTGCACTTAGCTCACTTAAATGTCTTAGAAAATACAAATGATGTTCAACCATACATCGAGTATGTATTTCATTTTTTATGTCTTTAGAATTTGTATTCTTTCAAAATATTTTGCACTTGAATTTCTGGAACAATATTCTTTTTCTAAACTCAGACAACATTTCAAAGTTTTGAAAATTCAAAATCCAAAGAAATCAAAGAATAAAAAATGGTTGCAAGAAGAACATGATCGTGTTTTTATTATATGGTTGCGTGAGAAAGTGGCACGAGAACTAGAAACATCCAACAATTAAATTTCAGAAACCTTGCGGTGGTTATCTCATAGCCCCCATCCATTTGTAACTTGTTATGAAGGTTTGACTATTAATGGGTATGGTCACAGTATGAAATATCGTGACGATCATCGTACTGTTCAAAATAGTGGAGTTATGTTAGTAGCAAAGACAATGCAAGTATCTAGTGCAAAAGATAAAAATCCTATAGTAATATATATGTCTTTTTATGGAGTTATTCAAGAAATATGGGAGTTGAATTACAATTTATTACAAATTCTAGTATTTAAGTGTGATTGGGTTGAGAATAATAGTAGTGCAAAGATTGATGAGCTTGGGTTTACATTAATTAATTTGAATCGTATAAGACAAAAGACCAATTCTTTCATTTTGGCTAGTCAGGCAAAACAAGGGTTCTATATTGAAGATCCGAGTGATAGTAATTGGTCTGTGGTGATAACACCTTCACAACGAGATTTTCAAGATCAAATTAACAGTGATGACTTTAATGATACGATATCTGAGTGTAATGGATTTCCACTAACCATGCCTAACATTGAATCATGTGATGAGATGGATGAGAACAATTGTACATATATACGCACAGATTGTGAAGGGACATGGATTGACACTTAGTAAATGAACTAAAGTGAGTAAACATAACTAGAGTGAGTAAAGCATATTTTCTTAGTATTATTATATTAATTGTTATTATTATTAATGTGCATTTAGTTTTGGTTTTTATTGCATCTAAGATATATAGGTATTGACATATGGGGGATAGCAATAGCGACAATGAGTATGAGGATGCTATATTCACTACAAAAAAACTGTCAAAATGCGACCAGAAATTTGCAACAAAAAATAAGTGGTAGTTTTCTGGTCACCACCTGGTCACTTTCTTTGAAGGTTGACTCTAAGTGACCATCTGGTCACTTTTTTTGCGACCATATTGCGACCAAAAGCAGAAGTAGTCATAAAAAATGGCGCGAAAGAAGCGACCAATTGGTCACCTAAAAAAATGACCCTCTTGTCGCATTTTTGTGACTAAAATATGCCTTGGTAGCAAAAAATGGCGCGTAATTTTGGAGGGAAAAAAGCTATCAAGTGGTCACAATTAAAAGTGACTACCTGGTTGCAATTTTTGTGACCTTTATTAAGCAGTGATAGCTTAAAATTGGAGGGAAAAAAGCTACCAAGTGGTCACAATTATAAGTGACTAAATGGTCGCAATTTTGGTGACCATTAGTGAGCAGTGGTAGCTTAAAATTTTAGCGGGAATTAAGCTACCACGTGGTCACATTAAGAAGTGACCAATGGTCGCAAATTCTGTGATTTTATGTGACCAATAATTTATAAATAATTTGGTGGGATAAAAGCTACCAAGTGGTCACCAAAAAAAGTGACCATGTGGTCGTAAATTCTGACTCGATGTGACTCTGGGCAGTGAGGAAAATGGCGGGAAATTTTGGCGGGAAAATGCGACCAGATGGTAGCAAAAATACTACCATCTGGTCGCAAATGAGCAGAGGAGTCCATTATAAACACCCCTCCACCCATTGTTTGTTAGCATTAAGAAAAAAGAAAATGAGAGAGTGGATGTATGTTCGTTTGATAGACGGGTATTTGAACAATGAGTTCGTGGCCGGGGTTGAACAGTTTGTTGAGTTCTGCATGACAACTGTCTATTATGAAAAGTATGGTGGAAAGCTACGTTGCCCGTGCATGAAATGCGACAATATGAGAATTATACCGGTTACAGAGTTGAAGGTGCATCTTTATAGTCGGGGGTTTGTGCAGAATTATTATCACTGGGTGTTTCACGAGGAAACACAGGAAATGTTTGACGCTACATTACAGGAATCGAGACGATACGAAGGTAGCAGCTCGAATGTAGAAGTTGTTGACGAAGAACGGAATGATGAACAACAGTATAGTCAGATGCAGCAAATGATACTTGATGGTGCGGGGTATGGGGGCAATGAAAATTTCCGTCAAAGTTTAAACGTAGACGAAGATGAACGGGTTGTAGAAGAGGAAATGAATCCGGAAGCACGTAAGATGGACGAGATGCTAAAGACAGCCAGCCGACCATTGTACGATGGGTGTGAGGTAAGTCAACTTGCTGCTGCTATAGAACTTTTAAATATAAAGGAGCAGTACAACATACTCGGTAGAGCATTTGATGCGATTGCATCGTGGTTTCGTCGATGCGCTCCAGAAGAAAATAATATGCCCCACAGTTTGTACGACATGAAAAAGCTAGTGGAGGGACTTGGATTACCCGTGGAGAAAATAGATTCGTGTCAAAACGGATGCATGATTTACTGGGATGTGGATGAGGACCTGCATCATTACAAATTCTATTTTCTTCCAAGATACAAATAAGGGAAACGCAGCCTGATTCCGAACGCCCGCATGTTCTATTTACTGCTGACCCCACGTCTAGAACGGTTGTATGCATCGAATGTGACAGCCTCGCACATGAGATGGCATCACGAGCATTCACAGGATGAAGGTGTTATGAGACATCCCTCAGATGTTGCGGCATGGAAGTATTTAAATAATTATCATCCGGATTTTGCACAAGATCTGAGAAACGTCAGATTGGGCTTATGCACAAATGGCTTCAACCCATTCGGGGCATCCGGGGCACAATATTCAGTTTGGCCAATCATGGTAACCCTGTATAACTTGACTCCCTCGATGTGCATGCGAGACTCAGTGATTTTTCTAACAGTGATCGTACCTGGGCCGAAAAGTCCAAAAAAAACGGGATGTGTATTTGCAACCACTTATTGCAGAGTTGAAAAGGTTGTGGATTGACGGTGTTATGACGTACGACATTTCGAAGAAACAAAATTTCTTGATGCGCGCCGCGTTAATCTGGACGATCAGTGACTTCCCTGCGTATTCAATGTTGTCAGGTATGTTCATCTTTAATTACTTTCATATACATTTTTAGTCTGTGTTTAGCTTTTGTTATTGCTCTCCTTAGTCCGTGTAGTTAATTGTGTGAACCTCAATCTCCTCCTCTTAAAGGATGAAGTACGGCGGGGACATACGCATGTCCACATTGCATGCTAGACACAGATGCATTTTATCTCAGAAACGGTCGGAAAACTTGTTGGTTTGACTGTCACTGTCGATTTTTGCCGTTGAATCACACTTTTCGTTCAAACGGCAGTGACTGGAAGAAGGGTCGAAGAGTAAGAAAATAAACCCCCCCGACCATGTATAGTGGAAGACAGATTCTTCACGGTATAGATGCTATAGGAATGCAGAAGATTACAGTGGAAGGTGCAAAGAGTGCAAACAATGCGGCTGGGAAAAACACGGGTTGGAAGAAACGGAGTATTTTTTGGGATCTACCGTATTGGGAAGATCTACTGATTAGACACAATCCTGATGTAATGCATATCGAGAAGAATTTCTTCGACAACATTTTCAATACGATTTTGAACGTTCCGGGAAAAACGAAGGACAATCTGAAGGCACGTTATGATATACGGGAGATATATGACCGTCCTGAGTTGGAGCCTGACGACAATGATAATTACGCAAAAGCATAGTACATGTTGACGACGGATGAAAAGAAAACATTATTTGAGTTGATCAAATCCATCAAATTCCCAGGACGGATACGTTTGAATTTGAGTCGGTGTATAAACGCGCATAAAAAACATATCATGTTCGGGATGAAAATCCACGATTGTCATATATTCATGCAACGATTGATGCCCGTCGCGTTCAGACCGTCCTAGAGAATAGACATTGGGAGCCGCTTGCCCAGTTGAGTGTTTTTTTCGGGGACTTGACATGTACGAGGCGACGGAAGCTACCGTCGCTTCAATGAGTTCGGGAGATCGCCGTTATTAATTGTAAGTTGGAGCGAATGTTCCCCTGGCTTTTTTGACTCCATGGAGCATCTTCTAGTGCATCTTCCATATGAGGCATTCTTAGGGGGTCCCGTACATTACACTGGATGTACCCATTTGAAAGGTAAGCACGATTATTTTGTAATGTACGCGTATAAATCGACTGATCATCGAATGTAAATTATGTTTTGTACCCACAGGTACTTACGTCGGTTGAAAAAGATGGTTGGAAATAGATCACGAGTAGAAGAATCTATCTGTAGTGCGTACCTGACGCAATAAACTACCACATTTTGTTCATACTACTTTGATCAACACATTGCAGAGCAGTTTCGACCGGCGAAACGAAACATTGTCGAAAATTTACTTGAAGGTGTTGACATAAACGACTTGCCGATTTTTACGGAACCTGGCATGACAGTTGGAAGATCAGTGCGTAGGCCTTTGATCGATTTTGAGTATCACGTAATACAGATATACGTGTTATGCAACTACGCAGAGATCGAGCCTTACATAGAGTGAGTTTGTAACTTAACATTATTTCATCGCATAAACAAACTATTTGCTAACTATTTTTGTAACATACAGATTATTTCTAAACGTATACGTTCGAATGACACGAGTTGGTCTTACTGACGCCGAGGAGGGGTCAATAATCGACAAAGAGTTTCGTTTTTGGTTCAGTGCATACGTGAGTTATTTTAAATTGTCAAAAAAACCGTGGCATTTTGTTGAAAAAATTACTATTATCCTAACATTACTATATGTGAACAATGACACAAGTTGATAATTTACAAATCGTTGAGGTAAACAAGTCTAAGCAATTGCGCACCGCTGATAGGTTTGTCCTGGCTTCACAGGCGATTCAAGTTTATTACCTGAACTATCCGATTAATAGACTAGATCTGATAGATTGGTTAGTTGTTTGTAAAGTTAAACCACGCCAGGTAGAAGAAAACTTGTTCGAGAAAGACGACCATGCAGAGGAAGTTGTTGCTTTTCAAGAAGATGAGATAAGATGTCGTGCAATCGATGATGGTCAGAATGCAAGTACTGTTCATCCTTTGAACGATGGAACGATAACATTGCATGATGATGATGATGCAAATGCTTCCACTTCTCACGCACGTGACATTGATGCTGAATTTATTCGAGACGATGAATCCGATGAAGAAACAGAAGAAGAAGAAGAAGAAGAAGAAGAAGAAGACTTTATGTGACGGACTTCTTAGAGACGATGATGAATGAGATATTTCGTTAACTTGATTATTCAATGTGTGTATGTGTTTATTAAATAAAACTATTTCTTTTAATGAATGATCAAAAAATATATATTAATATTTGCGACCACATAGTCAAATATTTGGACAGAATCATCATCATCTTAATATGCTCACTTTTAAACATCACTTTCTTTTCCTTGATTGGTTATTGGATTTCAGAAGCACTATGATCAAATATAACAACATGGAAACAAGAGTTCCCTTCATATCTAAATATCAGAAAGTAACCCAATTTAACAGAGTAAAACTCCACAAAGTAACCCAATTTTAAAATATATATATATATTAATATTTGTGACCATGTGGTCGCAATTTCACACAAAAGGTGACCACATGGTAGAAATTTAGAAGCGAAAGGCGACCAAATGGTCGCATTTTTGGAAAAATATAATTATATTTTAAAAAAAATATAAGTTAGATTACGACCATATGGTCGCAAATCAGAGCGATAAATTTAAATTTTCATGAAATTTATGGCGGTGAATTTAAAAATTACGACCATCTGGTCGCAATATTTGGCGGTGAATTTAATTATTGCGACCAGATGGTCGCAATTCTTGATGGGACTCGTGATATGACAACTGTTCTTGATGATGGTAAATGGGAGATCAAATGGTCGTTTTTTAAAAACCACACAGATTTCCTTTCCCCCGTTTCCCTTTTCCTTTTCTTTCTCTTTTTTCTTTCTTTTCTCTCTTTCCCCCGTTGTTTTTTCCCTGTTCCCATTCCCCATTCCTACTCTAAACCTAAACACCCTAAACCTCCAATCTTGGTTTCTATTACGAGGTTAGTTTCGTATACGTTTTAAGTTAGTTTTTAGTTAGTTTTAGTTTAAGTTTATGTTTAAATTTAATTAGTTTAGTTTAATGTTGTTAATTTCATTAATTTTAGTTTGATTAATGTAATTTAGTTTAATTAAGTACTTATTTTACTTAAGGTTAATTAATCTAATTTCGTTTAGTTTAATTAATTGATACATTTTAGTTCAATTAATCTAATTTTAATTTAGTTTAATTTAATTAATTAGTTTAGTTAAGTTTAGTTTTTATTAATTAATGTTAGTTAAATTTAATTAATGTTAGTTAAATTTAATTAAATTTAGTTTAATTTAATCTAATAGTTGAAATCTTCATTACTTAGTTTACTTTAATTAATTACTTAGTTTAGTTTATTTTAGTTTTAATTAATTAATGGTAGTTTAATTTAATTAATTTTAGTTCAATTAATCTAATTTAGTTTAATTCTTCATTACTTAATTTACTTTAATTTAATTAATTTTAGTTTAATTCTTCACTACTTAGTTTACTTTAATTACTTCATTTTAGTTCAATTAATCTAATTTTAATTTACTTTAATTCAAATTAATTAATTAGTTTATTTTAAATTATTTACTTAATTTATGTTAGTTTAATTTACATTATTTAATCAATTTAATTTGGATTATTTCATTAATTAATTAATTTAATTTATTTCAATATTTTAATTACATAATTAGTATTAAATTAGTTTAGTTTGGTTGTAGGATTATGACGGGCAGATGACATCCTCCCCAGTCAGACGAGCCTGACCACGCGGGTGACGAGGCGTCTCAGCCGCCTACTGTCGCTGCCCCTGATGCGGACCTGACTATAGAGAAGTTGGAGATCCTCTTCGATTACGAGGCGGGACTTGCTGCCATGCTCGATGATGCGTCCCTGAGACCCGGTCTGCGACACCACGACTATCGCAGGACTCCCTTGCCCACGACTCCCGGCTTAACATCGAGTGCATTAGGGTATGAGTCCAGGTCTGCGTCCGGCTGCATCAAGGTCGGATCAGGTGGCCCCTCCACTTCATGCACGCAGTGTCTCGGGTCGTGGACCTACCCTCTGGATTGAAGGGATACGTAAGTAATTTTGTTTATTGTTTTAATTACTTAATTTTTAAACCTTTAAACTTTTTTCAAAGTGTTTTTTTTTTCCGTTAACTAATAGTTTCTAATAGCACAATAATTTTTATGTTTTTGCAGAAATCTACCGATACAACCGTTTCAAAAACGGTTTCGCGAGGTCCTCCAGATCATGCCTCTACCCAAGCCGACCGCCTGGCGGAAGATTTCGACGACGGAGAAACGTCGGATGTACGACAATTGGAAGGTAAAAAACATTATTTATTTTTATAATTAGTTAATTTTGAAATTTATAGAAATAAATTTATTACTTTAACAATTTTTTTATTTCAATTTTTTCAGGGCAAGTTTCCTGTTATCGATCCCGATATCACGGACGGTAGATTATTCCCCCTATGGGACAGTCACGTTCGGGATCGATTCAAGGACCTCATGTACCGTGCGCGCAGAAAGCAAGGTGCAAACCTCCCCGTGTGGATGAGCCCGGAGGACCACGAGCGGCTTATCGCGAGCTTGATCACTCCTGAGGTCAAGGCAGTGTCAAGCAGAATAAGGCCAACCGCGCGAAGAATCCCACCAAACACACAGCGAGGGCCCGGACCCACGACGAGCACCATCGTCGATTGGTAAGTTTTTTTTTTGTCATTTTCTTACGTACTTTTTTCTCGTTTTCTTTTTTCAATTAGTTATTAATTTATTATGTTTTATTCTTCAATCTTTAATATTTTTAGGAAGCGAAGCACGGGCGCCCCGTCCCGCCCGATGAGCTGCACCGTGTTCTTCACACGAAGAAGGATGGGACGTTCGTCGATGATAAGTCGAAAGCAGTTCAGGTATTTAATAATTTTTTCAATTATTATTTTTCTTCAAAATTTTTCCTAACTTATATATTGACTATTTTATTTTCTGAATTTTAAATGTTTAGGAACGTTTCACGGAGTCCTTGAGTCAGCGGTTGCCCACACCAGACTCGCAACCAACTCAGGAGGACCGTAGAGAGGTGTTCTTGGAGGCTGCTGGAGGGGTTCGGCCTGATGGATCAGTTCCTGGGCTCGGCTCGTACGGGCGATGCCTTTACGCAGATGTGCCCCGGCCTCAGCGGAGCAGAGTGAGCACTAGCTCCGACCCTTCTCCGGTTGAGCAGCAGCTGCGCGCGGACATGGACGCTATGCGCGAGGACTTCGTTTCTCGAGTCGCTGCGATTGAGGCGGACATGCAGGCACGGGTCGAGGCCCAGGTCGCAGCAGCTTTGGCCGCGTACTTTAGATCCCTAGGCGGCGGCCATTCATCATCGATGCCTCCTCCGCGACCCCACGCCCCTCCGCAGTAGTTCTAGGATGCTTTGTCTGTATAAAACGTTTTTTGAATATTTGATATATATATATTTTTTATTTTAATTACCATTTTTTGTTATTAAATTTTAATATTAATTAAATAATTAATTAACTAATTATTGAAATTAAAATTTTTTTTTAAAAAAAAATTCTTAAATGCGACCATATGGTCGCATTTTATTTCAAGAAAACGACCATCTGGTTGTATTTTGACAGAGTCCAAAAGTGACCATTTGGTCACATAAAATACGACCATTTGGTCACTTTTTTATGTGACCAATTGGTCACTTATCTTCAACATAAATTACGACCAGATGGTCACTTTTTAGGCGACCATCTGGTCGTATTTTGACTGTGTCCAAAAGTGACCATTTGGTCACATAAAATACGACCATTTGGTCACTTTTTTATGTGACCAATTGGTCCTTTATCTTCAACATAAATTACGACCAGATGGTCACTTTTTAAGCGACCATCTGGTCGTTTTTTCAAAAGGTTGACTTTTTTGTGACCAAACGTTTCTGGTCGTATATTTGTGACTATCTAGTCGCACAAATTCTGGACCGACCAACTTTTTGGCCACCACTATTTTTGTCGCTTTTTTGGTCGCATTATACCCTAAAAACGACCATTTGGTCACAATTTTATGGTCGCAAATTGACTTTTTTTTTGTAGTGTATACTCTCAGCTTCCCAATAGATTTACGAGCAGTTGGGCTTGGATTCTGAGAAGAAAAGAAAAAAAAGAGATGAAAGTATTCAAAAGAAAACAAACTCCTATGTGGGAACAGATTCTAGCATGGAGGAGGGGAAAAAAGAGAAAAAATTGTGGATCCTCTAAGAATGTTGAAGAATCTAGTTTGGAGAAGGGGAAAAAAAAGAGAAAAGGACGTGGACCTGCAACTTTATATCATATCATGATAATCAAGCGTGAAGATAGATTGGTTGTGAAATATAATTGTTACGGTCAACGATTTGGTAAGAATTCTGCAAGTTTGAGTAGTTATATCAATCTACTTGTTCATTACCACATTCCTATCAAATATGCATCTTGGAAACACGTACCTACTGAATTGAAATAAAAGATTTTGTATATTATTGAGGTAACATGTATAGTCTAAATATTAAATTGATTATTTAATTTATTATGTCCATTTGACATAATCATGCCTAATACATTAATACCTATGGTGTAGGTTGCATTTGTTATTGATGTTAGGTCAAAGCAAGCGTTGTTAACAACGGCTTGTGCAGCTTTCAAAAATTTCAAAAATATATTGACAACATTGCACATCCTTCCGTTTAAGGATAATACTGCTTACCTTACAAATCATCCTAAGATGTACTCACATATAGACAAGCGGTATTGGCAGGACTTTGTGAAATATAGGTTGAGTGATGAGTTTCAGGTGAGTAAGTTAGTAATCTTTGTTAACTTTTGGTATTAAAATAAGTTTTTTAATTTACTTTTAAATTTTTTATATAGAAAATCAGGAAGATTCAACAAGAACGACGTGCGAAGAATAAATATAACCATCATCTCTCACGATGGGGTTATTCTGATTTGCTTGAATCATTGGTAAGTACAAGTTTTAACCCATTTAGAGTAATTCAGTTCAGTTTATGTCATATATGTGTTTATAATAATTATTTTTACTATTGTTTTTAGATTGCAATGTCATCTATTAAAGATAATTCAGAATGTGAAGTTTTATGGAAAGCTGCTCGGCGAAATAAGAAGGTGGAATTTGATGCAGAGACTAAAAAGATGGTGGAAGTCATTGTAAGTTTGATTACAATGTTATATTGTCTTGAGAGATGCTATTATAGCATATATAATAATTTGATTTATATTATGTCTAAGCATGATATTTTCAAGAATACAAAGAACAAAAAGAGGCGTACGATTGATGACGTGTTGGCTAGGGCTTTGGGATCCAAAGAATCATCTGGCAAGGTTAGAGCAGTAGGTGCCTTCATCACACAAACTGCTTATTTTCATCCTCCATCACACATTTCTAAACAAGAAAAGTCGAAAGATGAAGATGTCGATGAAGAGAAAGACATGTTGTATCAAAAGATTCGAGAGTTGAAAGAACTAGTTCGTCGGAAACAGTTTGCATCCATTTCTTACCATGCAAGTTGTAGGAAGAATGAAGTTTCTGAATATGAAGAAAATTTTGAATTTGTTGAAGATCATACGGTAACTACTTTAGTCTTTAAATGCTATGAAAATCTATAATATGTATCCTAATGATATTTAAAAAAAATATTTATAGGTCACAACCAAAGAACGTAAAAGGAAAAAGAAGGTTACCCCGTCATCAAATGTCTCAAAGAAGGTTCCCACATCACCTAAGTTTTCAAAAAAGGTTCCCACATCACCGCCGAAGTTGTCAAAAAAGGTTCCCACATCACCACCGAAGTTGTCAAAGAAGGTTTGCACGACACCCAAAGCACCAAAGAAGGTTCCAACATCACCGAAGATCTCTAAAAAGATTTCCATGTCACCGAATGTATCAAAGAAGGTTACCACATCACCGAAGGTTGCCACATCACCAAAGGTCTTGAAGAATGTTTAAATAATTTTTTAGTTGCATTGTCTTTTTAAGAGATGTATAAACTTTATTACCTTTATTATTTGGTAGGGAATGAAGACGAGTATAGACAACATGTGAAAGGAAGCAATGGTGTTGATGAATCGAAGCTACCGATAGCTCTGAGGTTTATATGGAGACATGCTAATTATGACATGAAAACAATTGGCAGTGTTGCATTCAATTTAGCAGAAGAGATATTTGGGGTAGATCGAACGTTTTATGTGCTACAAGAAGACATTATCCATATATGTAGCATGGTGGATCTTGCGACCTCAGTAACATAGCATAAATAGGGTGAGTGATTTTTTTTTTTATATAAGCAGTTGCAATTTTAGATGAGTATAGTGATTCAAATTTTAGAAGATCCCAAGTTTCCTCTTGGTATATAAGTAAAATCAATACTACAATCATGTCATGTATTGGAAAATCTGCCATGGAACATTCGGTTATTATCAAGGATGCTGATAGGCCTCCAATACATTTTACTTATAGTCGCTAAAAGGCCCAGACCTAGGCCTAGTAGCAGCTGTTCGGTGGGAGGCTCAATCTGCCATTGTACTGCTCACCTCACAGCCATGCCCAGTTATTATATAGGCAGTTCACATGGGGAAATGGAAAGAAAAATGACACTAAAAATTCATACTGGTTCAGCACAATGATGGACTACGTCTAGTTGCTACTGTTAGATATTTCACTATGATGAATCAGAGGAGAATACAATATAGAAAAAAAAATTCAAGACACTTTAGTGTATTATGCACTCAAAAGCACCCAAAAAAGAAAAACTCTTTCTTTCACAATATTTTTTCACACTCTAAAACTCCTCACTGCCGCTCAACCCTCTCGGACGACCAAAAAAAAAAACGAACACCACTTCTTTATTTTTTATCCCTCAATTGAAGCACTACTCTACCACCTCACAAAAACCCAAGTCTCGGCTAATTTGATCAAATCATAAGATGCTGACCTAATCCTTTTTTGACAAACACGCTTTTCGGTGCGAGTAAAATCAATTTGGCCTAAAACCAATTGTCCACCATACGAAGATGCAACTTGAAATAAGTCATAGTGGGCTTGGGCTTTAGGTATTAGGCTATTAATTCTTTAGACAATCCAGTAAATGGCCTATTTGGGCTATTCTGTATATATTTTTGGCCCACGTACATTTTCTAATACTTTTTAGCCTATATCTAATATATATTTTTCATTATACCTTATTTACCCTTTTTTTTTTCCTTTTCTTCATCCCACGATCCCTCTCTCTCTACCCATATTCAATTCAAATCTTCCCTGATTTATAGGGTTATATTAATGATCTTTCTTTTTCCACTTTTTTTTATCTAATAATCGCATACTTTACAGCCATGTGAGGGGTTTGTCTCTTTTCTCTGGTCTCCATGTTTTCATTTTCCAATCCGTTCTTTATTTATATTTTTTTTTCATTTTCTTGATTTTTTTTATATTTGTTTTAAATGTCCCGTAATTTTTTCTTTTTTTTTTTTATTCTTTCATTTGTTCACGTTTGTTTTTGTATTTTTCATTTTTTTAGGGTTTCATGCTTTTGTTCTTCTCCATCTCCATCTGCGTTTCTTTTTCTTCTTTCAAGCAGCTTTTCGGTATCTTTTCAAAACTCATGGATTCTTGTTTTGTCTATGGGTGTTTTCTTTTCATTCTCTGGCATCTAAGTTTTGAAATCAAGATCTAATGTCGGATCTGAAATAGAAATGGAAGCGTAAACAAAAAGTGCGGGCGTTGCTGGATCTCGAATAGAGGTCACGATGCAAAACTCAGATGGTTGGCGAAAACGTACTTCCCTTATCCATCGTAGGAGACGATCTTTTTAGAAACCATGATTTAGTATAGTACATTATCGAAGCTTATACTGTACATTTTCAAATTTTTTATTCATCCAACCATGTTTTACCTCTTTTCGTGTACTGTACATAAGTCTATAATATTCCAGGGCCGGCCCTGGCACTGTGCAAGTGGTGCGACGGCACCGGGCCCCCAAAGTTTGGGGCCCCAAAATTAGGTAGAATTTTAATATTATATATGAAATGAAAGAAAAATTTACATTAAACTGCTTTGGTACATTGGCTATTGCCCTTGCCAGATTCTCTCAATTCCTGCGCCTGCCTAGGTTCGACTCCCAGGGAGTTCACTTTTTAGATCTTCTCTTCATATTATTATTATTTGGATTATAAATCACAATTTTTTTCTTCCAATTTTTAATTTTTGCATTCGTATATATTATAATAAATATGACTCAAATGATGTTAAATCAAATTAATAAAAAATGTTTATTTTGACTTGATTTAATTTTTAACATATTAATTATTATTGATCAATAATTAAAATAATCTTTTTAGTTATTGTAAATGAAAATTTTACGCCCAATAATATTTTTAACCTTAATTTATACTATTAAAAAAATTGATTTATTTCTAAAAATAAGTTTTTCCCTTATATTGCTGATTTACATACCCCAAACTTTTTTTTATAAACAATAATGAGATTATTTGAATTATAATTCTTTTTTTTTTCAAATTTATTAGTTTGAACTGCTTTTATAAATTCATTAATTAAATGTGATTATAATTTCATTAAGTAAATGTTTTTCTTTTATATAATTAGTGAATGTTAAAACAAAATATCATTTTTATAACATTCTAAAATACTTAGTTATTATTTGAAATATACTATTAGAAATTTACCATTTTTTAAATATAATGTTATAGTTCTAATTATATATGTATTTAGATAGTCGATCATCATGTTCTTGAACCTAAATCTTAGACTTGTCGGTTCCTAAAGTCAGGTTTTATTAAATGAATTAATGAAATATTATTAAAAAAAATCTCCTTTATTTTTGTGGATTATGATAAGATATTTCTAAAACCATTTATTATATTATTTAGTTGTAATAATGTTTTAATAAAAGTAAATATTTTTAAACTTTAATATTTTTGGCCCAAAATTATATTTTCGCACTGGGCCCCTATATCTTTAGGACCGGCCCTGTAATATTCTGTATAGTATATTATATTACTTTATTACACCTTCTTCGTATTGTACATAAATATATGATATTATGCAGAATATATTGTTTTCCATTGCCGTATATTTATAATATTAGATGTGGGTACAATATCACAATATATAATATACTTCAAATGAATTTTTAGAAGATTCGTCGGAAAAAAAAGGTTATCAGATTTGCAAAGATAGATTTTTTTTTTTTGGTTTTTTTTTTTTTTAAAATCTGATTTTCTCTCTTATCTTCTTTTATGGGTTTTTTAATGTTTCCTTGATTTAAACATTTTCAAATTTTAATTCTCTCTCTTCTTTCCTTCTTAATTTAGTTTAGTAAGGGTGGTTTGGTATTTTACATATTAAATAGGCTATTTTGTTTTATTTTTTTAGAATAGACCCCGAAGCTTTATTTCTTTAATTGGTGAGCTATTTACCAATATATCCCTTAATTCTGTTTTTAATGTTTTAATTGTCTTCACAATATAACATCCAACACATTAGTTGGCTTGCCGACGTTTGTGTTCTTCAATCGTCTGTTCAGGTCGTATCTCATATCCAATTCCCGTCATCGTCAACATCGCTTCTATCATTTATACAAATTTTTTTAAAATCTAATATATCTCTCTAAGTACTCTAATAAAAAATGATACCCAATAAAATTTCTAAAAATAATTTTAAATTTTGATGTGCAAAGCACCTGAGATATATATTTTATTTTATATTACATTTCGGTAATGATATTTTATTTCACAGTAGTCCCAACAAAGACAATAAATCTAACAATTGTTAAAAAAAAAAAAAAAAAAAAGCAGCCAGAGACATGGACAATAAACAAAGATTTCACAGAACGTGTGACCCGAGTCTGCGGACATGCTTTCACGCGTTTTCCCGATTCCACGGTCTGACGCTCTGTCTCAAGAACTCCCGTGCTCTTTTTTTGGATCAAGTGTCGACGTGCCCTTGGTTTATTTTTATAAGCTACTTAAATCTCACATTTACAAAGCTATTCAAAATAATTTTGCATTAATGTTGGTATTGAAGAACACTATGAAATATATAGGTTAAAATAAAACGAAAATATAATAGTTGAAGAAGAAAAGAATACTTAACTCTTTTCAATTCATCAATATTTCCCCATAAGATTACACATTCCGAACCTCCCTTTTTCTAGTTGATATAAAATCTCTAAAAAAGAAAAACTATACTAAACTTTTATTTTTATTAGATTATTTATATTTTATAAATTCATAAACTCCAATAATTTTTTTATGGGTAAAATTTAAATTAAAACCCTAACACTCTTAGATCGTTTCCTTAATTTTTTTTTTTACACAAATGCCCACTATATTAAAGTTATAATTAAAAAAAATTATAAATGTATCAATATTTTTTAAAAAAAGTAAGTTTATCAAATGAATAATTACTATGATTAATAAAAGGGCAAACGGCAAAATACACCTATGTGGTTTTCGTCAAATTCAAATACACATTCTGTAGTTTAAAATTGAATATTTATATATCTATAGGTTCAAAATTGTGCAAATTGGTCCCTCCCAATAATTTTAAAAATGAATATTTATACATCCATATAGCTATTCCATTAATTTTCTTTTAGCCATAAGTTTTTTCGTTTGAACTCCAATTTGAATGATTCAAAATGTTCTGGAATCTTTGTTTCGAGCTCTACATTATAGTCACAAAAAACTTTTAAATGACCACTATAAAAACCGTTCATTAGTTCAACCCGATTTAATATTTTGATGATGATAACCCTTTTATATAATGATGATTTCAAAGTTTTTAAGTGACTATAATGTAGAGCTCAAAACAAGGATTACAGAACATCTTCAATCATTCAAATCAAAGTTCAAACGAAAAAGTTGTGGCCAAAAGAAAATTAACCGCGAGTAGGGGAGGGGTCAATTTGCACCATTTTGAAACTATAAGAGTATGAATATTCATTTTTAAACTACAAACTATGTTTTTACATTTGACCAAAACCACATGAGTGTTTTCTATATTTTGCCTTTAATAAAATGAACGACTAGATAAATTATGATTTATGTAAATCAATTATAATAATTAAAAAAAAAATTGAACTAATTATAACCATGATAAAAGTCAATCCCAGGATTAAGGAGTTTTTAAAAAGATTATATTTAACTTCAGAATATACATATTTATGCTTACAAATAGTTCAGAAAACCAAGCTCACAAACTCAAATTTCCCTAAAAACAAATTACACCAAATAAATATAAATATTTCTTATTATAATCAAACTGTTCTTAATTAATTTCTTTCAATCTTCACGGACGAACGAAACGTGCAATCAAGTTATTTCGGAGGCCATATTATAAGGGAACACGAACACCAACAATTTCTCCTAAAAGAAAAGGAGAAGTTTTGCATGTGGTTAATTTAAAATTATCAAAATAATTGTTTAAGCAAGACTATAAAATTGGACTTTTCCATGGGTCTTATCATCATCTGTTCATCAATTGAAAGCTGAGTTATCACAGAAATAGCTAATTATCAGATGGCTCGGAGTCGGGGAAGGGGCAGTGCATTCGCTTATATAGTCGCCATTGGGTTCCTTTGCGTTCTGCTTCAGTTCGAATATGGCGACGCCGCTACTTTTGTCGTCGGCGACTCAAAAGGATGGAATTTCAATGTCAATAGTTGGCCCAGTGGCAAAGTTTTTAGAGATGGCGATGTGCTCAGTAAGCTCTTTCATTTTTCATTATAATTCATTACAGAAATTGCATAGGTTTTAGAAATATATTTCTATTATTTTTTGTTTTTTTATTTTTAAATAATTTTATTGAAATCAAAGTAATAAATTTGTAAAAGTAGTGATAGATTATCAAAAGTAAAATAATAATTAATTTGTAATAAAATTATAGTTTTATTTATTAAAAACACATTTAGATGACAATTATTAAGGTTAAAAAGAAAATTTTATTGGGTGGCAGATTTTGATGTAAAATTTATAAAAATAACAACTCTAAAATTTATTTGCAAGTATAGCGTTTTTACTATTTTAATCAGTGATTAACCGTGATTAATGTATGTATCAATGATTAATTTAGTGTAAAAATATGTAATTCAATGTTATCATTGATTCACATATCAAAATTTGCTATATTTATGAATAGTTTTTGGAATTATTATTTTTACAAAATTTATTTTAAAAAATTTGCTATATTTACAACTACCAAAAAGAAAAGTTTAATTAGAAAATGTTAAAAGTCAAGTGTAATTTTGTGATATAGTAGCAATATGCAATATATTATTTTGATGAGAATTATTAACTTATTAAAATCAAAGTAGTAAATTAGTAAAATTAAGCCAAAGTATTAATTAACTTGTTATAGAAGGATAGTTTTATTTCTTCAAAACTTATTTAGAAAACAATTATTAAATTTAAAACTATGGCCTCCTTTACTAATCCGAAATGGGAATGAAGGAATAAGAATAAGCTTTTTCATTCACATTGATGTTGTTTACCAAATAATGAAAGAAGAATCAATATATGGGACCCACATCAAAATCAGGAATCAATCTTATTCTCTTTCCTTATTACATGGGATCACATCTATTTATTAATGGGGCTTTTGCGAAAATAGCAAAAATAGATCCAATATTTATAAAAATAGCAGTAAAAAAATATATTTGCAAAAATAGCAGAAAAATTAAATTCACACCTAAAATATTACAAAATTACCACTAGTAATCAGTGATATCTTCCCAAGTAATCACTTACTAGTAATCACTGATTTACTGATATCCTGATTTTTGTGCAGGAATCATTGATTAACTAATAGTAATCACTGATTATTTTATAAGTTATCACTGATATCTCTGATCACATAAATGAGGGTTTTTAAAAATCTGTTATATTTGCAAATACTTTTTAAAACTGCTATATTTATAAATATTGCTAAAAATTCTGTTACCCAAT
Source organism: Gynostemma pentaphyllum (assembly GCA_028015215.1). Taxonomy (NCBI): domain Eukaryota; kingdom Viridiplantae; phylum Streptophyta; class Magnoliopsida; order Cucurbitales; family Cucurbitaceae; genus Gynostemma; species Gynostemma pentaphyllum. The sequence goes on along the minus strand of CM051353.1, from coordinate 36,048,241 downwards.
GAAATTTCCCTTTTTTAATTATCTTCACAATTATCTCTATTCAACTTTATATTTTCATCCCTTCTTTATCTTCCCTATAACTATTCATTAAATAATTGTTAATTTTAATTTAATTGATAATTAGTTTACTGGTCATTTATTTAATTTTAATTATTCATAAATTATTATTTTCATATAAATTACTAGAATAAAATTTATTACTATTAAATTAAATATAATAAATTAAATTTTATAAACTATTTTTTTAAGTTAATGTATTTTTAATTGCTTAGAGAATGAAATGGGTAATCTAGTAATTATAATATGTCTAATTCTTATTCCTTAGTGCAAGTAAGCAATATAAGAGGAATATGATTTCGCTTCCCAAAAAATGAAGTAAAGAACATCAATGGAATGTCTTTTCGATTCCAATTGATTTCATTCCGATTGATTTTTATTATGATTCTTTATCTTTCTGATTCCTTGTAGATAAACGGTGCGTAAATTCTAAATTTTAAAAATGTTAAATGTTAATTGTAATTTTAAATTTTATAATTTATTAAGATATAGAAGTAAACCGATGTGGAAAATATAAAACAAAAATATTGAATAAGAAACAGGTTATTATCTCATGTTATTCGATAACTTAAAATTCTATTTTGATTGGATCTGAAATGTCTCCGTATGATTTTAAAAATAATATGAATCATAAATAATTCTATACCAAAATTATTCTTAGAAGGAAAGGACATGAAGAAGTTATATATATATTTTTTAATTAATTGATAAATAAAATTTATGGGTGATGTTCAGAATTCAATTATGACCCAACAAATCATAACGTGGCGGTGGTGGACGAGGTTGGTTACAACAGCTGCAAAACTCCGACAGGAGCAACAGTGTTAAGATCAGGAAGCGACCAAATAACGATTTCAAGGGGGCCTAACTTCTTCTTATGCAACTTTCCAGGGCACTGCGAGGCCGGGATGAAGATTGCCATCCATGCCCATTGATTGGTTTCACAACTCAATATCTGTTTGGGATAATTTTAAAAGTATTTAAAGAGCTTTTTTAAATAAACGAAATGTTTTGATAACTATTTAAAATATACTTATAAAAACTTTTAAAAGTTATCTTAAACTGACCTTTTAAATTTATGTTTTGATTTTATCATTATTTACATCCTTTAAGTTTTTTAAATTATAAAAACACCCTCTATTTTACCTTTAAGAATGATTTAAACAATCGTCTACTTTCTGAATTATGCAAATAAGTAATTATGTCTTTTTACTAAAATATTGAGAGCTTTTAAGCAATGTTTGGTGGAATCCACTAAATTATATGTTCGATAAATTGAATTAATCTTTGTCTCTATCTATTTACAGTATATAGACGATTCAAAAGTTTCATTTTCTCACACTTGCTTTCTATACAATTCCTTTATTTTACTTTACTTCCATATTTCTTAGTGTTATGGGCTAACGAGTTTTTCAAAAACGACATTTTAAGAATTTAAAATTTCAAAAATAGTGAAAGTTTTAAAATTCTAAAAAACGATATTTATCATACTGAGGGGAGATTGGTCTAATTTTAGAGTGAGATTGGTGGAGTACAAGTATGAGAAATGTCAGTTTTAAAATATTTTAAAAATTTTGATATTTCAGAAACTAAATATGTAAAGACCCAACTCCATTAAAATCCTTTAAAATAAAAAGACCCAGCGGAAGACTAAATTTTAATGAAAAATCGGCATGGTGCCGTTTAAAACTGGGACTATGCCAAAATCTATTTACAAAACAGATAAAGTGATAAAAACATGGAAATTGCGCATTTTCTTTTTTAAATTAAATATTAAAGTAAACATAATCCATAAAGAACAATCCAAAGGCTCCCAAGAACCTAGAAAAACAAATTTTGAAAGAAAATGACTAAAGAGAAGTAAGAGAGAATGTTTAATTTCATGCATTCCTATAATACCAAAAAGAAAACTAAATCTAAGCCCATAATCCATCAGCCATCACTCGTCAGCCAAGCGGCACTACCTCCCCTATCACATCCTCTACCACGTGGAGTACCTGAAAAGTAAAAGTGTAACAATATCATCATAAAAATGCTAGTGAGAATAAAATGAAGGCAAGTAGTCCTATGGATCAAATTGCATATCGAAAATTGTGTCCAAAGTCCCAACTTACTCTTTACTAACCATTCTATACTCCCGATTCAAAAATAGCATGCCACCAAGTATAAACCAAGCCCCAAATACTCATGGAACCATAATTAGTATCACATTCACAATATTACACTTGAAACAAGAAATAAGAATAACTTTTCCATTTCTATAACAAACATTACAAAAACAAAGGTTACTCAAATCAAGAACTCGAAATATCCACCGATCTCCTCATATAATAACTCTCATAGCCTATTTGGATCTATGAATTCATTATATCCCAAGATCACATCACATAAATCCCGATCTCCTCATATAATAACACACATAGCCTGTTTCATTTATGAATCCATTATATTTCAAGATCGCATCATACAAATCCCGATCTTCTCATATAATAACACAAGTAGCTTATTTCATCTATGAATCCATTATATCCCAAGATTGCATCACACAAATCCCGATCTCCTTATATAATAACACCCATAGCATGTTTCATCTATGAATCCATTATATCCCACGATCGTATCACATGAATCCTGATCTCCTCATATAATAACACCCATAATGTGTTTCATCTATGGATCCATTATATCCCAAGATCGTATCACATATCGTCACAACTTACTTTTTCAATAACCAAAATGTCACCATTACCAACCATAATATCCACAAATCGTACATAAGCAACAAGTACAATAAAACAAAATCGGTTCACTACCATTACCCAACTAACAAAGATTACACCAAACCAAGTAAGCAAAGTAACGAGACTAAACACTACGATAATTCTAAAAGGAAAAAGAAGACCTTGAATTACTTCAATCTCCTAAGAATAAATTTTTTATGTAACATTGAAACAAAACTACTCAACACTATTCATTCCAATATTCTTCCAAAATTAGCACAACCTTGCAAGACTTCTAATTAATACTAAAACTCACTAAAACACTCACAACCCATAACTAAAACTCTAATTACCCGGTAAAACATAAATAGTTCAAATCTCACTCCCAAAATTCAAGTCACCATCCAAACAAATTATAAAATTAACAACCAGTGGAAACCGCTTACCTTCGATCAAACAACATCGTCATGCAACCCGAAATATAAAACTGTGAACCCAAATTTTAAACTCACCTTAGAAAAGTAGACAAAGTTCTAAGGCTGAAGGATCGATCAAGCGAAACGGTTACCAACACCTACAATTAATATATCTAAAATGCATTAATCTAACCAAACAAGAAAACAACCAACACGTACACAAATTACAAGACAAAATAACTCGGGAAAGGGGAAGATAGACTCACAGCCTAAGAGGTGTTTTGGGACAAGAGAATTTTTTGGCTTTTTGGGCAATTTAGGAGCATTCTGGGTTTGTTCTATGTACTTTTTTGGTTGTATTTAACAAAGGGTAAACTTATTTAGGACTTTGCAACATGATTTTTCCCCCCAAACTCAAATTAAACACAAAACAAACACGTTGGAAATCACAAGTAGCAGCCCACGGTTTTTTTGGAAGAAATTGGTGATGGTTTGCTTGATTTTGGTCTAAAGTTTGAGGAGAAACAACAAGAAACTTCTAAATGAAATTCTAACCACGAAATCTTCAAGTTTCATGATGCAAATTGAGGATTTCATCTTAAACATCCATTTAAGATAAAAAAAAACTATGAAAAAATATTCAAAACTTACTTTCTAGGGTTTTCTTTGGAGAAGGAGAGTCGTCTCAAGAGTAGGATGAAAAGAAAGCTACCAGCGAGAGCTTTCCAATGCACTAAGAAATGATGAAATCCGTCGAGGAACGAAGAGAACCTGACCTTAGGAGATCTTGAGAGGGGGCGTCGGCCATTGGGGTATTTGGGAGAGGTTTTTGGAGCTTTTCTTTCTTTGATTAAAGTGAAGGAGATGAAGTGGTGGTCTAAATTTTGAAGAGGAGAAAATAATTGTAAAGGGGTCCATACCTTTCCTTATTTCATTTAAAATATACCCCACAACATAAAGGAACACTATTTACTTCTACAAATTACTAAGTGCAAACATTCTAGCTAAAAAGGTGATTAATGATTATTATTTGGCCCGTTAATAATCATTAATACGCCTAGTTCTAAATTAAATTTTTAATGGAAAAAAAAGTTACTAAAGAAATAAACTTCTAAATTCTAATTAATAACTTAAAATTAAATTTAAATACTTTAATTAAATAAATAAATAATTTACCTTGAACAAAATAAAAGGACGTTACAGTCTACCCTCCTTAAAAGACTTTTCGTCCCAGAAAGGTAAGTTTGCTAGGTGAGTAAGTGATGGTACATAACCTGAATCTCATCCCCGCGCTCCCAAGTGACCTCCTCCGACACTTGGTTACTCGTCAAGACTTTGACGAAGTTGATTGTCTTGTTTCTCAACACCTTTTGTTCCGATGCCAAGATCTTCACCAGTGTCTCCTAAAATTAGCATCAAGTACTAAGGGCTCCAAATCAATCACATGGGATGGACCCACCACGCATTTTTGAAGCATTGAAACATGGAAAACATTATGGACGACTGACAAATAAGGTGGTAAAGCTAGGCAATAAGCCACCGCCCCAACTCAATCAAGAATCTCAAAAGGTCTGACAACCCTAAGGCTCAACATGCTCTTCTTCCCAAATCTCACAAGAACACGTGATTCTCAACTACAACCTCAAGCGAACTACGCCGCTCAACTCATGCATATCTTTCTATATTCATTAATCACAACTCTTAAACATAAATGGTCGGACGTTGCCAAAATATATATTTTGGCAACGTCCGACCATAATTATCCTAATACATAATTATCCCCCCACTACAGAAGTCGTTTCTCAAATACATAATTATCCTAATAAAGTAATCTCGTAGAGTCATTTGAAATTATCAATCTCGCAACCCGTCATTCTGACAGAAACAATCGGGGTCCCATTTTCACAAAAATCCAAGCGCTCCACAACTATTACAAGGACAATGGTTTAATATTTGAAACTTGTCATCCAGCTCCCAATCCTTCATAGAAATTACACTCATAAAATGAGCTCACATCTATCACCACAGACCTGAAATAACGTACGTTTGAAAGACTCAAGAGGTATTCCCAAACACAGACATCTCATAACATCAAGTAGTTCGACAACGGCGACGACAAAGCCAACCGATAAACCATCAATTGCTTCCTATCCAAAATTCCAAATGGTCAAATAATCATACGCTATGCATGCTCTTCTATCCATACTTCAAAAATCAATTTTTGAAACTACTATCAATAGTTCATGGTCTTGCTAACACAAACCAAAATTTTCAATGTCTAGTTTCTATATCTCTCCTTTTCCCACTCTGAGCAGTTGTCATCACTCATGAGATCAAGTTGACAGACCCACTGGTTACCCGAACTAGCTCGACTTCGGTAACTTATGCAAGGCCTCGTATGGTACTTTTTCTATAGCTGCTACTGTGAACAAGCTCCACCTGGAACACTAACTACTCCAAATTCCCACTCTAAAATGTAAGGTGGAGGCAAAATCTCAAATCTAATTAACTCGTTTGTCTGACCATCTACCTGTTAAAGAGGACCGCACTGAGGTCTTAGCTTGATGTTCATGGCAAAAGGTGAACCTAGTGAACATTTTTTAAATAGATTGGTTGTCCTTATCCGACTTTAAAGCGACCACTTACTCCATTCAACTCTCAAACCCCTTCCAATAGATCTGAGTCCAAGTTCCCACTTGAGATCTAATATCCAGCAAGGTGAAACTACTTGATCAATCCATTGACCACTATCCAAACTACACCATTAACCCTTACTGTCCTTGGCACTCACTGTCAATGTCCATGAATACGTTCTTCCATTCCCCTTCGTAAACGTCCAAATGGTGCAAGTATCTCGGTAGACTCCCTTTCAATAACTCTAACTTGTTAACACTTCCAGTACTTACTACAAGTTCGATGACTTACTTCACATCCCAGACTGACGGTTGGCCCTAGTACATATACATCCTAAAACTACCTGAAAATACATAAAAGATAGATTTGAGTTCCTCCTCTGCTTTTTCATTTCTAATGTTTTGTTGATACTTTTTCCTGATATACTTGGATATATTTTCTAAAATCCAAAGAAGATGTGTTTCAAACTTTTCTTTTGTTTGAAACTTATATGGAAAAATTGCTACAGACTTCAATAAAATCAGTTAAAACCGATTGGGGGGGGAGAGGTGAATTTAGACCATTATCTTCATTTCTTTAATCATATGGGATCATTCATGTAACGTCCTGTTATTTTACAAGGAATTTTTTTTATTTATTATTTTTTTTAATTATCATTATTTGATGTAAAGCACTTAATTTAATTTTAGAGTTTATTAATTTAAATTTTAGATTTAATTTAGAATTTATAACTTAGAATTTACAAGTTTATTTCGTTTGTAAATCGTTTTAATAGCGCTATTAGCTTAAATTTAGTTCGGGGCGTATTAATAATTATTAACAGGTCAACTAATAATTATTAATCACTTTTTTCCTAGTTTAAGAGCTTTAGGTTTTGTTTTATAAGCTAAAATCATTTAAGGGATGAGATCGTAATTTCTGATTTCCTATAAATATAAAAAACACTATTCATCTTCTTTAAAAACCCCAAAGTTGACCAATTGACGAAGAAATTCATTTTCCTTTCTCTTCTTCTTCTCCTTGCTGCGGCTATCATCTTCCATGGAGAAGTTTTTGGTTTTTCTTCAACTCTTGACAGATTTCAATGATTTTTGTTGCGTTGGATTGCTCGGGACGCGGGCTATCTATCCCACCAAACCTTGTGGCGTTTCTCGTTCTCTAAGGGAAGACCTAAAAAGTGAGTTTTCAAAACTTTTTATATGGTTTTCTTTGTTTTTGTTTCTAAATAAGTTTTGATGTTGAAATCATGTATTTCCATCAAGGAATTTGACAGCTCGGATTTTTGAAAAACACTATTCACCCGAAAACACTATTCACCCAAAAATCATACTTTTTCTAATTTTTGTTATGATTTATAAAAAAAAATTCGGTTCATGTATTGTAGGTGTCGGTTGTACGTTGACGCCTCGTTGAACCATTGGATTGTACTTTGAATTGATAAGGTGAGAATAAATAGAACTTAAAAGTAAACTTAGAAACCGAATAAGTTGAACGATTTGTAGGATCGGAAGTTGAGATTAAGATTTGAATTGAAAGGATTAAAGTAAGTGAGCTAACATGCTTAGGCTTGAAAGTTAGTTCTAATTGACTGAGAGAACTCATAGGTGCTTCGAGGGAAACGTTTAACTCTTGGAAGTTCTAAGTTTAGATTCTTTTCTGAGTTTAATAATGATTATCAGAAGTTGAAGGTTTCAAGTATAATAGGGTGAATAAGGAAACTAGATTATGGAACTTCAGATGTTTACTGAAAGCAATATAATCTTTTGATTGGAGACTTTACGATAAGTTAATAGCTCAAGTTTATCTAAAGGTCGTCTGGCTTGATTTATTTATTGTTTTCTTTTCAGAAGTTCATAATTTCTTGTTTTATGTATAATGGATAATTCGTGAATCTTCTATCCTTTATTGTTATGTTATCTCGATAACTTTGAATGATTTTATTTATGTTTACTTGCATTTGAGACCACATTCATATTTATATTGCATAATTGATTATTTGGAGGAATAATGAGGCAATGCATAGCTTGAGTGTGCATGTATTGTCTGGTATTATTCGTTTTATGTTTATGTATATGTATCATGAGGAATGCTAAAGGCTGTGTGAACTTTGCATGATCGGAGGAGATGGATAATGAGATAATGATGGAACTATGCGAGTTCACATTATCTAGTATTATCCATAATTACTATGATACATATACGAGGATACATGGGTGCATTGAACCTTGTATTCAGTGGGTGAGTTAATGAGGTAATGCTTAGCCTGCGGGAGCTTCATTACCGTCATTATTCACTAGAGGTGAGAAGATATTATTCAAAAGACTTCGTATATTTTATTTTGGAAAGCGAGATAATGAAGTATTGTTAGCCTGTGGGAGCTTCATTATTGTCATTATAAGCATTTGATGGTTATGTTGATGTAAATGTTGCATGTATTTTACATTTGTTGAGAAAGTTAATGAATTATGTTGAGACTGCGTGTGCTAACATTATCGTCATTAATCGCGAATTATCTTGTTTGAATATGTTAAGACCGAGTGAGCTTAGCATTATTTATTAAAGAAAAAGAAATGTAAACTTTTTATAGCTTGAGTTGCTATAAAGAGAAGGAATGAAACATTATGTATATCATACATTTCCATAGAGAAAAAGAATGAAATTTGATGTATAGTCGAGTGCTATAGAGAATGCAAGGGTGTGTTGAACAATGTATAAAGGGAAAATGTAAGGGTGTATTGAACCTTGTATAAGTATTATGATACATATATGAGAGAACTAGATTCTCAATTATTTGGAAGATCTTGAAATTGGAGATTGTAATACTTGATGTAAACCTTATGTATAGTATAAGGTATTAAAGAAAATGAATTAAAAATGATTTGTGTGTTATGAAACACGTCCTCCTAAATGCTTGAAAGCTAGATCCTCGATTATTTGGGAGATTTGGTATGTGAAAATGGAACACTTGATGTAAATCCCTTTGAAGTGGTTGATTGGTAAAGAGTATGTAAGTTTTACTTGGACACAAATCCGGATACGAGTTTGGAGTCTAATGTTACGTTATTTTCCGTTTATTTTCACTGGGCTTGCTTTTAGCTCATGATATTACAAACATTTTCAGGATATGCTCGTGCTCGGGGTCATAGGAGAGCAGCTGGTGCAGTCTAATCTAGTTGATGATGATGGCGGGATGGACTCTAGATACTTTTAAAGTCAATGGACTCATTTTATTTTATGTTTTGTCTTTTGAGTTGTACATTTGTATATAAGCTCATAAGAGCTTTTCATTTTAACTTTTATAACTTTGAATTCCTTTAATCTTTACAACAATAAATGCATTTCCTTGTCTTTAAAATTCTCTGATTGTGAGAAGTGTAAATAGGTTTTAAACATATCCATGCCAAAATTTTATTAAATATTAAGCCTTCTACTGCAATCTGATTTTAAATGATTTAAAAAGGAGTCGGGTCGTCACAGTTGGTATCAGAGCCTTTTTGGTTATGTAGATTACATGCGATGCATGTTTGTTTTAAGTCCACTCTCTAGTCATCATTTGAGATCAGCAGCACCAGGTATGCCTAGAACTTTTATTCTCAAGCTTTATTTCTTTAATAGTGGGAAGTTTATGAGAAGGTTATTAAACGTTATTTGTATTTGTGATATTTTACATCTTCGTAAAACCACTATGTGGTGATGTTGATTTGACCTAAGGTTGAGATCTTGGTAGGGGTGCTGAGAATGTGAATGGCCCCGTGTAGTTTGGAGGTTGTACACCTCGTTAAGCGTATTGACGTATTGTCCGTGTAAAGGAAACGAGATGCTTCGAGAAATCAATCGTTTGATTCTGTCACACAATTGCTAAGTAGTGGTGTTAGTGAATGTGTGTTGACATTTATGTGTAAAAGGGGACATGATTGTCTGGAGCCCAGTATTAAGAGATGAAACACCTGGTTGAGGTGAGTAATTGTTGATAAGTAATCAGTCTGGCTCGAGTCCAGTAACCTAGATTTAACTCGATGGACAAGCTCCTGGTTTGAGTTGAGAAAGTTGAATTATGGTAAGTGGTAAATCATTGTGATAGTATTGTCTTAAAAGGAAATTGTGTTGCCACTCAAAAGAGAAAGCTAGAACATTTCGTGATGAGTCTCAATGAGGACCATTAACGACTTTGTTAATTGGTTCATGGCCTAGTCTGGTCGCTATTACACTATGATGTATCAATCTGAATTTTAATATACTCGAGGTCGAGTTATCGAGATCCATATTGTGTAAATTGTCAAGGTTAATTAACACTAAGGTTGATTGTTGGTATTTGATTGAGATCTAGAAGGAATGTTGTTGGACCGTGATATTGGTGACTTTTATAAGGCAATGTGATGGTTTGGTGAACTTCAAATCACATTGTGTTTGACCATCTAATTGGACGGAGAATTTTAGAAACTTGTTGGTCGTAGTTTGGACCTAATGAGTCTTTTCAAGATAGACTCTAAGGTGAATCCTATGTTAGAAGGTTAGAACGTTATTGGATTCAGGTGCTTGAGAGACACCCGTTTTGCTTTGCAAGAAAGGAAACGATCTATGAAGTCGAGTTCATTCAAGTTGTGGATAGTCCAAGTTTTAAACATATCCATGCCAAAATTTTATTAAATATTAACCCTTCCGCTGCAATCTGATTTTAAAAGGAGTCGGGTCGTCACAGTATACATCAGCTCAAAATGGATTAGTAGAGAGGAAACATAGACAAATTTTTTAGCTTGGTCTTTCTCTTCTACATCAAGCTTCCATGCCCTTGTCTTTTTGGGATGATGCATTCAACACAACTGTGTTTGTAATGAATATATTGCCGACATCAGTTCTTAAAGGTAAATTTCCTTTTTCTCATCTTTTTGGTACTGACGTCGACTATTCCTTTTCTTAGAGTTTTTGGTACTTCTTGTTTTCCACTTCTCAGGCTATATTATAAACATAAATTGGATCATAGATCAACACATTGTCTTTTTTGTACATTTCTAGACATGTTGTGTTCAATGAAAATAATTTTCCATATCAATCCCTTTTTTCACCTCCTCCTGTCCATGGAACTCCCTCTAGTCCTATTCATATCCCAATAGAAAATATGCATTTACCTTCTCTTCTTGGACCTGTCATGTGATGACCCGACTCCTTTTAAATCATTTAAAAATCAGAATGCACCAGAAGCCATAGTATTTTTTTTTAAAAAGAGGGCATGGATACATTTAAAATTTGAACTATCCAAAACATTTTTATATTTTTCACAATCAGAGAAATCGTAAAGACAAGGAAATGCGCATTTATTGAAGTAAAGTTTAAAGGAGTTTCAGAATTATAAAAGTTTAAAACCAAAAAGCTCTCATGAACTTATATACAAACATTCATAAAAAAATGAAATACATAAAGTAAACATTAGTCCAAGGACTATACACTTTCTCTAGTCCATCTCGCCATCATCGTCACCAAGATCAATTAGCACCAGCTCCACTCCCACAACCTCGACCACGGTCGATACCTAAAAAATTATAATATCATGAGCGAAAGCCTAGTGAAGATAAACAAAAAATAAAGTAACATTAGACTCCAAACCCGTATCCGGATTTGTGTCCAAATAAAGCTTACATGCTCTTTACCTTTCAACCACTTAAAAAGGGTTTCACATCAAATATCCAACTTTCACTTACGAGATCTCCCAAGTAATCAAGAAACTAGCTCTCAAGCATTTAGAAGAATGTGTTTCATAACACACATATCATTCCCATTTATTTATCTTTAATGACTCCTCTGTACATAAGACTTACATTTCTTTATCTTTAATAAATCATGCTAATCTCACTCGGTCTTAACATATTCAAACAATATAACTTGTGATTAATGTCGATAATGTTAGCACACGCAGTCTCAACATTATTAATTAACTCGCTCAATATATGTAAAGTACACTCGGCCTTTACATTATTATAACCAAAATCATGCTAAGCTCACTTGGTGTTAACATATTGAAAGAACATAACTCGCGATTAATGTCGATAATGTTAGCACACGCACTCTCAATATTATTCATTAACTCACTCAATACAAGTACAATACACTAGACCTTTACATTAATATAACCAAAATCATGCTAAGCTCACTCAGTGTTAACATGCTTCAAAAAAGAAAAACACGCGATTAATGTCAACAATGCTAGCACATGAAGTCTCAACATTATTCATTAACTCACTTAACAAATGTAAAGTACATGCAACCTTTACATCAATATAACCATCAACATGCTTATAATGGCAGTATTGAAAGCTCACGCAATCTAACAAAATCTCATTATCTCGCTTTCCAGAACAAAGTACATGAAGACTTTTCAATAATATCTTCTCACCTCTAGGGAATAACGATAGGTAATGAAAGATATCACAGTTTAATGATTACCTCATTATATCACTCATCAAATGCAAGGTACACTTAGCCCTTGCATTCTCTCATACATGTATCATACTAATTATGGATAGTACTAGATAATATGAGCATGCGCATTCCAAACATTATCTCATTATCCATCCCCCCAATCATGTACAATTCACGTAGCCTTTAGCATTCCTCATGATACATATATGTAAACATAAACGAATAATACCAGACAATGCAAGCATACTTAGTCTATGCATTGTCTCATTATTCATCCTAAATACGATTGTGCAAAATAAATATAAACAAAGTCTCAAGCAAGGAGTTAAAAGTCGTTGTCCATGGAAATATCGAGCTTCAAATTTACGGATATATCGATGGATATATCGATATCGACGGATATTAGTATAAAATGATAGAAACGATGGAAACTAACATGAATACTTAGAATTGATCAATGAAACTTGAATTACTCTTTAAATAAGTCATAATTAATCATTTAAATAAGTTTTTACATTTATAAATGATATTTAACATTGAGAAAATATAAAAAATACAATAAATTGACGAGAGACGAAAATAGAATAAATTAAAAGCTTTTAAAAAATTAATGAGAAAATGAACTGAAAGTTAATAATAAATTAAATAGAGAGTGATTAAAATAAAAAGTTAAAAAAATAATAAAGAAGGGAGAGTGATCAACAATAGTTGTGTAGTAGTCCGATGGAAATGTCGATGATGTCGAAGATATTATTTATCCCTGTTTAAAAAGTCGAAGCTCAATTTTAGAGACTTATCGACGGATATATCGACAATGTCGAAGACATTTAAAACCCTGGTCTCAAGTAGGAGTAATCATAAATTTAACCATTCAAATAACCAAAGGAATCATAAACTATCATTGATGCCTATATCATTAGTTAACCTTCTTTGCATAAAACAATAAAGTACCCATATTCTCAATATTTAGAATTTTCATAAAATTTCATAACCTGCAAATCCGTAAGGTCTCATAGCAGGAAATAAAGTCAAGCCATAAGGCCTTCAGATAGTCACATGATAATATTAAATCAAGTTCATTGGCCTTCATATAATCACATGACAATATAAAAGTCAAACCAATTGGCCTTCAGATAATATCAAGTTATTAACTTAACACAAAAGTCTCATTTCCTTCTTTTAATAATCAAGCGAAGTTCCATATCCAAATTCCTTATTCACCCTATTATACTTGGAACATTCAACTTTCGATAATCATTAAGAAACGCCAAAGTGAACCTAAACTTAGAACCTCCAAGAGTTAGTCTTTTCCTTCAAAAGATCCATGAGTTCTCCCAACTAGTTTTAGAACTAACTCCTTAACCTAAACAAGTTAGTTCACTTACTTTAATCCTTTCATTTCAAATCTCATTCTCAACTTCCGATCCTACAAGTAGTTCAACTTGTTCGGTTTTTAAGTTTACATTTAAATTCTATTTATCCTCACCTTGAATGTTCGCATGACAACAAAATTCCAACAAACCGTCAAAGGAGCAATCGCACGCACAATATATCAATTGAACAACATTTTACAACTCATAACTAAGATGAGAAAAAGTGTGATTCTCAGGTGAATAGTGATTTCGGATGAATAGTGTTTTCGGTGAATAATGTTTTCAGATGAATAATGTTTTTCAAAATTCTGAGCTCAAAATCGTTAAATTTGTTGATGGAAATACATGATTTCAATATAAAAACTCATTTAGAAACAAAAACAAAGAAAAACATAGAAAAAGTTTTGAAAACTCACTTTTTAGGGCTTCCCTTAAAGAACGAGAAATGCCACTAAGCTAGGATGGATAGGTAGCCCTTGTCCTGAGAAATCGAACGTAAAAGAAATCGAGACGATCCATCGAGAAACAACAAAAACCTAAGGACTTCCCCCCTGTGACCCACAACCATGGAGAAGAAAAGGGAAAAAGGATTTTATCAAAATTTGGCTTTTTGTTTATTTTAAAGAGATGAATGAATAGTAAAAAGATATTTAAGAATTCAAGAATTATGAACTCGTCCCTCACTTACTTTTAGCTTTTTAAACTAAAGTTGAAGTACTTAAACTTGCCAAAAGGTGGTTAATAATTATTATTGGCCCGTTAATATTTATTAATACGCCCCAAACTAATTTAAGCTAATAAAGGAATTAAAAAGATTTACCAACGAAATAAACTCATAAATTCTAAGTTATAAATTTTAAACTAAATTTAATTACTTTAAATCAACAAAATAATAAAAAAGTTACCGCAAAAGTAACGGTACGTTACAGTCTACCCTCCTTAAAAGACTTTTCGTCCCCAAAAAGTGCGCTCACTAAGTGAAAAAGCGAGGGTACTTAAACTGCATCTCATCCTCACATTCCCACGAGGCCTCTTCTGACACTTGGTTTCTCCACAAAACCTTAACCAAGTGGATTGTTTTATTTCTCAACATCTTTTGTTCGAATGCAAGGATTTCAACCGATGCCTCCTCATAAGAAAAATTAGCATAAAAACCACAGGCTCATAATGAATCACGTGGGACAGATCCACCATGTATTTCTGAAGCATTGATACATGGAACAAGTTAAGAACGACCATAACGAATGTGGTAAAGCCAAACGGTAAGCTACCGCTCCAACAACATCGAGTATCTTAAAAGGGCCAATAAATCTATGGCTCAACATTCCTTTCTTCTCAAATCTCATAACACCCTTCATAGGTGCCACTTTTAAGAATACGTGATCCCCTACTACAAACTCAAGTGGACTACGCCGTTTATCGACATAACTTCTCTGTCAATTTTGGGCACCCTCAAATAGTGCCATCTTGATAGTAGCCTAGTAACTGTTATTATAAGAAAACTCCACCAAATACAACTGAAAGTCTTGACTGCCATTAGATTATAGGACATAAGCTGATACGAAAACCCCATGGACTTGATTTTAAAACCCTTAAAATTAAATAAGGACCCCAAAATAACAAACCATTGAACCCACATATGCCATTCGAAACAACCCAAGGTGTAAGTAAGGGAAAAATGATACCTTGATGATCAAAAATCAAGAAACAAGAATGACTTCTTACCCCATGATTCGAAACACTCCACAAACAACTTGATCAAGGTTGCTTGAATGCTCCTAAGCATGAAATCTAAATCAAGATTACATAATTGAGAGAGATGGCTCTCAGCCAAGGCAAGCACAATCGGCTAGTTTTCTTTAATTCATCAAATCTGCTTATTAATTGAATAATAAAGCCTTTAAATAGGCAAAACAAGTTTCCTACTCCTAATATGACTCTAATTTCGAAAATATGAGATAAATAATAGATAAGGATGACTTCATCATGACATCACCATGATGAGTCATCAAAAATAAAAACTACTCCTCCTAGAAATTTAAAAATGCCAAAATTAAAACCCTACACTACTTGGAATTTCCATTTCTACATAAAGTCTTCAATCCTTGGTGTTGAGCTTCCTTTGAATGTAAATTTGATCTTCTCCATGAATTACCATATATGGAAAGTTTTCATTTCGGGAAAGATTCCATTTCTGGAAAGTTTCCATTTCGGGAAAGTTTCCATTTCTCTTCATTTATAGCCAAGCTCTTCTTTCATGTTCCAAGTTCTTAGCTCTTGATCCTTGAGTGAAGCTAAGCTCATTCATCTCTTTTGAGGCTCCATGATTCATATCATTGTCAACGTATCCTCCTAAATTTGGTTAACCCTCTTAATCTGGCCATATGTTTAAGGATGAAAAGTTGTGCTAAAAGAAAAACCGGTACCCATGGCTGTATGAAAACTCTACCAAAACATCGAGACAGAACAAGTGTTCCAATTTGATACAATCCTCTCCGGAACACCATGAAATCTAACAATCGTTCGTAGGTACAACTGTACCCTAGTCTTAACTGGGTAGGTGATCTTTCCAAGAATAAAGTGTGCGGTCTTCGTCAAACAGTCTATAATCACCCAAATGGTATCATAACTCTTTTCCATCATCGGCAAACCACTAATAAAATCCATGGAAATCTCCTCCCATTTCCATTCAAGCACTCTCAAATGGTTAAAATAACCCGGTGGACTCTACCTCAATGCCTTGACTTGCTGACAATTCAAGTACCTAGTTACATACTCTACAATCCCATATTTCATCCTAAGCCAACAATAATACTGTCTCAGGTCCTTGTACATCTTTGTACTACCTGGATGAATAGGAAAGATAGAACTTTGAGCCTCTTCCAACAATTTTTTTTAAAAATCGATCACAAAGACACACAAAGCCTCATACGATTTATCAACGCACTCTCTGTAGAAAAGATAGATTGACTAGGCATATCTGACTCTGCTTCTCGATACTCCAGCCTGTAAGCCTTAGAAAATTGCAAATCTCAGGCATAATAGTCAGTCTAGGCCAACTACTATCTGCCTCAACCTTAGAGTAATCAACAGATACCCCTCTACTTGATATCACATGGCCTAAAAATGCCATTTCTTTTTAGCCAAAACTCACACTTTGAGAACTTGGCATACAACTTCTGATTTCGTAACATTGTCAAGAGCTTCTTCTAAAGCATAGCATGCATTCCTCAGTCTTAAAATAAATCAGAATGTCATCAATAAACACAATCATAAAATGATCAATGCCTGTGAAAACAATAAGCATAAGGTCCATAAAAGCTGCAGGCGCATTGGTCAAACTAAAAGACATAACCACAAACTCATAATGTTAATAACGCGTCCTGAAAGTAGTCTTGGGAATATCCTTATCCTGAATCCTCAACTGATGCTAACCGGATCTCAAATCTATCTTCGAAACAATAGTGGCTCCCTTCAACTGATCAAACAGATCCTCAATCCTAGGTAAAAGATATTTGTTTTTCACAGTGACTCGAGTCAATTCTCGATAATCAATACACAATCTCATTGAACCATCTTCCTTTTTCACAAACAATATGGTGCTTCCCACGGAGATGCACTAAGGCGAATAAATCCTAAGTCTAAGAGCTTCTGGAACTGACTCTTAATTAAACTCAGCTGGTGCTATATGATAAGGTGCCTCGGACGATGGAGTCGTCTCAGGAACAACCACAATTTGGAAGTCTAACTCCCACACCGGCGATAAATCAGGTAACTTATCAGGGAAAACATCAACAAAATCCCTCACAACAAGTAAAGAACTCAAGCTGGTCTCTGGTATAGACGTATCCACAACACTAGCTAAATAACCTCACACTCCATCACTCAGAAGCATTCTAGCCTCTATCATATATATTAAAGTTGGTGCTACTCGGTCATTAGACCCACAAAAACATAAACTGGTCCACACATGGACCTATAAAATCAACAACTTTCTCAGTAAAAACGATAATGGCATGATTGGCTAATAGCCAATCCATACCCGATATCACATCAAAATTAGATATAGACATAACCATCAAAGTAGCATGTGAACAACTACTCAGAATACACAGGTCATTAGTACTAATGACACTATCAACAATAATAAAATTCCCCACTAGGGTATAATCATGCATCTCAAAACTCAACAGTCCCAACTCAAGAGCATCCGAATCAACTAAGATGATATAAAAGAGTGGCTAGCTCCTGAATCAAATTGAACATAAGCCAAATTTCCCAACCTTAGCATCTTTTCTAGTAGCAAATACTCAAGTAAAATGCTGAGCAGGTAGAAGAGGTAACAAGCGGAAATCTGTACTGCTGAGCTGTAACGTCCCGTTATTCTATAGGAATTTTTTTTTATTATTTTTTTTAATTATTATTATTTGATGTAAAGCACTTAATTTAATTTTAGAGTTGATTAATTTAAATTTAAATTTAATCTAGAATTTATAACTTCGAATTTACGAGTTTATTTCGTTCGTAAATCCTTTTAAATGCTTTATAAGCTTAAATATAGTTCGGGGTGTATTAATAATTATTAACGGGCCAATTAATAATTATTAATCACCTTTTAATAAGTTTAAGTGATTTGGGTTAAGTTTTAAAAGCTAGAAGCAAAGGAAGGGCATTATCGTAATTTAGCCCTCACTTTAATTTTATATAAGTCTTATCTTCTTTTTCATTATTTGACCAAAAAGGAAAAAGACCAAAAATTTCTCTTCTTTCTCTCCTCCATGGACGACCATGGCAAGCTCTTTGAGCTCATGGGTTTTCATTAATTCTCTACCGATTTCGATGATTTCTGTTGCGTTGGATTGCTCGGAACGTGGGCTATCTATCCCACCTAACCTTGTGGAGTTTCTCGTTCTCTAAGGGAAGCCCTAAAAAGTGAGTTTTCAAAACTTTTTATATGGATTTCTTCGTTTTTGTTTATAAATGAGTTTTGAAGTTGAAATCATGTATTTCCATCAAGGAATTTGACGATTTTGAGCTCAGATTTTTGAAAAACACTACTCAACCGAAAACACTATTCATACGAAATCACTATTCACTCAAAAATCACACTTTTTCTCATATTAGATATGAGTTGTAATTTGTTGATCGATTGATGAATTGTAGGTGCGATTGCTCGTTTGTTGGTTCGTGGGAACTTTGTTGTCACCAGAGTAATCAAGGTGAGAATAAATAGATTTTAAAGTAAACTTAGAAACCGAATAAGTTGAATGATTTGTGGAATCGGAAGTTGAGATTAAGGTTTAAATCGAAAGGATTAAAGTAAGTGAGCTAATATGCTTAGGCTTGGGAGTTAGTTCTAATTGAGTGAGAGAACTCATGGATTTCTCAAGGGAAACGTTTAACTCTTGGAAGTTCTAAGTTTAGATTCGTTCCGGAGTTTAAGAATGATTATCAGAAGTTGAAGGTTTCAAGTATAATGGGGTGAATAAAGAACTTGATCATGGAACTTCGGATATTTACTGAAAGCAATAGAATCATTTGAATTGGGGACTTTGTGATAAAGTTAGTAATTCAAGTTTAACTGAAGGTCGTTTGGTTGGATTTATTTATTTTTTTCTTATCAGAAGTTCCTAATTTCTTATTTTATGTATAAAGGGTACTACGTGATCCATTTATCTTTATGCCTTTTGATTACTTTGAATTTTTATATTTATTTTACTTGTACTTAAAAGCATATTCATATCATATTGCATAATCGAAATTGGGAGGAATAATGAGGCATGCTAAAGGACTGTGAGACTTTACATTGTCTGGTATTATTCGTTTATGTTTATGTATATGTATCATGAGGAATGCTAAAGGACTGCGGGACTTTGCATGATCGAAGGAGATGGATAATGAGATAATGGTGGAACTATACGAGTTCACATTATCTAGTATTATCCATAATTACTATGATACATATATGAGGATACAGGGGTGCATTAAACCTTGTATTCGGTGGGTGAGATAATGAGGTAATGATGGGACTGCGAGACTTCATTACCTGACATTATTCACTAGAGGTGGGAAGATATTATTGATGTAAAGGTTGAATGCCCTTTACACTTGTTGAGCAAGATAATGAAGTATTGATGAGACTGCGGGACTTCAATACTATCATTATAAGCATTTGATGATTATATTGATGTAAAAGTTATATGCCCTTTACACTTGTTGAGCTAGATAATGAAGTAATTTTGAGACTGCGAGAGCTTCATTGCTGTCATTATAAGCAATTAATGGTTATATTGATGTAAAGGTTGTGTATCCTTTACACTTGTTTAGCGAGTTAATGAATAATGATTAGACTATGTATGCTAATATTATCGTCATTAATCGCAAATTGTTATTGTTAAATATGTTAAGTTCGAGTGACCTTAAAATTATTTTATTAAAAATAAAGGAATGTAAACCTTATTTTATAGCCTGGGTTTCTATAGAGAAAATAAATGAAACATTATGTATAACATACATTTCTATATAGAAAAGGAATGAAATATGATGTATAGCCGAGTGCTTTAGAAAAGAGGAACGAGATTGAATTGTATAATGAGAGAATACAATGGTGTATTGAACCTTGTTTAATTATCATGATATATATGTAAGAGAACTAGATTCTCAATAAATTGGAAGATTTTGAAATTAGAGATTAAGACTTTATGCAAACCTTATGTATAGTATAAGGTATTAAAGAAAATGAAATAAGATTACTATGTGTGTTATGAAACATGTTAATCTAATTCTTGGAAGTTAGTTCTTCAATTATATGGGAGACTTGGTAAGTGAAAGTGGAATACTTAATACAAGACCCTTTTGGTGGTTGAAAGGTAAGGGTATGTGAGTTTTACTTTGACACAAATCCGGATGCGGGTTTGGAGTCTAATGTTACTTTACTTTCTATTTATTTTCACTGGGCTTGCTTTTAGCTCATGATATTACAAACATTTTCAGGTAATGCTCGGGGTTGTGGGAGAGGAGCTGGTGCTGTCTAATCTAGTTGATGATGATGGTGAGATGAACTAGAGATACTTTTAAAGTCCAAGGACACATTTATTTCATGTTTTATCTTTTGAGTTGTATATTTGTATGTAAGCTCATAAGAGCCTTTCGTTTTAACTTTTATAACCTCGAACTCCATCAATCATTACAACAGGAATTGCAATTACTTGTCTTTTCAATTCTCTGATTGTGAAAAGTGTAAACAGGTTGTGGATAGTCCAAGTTTTAAACATATCCATGCCAAATTTTTATTAAATAACAAGTCTTCCACTGCAACATGATTTTAAATGATTTAAAATGAGTCAGGTCGTCACAGTTGGTATCAGAGCCTTTTGGTTCTGTAGACTACATGCGATGCATGTTTGTTTTCATGTTTTGTTTTAAGTCCACTCTCTATTCATCATCTGAGATCAGCAGCACCATGTATGCCTAGAACTTTTATTCTCAAGCTTTATTTCTTTAATAGTGGGAAGTTTATGAAAAGGTTATTAAATGTTAATTGTAATTGTGATATTTCACCTCCTCATAAAATCACTATGTGGTGATGTTGATTTGACCCAAGGCTGAAATCTTGGTAAGGGTGTTGAGAATGTGAATGACCCCGTGTAGTTTTGGAGGTTGTACACCTCGTTAAGCATATTGACATAATGTCAATATAAAGGAGACGAGATACTCAAAGAGATTGATCATTTGATCCTCAGCGTTTGATTAAAGTTTGACTGTCACATGATTGCTAAGTAGTGTTTCTAGTAAATGTGTGTTGACGTTTATGTGTAAAAAAGGGGATATGATTGTCTGGAGCCAAGTATTAAGAGGTGAAGCACCTGCTTGAGGTGAGTAATTGTTGATAAGTAATCGGTCTGGCTCGGGTCAGTAACCTAGATTCAACTAGATGGACAAAATCCTGGTTTGAGTTGAGAAAGTTGAATTATGGTAAGTGGTAAATCATTGTGATAGTATTGTGTTAAAAGGAAAGTGTGTTTCCACTCAAAAGAGGAAGTTAAAACTTTCTGTGATGGGTCTCAACGAGGACCATTAATGATTGTGTTAATTGGTTAATGGCCTAGTCTGGTCGCTTTTACACTATGATTTATCAATCTGAATTTGAATATACTCGAGGTCGAGTTATCGAGATCCATATTTGGTAAATTGTCAAGGTTAACTAACACTAAGGTTGAATGTTGGTATTTTATTGAGATCTAGAAGGAATGTTGTTGGACCGTGATATCAGTGACTTTTATAAGATGGTGTGATGGTTTGGTGAATTTCAATCTCATTCTGTTGACCATCTAAGTGGACGGAGAATTTGAGAAACTGTATTTCGTTGTTTGGACCTAATGAGTCTTCTCAAGTCAGACCCTAAGGTGAATCCTTTGTTGGAAGGTTAAAACGTTATTGAACTAAGGTGCTTGAGAGACACCAGTTTTGCATTGTCGGAAAAGAAACGATCTATGAAGTCGAGTTCATTCAAGATTTGAATGAGGAGGATTAAGAGTTGCCCTTATCTTGTATTTTACATCTTATGAAAAGAAGGGAAAACTAGCTACTACGGGGCAGACTTCCTCTCAGCAGAAGAAGGAAGAGGATGACGATGCTAATTGAGGGATACTGCTACAGTGGAGGCAACAACAGCAGCAGGTTCGAGGTGGAGCTCAATATGGATAGCCGAGAGTACAGGGACAGGTTCATCCTTACTGCAATAGTTGTGCCAGTTTCCATTCTAGGAGATGCACACTTCTACAAAGATGATATGCTTGCGATCAAACTAGGAATCATGCCACTTTTGTAAGGCGTATAAGACATAGCCATCACAACGTAGTAACAAGGGTCAAGATTATCAAAAAAGCTGCAGGAGGCACTGCCAGCTCAGTATGTTCTCTAGGGTAAGGGCGGAGGTCAAGGCAGGAGGTAGGGATCAAGATAGACAGGCTCTATAGTACAAATTTACGCTTGTTACCTCCTACTCAGCATCACGCTTGTTTATTTTCTACTAGAATTGATGTTGATGCTGTAGGTATGGTAGTGATGGGTACTTTGTCAGATTTGGGCCATTTGGCTTTTTTCTGTTTGATTCTAGAGCTAGCCACTCTTTTATTTTATTTTGTTATGTTGAGTGGGCAGCTCTTGAGTCGAGACTGTTGGTTTATGAGATGTGTGTTTCTACCTTAGTAGGGAAGTTTATTATTGTTGATTGTGTGATTAGTACTGATGACATCTGTATTCTCAGTAGTTATTCGCATTCTACCTTGACTGTTATGCATATGTCTAATTTTGATATGATATTAGTTATGGATTGGCTATCATCCAATCATACCATTATCGTTTGTACTGAAAAAGTTGTTGATTTTATGAGTCCATGTGGGATCAGTTTACATTTTCGTGGGTCTACACTACAAGAAGTGTTAGTATTACCGAGGCTAGAATTACCGACACTACCCATATGCGTCCGTAATGGAAGGCCATCACTGACGCAACGTTGATGATGTGTGTTAGTATAATAAACTAAAATCACTACCGACGTCGTGTCAGTAATGCTCCGGGTATTACCGACGCCACGCCGGTAATACCTTTGCGTGAGAATGCATATTGTAACGTTATTACTAACGTAGCGTCTGTAATGCTCACGCGGAGCATTACAAGCGCTCATTAAATGTACTACCGATGCCTTATATGGCGTCGGTAATGCCTATCAAAATAAAACCCCTAAACGCCTCTGCACAATCAGTCCGAGACTTCTTTTTCTTTTTATCCTCTTCTTCGCGCTAAAGAGCAGCGTCACTCGGCCAGAAAACCTCCATTTTCGGCCATGTTTTTAACCTTTTTTCTCTTTCAAAGCCGTGTGTTTTCGTTTGCGTGACGTTTAGGTGCGTTTCCATGCTTTAATTTCTTAAAATACTTAAGATTTTGAGTGATTTGGGGGTTTAGGGTTTGTTTTTTTTTTCATTTTGCAATTAAGGTTAATATTGAAGTTTTTCTTTATAATTTGTTGTGCTTTTGTAAAATATGTGATAGATTGAATAGTTTTTTCACAATTTTGAGAGAATTTCATGTGTTTGTTTTCAATTTTAGTAGTTTTTTAAACAATGTTTTTATGCTAATTTGGTTATTTGCTTTATGTTTGGTTCTAATGAAAACTTTTAGTTAATCCAATTGTTGTTTTGGAATGTATATGTGATTTGAAACTTTTAGTTAACTTTTAATAAACTTTTAGTTACCAACCCCAAAGTAAGGAATAGATCTTTTGATTTAATGGAACGTAAACTTTAACTTATTTCTCAATCCTTATTTTCTGGAGTTTCTCTAGATTGTTGATATTAATTTTTCTCACCTTTTCTGTTTTTAGAGAGTGGAGAAAGAAATCAAGGAGAAAACTTGCAATGCCCTTCTTCTCAAGGTTAACCAAATTGGATCTGTGACTAAGAGTATCGAGGCTGTAAAAATGTCGAAACGTGCTGGTTGGGGAGTTATGGCAAGCCATCACAGGTTTGAAAGTTTGACCTTTTGATTTGATAGAGATATATTTCTTTCAAATTATGTTATATTTTGCAATTTTGAAGTTCTAGTGATTAATTGAACGAAGTCTATTTTGTTGCAGTAGAGAGATAGAGGATACCTTCATTGTAATCTTTAAATCTCTAGGACTAGTCTTTGTTTATGGTTAAGTCATCTATATTTTTTGCATTTAAATTCACTTTGGCATGTAATGGTTCATTAAATGCTCATGTTAGAAATAGACTCTGTTATGAAGTGTAGAATGGTTGGTTTATATCCATACTAAACATCTTTTTTTGAATTAATCTTAGCATCTTGGAATTAGTGGATGCTGCAATTCCAGCAGATCATTTGGACCCTATCAGGAAAACAATACTCCAAGTTGAGGGGGTTAAGGTAATTGCAAATCCTTGTTATTTTTCTAAATCTCAAGGATGATTAGAAAAGGCAATATTGACTAGTGGAGGAAAAAATTGTTAGTTAAGTTAAAAGTGTGGTATTGAGTCTCAAGAGTGAAGTCATTCATATCCATGCTCTTGTTTTTTTGGTTTATTTAGTAATTCGTTTTGAAAAGAACTTTCTATAACCCTTTTGACGTTAACTTTAAATAAATTGCATTTTACTTGTGTCTCTAGGTTGTAGATGCAAAGAAAGAATGAAAGACGATCAATGCACGTGGAGAAGTCAAATACCCAATTAAGGTTTGTTTGTAACTTTTTTGGTTTATTTTTACTAATAGGCTTTTGGAAACATTGAAATATTGTTTGTTCTTTTGTAAGTTCCCCTCTAAGTTTTAAGATTTGGAATTGGCTGTATGAGATTTTCAGTGCAAATTGGAGTGTTGCCGCCAGGTAGTTTAATGATTTTTTTTGTTCCCATCAGGTCGTATCCTCTTTGAATTCCTCTTATTATTACATTTTACATAGTGGCTCTACTGTTTTCACTTGGTATGGATGAATTGTTAAAAACATGTAGTTTAATAGGGAGTTTAAAATACACAATTTTTTTAAAAAAAAATATAGCTTTACCAACGCTGCATCGATAATATACATTAGTATTACCGACATAGTATCAGTAATGTACATTGGTATTACTGACGTTGCATCGGTAATACCAATGCCTACGTAGCGTCGGTGATACCAAATTTTGGCATTACCGACCCAGAGTAGCCTACGTCCTTACCGATGCAGTGATGACGTCGGCAATAGCTATTACCGACGCAAGTATTGGTATTACCGACGCCGGTGCGCATCGGTAGTACTGACACGTCTTGTAGTGCTAGTAGCTGAGTAGCACCCACTTTGATAGCTATGTTAGAAGCTAGAGCGCTTCTAAGTGATGGAGCTTTAGGTTATATAGCTAGTGTTGTCGATACTTCTGTACCGGAGACTAGTTTGAGTTCTATGCCAGTGGTGAGGGATTTTGTTGATGTTTTCCCTGATAAGTTACCCGGTTTGCCACCGGTGAGAGAGTTAGATTTTCAGATTGAGGTTTTCTCCTGGGACAGCTCTATTGTCCAAAACACCTTATCGTATGGCATCGGCTAAGTTGAAAGAACTCTAGAGCCAGTTATAGGAGCTCTTAGATTTGGTGGTTTATACGCCCAAGTGTTTCTCCATGGGGAGCTTCGGTGTTATTCATGAAAAAAAAGGATGGCTCTATGAGATTATGCATCAACTATAGAAAGTTGAACCGTGTTACGGTGAAAAACAAGTATCCTTTGCCCAGGATAAAGGACTTGTTTGATCAGTTGAAGGGAGCCACTATATTTTTTAAGTTAGATTTGAGATCTGACTATCATTAATTGAGGATTTGGGATGAGGATATTTCCAAGACTGCTTTCAGGACGTGTTATGGACATTATGAGTTTGTAGTTATGTCTTTTGGTTTGACCAATGCGCCTACAACTTTTATGAACCTTATGCATACTGTGTTCAGGAGGTTCATCGATTATATTGTGGTTGATTTTATTGATGACATTCTGATTTATTCTAAGACCAAGGAGATGCAGGTTATGCATTTGAAGAAGGTCTTGATGGTGTTACGAAATCAGAAGTTGTATGTCAAGTTCTCAAAGTGTGAGTTTTGGCTAAAAAAAATGGCATTTTTAGGCCATATAGTAGACTTCTTTCAGGATTCGTTATGGACATTATAAGTTTGTTGTTATGTCCTTTGTCTTAACTAACGCGCCTGATGCTTTCATGGACCTTATGCTTAATGTTTTTAGAAGATTCATTGCTTCTTTTGTGATTGTGTTGATTGATGATATCTTGATTTATTCCAAGACCGAGGAGTTGCATGCTATGCATTTTGATAAGGTCTTTGATAATATTATGAAATCAGAAGTTGTATGTCAAGTTCTAAAAGTTTGAGTTTTGGCTAAAATAAATGGCATTTTGATGCCATGAGGTATCAAGTAGAGGGGTATCTATTGATTCCTCTAAGATTGAGGCAGATATTAGTTGGCCTAGATTGACTAGTGTGCCTGAGATTCGTAGTTTTCTGAGGCTTATAGGCTGGTTTTTGAGAGGCAAAGGCAGACATCCCTAGTCAATCTATCTATTCTATAGATAGTGCTTTGATAAATCGTAAGAGACTTTGTGTGCCTTTGAGATCGACTCTTTGAAAAGAATAGTTGGAGGAGGTTCACAGTTCTATCTTTTCTGTTTATCTAGGTAATACATAGATGTACAGAGACCTGAGACAACATTATTGGTGGCCGGGGATGAAACATGGGATTGCAAAGTATGTGAGTACGTGCTTGAATTGTTAGCAAGTCAAGGCCTTGAGAAAGAGTCTGCCGGGTTATTTTAACCTTTGAGAGTGCATGAATGGAAATAGGAGGAGATTTCCATGGGCTTGACCAGCGGTTTTCCGAACATGGCAAAGAGTTATGATATAATTTGGGAGATTGTAGATCATTTGACGAAGACCACACACTTTATAGCTGTAAAGATCACATACCCAATTGTACTTACAGGAGATTGTTAGATTACATGGTGTGGCAGTAAGGATTGTATCAGATCGGGACACTTGGTTTGTCTCGAAGTTTTGGTAGTTTACTTACAGCCAAGGGTACTGGCCTAGACTTTAGCGCAGCCTTTCACCTCAAGCTATTGGTTAGATCTAGAGGGTTAACCATATTTTGGAGGACATGTTCAGGGTCTGTGTTCTTGATTTTAGTGGCAGCTGGGACTCTCAATTGTACTTGGAAGAGTTTTCTTATAATAACAGTTACCAGGCTACTATCGAGATTGTTAGGAATGGTGTCCTAGAACTTGTAATTATTATTAAGAATAAATTAAATAAATAAACATAGGTTCTTTATATTATCTAGATTGATTCAATTAATGATATTAGGAATATATGGAAATATATAAATATCAAACATTCAAATAGTAAACCCTAAGTTACTCTTATGAAATCACGACTTAGTATGTGAGTCATACGAGAGGATTAAAGTCGAGATGAGTAACTTAAACGTGTCTCACAAGAAACGGATAACGTTTGGGAACCTTATCCTGGTAACACTGTTGATAGCTTCGCATTTTGTTTATAGACAAATGATCGAATCCTGATCATTCATGTGGGAGACATGAAATGGAAGTATCATATGCAATGTTGATTGTATAAGACAGGACCACGATGTTCGATCAAATTTCTCCTTAGTACCGTTTACGAGAAATGATAAAATATCAAACTAAGTTTATCAACCGTGATAGATCTCAATCCTGAGTGAAATGCGGACTCCTATTTATGGAGTTATGTTCTTTGATTCACATGGTTGAGAGCGATCTGTAAGAACACTCAATACACTCCTGTTTTGGGAACATGACTAGATAAGTAGCTGGGAACTCATTTTCACGAGATGGAATTCATAACTTTCCTATAAATTAACGGTATCAGTGCGATACCTAAACATTTTAGGAACTTTAGGAAACTCCCTTGATGTACTGATTCGAGACCTTAACAAGTGGCGCCACGACTTCTATTGATCACAGAAGTACCTTATCTCTAGTTCGACTAAAGATAAAGTTCATTGGAGAATCAGCGGGAACACAAGGATAAAGCGGTAATTACAGGGGCAAAACGGTAAATTTATCCGTCTGTAATTATGAGGGTTCCACGTGAAGGATATATCACGAGATATAAATAAAGATAAACTAAATGGACATAACTCATCTATAGTGAGGGGAGTTCAGCTATGAATCTATAGTGGAATTATTCATAGTTAGATAATAAGTAATTAACTGATTATGAGTTAATCAATTAATTGACTAATTATTAAGCCCATGATCTATAGGTCCATCGGGTTCCTATGCTAGCCCAAATATCGTAGTCGCGAAATCAAGTAGAAGAAATGGAAATTTTAAGTAAAGTGAATTACTTAAAATAGACAATATTAATTGTTTAAATATTGAGTATATTTAAATGGTAATTAATATAAACATTATTAATTGTTTAAATAATGATTTTATTTAAACAGGAAATTAATAATGAAATATTATTAATTATACATTATTAATTATTTAAATATTGAGTATATTTAAATGGTAATTAATAATTTGAAATTAATTAACAATTATTAATTGTTTAAATAATTATATTTAAACGGAAATTAATAATTAAAATTAATTAAATTAATAATAAAATATTGTCAATAATAAAATATTGTCAATTTAAATAATTAAAATTAATTAAATTAATAATAAAATATTGTCAATAAAATTATTATTAATTATTTAAATAATGAAAATTATTTAAATGGAAATTAATAATTAAATATAAATTGGATAATATTTAGTCGGGAGAAAATATTAATATTATTAATTGTTTAAATAAAATATTTTATTTAAATGGTAATTAATAAATTAATTAATTAAGTTGGACTTATTAATTTAAGAGAGAATTTCAAGCCCAATTGGATTAATGAACCCAATTGAAATTAGCCCAAAATAATTTATTAAATAAATTAGAATTATTTATTAATTATTAATGCTAAAATCGGCTATACATGATTATTTTGGAGAGATAATTGTTTGAATTATATCCTAAAATAATTACATAGATTTATTTACCCAAGATAAATAAAAATAAAGAAAATAAAATAATCTCCTATTTATCTATGGCATTTTCGAAATTGCAAGATAAAGGAAAGAGATAATCTTTTTTCTTTTTGTATTTATCTCTATAGATTAATCCTAATGTGATTAGGATTCCTATTTTTCTATAAATAGGAGGGTTGGGTCATTCTTAAATCACACAATTCAATTCCTTAGAAATTCAGAATTCTCTCTTCTTCCCTTCTCCCCCTTGGCCGAAATTCCCTATTCAAAATTGGGAAGAAAATATTTTTTCTTCTTCCCAATTTCTTCTAAAGTTCGATCCCACAATCGGGTTTCGTTTGATCGATCGGGATATAGCGTAGAAGATCCGGTGTTGCTGAGGATTTGATGCTGTAAAGAAACCTCCAACCGATTCTCCATTAATTACTCAATGTAAGTAACGGTTTTAATTTTCGAAATTTAAAGCATGAATCTACATGTTTTTTCACAAATTTCATGATATTAATAGATCCATAATTAAATGTTAATTAGTTTACTAAATCAAATTCCGCTATTTTAGTAAATCATCCCTTCAGAGATAACACTGTTTGAGGCACTTTATGGTAGAAAGTGTCATTCTCCCACTAGTGGGGATGAAGTTGGAGAGAGGAGACTTTTGGGACCCGAGTTGTTGCATATAACTGGAGAGTTAATCGCTTTGATTAGAGAGAGACTGAGGGTTGCCCAAAGTCGATAGAAAACTTATGCCGATAAGTGGCGTAATCCTCTTGAGTTTACAGTTGGGGACCATGTATTCTTTAAAGTGGCACCTATGAAGGGTGTTATGAGATTTTGGAAGAAGGGTCAGTTGAGCCGTACTTTTAGTGGCACTATCGAGATACTCGATTGAGTTCGAACAAAAGCTTACCGTTTGGCTTTACCACCTTCGTTATCGTCCGTTCCTAATGTCTCCCATATATCGATGCTTCGAAAATACTTGGCGGATCTGTCCCGCGTGATTGATTATGAGCCTGTGGTTTTGGATGTTAATTTGTCTTATTAGGAGACATCAGTTGAAATTCTTACATTTGAACAAAAGTGTTGAGAAATAAAATAATCCACATGGTTAAGGTTTTGTGGAGAAACCAAGTATCAGAAGAGACCGAGTGGAAACGTGAGGATGAGATGCAGTCTAAATACCCCTTATTTTTTCAATTAATGAGAGCACTTTTTGGGGACGAAAAAGTCTTTTAAGGAAGGAAGACTGTAATGTCCCGTTATTTTACAAGGTAATTTCATTTCATTTTATTATTTATTATTTATTTTATTTAAAACACTTAATTTAATTTTAGGGTTAATTATTTTTATTTAGAATTTATAACTTAGAATTTACGAGTTTATTTCATTGGCAATCTTTTTAATTTCTTTATTAGCTTAAATTAGTTTGAGAGGTATTAATAAGTGTTAACTGGCTAATTAATAATTATTAATTACCTTTTTGTAAGTTTAAGTGCTTCAAGTTTTGGTTTAGAAGCTAAAAGAAAACGAGGGGTGAGTTCGTAATTTCTGAATTCTTAAAATATCTTTTCACTATTCACTTTCTTCTTAAATAGACCAAATTGTAAAATTTTAGAAAAAAATTCTTCTCCTTTCCTTACCATGGCCGTGGGTGTCATTTGGGGGGGGGGGATTTCTTTGAGTTTTGGACAATTCTCGACAAATCGTCTCGATTCTAGTTGCGATGGATTGCTCGGAACGAGGGCTACCTATCCATCCTGGCGTTTCTCGTTCTTTAAAGGAAGCCCTAAAAAGTGAGTTTTCAAAACTTTTCATATGTTTTTTTTTCTTTTTTATTTCTAGCTATGTTTTAAAGTTGAAATCATGTACTTTCATCAAGAAATTTGACGATTTCAAGCTCAGATTTTTGAAAAAACACTAATCACCCAAAAACACTATTCATTCAAAATCACCATTCACCTGTGAATCACACTTTTTCTCATTTTGGTTATGGTTTATAAATTGTATTCAACTGATGTATTGTAGGTGCGATTGTTCGTTTGACGGTTCGTTTGAACTTTGTTTTCACGCGAACATTAGAGGTGAGGATAAATAGAATTTAAATGTAAACTTAAAAACCGAACAAGTTGAATGACTTGTAGGATCAGAAGTTGAGATTGAAATTTGAATAGAAAGAATTAATGTAAGTGAGCTAAGTTGCTTAGGCTTGGGAGTTAGTTCTAATTTGAGTTGGGAGAACTATGTGTTTCGAAGGAAACAATTAACTCTTGGAAGTTTTAAGTTTGGATTCGTTTTGGCGTTTACTAATGATTTTCGGAAATTGAAGGTTCCAAGTAGAATAGGGTGAATAAAGAACTGGATATGGAACTTTCTATGTTTACTAAAAATAATGGAATCAATGGAATTGGGACTTTTAGGTTAAAGTTAGTAACTCAAAATTATCAGAAGGCCTTTTGGCTTGACTTATTCATTGTTTTTCAAAAAGTCCTACTTTATTGTTTTATGTAGAAAGTGTAATTCATGATTCACGTATCATTGATCATTATGTTCTTCGATTACCTTGAATGGTTATATTCATGTTTATTCGCACTTGAGACCCTATTTATGTTTATTTTGCATGATCGTATTGGAGGAATAATGAAACAATGCATAGACTGAGTGTCCTTGCATTGTCTAGTATTATTCGTTTTATGTTTACATATATGTATCATGAGGAATGCTAAAGGTTGCGTAAACTTTGCATGATCGAGGGGAATGGATAATGAGATAATTATGGGACTGTGCATGCTCACAATATTTAGTATTATCCATAATTACTATAATACATGTATGAGAGAATGCAAGGGCTGAGTGTACCTTGTATTCGTTGGGTGAGATAATGAGGTAATGGTTAGACTAAGTGAGCTTTCATTACCTGTCGTTATTCACTAGAGGTGGGAAGATATTATTGAAAATACTATGTGTACTTTGTTTTTGAAAGCGAGATAATGAGGTATTGTTAGATTGTGTGTGCTTATAAGCATGTTGATGGCTCTATTGATGTAAAGGGTGCGTGTACTTTAAATTGTAGAAAAATAATGAGATATTGAAGGCTGCATGTACTTTCAATATCTGACATTATTCGCGTGTTATTGATTGTATGGATGTAAAGGTTGCATGTACTTTACATAGATAAAGTGAGTTAATGAATAATGTTAAGGCTGTGTATACCTGCATTATTGTCATTAACCGTGTATTAATCTTGTTTAAAATATGTTAAGATCGAGTGAGCTTAGCATGATTTTGGTTATATATGTTAAGACCGAGAGAGCTTAGCATGATTTTGGCTATATATATTAAGATCGAGAGAGCATAGCATGATTTTGGTTATATTAATGTTATGACCGAGTGAGCTTAGCATGTTTTTTGTTATATTAATGTAAAGGTCGAGTGTACTTTACAGATATTGAGTGAGTTAATTAATAATGTTGAGACTGCGTGTGCTAACATTATCGACATTAATTATGAGTTATGTGGTTTGAATATGTTAAGTCCGAGTGAGCTTAGCATGCTTTATTAAGATAAAGAAATGTAAACCTTATGTATAGTATGAAGTATTAAAGAGAAATAAATGGAAATGATATGTGTGTTATGAAACACATTCTTCTAAATGATTTAGAGCTAGTTTCATGATTACTTGGGAGATCTCGTAAGTGAAAGTTGGATACTTGATATGAAACCCTTCTAAGTGGTTGAAAGGTAAAGAGTGTGTAAGTTTTATTTGGACACAAATTCGAATACATGTTTGAATTCTAATGTTACTTTATCTTCTGTTTATCTTCACTAGGCTTTAGCTCATGATATTACAATTTTTCAGGTATCGACCATGGTTCAGGTCGTGGGAGAGGAGCTGGTGCTCTGTTATCTAAATTATGTTGATGGCGAGATGGACTATAGATGTTTTAAAGTCCATGGACTTATGTTAGTTCGTATTCTCTTTTTGGGTTGTACATTTGTATATAAACACATGAGCGCTTTTTGTTTTAAACTTTAATAACTCTGAAACTCCTTTTGTAACATTCCATTTCTTTGGGGGTAATTTTTTTTTTTTTTTAATTAAAGTATTTAAGGTTAGTTTAAAAGTAGTGATTTCGATTTTAGTAGTTACTTTCGTCTAAAAATCCTTTTAATCCTTTTATGACATTAAATTAGTTTCAGTGACATTAATAATTATTAACGGACCAATTAGTAATTATTAATCACCATTAGATTACTTTAATGATCTTCGGGTTTCATATTTTTTAATCAAACCACTTAATAAAGACGTAATCGTCATTTTCTAATTTCTTTAAAAATCACTATTTACTTTCTTTTCCTTTTTAAAGTCAATCTTTGGTAAAAAAACATCACATTCTTTTCTTCGTTTCCTCCCAAACCCGTAGCTTAGAGAGAAAAAAAGAGGAGAGAAAGAAATTGTCACCCCGGCTTCGTTTCTCTACCGTTTTCATCGTGCCTAAGCCCGTTGGAAAGCTCTCGAGACGTATCTTCTACCCATCCCAACAATCAAGGTTTTCGTCAGTTTTCTAAAGGCCTCAAGGTATGACAAAGTTTCTAAATTCAACCTTTGAATAGTGTTTTATTGGAGTCCAAGATTGAAATCATCGATTTCTTGCCAAGAAACTCGAAGATTTCAATCGAGGGAGTCGTTTTAGGTGATTTTAGAAACTTTCCATAACCCTAAAGTCGAGTTTGAGTAGAAAAGCTGTCCCGTGTTATTTTCTCTCACTTGACCATGGGTAGGGTGTTTAGTTTACTATGATTTTACGTTTTACTTAATTTTTTGGAAATTGATTATTATGTAAAACCCTAAATTATGGTGACCCATTGCTATCTCGGTTTCCAAAGTATTCGAAAACAACCCAAACCGCCTCTAAACTGCATAAAAGCCGGAAACCCGAACCCAAGCCGTTTCCCTTGCTTGGCCGTGGGTACCCTCGGGTCCAATTTCCGGATTTTTGTCGTTTTATGCATTTAATTGTCGTTTGCTCGGTTTTTGATTGATTATTGATGGTTAGGTGTAATTGATATGTAGGTTTGTGTCGATTGCATGATTTGACCCCCGACACTTTGGAAGCTTGGGTTTTACATCTAAGGTGAGTTTTAAATGGAAGTTAGTAATTTTATGAATTATGTTTCATTATGATATTGTTTATCGAGGTTAAGACGGGAACTAACTTCCGGAAGTTATACTTGGTTGGTGGCTTTAAACTCGGATGTGAGTGGAGTGGCTTCGGTGTTCTTATGAATTTGGAAGTAAAAGAGGAGTTATGAGTGATTTGGAAGTCTTGTAAGATGAATTGGAGAAATAGATGAGAGTGGATGAATAAGGAACTTTAAGTAATTTGGGAGTCAAAGTGGCTTAGAAATTACACTTGAGTATTGACTCATGTAATTCAAGCAGTTTATGTTCTTTAGTAGTCTAGTGGAATTCTATCTAACTTACTAGGGAACTTGATGAGCTCTATGCGATGATTTGTGATACGGCACACGATAGTATGTTGATACGCTCCATACGGTATCATGGTGCGATGATTTGTGATACGGCACATGATAGTATGTTGATACGCTCCATACTGTATCATGTTGCGATGATTTGTGATACGGCACATGATAGTATGTTGTTACGCTCCATACTGTATCATGGTGGGATGATTTGTGATACGGCACATGATAGTATGTTGATACGCTCCATAAGGTATCATGGTGCGATGATTTGTGATACGGCACATGATAATATGTTGATTCGCTCCATACGGTATCATGGTGCGATGATTTGTGATACGGCACATGATAGTATGTTGATACGCTCCATACGGTATCATGGTGCGATGATTTGTGATACGGCACATGATAGTATGTTGATACGCTCCATACGGTATCATGGTGCGATGATTTGTGATACGGCACATGATAGTATGTTGATACGCTCCATACGGTATCATGGTGCGATGATTTGTGATACGGAACATGATAGTATGTTGATACGCTCCATACGGTATCATGGTGCGATGATTTGTGATAGGACACATGATAGTATGTTGATTCGCTCCATACGGTATGGTGCGATGATTTGTGATACGGGACATGATAGTATGTTGATACGCTCCATACGGTATCATGGTGCGATGATTTATGATACGACACATGATAGTATGTTGATACGCTCCATACGATATCATGTTGAGATGATTTGTGATACGGCACATGATAGTATGTTGATTCTCTCCCGACGGTATCATGGTGCGATGATTTGTGATACGGCACATGATAGTATGTTGATTCGCTCCATACGGTATCATGGTGTGATGATTTGTGATACGGTACATGGTATGTTGACTTTGGTCCATACGGTATTATAGTACAATGAAACTTGTTTATTAACAAAGATAGTTAGTATTACAATTACATATTCTTAGAATTGTGTAGTAAGACTTAGTAATAACCGATACTTTTACTTTAAGTCTTGATATCGTTACTTCACAAGAAGCATACTATGTACGTTGATTATGTGTGAAATTTGGAATGAGGAATGGGTAGTAAAAGTGAAATCTAGGTCTTTGGACACAATTTCCGATATGGGATTTGGTTCATAGGATTACTTGGTTTTATTTTACTCTCACTAGCATTTTTATGCTAATGTTGCTACAATTACAATTTTTTAGGTAACAAATGTGTTAGAGGTTGAGGTAGAGGAGGTGGCGCCGCGTGACCTATCGAGATAATGAACGGACAAGAACACAACTTGTTTTGGGTGAAGCATTCTTGAATGCTCTTGAACATTTCACTACTTTTATTATGTTTCATTTTGAGCTCGATGGAGCAATTGTATAATTTGTATATATTTTTGGACTTTAAAACTTTCTCTAGAAGTTTCATCATAGTATGGAATGCGCATTCCTGGTTTATTGCTTTCTCTGATTTGAGCCAATGTATAAACAGGTTTTGGTTGATCCGAATTTTAAACGAACCCATGCCGTTTTTCTGTAAAATCAAGTTTTCCGCTGCGTATTTGTTTTAAAGGATTTTACGAAAAATCGGGTCGTTACAGTTGGTATCAGAGCCTCTTTGGTTCTGTAGACCACATGCATCGCATGTTTTCATGGTTTGATTTTGTTCTTGTCCAATCATTGTTCGAGGTCAACGGCGCCAGGTATCCTTAGAACCTTCTCTTTTGATAAGTGTAATTGTAGTTTTGCCTTCCTTTCCTATTATATCATGTGAGGCTTTTCTGATTGTGATTTCAGTATGCCTCCGAGGACAGTGATACCTAGGAGAGGTCGGAGCAGAGTACAGGCTGGGGTATGAGGTAGAGGTCGGGCGAGGGCAGTTACACCGCCACCCCCTCCACCTGTTTATCGAGAGGATGAGCGTCCAGTTTATCAGACACCTAGTCAGGCTCGTAGTGTCACCATTTCAGAGGAGTACTTTTTAGACCTGTTACGAGGTGGTGGAGGACAGACTAATCGGATTATACCACCTGTTAGAGTACCCACTCCAGTGGTAGACAAGTCTGGTATTACTGATACTGCAAAAACTTTGAAAGAGTATATCAGGTATAATACTCCTGAGTTTGATGGGACATCTACTGATCCTGCAGTTGCTGAAAAGTGGATCACCAGGATAGAAAGGGTACTTGAGTTTATTAAATGTCCGGATCATTTGAAGGTCCATTGTGGGACCTATTCTTTAGTTGATGATGCCTTGTACTGGTGGAAAAGTTTATTCCGTACTTTCAGCCCTGAGTTGCAGGTTAGTTGGGAGATTTTCAGAGAAATGTTTTTTGAGAAATACTATCCAGAGGATACCCGTGATCAATTAGAGATACAGTTTCTCACACTCAGACAGGATGATATGTCTGTTGTGGAGTATGAGAGAGAGTTTGACAGATTGTCAAAATTTGCTACTAAACATGTTACTGATCCTGAGGACAAGAGAAAGGTTTAGTATAGGTTTGAGGGCAGAGCTACGAGGGCAAGTACGAGCTTTACAGCCTGCTACGTATGCTGATACTTTGACTGCTGTTTTGGCCTTAGATATTGGTGATTTTGAGAAAAAGGCCAATGAGATTGTTGCACATACCTCTTCTGGGAAGAGGAAGGCTGTGGACGACTTTCCCGGTCGAGGGACATAGTCACTTAGATAGGCTCCTGGTAGGGGCAAGGGACAGATAGGACCTCAGTTCCATTCAGGTCAGTTTAGTGATCGGGCCCCTCCCTTACCCTACTGTCCAGATTGCACCAGGTACCACCTAGGTTAGTGTAAGGTTGTGAAATGCTATCAGTGTGGACAGATTGGACATATGAGACATTTCTGCCCTAGTTTACAGACACCACGGTATAGTGGAGGTGAGGGTCAGAGTTTAGGTCAGGGTCAGGGCCGAGGATAGAACCAAGGGCGAGGTCAGACTGTTGGTAGAGGCCAGGTTAGGCCTAATCAGCAGCAGAGAGCACCACCGGCAATTCGCAGGCCCGTGTCTTTGCCACCACTCGAGAGGATGCTGAGGCATCTGATACAGTTGTGATAGGTACTTTGTCCGTTGTAAGACACTCTGCCTTGTATTATTCGATTCTGGGATTAGTCACTCATTTATTTCTGCTGAGTTTGTCGGGTCCGCCTTACTGTCTGAGTTATTAGGGCATGAGTTGCATGTCACTACTTCGCTTGAAAAATCTGTTATTGTGGATAGAGTCGTTTATACTGATGATTTATATATTATATGGGTTTCTTTCTTCATGCTATGTTTATTGTGATGCCAATGTCTGACTTTGATATTATTTTATGTATAGATTGGCTATCAGCCAACCACGCCATTATCGGTTGTAGTGAGAAAGTGGTAGACTTTATTAGTCCACGTGGGACTAGTTTACGATTTCATGGGATCCGAGGTAGGGTGACACCTACTGTTATCTCGGTGATCCAGGCTAGAGCACTTTTGAGTGATGGTGCTCGGGGTTACTTAGCTAGTGTAGTTGACACATCTGTTAGTGTGACCACCCTAGTTACTGTACCCGTTGTGAGGGATTTCATTAATGTTTTCCCTGATGAGTTACCTGGTTTGCCACCTGTGAGGGAGTTAGACTTCCTGATTGAGGTGATTCCTGGGACCGTTCCATTGTCCAAGGCACCTTATCGTATGGCACCAGCTCAACTTAAAAAGTTGAAAAGGCAGTTGCAAGAACTTTTAGACTTGGGGTTTATACGCCCAAGTGTATCATCTTGGAGAGCTCTGGTATTGTTTGTAAAGAAGAAAGATTGCTCTATGAGATTGTGTATTGATTACAGAGAGCTAGACCGGGTCACAGTGAAAAACAAGTATCCTTTGCCCAGGATAGAGGACTTGTTTGAACAGCTGAAGGGAGCTACTGTCTTTTCGAAGATAGATCTTCAATTGGGATATCATCAATTGAGAATTAGAGATGAAGATATTCCCAAGACTGCCTTCAGGACATGATATAGTCATTATGAATTTGTTGTCATGTCTTTCGGCTTGACTAATGCTCCTGCGGTCTTTATGGACCTGATGCATACTGTGTTTAAGAGGTTTATTGACACTTTTGTGATAGTGTTTATTGATGATATTCTTGTTTATTCGAGGACTGAGGAGTTACATGCTATACATTTAGAGAAAGTATTATCGACTTTGAGGACTCAAAAGTTGTATGCAAAGTTCTCTAAATGTGAATTCTGGCTGAAGGAAGTGAATTTCCTTTGGCATGTAGTATCTAATAGAGGAATTTCTATGGGTCCTTCTAAGGTGGAAGCTATTAGTAGTTGGCCCCGACCAACTAATATGACTAAGATACGGAGTTTTCTTAGACTTGCAGGTTTTTATAGACGATTTGTGCAAGATTTTTCCAAGATTGCATCCTCTTTGACTCATTTGAAAAAAAAAAGGTTGATTTTGTGTGGACTGAAGAGTGTGAAAGTAGCTTTGAGGAGCTTAAAAGGCGACTTGTATCGGCCCCGATTTTAGTATCACTTGATGAGTCGGGTGGTTTGACAGTGTATACAGATGCATCCAAAAAGAGACTGGGATGTGTATTGATGCAGCATGGGAAGGTAATAGCTTATGCTTCTCGGTAGTTGAAGGAGCATGAGAAAAAGTGTATAACTCACGATTTAAAGCTAGCAGCGGTGGTACATGCATTAAAAATTTGGAGACATTACTTGTATGGTGAAAAGATTCTGATTTTCACCTATCACAAGAGTCTCAAATACTTTTTCACCTAGAAAGAGTTCAATATGAGATAGGGGAAATGGCTAGGACTTGTGAAGGATTATGATTGTGACATCCAATGTCATCCGGGGAAGGCCAATGTAGTTGCTGATGCACTTAGTCGAAAGTCATCACACTTGTCTGCTTTGAGTACTATTTCACTGAGACCTGATATGGTGAAAGTCCTGATAATCATGTTTATGAACCTTTTTGTTTTATTAAGTGGTTTTGGAGGCTAGCTAGTCTTAGGAGGATACACCGATTGTGATCCTAGCATCTGAACCAAAGTGTTTAGAAACAAAGTGATCAACTTGGTCAAAGTTTTGTAAAGGAACCAAGTGTTGAAGGAGATTACGTGGGAAAGTGAGGATGAAATGCAGTCTAAAAGTACCCTCGCTTTTCACTTGGTAAATGCACTTTTCGAGGACGAAAAGTCTTTTAAGGAGGGTAGACTGTAACATCCCGTTTCTTTGGGGGTAATTTTATTTTTATTTTAATTAAAGTATTTAAGGTTAGTTTAAAAGTAGTGATTTCGATTTTAGTAGTTATTTTCGTCTGAAAATCCTTTTAATCCTTTTATGACTTTAAATTAGTTTCGGTGACATTAATAATTATTAACGGACCAATTAGTAATTATTAATCACCTTTAGATTACTTTAAGATCTTCGGGTTTCGTATTTTTTAATCAAACCACTTAATAAGGACGTAATCGTCATTTTCTAATTTCTTTAAAAATCACTATTCACTTTCTTCTCCTTTTTAAAGTCAATCTGTAACATCCCGTTATTTTGAAGTGATTTTTTTTTATTTAATGTTATTTATTTATTTCAATTTAAGTATTTAGTTTAATTATTATTTTTTTGTAATTTAGAATTTAGTAGTTAATTTCGCCCGAAATTCCTTTTAATTGTTTTAATACTTTAATTTCGCTTCGGTGATATTAATAATTATTAATAGGCCAATTAATAATTATTAATCACCTTTAGATTAATTTAAGAGCTTCGGGTTTCGATTTATAAGTCAAAAGTCATTAAAGGACGCAACCGTCATTTTCAATTTCTTAAAAATATCCAAAATCACTATTCCATCATCTTTAAAAGTCACAAAGTTGACCAAGACAACTCATTTTCTCTCTTCTCCTCTTCTCCTTGCCGTGGGCTTCATCCACCATGGGAGGGATTTTGATTTCTTAGCTTTTCTTCGTTTCACGGCAGATCATCGTGTTTTCGGTTGCGTTGGATTGGTAGGGACGAGGGCTACCTATACAACCTACCTTTTCGGAGTTTCCCGTCCTCTAAGGGAAGTCCCAAAAAGTAAGTTTTCAAAACTTTGTATATGGATTTGTTCGTTTTTTATTATAAATGAGTTTTGAAGTTGAAATCATGAATTTCTATCATGGAATTTGACGATTTTGAGCCCGGATTTTCGAAAAACACTATTCACCCGAAAACACTATTCATCCGAAAATTCAAACTTGTTCTCATCTTAGTTATAAGTTGTAATATGTTGTGCAATTGATGAATTGTAGGTTCGTTTGCTCGGTTGTTGATTCATGGAAATCGGAGATTTGGAGCGAATCTAAATGGGCCAAGGAGAGAATAAATAGGATTTAAAGTAGATTTAGCAACCGAATAAGTTGAGATTTTGATTTAAATCGAAAGAATTAAAGTAAGGTCATATTATGGTTGTGCTTACTTTTATGCTTTCAAATTACTTGCCGTTTATATTCGATCGAAGTTAAGAGGGTTATTAAATTTTAGAACTTTTCAAAGAATGCTTATAATTGGGAGTTAAGGAAAGTGCATAAGGAAAGAATTAGTTAAGTTTGTGTGATTTAAAGTGAGGTGTTATTGGTGGATTAAGTTATATTCTCGAGGAGAATTAGATTCCGGAAATTGGAGAAGAGTATTAGATACTTCGATGAATTGAGTGGCCTTAAGATAGTTAAAAAGGTATTTGGAGAGAATTCTCGTATTGGGTGACAATGTAGTCACAATGGCTTTCGGGTCATACTATGGTTCGTATTGGGTGACAATGTAGTCACAATGGCTTTCGGGTCATACTATGGTTCGTATTGGGTGACAATGTAGTCACAATGGATTTCGGGTCATACTATGGTTCGTATTGGGTGACAATGTAGTCACAATGGCTTTCGCGTCATACTATGGTTCGTATTAGGTGACAATGTAGTCACAATGGCTTTCGGGTCATACTATGGTTCGTATTGGATGACAATGTAGTCACAATGGCTGTCGGGTCATACTATGGTTTGTATTGGGTGACAATGTGGTCACAATGGCTTTCGGGTCATACTATGGTTCGTATTGGGTGACAATGTGGTCACAATGGCTTTCGGGTCATACTATGGTTCGTATTGGGTGACAATGTGGTCACAATGGCTTTAGGGTCATACTATGGTTCGTATATGGTGACAATGTGGTCATAATGGCTTTAAGGTCATATTATGGTTGTGTATGGTGACAATGTGGTCACAAATGGGAAATTTACTTTGTTATTTACTTTGTTAATTACTTTGTTATGCACTAGTACTTTATTTTACGAGCTTGAATGTTTATTTTTTGAAGTTAAGATATAGTGAAATGAGATTGTTTCTTATGCATAATGTTAAGACTTAGTGAGTTAACATGAATTTTTTATTATATTAATGTAAAGGCCGAGTGTACTTTACATGTATTGGGTGAGTTAATGTATAATGTTGAGACTGCGTGTGCTAACATTATTGGCATTAATCACGAGTTATCTTGTTTGAATATGTTAAAACTGAGTGAGCTTAGCATTAATTTTTTTTTTAAAGATAAAGGTATGTAAACCTTATTTTATAGCCTAAGTTGCTATAGAGAAAATAAATGAAACATGATGTGTATCATACATTTCTATAGAGAAAAATAATGGAATATGATGTTTAGCCGAGTGATATAGAGAATGTAAGGTGTTTTGAACCTTATAAAATTATTATGATACATATGTGAGAGAACTAGATTCTCGATTATTTGGAAGATCTCGAAATTTGAGATGGTAATACTCGATGTAAACCTTAGGTATAGTATAAAGTATTAAAGAGAATGAAATACAAATATTATGTATGTTATGAAATATATCCTCCTAATGGTTGGAAGATGGTTCCTTAAATATTTGGGAGAATTGGTAAGTAAAAGTGAAATATTGATGTAAAACCATTTTGGTGGTTAAAAGGTAAGAGAATGTGAGTTTTACTTGGACACAAATCCGGATGCGGGTTTGGGGTCTAACTTTACTTTTTATTTTGTTTATTCTCACTGGGCTTATGTTGTTAGCTCATGATATTACAAACATTTCAGGTAATGTTTGGGGTCGTGGGAGGGGAGCTGGTGTGCTCTCGGTCGAGATGATGATGACACAGAGATGGACTAGATACTTGTAAAAGACCATGGTCTCATTTTGTTAATTTGTATCTTATGTTATGTAAATTTGTATTAGCTCTTTAGAGCTTTTGGTTTTACTTTATGATGTACTCTTTGAACTCCTGAAATAGGAACTTGAAGTTCCTTGTGTTTTTCTTTAGATTTTGAAATTAAGATGTAAACAGGTTTTGGCTAGCCAATTTTCAAACATAAC
Source organism: Gynostemma pentaphyllum (assembly GCA_028015215.1). Classification (NCBI taxonomy): domain Eukaryota; kingdom Viridiplantae; phylum Streptophyta; class Magnoliopsida; order Cucurbitales; family Cucurbitaceae; genus Gynostemma; species Gynostemma pentaphyllum. Next base: position 36,005,161 of record CM051353.1, on the reverse strand, counting down.
CACGCCAATTTTCTTAAAATATAAAGACTTCCGCTGTGTTTTCTAATTTAAATTATTTAAAAGTGTCGGGTCGTAACACAATCTGTGGTAAAAAACATCACATTCTTCTCTTCTTTTTCCCCCAAACCCGTAGCTTAGAGAGAAAAAAAAGAGGAGAGAAAGAAATTGTCACCCCGGCTTCGTTTCTCGACCGTTTTCATTGTGCCTTAGCTCGTTGGAAAGCTCTCGAGACAAACTTTCTACCCATTCCAACAATCGAGGTTTTCGTTAGTTTTCTAAAGGCCTCAAGGTATGACAAAGTTTCTAAATTCAAGCTTTGAATAGTGTTTTAATGGAGTCCAAGATTGAAATCATCGATTTCTTGCCAAAAATTCGAAGATTTCAATTGAGGGAGTTGTTTTAGGTGATTTTAGAAACTTTCCATAACCCTAAAGTTGAGTTTGAGTCGAAAAGCCGTCCCGTGTTATTTTCTCTCACTTGACCATGGGTAGGGTGTTTAGTTTACTATGATTTTACGTTTGACTTAATTTTCTGGAAATTGATTATTATGTAAAACCCTAAATTACGGTGACCCATTGCTATCCCGGTTTCCAAAGTATTCGAAAACAACCCAAACCGCCTCTAAATTGCATAAAAACCGGAAACCCAAACCCAAGCCTTTTCCCTTGCTTGGCCGTGGGTACCCTAGGGTCCAATTTCCGGATTTTCGTCGTTTTATGCGTTTAATTGTCGTTTGCTCGGTTTTCGATTGATTATTGATGGTTAGGTGTAATTGATATCTAGGTTTGTGATCGATTGCGTGATTACCACGGCACTTTGGAAGCTTGGATTTCACATCTAAGGTGAGTTTAAAATGGAAGTTAGTAATTTTATGAATTATGTTTCATTACGATATTGTTTATCGAGGTTAAGAGGGGAACTAACTTCCGGAAGTTATACTTGGTTGGTGGCTTTAAACTCGGATGTGAGTGGAGTGGCTTTGGTGTTCTTATGAACTTGGAAGTAAAAGAGGAGTTATGAGTGATTTGGAAGTCTTGTAAGATGAATTGGAGAATTAGATGAGAGTCGATGAATAAGGAACTTTAAGTAATTTGGGAGTCAAAGTGGCTTAGAAATTACACTTGAGTATTGACTCGTGTAATCCAAGCAGTTTATGTTCTTTAGTAGTTTAGTGGAATTCTATCTAACTTACTATGGAACTTGATGAGCTCTATACGATGATTTGTGATACGGCACATGATAGTATGTTGATACGCTCCATACGGTATCATAGTGCGATAATTTGTGATACGGCACATGATAGTATGTTGATACGCTCCATACGGTATCATGGTGCGATGATTTGTGATACGACACATGATAGTATGTTGATACGCTCCATACGGTATCATGGTGCGATGATTTGTGATACGGCACATGATAGTATGTTGATACGCTCCATACGGTATCATGGTGCGATGATTTGTGATACGGCACATGATAGTATGTTGATTCGCTCCATACGGTATCATTGTGCAATGATTTGTGATACGGCACATGATAGTATGTTGATTCGCTCCATACGGTATCATGGTGCGATGATTTGTGATACGGCACATGATAGTATGTTGATACGCTCCATACGGTATCATGGTGCGATGATTTGTGATACGGCACATGATAGTATGTTGATACGCTCCATACGGTATCATGGTGTGATGATTTGTGATACCCCACATGTAGTATGTTGATACGCTTCATACGATATCATGGTGCGATGATTTGGTATACAGCACATGATAGTATGTTGATACGCTGCATACAGTATCATGGTGCGATGATTTGTGATACGGCACATGATAGTATGTTGATACGCTCCATACGATATCATGGTGCGATGATTAGTGATACGCACATGATAGTATGTTGATTCGCTCCCTACGGTAGCATGGTGCGATGATTTGTGATACGGCACATGATAGTATGTTGATTCGCTCCATACGGTATCATGGTGTGATGATTTGTGATACAGTACGTGGTATGTTGACTTCGGTCCATACGGTATTATGGTACAATGAAACTTGTTTAGTAACAAAGATAGTTAGTTTTACAATTACATATTCTTAGAATTGTGTAGTAAGATTTAGTATAACCGATACTTTTATTTTAAGTCTTGATATTGTTACTTCACAAGAAGCATACTATGTACATTGATTATGTGTGGAATTTGGAATGAGGAATGGGTAGTTAAAGTGAAATCTAGGCCTTTGGACCCAATTTCCAATATGGGATTTGGTTCATAGGATTACTTGCTTTCATTTTACTCTCACTAGCATTTTTATGCTAATGTTGCTACAATTACAATTTTTCAGGTAACAAATGTTGTAGAGGTCGAGGTAGAGGAGGTGGCGCCGCGTGACCTATCGAGATAATGAACGAACAAGAACACAACTGGTTTTGGGTGAAGCATTCTTGAATGCTCATGAACATTTCACTACTTTTATTATGTTTCATTTTGAGCTCGATGGAGCAATTGTATAATTTGTATATATTTTTGGACTTTAAAACTTTCTCTAGAAGTTTCATCATAGTATGGAATGCGCATTCCTGGTTTATTGCTTTCTCTGATTTGAGCCAATGTATAAACAGATTTTGGTTGATCCGAATTTTAAACGAACCCATGCCGTTTTTCTCTAAAATCAAGTTTTCCGCTGCGTATTTGTTTTAAAGGATTTTACAAAAAATCGGGTCGTTACACCTTTAAACTTTGCATCAGGAAATTCGTATTTCCTTATCTTTACAATTTCTCTAATTGTGAAAAATGTAAATAGGTTTTGGATAGTCTAAAATTTAAACTTATCCATGCCAATTTTTATTAAATATTGAGTCTTCCGCTGTGTTTTGGTTTTAAAATGATTTAAAAGGAGTCGGTTCATTACAGATTACCTTCTCTTCAAAAAAATTCACAAACCCTAGAAACCCTAATCTTGCTCTTCTTGCAAAACTCGTCTACAAAATGAAAATACCACCTAATAGAATACTGGAAATCACCTCGTGGAGCCGCCACCGCTTCTGTAAAAGAGGCAGCAGCAACCCCTACGGCTACTGTTACCCGACGTTGAACAGCCCCCATAATGGGGGGCTGTTTCGCTTATTCTTCGTGTAGTGCTGCTTTGCGTCATTTTTTGTTGATTAGTATATTTAATTATATATTTTAGGATTTTTTTAAATAGACCTAGATGTTGTATTAGGTGGTGGAAGTTCTTCAAAAAGAAAGGGTTTGTGTTCTTGAAAACTGATGTGAGTAGAAAATTCTACTTGTTTGGTAATCTTTTGAGTTGTTTCTTTTTCATTCAATATTAGTTAACTTCTGATTTTTAGAGTTTTGGAGACAAATTGAAGCATGTTTTTAAAGGATTTTGCTGATTATAAAGTGCATAAATTTCTATGTAATTATAAGAAAAGTTGGAATGAAGTGCATGCTTAATGTCTAGTTTGTTTCTTTTATCGTAAAAAATGAGGTGTGGGTTATTTTGGATCAATATATGATGTTGAAGATTTATTTTAGAAGTTTTTATGTTGATAAAATGTCGCTGGAATATTGGATTAATTTTGGGAAAAGTAAAATGGAATGAGCCTGTATGTAGACTAGTTTTACTCTTTTGATGATATATTGGAGTTTGGACCATATGGAACTCGTATTTGATGTTTTCTAGCAATTTTTGGATGATTTTGATTAAGTAAAAGCTACTACAATTATTTTAAGGTTTATCACAGGTTAGTGTCCATTAAGTAAATAAAACTAGGCTAGTTAGATTAGTTTTGCCCCCTAATGATGGGTAAACTTTCAATGATCGTTGTGACCGACTTGGAAGTGTTCTTGGGTGATTTTAGTCCATCCTAAGGATGATATTATGGTATTTTTCCATAATTTAGAATTTTTAAGTTTAAGCATTGAAAAGTGAGTTTTGTGTAGAAACGGGGTTTCTAAGCGAAAAATTGAACTTAGGCTTGTTAAGCATTCTGGTAGTGATGCTTTTAAAATCATGTTTCTTCGAATCCTTTGAGTAATATGGTTGGAAGTTCGCATTAAGTAGGGCCATACTTAATGAAGAATATGCCATTAAGGGGGATTATTTGTTTATGCATGACTTAAATAACACTTAACGAGGTCGGTTCATTCTATATGTACAAATAGAAAAGAATATACATGTAGGTTCGCTTATATACCTTGAAAATACATAAGAAGAATATTCTCCAAAGGTTTAAATTGTGGAATTTTATGTTTAAACCTTTTCGAGCGAAATCTCTCTTTGTTTGCGAATAAATATGAGATTTAAGGCAATGGCTTATGTTATGGCATGGTGTAGTTTATTGAAATGTTTGGAAGCCGGTGAGACCGATTATGGACTTATTGAATTTGGAACTTCTCATGGCATTATTAAACATTTAGTATTTTTCTACTCATTGGGTGTAGCATCGTGATGCTACACTTATATTTTTTTCAGGTAAAAAGAAGAAGCACTTGATGAGGATTTGTGGAGTATTGGTCGACATGGATTTACATGCCGGCGACTATTATTTTCTCATTTTATTTTGTTATGGGATGGGTTCTATTTTAGTTTGGTAAATTGTGATGGTTGTGAATCTTCATGTTTTGGTATTCAAACTAATTGTTTTAATTTAAAAAAATAATAACTATTTATAGATTGAAAAATTTATTTTTTAACATGCATTGTTTTAATAAAAACAGTATAGTAAAGATTATTAAAATAGAAAAAATCAATTAAATTTGAAAAAAATATTGAAATATAATTCAACATTTCTTACTAACTATATAAAAAACTGTTAGGAATGGTGTCCTAGAACTTGTAATTATTTAATTATAATAATTTATTTCGAATAAATTAAATAAATAAACATAAGTTCTTTATATTATCTAGATTGATTAAATTGACGATATTAGGAATATATGGAAATATATTAATATCAAACATTCAAATAGTAAACCCTAAGTTACTCTTATGAAATCACGACTTAGTATGTGAGTCACACGAGAGGATTAAAGTCGAGATGAATAACTTAAAAGTGTCTATAGTAAATTGATAATGTTTGGAAACCTTATCCTGGTAACACTGTTGATAGCTTCGCATTTTGTTTATAGACAACTGATCTAATCCTGATCATTCATGTGGGAGGCATGAAATGGAAGTATCATATGCAATGTTGATTGTATAAGACAGGGCCACGATGTTTGATCAAATTTCTCATTAGTACCGTTTACGAGAAATGATCGAATATCAAACTAAGTTTATCAACCATGATAGATCTCAATCCTGAGTGAAATGCCAACTCCTATTTATGGAGTTATGTTCTTTGATTCACATGGTTGAGAGCGATCTGTAAGAATGCTCAATACACTCCTGTTTTGGGAACATGGCTAGATTAGTAGATGGGAACTCATTTTCACGAGATGGAATTCATAACTTTCCTATAAATTAACGGTATCAGTGCGATACCTAAACATTTTATGAACTTTAGGAAACTCGCTTGTTGTACTGATTCGAGACATGAACAAGTGGCGCCACGACTTCTATTGATCACAGAAGTACCTTATCTCTAGTTCGACTAAAGATAAAGTTAATTGGAGAATCAGCGGGAACACAAGGATAAAGCGGTAATTACAGGGGCAAAACGGTAAATTTATCCGCCTGTAATTATGAGGGTTCCACGTGAAGGATATATCACAAATATAGATAAAGATAAACTAAATGGACATAACTCATCTATAGTGAGGGGAGTTCAGCTATGAATCTATAGTGGAATTATTCACAGTTAGATAATAAGTAATTAACTGATTATGAGTTAATCACTTAATTGACTAATTATTAAGCCCATGATCTATAGGTCCATCAGGTCCCTATGCTAGCCCAAATATCATTGTAGCAAAACTAAGTTATTAATTTAACTTAGGACGAACAAATAATTTAAGTACATGAATTTACTTAAAATTAGGCAATATTAATTATTTGAATAATATGATTATTTAAATGAAAATTAATATTAATATTATTAATATTGATACAATATTAATTTTTTAAATAAAGAGTTTATTTAAATGGAAATTAATATAACATTGTCAATTATAATAATTTATGGCAAAATTAATTGTTTAAATAAATAAATTATTTAAACAAGAATTAATGTTAGTATTATTAATTATTTAAATAATGATTTTATTTAAATAAAAATTTATAATTAATAGTATTGATTAAATAATGAGTTTATTTAATTTAATAATAAATATTAGAGAGAATTAAATACAATTTGGTTTAAGAAACAAATTGGTTTTGGTCCAAAATAATTAATTGATTGAATAAGATTCAATGATAATTAAGATATTAATTTTTGGTTAAATGTGTTTAAATTAGAAATTATTATTTGAATTTTTCGAATTTTAAATATATAAATATATAATTATTAAAAGAAAGAAAAGTAAATAAATTATAAAAATATATGAATTCAAATTCCATTATCTCTCATGCGGCGCGTCCATGAGAATAGAGATAATAGATTTCAATTTTTATATTTATTTTATTTATTTATCTTTTCTATTTTAATAATTAGGAGATAAGCTTATCTAATTAGATTAGATATCATATTTTCCTATAAATATGACCATTGGGATTCATATTTTATACACTTCTCACTTTAATTAGAAAAGTGAAAATTCTCTCTCCAGTTTTTGCCCAATTGCCGATTTTCCTTAGGGAAAAAATTTAGAAGAAATTTTTTCTTCTTTTGTTCTTCCGGTTCGATTCCCACAAGTTGGTTTTGCTTTCGATCGGGATATAGCATAGAAGATCTGGTGTTGCTGAGAATTGATGCTGTAAATAAACCTCCAACCGATTCTCCATTAATTACTCAATGTAAGTAAAAGGCCTTTAATTTTTGAAAAACTAGCATGAATCTACATGTTCTTATCACAAATTGCATGATGTTAATAGATCCGTTATTAAATGTTAATAAGTTTACTAAATAAAATTCCGCTAATTTAGTAAATCATCCCTTCAATTGGTATCAGAGCTAATTTTAATTATCATGCAAAATTTGTGATTTTTCGAAAATTTTGGTGGGTTGCATAAAAATCTTTTTATGTATGTTTATATAAATTGTGCTATATAAATTGTGGAGGTTTGCTAGTTGACTGTTTAGGTATTCTTGAGGCACTTAGGATTTTAAATTTTAGTAGAAAGTTTGTAAACCCTAATTTTAGGGTATAGGAAAAAATTTGTAATTTTCCCATACCAAAGAGGTATGAAATCGGCTACATCAAAGGGAGAAGAGAAGAAAAAATTTCTCCACCATTCCATAAGGTCCACGCCCAAGGAGAGAGAAAAGGTAAAGATATGGTAATATATTTTATCATAATTATCTTGTTATCTCAATTTAAAAATTTAAGTATTTAAGATAAGGATAAAATCTTTTTAAGGATTATATCCCTATCTTAAATTATGAATTTAGAAATTGATATAAGATTACATGGAAAATATTTTCTTTATTTTTTCCATATAATTAAAAGATAATTATTTTAAAACAAGTATTTATGGAAATATTAAGGAGATAATATTTGCCCTATAAATACCCATTCCCACGCCTACACCATGGAGAGAGAGAAAATTGAAGACTCAAGTTCTACAATGGAAGATTTAAATTAAGTTGTAATTTTAATTTTTCCGTTTTAGAAATAGTGCCAAGAATACCGGTCAATTTAGCTATTTATTATTTAAATTGTTTATATGCTTGATATAATTGTTTTTAAATAATATTCATGCATAAGAGTATGTCATGTAGAAAATCCCACCATATGTTGTATGATTTTAATTAATTATACATACATGCATCATGATATAATATGTGTTACTATGTGCTAATGTATGTGAAGCATGCCATAATTTTTATTTTATAAAGTGTTATTATCGAATAAATTATGTATTTTATTCTAATTGTTTTAGAATTAAAAGCATGCTTATTTAGTTAAAATTCAAAAGTTAAATCTAGTTTAAAAGTTGAATAGAAACTAAATGAATTATTTGTAATATGGAATTATTGTTTAAACAATTGGTCCAAAATCCATATAAGATATACAAATAGAAACTTTTAAGGGTTAATTAAAAATTAATAATTATGATTAATTAAATTGAACGGGTCTCTGGCGAGAAAGCTCTGCTCAAGCGATGAGGTTTCATAAAGTTCCCCTAACTCGGAGCGCCTCTAACTGAGAGCGATCTGGGAGAAAAGTTCGAATTAATAAATCGAAATTATTAAGATGGCTAATAATGTGATTAGTTTAATTAGGAAAACTTAAACAATCACAATTATAAAATTAATCTAACCAAATAAAGAGTTAAAGTTGATTAGGTTAATTAAAACTTGGATTAATGAATTAGCCTGATTAGTCTAAGTTATGAAACCCTAACTTAAAATATTAAGTGGGAGAAGGACACATGTCAATGTATCCTATGGTCTCCACTAATGGGCTCAAAACGTGAGATTTATACATGGCCTCTGTAACACTGCTGCAGGTGTACATTCCCAGACAGATGGTCAGACTGAGAGAGTTAACCAGATTTTGGAGGATATGTTGAGGGCTTGTGTTCTTGATTTTGGAGGCAGTTGGGATTCTCAATTGTATTTGGTAGAGTTTGCTTATAATAACAGCTACCAGGCTACTATTGAGATGGCACCATTTGAGGCACTTTATGGTAGAAAGTGTCGATCTCCAGCTCACTGGGATGAGGTTGGAGAGAGAAGGCTTTTGGGGCCTAGTGTTATTCTGATTGACTAGTCGGTCGATTGACTTGATTAGGGAGAGGATGAGGATTGCCCAAGTCGAGCCGGAAGAGTTATGCGAGATAGACGACGTAGTCCACTTGAGTTTTCAGTGGGGGACCACGTGTTTTTGAAGGTAGCACCTATGAAAGGTGTTATGAGATTTGGGAAGAAAGGTAAGCTGAGTCCTAGGTTCATTGGCCCTTTCGAGGTACTTGATCGAGTAGGAGCATTAGCTTACAGATTGGCTTTACCACCTTCTTTATCGGCAGTTCATAATGTTTTCCATGTATCTATGCTTCGAAAGTACATGGCAGATCCTTCTCACGTGATTGATCATGAGCCGATAGTTTTGGATGCTAGTATGTCTTATGAGGAGACACCAGTTGAGATTTTAGCATTCGAGCAAAAGGTGTTGAGAAACAAGACGATTCACTTGGTTAAGGTCCTTTGGAGGAATCAAGTGTCTAAAGAAGCTACGTGGGAGCGTGAGGATGATATGCGAGCAAAGTACCCTCAGCTTTTCACTTAGTAAGTTTACTTTTCGGGGACGAAAAGCCTTTTTAGGAGGGTTGACTGTAACGTCCCGTTATTTTGTGACAAAAAAAAAAACTTTTATTTATTTTTATTTTAATTTGAGTAATTAAAATTCATTTATTTATTATTAAATTAGAATTTAGTAATTTATTTCATTTTAATTCATTTTAATGGCTTATTTATTTAAATACGTTTTAATGGTATTAATAATTATTAACGGGCCAATTAATAATTATTAATCACCATTGGGATAGTTTGAGATGTTCGGGAATCGTTTTTAAGCCAAAAATCGTAAAAGGGCAAAATCGTAAATTCCCAATTTGCAAAATATCTAAAAACACTATTCATCTTTAAAAACACAACTTTGACTCAAATTGACCAAAATCTTCATTCTTTTCCCCTCTCATTGCCGTGAGCTTCAAAGACCAAAAGAGAATTTTTGATTTTTGTTCGTTTCTTGCCGGATCGACTTGATTCTCTGTAACGCCCCGTTACAAGGTAAGATTAATTTTGGGATTTAATTAAAATTTATTTAATTTAATTAAAGGGTTTGGAATTTTGATAAATATGTTTTTATTTATTTAGGCTTTTGGGTGACACCTTTGATAAGTGTCACTTTTTGTAAATATTGAGGAGTCTTGGATTAATGAGTAGTGATGACGTGGCGTGTAGAGATGATGTGGCAAGTAGTGATCAAACCCTAATTTGTAACTAAGGAAAAGAAGAAGAACAATTTTTCTCCTCCCTTTCCCACACCTTGCCGCCGCCCCCCCATAGTGAAAGAGAAGGAAGAGATTCGTCGTTCGCTCGTTGATTGATCGTTGGTGAATCGGGTTTTTGGATCTAGGCAATTTGGAAGCGATCTTGGTCAAAGGTAACGAAACTTCTCTTTTCCCTATTTCTTCTTGATGCCGTGGGGTTAGGTGTGGCTAATGAGAGGATTTTTCATCAATTGTTAATTAGGGGATCGGTGGTTTTGCCCGGAATCGAAGGAGGAAAGATCGGGAGCCTTTTTTCCTTGAATTTTGTTGAACGGGTAAGCTTTTGGGTTGGATTTAGCAACCTTTTCAATTCTGGAATTTTGTTTTGATATTCACTTTATGAACATTAAGAACCCTAGCCATTGTATTGACCTCCATAATTGCCAATTTCCGAAACCGTGGCCAAATACCTAATCGATCTTGATTACCAACACCTAAACCATCAAGATCGATCACCCCAACTACGAAACCGCGACCGAACCACGTCCCAATGACCATGGCCAGCCGCGGCACCCACACACCCCCCACGCCCACACTTAGCCAATTTTCTTCGCCGTTTGAATTCCGTTCTTCGATCCACCGAACCCCAAACCTCTTTGATTGATTGTAATATATTTTGAATGGTATTTTAAGCTATTTAGGGTCTTCGTTTCAGGTCTGGTTCGTCGAGGGAAGTAGCTTATTTTCGGATTTAAGCAATTTTCCGAGGTGAGTTAACGGGTTATTCAACGGTAAGGTTTTGGAGAAATCTAAAGCCTTTACCGTAGCTTATTCTTTCACATATAATTAAATATGTAATTCTGGAAATTTAGGAAGAGAAATAACATTGGAAACACCGGAAAACAATTGGGAGAAAATAATGTTTTCGGTTAGAACTTGAGAAGGCCAATTTCGCCAAAAGTGATGTTTTTAGATTCGATTTGCTTCTGGTTGGTAATGAGTATAAATCTGGGATTATTTGATGATTTTTAGTGCCAATAGACTTAAGTTTTGAATTAGGATTCATTAAGGTTCATATTTTAGTTTTCGGCAACTTTCGGCGAGTTTTCTTGTTTTTCAGCGTTTTGTGAAGTGTATGTAAAACTGAGTGGGCTGCTGTATTTTAATATTATAAACTGATTTTGAATGATTATTATTATGAGGTTGATGTGGTTGTGATGATGAATTGAGATTGATTAAAATATAATTACTAGTGTTGAGGCTACGAGCTCAACGCTTTGTCATTTTAGTTATGGAAAGGTCCATAACAGGGTACTAATGGTCATTGCTCGCACGAATGATCCATTAGGTGAATAATAGTTATAGTTGAGGCTATAACCAGGTACTAAGAAGTGGTAGTAGTTCCGAGGAACCGCCTTCTTAGTGGTGTTGTGAAAAGAGAATGTTTGTTTAATTATTTATACTTGAAATTTTGATAGTGATTGTATTAAGTGTGAGTTTGATGTTGGGAATTGAGTAAGATATTTGGTTAAATATTTGAGGGAGATGGATCCCATGAAAAGTTAAGTGTTGTTAGTGAATGTTTATTGAATAAAGAATGAGTGGAGGGTTAAGTGGTAGTTGGAGTATAAGAGTCTTTGGAAGAGTGTTGAGAGCTTGAGACTCGGTTTGGGTTGTTAGAGACTACCTAAAACTTTATCGTTGTTTAATTCGTTTTCTCACCTGGCTTTAGCCTCACAGTGCTATCTGTGGTTATTTTACAGGTAACAATGGACCGAGAGGTGGCGGTTGATGAAGTGGAAGAGATGAGCGTTCATGTCGTGGAGGCGCCTCAAATTTATTCTTCTTTTAAATGATGAACTAAGTTTATAAACTTTTATTTGAATTATTGAGTCGATGTGAGTTGTATTTGATTTTTAGACCCTTTTGTCTTTACTCTTATATTTTGAATGTTGTTGTTTTGGTTTGAAAGTTGAACTCCGGAGTTTCTTTTGTTTTTAAATTCTCAATGTTTATGAAGTTGTTTTATTTTAAATAAAGGAATTTTAATTGAGTCTTCCACTGTTGAAAATAAGTGTGTTTTGCTACTGTGAAAAGTCGGGTCCTTACAGTTGGTATCAGAGCCTCTTGGTTCTGAAGACCGTATGTTAAAAACATACATTTTCTTTTGACATGAACCTCATCTTCACACTCATCGGTGCCAGGTATCTCTAGTACTAGTCTCTAAATTCATTCCTTGTCCAAGTTGTAAGATAGTTAATGTTTAAGCTTAAGATGTGCAAACTCGATAATTATAGTGTTTGTGTATTCCAGGATGCCTCCTGTGGTTATGCCTGGAAGAGGAAGAGGACGAGGACGAGGCCGCGGTAGAGGCCGAGGTAGGGGTGGGCGCGGTCGAGGCTGTGGTGTCAACCCCGAGTATCAGAGTGACGCCGAGTCGTCAAATGAGGTTAACTCTTATGCTACCCCTGCTGTGGGAAATGTTGATGAGCATGTGGTTCCAGTTGGAGTGAATGGACCGGAGAATGTTCCTTTGGCTCCGGTACCACCAGTTGTTCGAGGCGAGTTTGTGCCCCAAGCTGAGTTAGATGAGATGCGTAGAGCATTGGCTCGAGTTGGTGGTGTAACCGAGGAGGCCAATATGTTGAAAGAATACAAGAAATATGCACCAGTGAATTCAATGGAAAGTCGGTTGATCCTGATGAAGGCGAGGATTGGTTTGCTAGAGTCCGAGAGAGCTCGAAATTTGTTAACTGTCCCGAACATTTGAAAGTTCACCGTGGAACTTTTTCGTTGGTGGGGGATGCTTTGTCCTGGTGGGAAACCACACCGAATACCCAGGAATCTACTACTCTTGTGACTTGGGGTGAATTCCAAGAGAGTTTCTATGAGAAATACTATACTAAAAAGTATAGAAACCAAAAGGAGTGCGAGTTTCTAGCCTTGAAGAAAGGGGACAAATCTGTGCTTGAGTATGAGAAAGATTTTGATCGTCTTTCGAGGTTTGCTGCTTATCAGGTTGCTACACCTGAGTTGAGGATGCATAGGTTCTTGATGAGATTAGATGAGGATTTACTGGGACAGATTGAAGCTATTGGACCCACAGACTATGCCTCTGCTTTGAAGATTGCCATCTCTCTTGATCCAAAGAGTAGAGGTAAGGCTACAGGAAAAGAACTGGCTGAGACTGTAGTTGGGCAGAAAAGGAAGGCCGAGACTGAGCCTCAGCAGAAACAGAATCAGGGAAGTATTAAGGGACAACAGTCATCACAGAATAGACAGTTCAATCAGAACAGGCTGAATCAGGGTGGTAGGCAACAGTTCAACATTCCTGAGTGCAGGAACTGTGGTAGAAGGCACACTGGGGTTTGTAATAAGCCTAGGAGGTGTTTTATTTGTCATCAGGAGGGACACATCTCAGCTAACTGTAGGAAGAACATGAAAGCCCCTGTGGGTGGTGGACAAAATAGGACCACTAATCAGGTACAGCAGAGACAGGCTCCTCAGCAGGGACAGTTGTTTGCTACCACTAGGGGTGAGGCCTGGCGGCTCGAATGTTGTCACAGTACTTTATCGGTTCTTGGACATTCTGTTTATGTATTATTTGATTCTGGTGCTACACATTCTTTCATTTCATCTGAATTTGTTAAGTGTGCTGAATTTGTTACTGAGCCCCTTAATTTCGATTTGAATGTTAAGACACCGGTTGGTGGGAATGTTTGTGTTGATAGAATGTTTAAAACTGATGAACTTTGTGTGCTTAAAAATTGTATGCCTGCAACTTTGATAGTGATTGATATGTCTGATTTTGACATCATTTTGGGAATGGACTGGTTACATGCCAGTCATGCTATTATTGATTGCTTTAAAAGAGAAGTACTATTTAAGAGTCCATGTGGAAGGGAGTTTAAGTATAAGGGAAACAGTAGTAAACTAACCCCAGTAGTTATCTCAGCTTTACAAGCTAGTAAGTTGATTGATGAGGGAGCTTTGGCCTACCTAGCAAATGTAGTTGATACAACTGTTGAGGAAGTCAGTTTAGATTCTGTGCCAGTTGTGAATGAATTCGTTGATGTTTTCCCCTAATGAATTACCTGGATTACCCCCACCTAGGCAAATGGATTTCCAAATAGAAGTTGTACCGAAGCGCCCTATTTCTAAAGCACCTTATAGAATGGCTCTCGCCGAGTTAAAAGAGCTTAAGACCCGGTTACAAGAACTTCTGGATTTGGGTTTTATACGCCCAAGTGTGTCAGTGGGGTGCACTGTTTTATTTGTGAAGAAAAAGGATGGATCGATGAGGTTATGTATAGATTACCGTGAACTTAATAAGGTAACTATCAAGAACAAATATCCTTTGCCTAGGATAGAAGATTTGTTTGATCAACTAAAAGGAGCTACCATGTTTTCAAAGATAGACTTGAGATCGGGATATCACCAGTTGAGAATCCGTGAGATCGATATTCCAAAGACAGCCTTTAGAACGAGGTATGGACATTTTGAGTTCATTGTCATGTCTTTTGGATTGACTAATGCCCCTGCAGCTTTTATGGATTTGATGCACACAGTTTTTCAACAGTTCTTAGATACATTTGTAATTATCTTTATCGACGACATTTTAGTGTATTCTAAGAATGAGGTTGAACATGCCATGCATTTGAGAAAGGTTTTGTCTATTCTGAGAGATGAAAAGCTTTATGCTAAGTTTAGCAAATGTGAGTTCTGGTTGAAGAAAGTAGCTTTCTTGGGACATGTAGTGTCGGAACAGGGTATTTCTGTGGATCCTTCAAAAATCGAAGCAGTTAGTGGTTGGGCACGGCCTACTAGTGTGGCTGAAATTCGGAGTTTCCTTGGTCTGGCTGGATATTATAGGAGGTTTGTGCAAGACTTTGCACGAATCGCTTCTCCAATGACCAAGTTAACTAGGAAGGGAGTGGCCTTTGTTTGGGATGAGGAGTGTGAAGTTAGCTTCGAGGAGTTGAAAAAGAGATTGGTGACTGCTCCAGTTTTGGTTACCCCGATGGCTCGGTGGTTTGACAATTTCGTGTGATGCATCGAAAAAGGGATTGGGTTGTGTTTTAATGCAACATGGAAAAGTAGTAGCGTATGCTTCTAGACAACTAAAAGAGCACGAAAAGAAGTACCCTACTCATGACTTAGAACTTGCAGCAGTAGTTCATGCCTTAAAGATATGGAGACATTATCTTTATGGTGAGAAGATCCTAATCTTCACTGACCACAAAAGTCTCAAATATTTCTTCACTCAGAAGGAGTTAAATATGAGACAAAGGAGATGGTTGGAGTTAGTGAAAGATTATGATTGTGACATCCAATATCATCCGGGAAAGGCTAATGTGGTAGCGGATGCATTAAGTAGAAAGACAGTACATTCGGCTGCAATTTTGGCTAGACATCCTCGTTCCGATGGGAAATGGATAGGGTGAACTTATTGAGATAACATTGAGATGACGGTTAGTATGGCTGGTTTGTCATGTGAGGCCGACCTTGAGGCAAAGGATTATAGATGTGCGAGAGAATGGATGACACCTAGCTGGTTGTTTTCTTGATGCCGAGACTGATTTGCCGGGGGTATTTTCTTTCCCTAGTGACAGCGCTTTACTTTATAAGGGCCGATTATGTGTCCCCAAGGATGAAACTTTGAGGAGGGAGTTGTTGGAAGAGGCACATGGTTCAAAATTCTCTATTCACCCCGGAAGCACCAAAATGTATAGAGATCTAAAAATGCATTATTGGTGGTCAGGGATGAAGAAAGACATAGCTGAGTTTGTAAGCAAGTGCCTAGTTTGTCAACAGGTGAAAGCCTTAAGAAGAAACCCTCATGGATATGTTAAACCATTAAGTGTTCCTGAATGGAAGTGGGAAGAAATTTCCATGGACTTTATTTGTGGATTACCTAGAACTTCTCGAGGAAATTTAGTCATTTGGGTAATTGTGGATAGATTGACAAAGTCGGCGCATTTTCTTCCTGGAAAACCGACTTATCCAGTAGAGACTTGGGCTCAGATGTACTTGAGAGAAATAGTGCGTTTGCATGGGGTGCCGGTTCGTATCGTATCGGATAGGGACACGCGTTTTGTCTCTAAGTTTTGGCAAAGTCTTCAGAAAGCTATGGGTACACGATTGGACTTTAGTACAGCTTTCCACCCTCAAACGGATGGTCAAACTGAGCGAGTCAATCGATTTTGGAGGACATGCTCCGAGCTTGTGCCTTGGATTTCAAGGGTAATTGGGATGATCATTTGTACTTAGCGGAGTTTGCATACAATAATAGCTATCAGGCTACTATCGAGATGGCTCCTTTCGAGGCATTGTATGGGAAGAAGTGTCGATCGCCAGTTCATTGGGATGAAGTTGGGGAGAGAAAGTTATTGGGACCTGAACTTGTGCAGTTAACGAGTCAAACTGTAAGTGTGATTAGAGAAAGAATGAAGACTGCCCAGAGTAGGCAGAAGAGTTATGCAGATAAGAGGCGCACGGATCTTGAGTTTTCAGTGGGTGACCATGTATTCCTAAAGGTAGCACCTATGAAAGGTGTGATGCGGTTTGGAAAGAAAGGAAAGTTAAGTCCTCGATTTATCGGACCTTTCGAGATCCTTGATAGGATTGGACCGCTTGCTTATAGATTGGCCTTGCCACCCGCATTATCTGGTGTTCATAATGTGTTTCATGTGTCCATGCTCCGGAAGTATGTTGCCGACCCTACGCATGTGATAGATTATGAACCGGTGGAGTTAGAGGCGGATTTGTCTTATGAAGAGAAGCCAGTTGAGATTTTAGCAAAAGAACAGAAGGTGTTGAGGAATAAAACCATTGAGTTGGTTAAAGTTCTTTGGAGGAACCATTCATCAGAGGAAGCCACTTGGGAAAAGGAAGAGGATATGCGAGCTAGCTATCCTCATCTTTTTCTTGAGAGGTGAAGCTTTTCGGGGACGAAAAGCCTTATTAGTTGGGAGGTTCTGTAACGCCCCGTTACAAGGTAAGATTAATTTTGGGATTTAATTAAAATTTATTTAATTTAATTAAAGGGTTTGGAATTTTGATAAATATGTTTTTATTTATTTAGGCTTTTGGGTGACACCTTTGATAAGTGTCACTTTTTGTAAATATTGAGGAGTCTTGGATTAATGAGTAGTGATGACGTGGCGTATAGAGATGATGTGGCAAGTAGTGATCAAACCCTAATTTGTAACTAAGGAAAAGAAGAAGAACAATTTTTCTCCTCCCTTTCCCACACCTTGCCGCCGCCCCCCATAGTGAAAGAGAAGGAAGAGATTCGTCGTTCGCTCGTTGATTGATCGTTGGTGAATCGGGTTTTTGGATCTAGGCAATTTGGAAGCGATCTTGGTCAAAGGTAACGAAACTTCTCTTTTCCCTATTTCTTCTTGATGCCGTGGGGTTAGGTGTGGCTAATGAGAGGATTTTTCATCAATTGTTAATTAGGGGATCGGTGGTTTTGCCCGGAATCGAAGGAGGAAAGATCGGGAGCCTTTTTCCTTGAATTTTGTTGAACGGGTAAGCTTTTGGGTTGGATTTAGCAACCTTTTCAATTCTGGAATTTTGTTTTGATATTCACTTTATGAACATTAAGAACCCTAGCCATTGTATTGACCTCCATAATTGCCAATTTCCAAACCGTGGCCAAATACCTAATCGATCTTGATTACCAACACCTAAACCATCAAGATCGATCACCCCAACTACGAAACCGCGACCGAACCACGTCCCAATGACCATGGCCAGCCGCGGCACCCACACACCCCCCACGCCCACACTTAGCCAATTTTCTTCGCCGTTTGAATTCCGTTCTTGATCCACCGAACCCCAAACCTCTTTGATTGATTGTAATATATTTTGAATGGTATTTTAAGCTATTTAGGGTCTTCGTTTCAGGTCTGGTTCGTCGAGGGAAGTAGCTTATTTTCGGATTTAAGCAATTTTCCGAGGTGAGTTAACGGGTTATTCAACGGTAAGGTTTTGGAGAAATCTAAAGCCTTTACCGTAGCTTATTCTTTCACATATAATTAAATATGTAATTCTGGAAATTTAGGAAGAGAAATAACATTGGAAACACCGGAAAACAATTGGGAGAAAATAATGTTTTCGGTTAGAACTTGAGAAGGCCAATTTCGCCAAAAGTGATGTTTTTAGATTCGATTTGCTTCTGGTTGGTAATGAGTATAAATCTGGGATTATTTGATGATTTTTAGTGCCAATAGACTTAAGTTTTGAATTAGGATTCATTAAGGTTCATATTTTAGTTTTCGGCAACTTTCGGCAGTTTTCTTGTTTTTCGGCAGTTTTGTGAAGTGTATGTAAAACTGAGTGGGCTGCTGTATTTTAATATTATAAACTGATTTTGAATGATTATTATTATGAGGTTGATGTGGTTGTGATGATGAATTGAGATTGATTAAAATATAATTACTAGTGTTGAGGCTACGAGCTCAACGCTTTGTCATTTTAGTTATGGAAAGGTCCATAACCGGGTACTAATGGTCATTGCTCGTACGAATGATCCATTAGGTGAATAATAGTTATAGTTGAGGCTATAACCAGGTACTAAGAAGTGGTAGTAGTTCCGAGGAACCGCCTTCTTAGTGGTGTTGTGAAAAGAGAATGTTTGTTTAATTATTTATACTTGAAATTTTGATAGTGATTGTATTAAGTGTGAGTTTGATGTTGGGAATTGAGTAAGATATTTGGTTAAATATTTGAGGGAGATGGATCCCATGAAAAGTTAAGTGTTGTTAGTGAATGTTTATTGAATAAAGAATGAGTGGAGGGTTAAGTGGTAGTTGGAGTATAAGAGTCTTTGGAAGAGTGTTGAGAGCTTGAGACTCGGTTTGGGTTGTTAGAGACTACCTAAAACTTTATCGTTGTTTAATTCGTTTTCTCACTGGCTTTAGCCTCACAGTGCTATCTGTGGTTATTTTACAGGTAACAATGGACCGAGAGGTGGCGGTTGATGAAGTGGAAGAGATGAGCGTTCATGTCGTGGAGGCGCCTCAAATTTATTCTTCTTTTAAATGATGAACTAAGTTTATAAACTTTTATTTGAATTATTGAGTCGATGTGAGTTGTATTTGATTTTTAGACCCTTTTGTCTTTACTCTTATATTTTGAATGTTGTTGTTTTGGTTTGAAAGTTGAACTCCGGAGTTTCTTTTGTTTTTAAATTCTCAATGTTTATGAAGTTGTTTTATTTTAAATAAAGGAATTTTAATTGAGTCTTCCGCTGTTGAAAATAAGTGTGTTTTGCTACTCTGAAAAGTCGGGTCCTTACATTCTCGTTCCATTGGAAAGGTATCGGTCCTACGATCCTTTTCCACCTAGCCTTCGTACTTGCCACTCGTGTTTTGCGGAGTTCTCGGTAAGTAAAGTTTCAAACCCTAAGCTCCAAATAGTGTTTTAATGGAGTTTTACTTGTTTTTCTTCGATTTCGTGTTGTAGAACTCGGTGTTTGTAAACTCGGGAGTAGTTTTACGTGTTTTTGGAAATTATCCCATAACCCTAAAACCGAGTTTCAGTCGAAACCCTTTCCGTTTGAAAATTTCTCTTTGCGGTTTGAATTTGGGTTATAGATTCATGTATAATTGCATATTTGAATTCATTTCGGGAAAGGGATTAATGTTCAAAAACCCTAATTATCGATACCCATTGAAATCGGGATTATCGAATTTGCTTAAAACCAACTCAAAACGTATTTAAATTGCCAAAAAGCCAAAAAACCAAACCCGAGACCCTTTTTTATAGGGAGGGCCGAGAGCCTCTTTGATGGGGGTTTGGTGGATTTTCCGTCTTTTTGCTTGTTTCATCGTTGTTTAATCGTTAGTTGGTAATTTATTAATTTTCGGGATATTAATCCTTTTGTAGGTGTTTTTGAACCGCTTGTTTGATTGCTCTACCGGACTTAGGAGCAAGGTCATCTTTTAATTAAGGTGAGAATGATTAGAATTTAAAGTAACTATAGAAAGCAAATACATACGATGATTTGTAGAATCGGAAACTAAGACTAGAAACCGAGTCTAAGATTAGAGTAAAGTGAGTTAGTGCCCTTAGGATTAGAAGTTAATCCTTTAAGTGAGAACTTAGGAGTTCTCGAGGAAAGCTTTGAATCTTAGAAGATTCTAAGTTAGATTAGTTTTGGAAGTTTAGAATCCTTGAAAGTTTAGGTTAATCGTTATGTTTTGACCTTTACTTTTATTATTGTTAGCGGAGTTCGATCGATATATCGTTCATCCGGGATTCTATCTATTTTACTTTATGCCCTTTACTTTATGTTCTTTACTTTATGCCCCTTTACTTTATGCTTGTTTTGGTTGTTTTATCATTTACATTTACTTTATTTACTTTTGCAAGCATATGTAAACATATGCATAACATCTCGCATCATTGAAAAGAAGTTGAATTGTAAGTTGCGAACGTACATATTACTTCCTTATGTGGAGTTGAATTGTAAGTTGCGGACGTACATATTACTTCTCATGCATAAAAGTTGAATCGTAAGTTGCGAACGCACATATTACTTCCTTATGTGGAGTTGAATTGTAAGTTGCGGACGTACATATTACTTCTCATACATAGGGAGTTGAATCGTAAGTTGCGGACGTACATATTACTTCCTCATGCATAAAAGAAATTGTGGAATCCTACGGGATGTCCTTATGCAATCGTGATTATGATTGATGATATAGAGAATCGAGATGTTATATGTTAAATAAAGTTTATTCACTTTACTTTCTTTTTCATAACAAGTTAATGAATGAGGATCGACTACAAGTGTAGTAATGTCATACTTGGAAGAATATGGATTTGAATTACCTAGAGTTTGGAGAACTTTAGGAGTAATTGTGTCAGTTAGTTGGACACCAATCGAAATGCGAGTTTGAAGTCTATCTTTACTTTTTATGCTTATTATTCTCACTGGGCTTAGTTTGTTAGCTCATGATATTACAACCAATTTCAGGTAATGCCTTGGCTAGAGGTCGAGGGAGAGGAGGTGGTGCTGCGTGATCGAGGGATGCTGACCTCGAGATGGACTAATGGATTTGTAAAGTTTATGTCTTATTCTGATGAACTTTAAGAACTTTAATGAATTGTATTTTGTATTTGCCTCCTAAGAGTCTAATGTTGATGTTTATATGATATACATATTTGAACTCCTGATCTTGGACTTAAAGTCCATGTGATTTTATTAGATTTGAAAATTAGGATGTAAACAGGTTTTCGGCATGCCAATTTTCAAACAAAACCACGCCAATTTTTCATAAATTAAAAGACTTCCGCTGTTTTCTCTGAAAATCACTATTCATCCGAAAATCACTATTTATCCGAAAATCATTTTCCTTATTTAGTTATGGTTTATAATTTGTATTCGACCGGTGTTATTGTAGGTTTTGATAATCGTACGAGAGGTAATTCGTTCGGCACTTTGGAAGCTCGATTTCAAATCCAAGGTGAGTTTAAAAGGGAAGTTAGTAATTTTATGAATTAAGTTTCATTACGATTTTGTTTATCGAGGTTAAGAGGGAACTAACTTCTTAGAATTAATGTTTGGTTGGAGACTTGAATTCGGAAGTGAGTGGAGAGAATTTGGAATTATAGTGAGTTTGGTGAAAAGGAAACATCGGAGTGGTTTGGAAGTGTTGTAAATGAATTGGAGATGTTAAATGAAAGTGGAAGTTAAAAGCACTTTGAGTGGTTTGGGAGTCAAAGTGGCTTAGAAAATACACTTGAGTGATAACTCGTGTAAGCCAAGTTGATTAGGTTCTTTAGTAACTTAGTAGAATTCGGTTAAGATTATCTAACTTATTAGAGAACTTGATGATTTGTGATACGGCACATGATAGTATGTTGATTCGGATCCATACGGTATCATGGTGCGATGATTTGTGATACGGTACGTGGTATGTTGACTTCGGTCCATACGGTATTATGGTACGGTACATGGTAGTATGTTGATTCGGAACGATACGATACCATGGTACGATGATTTGTGATACGCCACATGATAGTATGTTGATTCGGATCCATATGGTATTATGGTGCGATGATTTATGATACGGTACGTGGTATGTTGACTGCGGTCCATACGGTATTATGGTATAGTACATGGTAGTATGTTGATTCGGATCCATACGATACCATGGTACGATGATTTGTGATACGGCACATGATAGTATGTTGATTCGGATCCATACGGTATCATGGTGCGATGATTTGTGATACGGTACGTGGTATGTTGACTTCGGTCCATACGGTATTATGTTACGGTACATGGTAGTATGTTGATTCGGATCCATTCGATACCATGGTACGATGATTTGTGATACGACACATGATAGTATGTTGATTCGGATCCATACGACATCATGGTGCGATGGTTTGTGATACGATACGTGGTATGTTGACTTCGGTCCATACAGTATTATGGTACGGTACATGGTAGTATGTTGATTCGGATCCATAGGATACCATGGTACGATGACTTGTGATATGGTACGATCGTACGTGGTATGTTGATTTCGATCCATACAATAGCACGTTACGATGAAACTTGTTTGGTAACAAAGATAGCTAGTATTACAATTACATATTCTTTAGAATGGTGTAGTAAGACTTAGTAATGGTTGTTACTTTTACTTTAAGTCTTTATTTCTATTACTTGTGGCATTGAAAGACCATTACGGGTAGTATATTACTATCGTATGATTGTATGGAAATTGGAAGTGTGGAATGGATAGTAAAGAGCAATTTAGGCCTTTGGACACAATTTCTGGTATGAAATTTGGTTCATAGAATTACTTGGTTTCGTTTTACTCTCACTAGCATTTTTATGCTAATGTTGCTACACTTACAAATTTTCAGGTAAACGTCGTCCTAAGAAGCGTGGTAGAGGAGGTGGTGCTGTGTGACTTGCCCAGTTGGTGTACGGACAATGATAAACATGCTCTTTGGTTTAGCATTCTTTGAAGTGCTTGTAAATTATTTCTAACTTTCGTATTTGTTTCTTTTTGAGCCCGAAAGGGTATTTGTTTTAAAATTTGCATATGTTTTATCATTTGAATCTCTTTTAGATGTTTAAATTATACGATGGAATACGCATTCCCGATTTATCGCTTTCTCTGAATATGGGTTGTTGTAAACAGGTTTTGGTTATCCGATTTTTAAACGAACCCATGCCGTTTTTCTTTAAAAACTGAGTCTTCCGGTGTGCATTTGAATTTAACGAATTTAACGAAAAATCGGGTCGTTACAGTTGGTATCAGAGCCTCTTTGGTTCTGAAGACCACATGCATCGCATGTTTTTCATGTTTTGATATTGTCCAATCATCGCTCGAGGTCAACGGCGCCAGGTGTCCTTAGAACGCTCGCTTTTGATTAGTTTGTTTGTACTTTTGCTTTTCCTTTCCTGGTATTTCATGTGAGGCTTTTCTGATTGTGACTTCAGTATGCCTCCGAGGACAGTTGCACCTAGGAAAGGTAGGAGCATAGTACCGACTGCAGTTCGAGGTAGAGGTCAGACTAGAGCAGTTACACCTCCTCCACCTGAGTATCGGGAGGATGAACCTCCAGTAGATCAGCCTGCTAGGTGTGGTCGTAGTATTACTATTTCAGAGCAGGACTATCTCGATTTGTTACGAGATGGTGGAGGACTTGCTGATCAGGTTATACCTCCTGTTAGAGCACCTGCTCCCGAGGTAGATCAGTCAGGGGTTACAAATGCTGCGAAAACTCTGAAGGAGTAATATGAGATATAACACTCCTGAGTTTGATGGGACGTCTACTGACCCGGCAGTCGTCGAGAGATGGATTACCAGAGTAGAGAGAGTACTTGGGTTCATCCGATGTCCGGAACATCTGAAGGTCCACTGTGGGACCTATTCGTTAGTAGATGAAGCATTATACTGGTGGAATGCTTTAGCCCGTACTCTCAGACATGATTTACAAGTTAGTTGGGAGATGTTCAGGGAAAAGTTCTTTGACAAATACTATCCCGAGGATACACGAGATCAGTTAGAGATTCAGTTTCTTACACTCAGACAGGGTGATAGGTTTGTTGTGGAGTATGAGAGGGATTTTGACCGGTTGTCAAAATTTGCTACCGGACATGTTACTGATCTTGAGAGTAAGAGGAAGAGAATTATAAAGGGTTTGCGGACAGAATTACTAGGGCAAGTACGAGCTTTGCAGCCTGGTACATATGCTGATGCTTTGAGTGCCGCTTTGGCATTAGATTTTGGAGATTTTGAGAAGAAGGCTTTTGAGATTGCTGTACAGGCTTCTTCTCAGAAGAGGAAGGTTGGGGACGACCTATCAGGTCGAGGGACACAGTCACATAGACATGCTCCTCCTTTACCCTACTGTCCAGATTGTACGGGGTATCACCTAGGTCAGTGTAAGGTGACGAGGTGCTATCAGTGCGGACAGATAGGACATATTAGACCTTTCTGCCCTAGTTTACAGACACCACAGCAGAGTGGGGGTCAGGGTCAGACTTCAGGTCAGGGTCAGGGTCGAAGACCGAGTCAGGTTACTCCCAATCAGACACGACAGTAGGCCCGTGTCTTTGCCACCACTCGAGAGGATACTGAGGCATCTGGTACAGTTGTTACAGGTACTTTGTCAGTTTTAGGACACTCTCTTGTATTATTTGTTGTATGATATGGTGAAATTCCTGAGACCCGATATGGTGAAATTCTTGAGACCTGATATGGTGAAATTCGTGAGACCCGATATGGTGAAATTCCTGAGACCTGATATGGTGAAATTCGTGATACTTGATATGGTGAAATTTGTTAGACCCGATATGGTGAAACTCCTGATATCCGATATGGTGAAACTCTTGATATCTGATATGATGAAAGTCCTGATAATCATGTTTATGAATGTTATATTCTTTAAGTGGTTTTAGATGCTAGCTAGTCTTAGAAGGAGACACCGGTTGTGATCCTAGCATCCGAACCAAAGTGTTGAGAAACAAAGTGATCAACTTGGTCAAAGTATTGTAAAGGAACCAAGTGTTGAAGGAGATTACGTGGGAACGTGAGGACGAAATGCAGTCTAAATACCCTCGCTTATCACTTGGTAAGTGCACTTTTCGAGGACGAAAAGTCTTTTAAGGAGAGAGTCTGTAACGTCCCGTTACTTTTGGGGGTAAAATTTTTATTTTATTTTATTTATTTATTTGAATTAAAGTACTTAAGGTTAATTTAAAAGTAGTGATTTCGATTTTAGTAGTAATTTTCGGCCAAAAAAACCCTTTTAATCGTTTTAATATTTTAAATTCGCTTCGGTGACATTAATAATTATTAACGGGCCAATTAATAATTATTAATCACCTTTAGATTAATTTAAGAGCTTCGGGTTTCATTTTTAAAGTAAAAACAAAAGAGGAACGTAGGCGTCACTTTCCAATTTCTTAAAATATCTCAAGTTACTATTCATTTTCTTTTTAAATAGCCTTAAGTCATCAATTTCCTCATCTTTCTTTTCTTCTCCTTTGCCATGGCCGAAACCTCCATCTCCCTCTATCTCTTCTTTGGCTTTTCCTCATTTCTCGGTGGATCTCTGTAATTTCAATTGCGTTGGAATGCTCGAGACGTGGGCGTTCTATCCATCCTAACCTTTTGGCATTTCGCGTTCCTTACGGGAAGCCCTAAAAAGTGAGTTTTCAAAACTTTTTATATGGTTTTGTTCGTTTTTTATTATAAATAAGTTTTGAAGTTGAAATCATGTGCTTTCATTATGAAATTTGATGATTTTGAGCTCGGAATTTCGAAAAATACTATTCATCCGAAAATCACTATTCATCCGAAAATCATTTTCCTTATTTAGTTATGGTTTATAATTTGTATTCGACCAGTGTTATTGTAGGTTTTGATAATCGTACGAGAGGTAATTCGTTCGGCACTTTGGAAGCTCGATTTCAAATCCAAGGTGAGTTTAAAAGGGAAGTTAGTAATTTTATGAATTAAGTTTCATTACAATTTTGTTTATCGAGGTTAAGAGGGAACTAACTTCTTAGAATTAATGTTTGGTTGAGACTTTAATTCGGAAGTGAGTGGAGAGAATTTGGAATTATAGTGAGTTCGGTGAAAAGGAAACATCAGAGTGGTTTGTAAGTGTTGTAAATGAATTGGAGATGTTAAATGAAAGTGGAAGTTAAAAGCACTTTGAGTGGTTTGGGAGTCAAAGTGGCTTAGAAAATACACTTGAGTGATAACTCGTGTAAGCCAAGTTGATTAGGTTCTTTAGTAACTTAGTAGAATTCGATTAAGATTATCTAACTTATTTGAGAACTTGATGATTTGTGATACGGCACATGATAGTATGTTGATTCGGATCCATACGGTATCATGGTGCGATGATTTATGATACGGTACATGGTAAGTTGACTTCGGTCCATACGGTATTATGGTACGGTACATGGTAGTATGTTGATTCGGAACGATACGATACCATGGTACGATGATTTGTGATACGGCACATGATAGTATGTTGATTCGGATCCATACGGTATCATGGTGCGATGATTTGTGATACGGTACGTGGTATGTTGACTTCGGTCTATACGGTATTATGGTACGGTACATGGTAGTATGTTGATTCGGATCCATACGATACCATGGTACGATGATTTGTGATACGGCACATGATAGTATGTTGATTCGGATCCATACGGTATCATGGTGCGATGATTTGTGATACGGTACATGGTATGTGACTTCGGTCCATACGGTATTATGGTACGGTACATGGTAGTATGTTGATTCGGGTCCATACGATACCATGGTACGATGATTTGTGATACGACACATGATAGTATGTTTATTCGGATCCATACGGTATCATGGTGTGATGGTTTGTGATACGATACGTGGTATGTTGACTTCGGTCCATACGGTATTATGGTACAGTACATGGTAGTATGTTGATTCGGATCCATTGGATACCATAGTACGATGACTTGTGATATGGTACGACCGTACGTGGTATGTTGGTTTCGATCCATACAATAGCACGTTACGATGAAACTTGTTTGGTAACAAAGATAGCTAGTATTACAATTACAGATTCTTTAGAATGGTGTAGTAAGACTTAGTAATGGTTGTTACTTTTACTTTAAGTCTTTATTTCTATTACTTGTGGCATTGAAAGACCATTATAGGTAGTATATTACTATCGTATTATTGTATGGAAATTGGAAGTGTGGAATGGATAGTAAAGAGCAATTTAGGCCGTTGGACACAATTTCTGGTATGAAATTTGGTTCATAGGATTACTTGGTTTCGTTTTACTCTCACTAGCATTTTTATGCTTATGTTGCTACACTTACAAATTTTTAGGTAAACCTCGTCCTAAGAAGCGTGGTAGAGGAGGTGGTGCTGTGTGACTTGCCGAGTTGGTGTACAGACGATGATAAACATGTTTTTTGGTTTAGCATTCTTTGAAATGCTTGTAAATTATTTCTAACTTTCGTATTTGTGTCTTTTTTAGCCCGAAAGGGTATTTGTTTTAAAATTTGCATATGTTTTATGATTTGAATCTCTTTTAGATGTTTAAATTACACGCTGGAATGCGCATTCCCGATTTATCGCTTTCTCTGAATATGGGTTGTTGTAAACAGGTATTTGCTATCCGATATTTAAACGAACCCATGCCGTTTTTCTTTAAAAAATGAGTCTTCCGCTGTGCATTTGAATTTAAAGAATTTAACGGAAAATCGGATCGTTACAGTTACTCTTATGAAATCATGACTTAGTATGTGAGTCATACAAGAGGATTAAAGCCGAGATGAGTAACTTAAAAGTGTCTATAGTAAATGGATAACGTTTGGGAACCTTATTGATATGAAACCCTAGAAAATTGAAATAGAAACCCTTTGAAAGACAAAGAACCCCTAGATGCAAATCCTAAAACCCCGATGAACAATAAGGTAAAACCCTTGGAAAGCAAGAAGAAGAAGATTATTCCAATGATCTAATATCTTGAAATAAGAGAACTTGTTCTTATTTCAAGATCGAAACAATTCACAAACATAATAGATCAAGTTATGCTTGAATGTTCCTAAAACATGCAACCTAGAACAAGGCTACAAAACTAAGCAATTCCAGCAAAGCAAAAAGCAATATTATTATCATATGAATTCTTGGTATTTAGGGTTACAAATGAGGCTTTAAATAGCCAAAGAAACCCTAAAAACAACAAGGAAATTCGGATTACAAGGAGGCACAAAATCTGCCAAATCTTTCCTTAAGTGCATTTGGTGCATTTTAGGAAAGTTTTGCCCTAGAAGATATTATATCATTCCTAAACTATTCTAAGCATTAAAACTGATAAATAAAGGCCTAAAACATGTCCAAATACATTGTAAATTCGTGGACATCATATATGGCAAGTTCGGGAACAAATATGGAAAGTGGTCCAAATAAGGAAAGTTTGGAAAAGTGATGCAACTTTCCTAATTTGCTCTTCTCTTCATTTCTGATTGAACAAGTCTTCAATACTCTTCTTCAAAATGTATTTGCCATAGATTGAAGTTCATCACGTCCTCTTCCATAGCCTCCATGATCGGATCTTCGAAGCTTGTCTTGACATTTCTCATGTAGGCTTGTAATGGATGTTTTATGCTTCTCTTGAACTTTGATATTGAGATTGATCCTAGAGATATTTGTGACGTTCCATGATTCATATCACTTATCCTTGTAACACTGTTGATAGCTTCGCATTTTGTTTATAGACAAATGATCTAATCCTGATCATTTATGTGGGAGGCATCAAATGGAAGTATAATATGCAATGTTGATTGTATAAGACAGTACCACGATGTTCGATCAAATTTCTCATTAGTACCGTTTACGAGAAATGATCGAATTTCAAACTAAGTTTATCATCCGTGATAGATCTCAATCTTGAGTGAAATGCGGACTCCTATTTATGGAGTTATGTTCTTTGATTCACATGGTTGAGAGCGATCTGTAAGAACGCTCAATACACTCCTGTTTTGGGAACATGGCTAGATAAGTTGCTGGGAACTCATTTTCACGAGATGGAATTCATAACTTTCCTATAAATTAACGGTATCAGTGCGATACCTAAACATTTTAGGAATTTTAGGAAACTCTCTTGATGTACTGATTCGAGACATGAACAAGTGGCGCTACGGCTTCTATTGATCACAAAAGTACCTTATCTCTAGTTCGACTAAAGATAAAGTTCATTGGAGAATCAACGGGAACACAAGGATAAAGCGGTAATTACAGGGGCAAAACGGTAAATTTATCCGCCTGTAATTATGAGGGTTCCACATGAAGGATATATCACAGATATAAATAAAGATAAACTAAATGGACATAACTCATCTATAGTGAGGGGAGTTCAGCTATGAATCTATAGTGGAATTATTCACAGTTAGATAATAAGTAATTAACTGATTATGAGTTAATCACTTAATTGACTAATTATTAAGCCCATGATCTATAGGTCCATCGGGTCCCTATGCTAGCCCAAATATCATTGTAGCAAAACTAAGTTATTAATTTAACTTAGGACGAACAAATAATTTAAGTAAATGAATTTACTTAAAATTAGGCAATATTAATTATTTGAATAATAAGATTATTTAAATGAAAATTAATATTAATATTATTAATATTTATACAATTCTAATTGTTTAAATAAAGAGTCTATTTAAATGGAAATTAATATAACATTATCAATTATAATAATTTATGGCAAAATTAATTGTTTAAATAAATAAATTATTTAAACAGGAATTAATGTTAGTATTATTAATTATTTAAATAATGAGTTTATTTAAATAAAAATTAATAATTAATATTATTGATTAAATAATGAGTTTATTTAATTTAATAATAAATATTGGAGAGAATTAAATACAATTTGGTTTAAGAAACAAATTGGTTTTGGTCCAAAATAATTAATTAATTGAATAAGATTCGATGATAATTAAGATATTAATTTTTGGCTAAATGTGTTTAAATTAGAAATTATTATTTGAATTTTTCGAATTTTAAATATATAAATATATAATTATTAAAACAAAGAAAAGTAAATAAATTATAAAAATATATGAATTCATTCCATTATCTCTCGTTGAGTGTGCGTCCATGAGAATGGAGATAATAGATTTCAATTTTTATATTTATTTTATTTATTTATCTTTTCTATTTTAATAATTAGGAGATAAGCTTATCTAATTAGATTAGATATCATATTTTCCTATAAATATGACCATTGGGATTCATATTTTATACACTTCTCACTTTAATTAGAAAAGTGAAAATTCTCTCTCAAGTTTTTGCCCAATTGCCGATTTT
The DNA here is from genome assembly GCA_028015215.1 of Gynostemma pentaphyllum. Lineage (NCBI taxonomy): Eukaryota > Viridiplantae > Streptophyta > Magnoliopsida > Cucurbitales > Cucurbitaceae > Gynostemma > Gynostemma pentaphyllum. Next base: position 35,974,749 of record CM051353.1, on the reverse strand, counting down.
CCTTAGGGAAAAAATTTAGAAGAAATTTTTTCTTCTTTTGTTCTTCCGGTTCGATTCCCACAAGTCGGTTTTGCTTTTGATCGGGATATAGCATAGAATATCTGGTGTTGCTGAGGATTGATGCTGTAAATAAACCTCCAACCGATTCTCCATTAATTACTCAGTGTAAGTAAAAGGCCTTTAATTTTCGAAAAACTAGCATGAATCTACATGTTCTTATCCCAAATTGCATGATGTTAATAGATCCGTTATTAAATGTTAATAAGTTTACTAAATAAAATTCCACTAATTTAGTAAATCATCCCTTCAAAAACAACAATCTCAAGAGAAAAATAGTAATGAAAATAAATTTTTAAAGGTTAGAATATTCATTATTTTAAGAAAGGTATGTAGTAAGTAATGATTATCGAAATCGTAAACACTAACCAAACTTTAAAAAAAATATTTTTTTATGTTATGATTAATTGAGCTTAATCTTCAATAACTACGCTAATAATAAGTTAGTTAGGGCCCCTTGGTTTTTAGACAGTTTGACATAAATTGGTTAGTAATTAAAGAGATTATATTGGCAGCTTTACATTTAGTTTTATAAGTCATGCTCTTGTAATCGAGCATATAACTAAGTTAATGAAATAGTCTTTCCTTGTTCATTCTTTCTAAAATTTCTTCTTCGTTTTCTCCTTCCTTTTCTTAATTGTCTTGAATTCTTGGATAAAAGTTATTTCAAATTTATATTATATACCAGCAATACATATCCAAGGGAAGAAACTAAATTTCTTAAATCAATGTCAGCCATAAAATTTTATGTAGAGAAGTTCGATGGGACAGAGGATTTTGGAATCTGAAAAATAAAGATTAAATCCTTTTTGACACAACAAAGGTGGAAAAGGCATTCAAGATCCAAAACTACTCCCAGAAAAGATGAAGCCATAAGAAAAGAGAATTTTAAAGATGCAATATTTAGTATTCGAATCTTAAATCTAACACTACAAGAAATTCCACAAAAGATGATACTGGGTTTTTTAAAAGATGACACATATGGTAAAAGATGACATATTTTAGGATTTCAGTTTTTTTATTAAACGATGACACACATGAAATGCCATCTTTTGTTAATTAAAATTTCAAGTTCTCGCGCGCAACTTTTCAGAGTAATACGTTATCTTTAATATCGGTTTATATCTATCATTATTTATTTGTGTCATTAAATAATAAATGTCGGACCTTGTATGTCATTGTTTCCTAATTTTTAATTAAACACAAGTTAATATTTCCTAAATCACGTTTAGGGTTAATTTTCCGTTTTCTCTCGCTCCCAAACGCAATACCATTCGTCGTCTCCCTCGCCTTAGCTTTGAAGAGTTCACTGTCTCTCTTGCCGTCACCCTCTCCGTCGCCCTGAATCGCCATCGTCATCGACCTCTCACCACACCCTAACTCCACGCACGCTGTAAAACCTAAAAAGACCGAACTCCATGCACGCTTCTAAAAACTACGCCGTGAAATGCGCCCTCTCCCTAACTCTGTCGCCTTGAAAACTGCACGTACCTGCGCTTGTCGTGACTCACCCTAACTCTCCTTGAAACGCCCTTCTTCTTGCCATGAAAAGCTGCAAACAGCCTCGCCGTGAAACGCTAATAACAGCCATGGCTTGGTACGAGATTCAAAAACTTGATTTTTTTCTTTTTGTTGTTCGACTCATTATTATTCTATACTATGAATCTGTGTTGATATAGAAAAAAACCACATTTACCCAATGGAACAAGTTTGAATCTCTATATGTAGTCAAGGATCGCCCACACCTGATATTAATGAAAGAAATGATGTTCACTTACAAGGTAAACTGTGACGACCCGTCACTTTTAAATAATTTAAATCAGAGAAAACAGCGGAAGTCTTTTATTTTAAGAAAATTTGGCGTGGTTATGTTTGAAAATTTGCTGGCCAAAAACCTGTTTACATCTTAATTTCAAAATCTAAAATACACAAGGAACCTTAAGTTCCTATTCAGGAGTTCAAAATGATTATAATCATAAATCAACGACAATAAGCTCTTATGAGCTAATTACAAAGTACAAATCATCAAAATGATATAAAGTTCACAAAACCATGTACATGGATTTTTTACATAACACAAAGTCCGTCTCGAAATCATCATCTTCTCGATCAAGCGCGCCTGACTCCTCTTCCACGATCCCAAACATTACCTGAAATGTTTGTAATATCATGAGCTAACAACTTAAGCCCAGTGAGAATAATAAGAATAAAAAGTAAGAATAGACCTCAAATTCGCATTTCGATTTGTGTCCAAATAATCTGACACCATACACTCCTAAAGTCATCCAAACTCTAGGTGAATTCATTTTACATTCTCTAAAGGATGATACTACTAACTCTCGTAGTCTTAATCTCATCCAAAATCTTGTTTTGACATAAACAGGAAAAGTAAATAACCTCTCATAACAATATAACATCTCGATCCTCTATCCAGGATATATATATATATTTTCATCAATCATATGCATGAAATGCATGAAGAAGGAAATGCGGACAATCCCCGAAGGGTCCAACATTCTGTACTTCTTTTATTTCTCATTTTCATTCTTTTTCTCAGAAGGAAATGCGGATAATACCCGTAGGCTCCAACATTCTGAGCTTGCTTTCTTTCTCATTTTCATTCTTTTTCTCAGAAGGAAATGCGGACAATACCCGTAGGCTCCAACATTCTGTACTTCTGTTATGCGAGATGTCATGGTGCAATATGCCATGGTGCGAGATGCAATGATATGCTCGCACATACTTACAAAAGTAAATAAAGTAAAGTGCGAATAATAAGGTAACTGAAATAAACATAAAGTAAAAGACATTAAGTAAATGACATTAAGTAAAAAGAAAGAAATAGATTGTAACCTCGGATGAACGATATGTCGATCGAACTCCAATATCAATAATAAAAGTACAATCATTACTTAAACGATTAACTATACCTTCCAGGATTCTAAACTTTCAATAATCTGAGGTTCTATTAACCGCTCTAAAAACAAGTTGGATCTTTTAACTTCCAATGATCCAACCTTAATTTCGAATCGAATCTAACTTAGAATCTTCTAAGATTCAACACTTTCTTTGAGAACTCCTAAGTTCTCCTTAAAGGATTAACTCTTAATCCTAAGGGCACTAACTCACATCCCTCTAATCTTAGATTCGGATTCTAATCTTAGTTTCAAACTCTACAAACCTTCACACTCATTTGCTTTCTATAACTACTTTAAATTCTAACTATTCTCACCTTAGCCAAATAATTCCAAATCTCCAATTTCCACGAAACAACCACCGAGCAATTGCACCTACAATTCACCGATTGTACAACATATTACAAATCATAATTAATATGCAAACAAATGTGCAATTTCGGGTGAATAGTGATTTCGGATGAATAGTGTCTCGGGTGAATAGTGTTTTCGGGTGAATAGTGTTTTTCGAAAATCCGGGCTCAAAATCGTCATTTTTCATGATAGAAATTCATGATTTCAACTTCAAATCTTATTTATAATCAAAAACGAACAAAACCACCTAAAAAGTTTTGAAAACTTACTTTTTGGGACTTCCCTTAGGGAACGAGAAACTTCGAAAGGCTAGGTTGGATAGGTAGCCCTCGTCCCTACCAATCCAACGGAACCGAAAACAAGCCGATCCGCCGAGAAACGAATGAGAAATGAAGAAAAGAAACAATCCATCAATGGTGGAAATTGCTCACGGCAAGGAGAAGGGAAGGAGAAGAAAAATGAGTTGTCTTGGTCAACTTTGTGACTTTTAAAGATGATGGAATAGTGAATTTAGATATTTTATGAAATTGGAAATGACGGTTACGTCCTTTTATGACTTTTAGCTTATAAAACGAAACCCGATGATCTTAAATAAATCTAAAGATGATTAATAATTATTAATTGGCCTATTAATAATTATTAATGTCACCGAAGCGAAAAATAAACATTAAAACGATAAAAATGAATTTCGGGCAAAATTAAGTACTAAAATCGAAATTACAAAATAATAATTAAACTAAATACTTGAATTGCAATAAATAAATAAATAAACAATATTAAATAAAATAAAATAAAAAAAATTTCACTCCAAAATAACGGGACGTTACATAAACGCCTCAGGTTCATTGACAGATAACCTAAATGACTTTAAGAAGATTGCGCGTGATTATAAAAGTACTAGAGAGAAATTAGGGGAACAAAGTGAAGCAATTATCCTCTAAAACTCTTTCCGAGATGCTTAGAGCAAAACCAAGGCATAGATGAAATGCAGCAAAGACTCAATCTCTTTGAATGGTTTCTTAAACTACAGCAAAAACTAAAGAAATGGAGATCCAAGCATCGAAAAGGGAAAGCGTTATTACATATGACCTCATTGTCAAGTATAAGAACAAGAACTTCAATGGAAATATTTCAAAGAATGACAGAAGCAAGAACAAGTAAAAGTGGAAATGTTTTATTTGTCATAAGAAGGATATTTTAAACGAGATTGTCCTGCGAGAAAGGACAAAGATAAGGAAAAGGGAAGAGAAGCTCCAAGAACAGATCAATAACAAAATGTTTTAGGATTGGTGTCCTAGAACTTGTATATTTTTTTATAAACAAATCTATTTTGAAATAATTTGAAATAAATAAATTAATTTATTTTTAAGTATATTAGTTCATTAAATTCATTAAAATATTTGATGTATTATACATTCAAGTAGGAAAATCCCAAAGTTACTGTCATGAAATCACGATTGAGTTTGTGAAACATACGTGAGGATTCAAATATAGATCAGTAGCCAAAAGAGTCTACAATCTATATCATGTTTTGGAAGCTTATCCTGTGAAGACTATTGATAACTTTCCATTTTGATAAGATTACATGAAAGTAGAAGTGTCATATACAAAGATATTTTGATCAATATCTCATTTATACCGTTTGCGAGGAATGATCAATTATCATTAAAGTTTATCAAATTGGATGCATCTTAATCCTGAGTGTAATGTGAAATTTTAGTTAAGGAGTTGTGTTCTTTGATTCACATTGTTGAGAGCGATCTGAATGAACACTCAATAAACTTCCGTTTTGAGAATATAATAAAATAATAGCTAAGAAAATATTTACACAAGATGAAATTTATAACTTTTTGAATACCTAATCATTTTGGGAACTTTTGGGAACTTCTTTGATGTACTCATTCAAGACATGAACTAGTGGCGCCACAACTTTTGCTGATCAAAGAAGTATCTATCTTTTGTTGGACTACAAATAAAGTTCATTAGAGAATTAACAGGAACAAAAGGATAAAACGGTAATTAGAAGGGTAAAACAGTAATTATAACCATATGTAATTAGGAGTTTTTGTAAGGCCCCGAGATTTGCAGAGGAAGTTTAATTATAAATTCTACTTATTGGTTGTTTGTGTGTTTGGTATTAAGTACTTTAGGAATTATTTTCTTTCGTAAGTTGATTATTTGGTGGTTAACCATGGTTAAAATTAATTAAGGGTTGGTTAGCAATGGTTTAAAGAAGTGAAGGTAGAATAGCAAAGGAAAGTATAAAGAGGGCTTGAATTGAATTTTGGAGGTGGAGGGATTTTAAAATAAAATGAAGAGGTGGAGGGAGCCAATAGCAATTTAATTATTTTTTATTTTGGAAATTAGAAGTAAAAAAAAAAGAAAAAAGAAGAAAAGGGTTTAAAAAAAAAAGAAAGAAGAAGAAGAAAAATCATTTTCTTTTTCCCCTTCCTCTCTTCTCAACCCGTTGGACCCCCTCCCCCTTCCCTCATCTTTTGAATTTTCCTTTTCCTCCATCAATTCTTTGAAGTTTGATGATGGGTTTGAGTTGATTTATGTTGGAATCACCATTTTAGGAAGGGGTCAAGCAAGAACCTTAAGTGCCAACAAGTTTCTAGGTAAATTTTGCTTCTTCCCTCTCAACCCGTCGCCCCCCTCGTGATGGTGAAGGTTTGCTCATCCTCAATTCTCATGGAAGTTGGTTGAAATCGAAGGGGTTTTGCTTGGTTTACGTATGAATCAAATAGATAGGAAGATTGGAAGTGGAATCCACAAACTTTGAACTATTCAAGGTAAGAATTCATCTTGGAGTATTCTAGGTTTTTTGGGTTTTGGGTTTTCTTGTGAATTATTGATTAGAAGCTTTGGGTATCATTTTCTTTCATTTTAAATTTCTGGAAATTCTTGTTAAATGATGAGTTTAGGATTTAAGATTCATATAAGCTTAAAAGGGAGAAGATGATGGAAACTATGGTTGGGTGTAAGCTCTCAAAAACTCCATTAATGGTGGTTTTTCCCAAGCTTCTAGCTTTTCAATTTTTGAGTTTCCTTGACTTTTATTTAACAACTCTTAATTCTGGAATATATGAGTGCCTAATTATGTATTTGACACATGAAAAACAACTTGGAAGAGCAAAGGAAAGAATTCTTGAGAATTCTCAAATTTGGCCAAAATACTATTTTTAAACTTAGCTAGTTTTGGGTGTTTCTTTGATTAATCTTGAAAAGTTATCAATTCTAGAAATTTTGGATGTTTATATGTATATTTTATACATGGAAAACACATTGGAAGATCAACTTAATGAGTTTTTGGTATATTTTCAATTTGACCAAAAATTACACTTTAAGTTGACTAGTTTTCTTGATTTTGTGTGTTTCTTGATTCTTATTAAAGGGCTATCAATTCTGGAGCATTTGGGTGTTTATATATATATATTTAGCAAGGAAACCACCTTAGGGCACCAATCCAATGTATATTTCATAAGTACCCCTAAATTACATCCCCAATCACCTAGTTTTGAAACTTTTATCATTAACCGGGTTCGAGGTTATATGTGTTTGATAGGGGCTGACTTGTAATGTTTATATTAGACTAAACATATATGGGTTAACTTGTTGTAGGACAAAGACGAGTGGATACAATCAGAGCCAACTTTGAAGGTGAGAACATAAAGAATCGGAAGGGTGAATGGCGAGCATTCACGGGTTTTGTCTTCCCGAGTTGTTTTGAATGGGAAAGTGTGGTGTGTGTGGTTGATTGATAGTATGGTTGGAAAGGTTAAGAGTGTAAGAGAATTGTGGAAACGGATATTGACTCCGTAGTGGCTAAAGAGGCCGAAATGTTAATTAGTTTAAAATCGGTTCATGTTTTGATAGTTATTCATTTAAGCATGCCTATTTGCTTTATTATTATGTTCATAGTCCTTGAACGAGTCATATACTGAATTGGGGCTATGATTATGCATATTTGTCATGTTTTTTATTTATGCTCGAGGAATAGTTACGAATGAGATAATAGAGAAAAGTGTGAACGTGAACCATATGATTATGTGAATTTTGAGCATTATGTGAGTAATGATTGAGTCATATGTATACTTGTCGTATTGTTCGGGTTATGCTCGATGGTTAGTTGTGGAAAAGCTTAAAGGGGGAAATGCTTGATATGTGCACTAAGGGTTATATGAATTAAGCTTAATACGTATAATGATTGAGTCTTATAGTGCTTGGAGGAATTGCTCTACTTGTGCCATTGAATTGAGAATTTGATATACAATGTTTACCGAAAGCAAGTATGCCCATCTCATTTCATTTCATAGCACATCATTCATGCATTTCATACTTTCGACATGTGGCCATGGGGTTGTAACCCGTGTAACGGTGTATGGGTGTTGGACGTTACACGTGGTTACCGTGGCGGAGATGTGATTAACCCGTGTAACGGTGTGTGGGTGTTGGACGTTACACGTGGTTACCGTGGAAAGGTGATGAGCTCCGGTGTGCTATGTGATAAATGGCCCGGGTGCTAGTGAGTTTGAGATAGTCGAAATTTTGATGGGCTATGGCTCGAATGTAGGATGATCTTGTGACATGGGGCGTAGTGAGACGCCGGGTTTAATGATGATGTGTTCTTTGAGAATATTGAGAATGGAAAGAATGAAAGGTAAGTTGTGTAGTGATCACCGAGAGTTTGTGATCGAAGAATTGAGATGTTTTGATGTTACTTTTACATACTACCATTGATGTACTAAACTTGTACTTGAATTGTGACATTACTTTCTTCCATGCATTCATTATATTCATATCGCATCACAGTTCATACTCTTTTGTTTTCACTGAGTGTCATGCTCAAAGGTGCTCTGTATCACCTTTCAGGTAACACTCGGGGTCGAGGGCGTGGAGCGGCAGATGGTGCTCGTTGATGGCACGAGATGAAGACTTTTGGATTGGCTTATAGTCACGTGAGCCATGCGTTTCAGGGAGCGATGTTTGGATAGTCGGGTCTACGTTTAGAGTCAAAATTTTAAACCTTTTGTACATATTATATTTTGTATAATTGTTTAGCTGGTGCACCAAACTTTGTTTCTTTTGTTTTGAATTTATGTGATACCCTGAACCGGCCGACGAGCCGATGTTTTTTGATTAACAGGTTTTTCTTATTTTGTTTATGGGACTTGAAATTTACAAATACTACATGCCGAAATTTTCATTATTTTTCAAAGTTAGCTATTTTACTCTTAAGTTCTCGCTTCTGTTTGCGTACTCGCGTCCTGGGCTCTTAGATTAAGCCGGGTCGTCACAGTTTTCAACGTGAAGGATGAAGGATGTTAGATCTAGATTTAAGGCGCAACAAAAATTAATTGATTTATTAAGTAACATATAATTAACATGGATCATCGTTAACATAATGCAAAAAAATGAAAAAAAAAAAGCCCTCAATTTGAAAGTATAAGGGCATTTATAAATACTTACATTGAAATTTATTGGAGAATTCGTTCACACATCTTTAATCATCTACCCTTCTACGCTATGATCCGATCGAAAGAAAAATCGATTTGTCGTAGTCAAACCTGAAGGGAAAAAAAAAATCTTCTAATTTTTTATCACCATAAAATCGGTAAAGACTCAAGAACGCTTAAAAAAATGTAAGTGTTTGTTAAAAAAAAAGGACTACGGATCAAGAACGCTGAAAAAAATAAAAAATAAAGAATAAAGAGATTGAATCTAAACAAATTTATGCTAAAAAAACTAATCATAAAGGGTCAATTTGAAAATTGTATTAAACTTTATTTAATCTAATGTTGGGGTGCAGAATTGAACAAGGTCTTTTGAGAGTAGAACTAAATATTTTTAAGAGGTATGCCTTGATTGGCTATTTAACTTGTTTCTACATAGTAACGTTGCTGTGACATTAGAATTCGTGTGGTAACCTTCACATTTTCTGATGTGAAGAAATTAAAATTTGTTATTTCTAAAATTTCTACTCAATTTTGAGAATGTTTACAAATAAATAAAAAATAAGAAATAAAAAAATTACCAAACAACTCTAAAATTTCTGATGCTAATCACATTAGCTACACTAAAGATGGGTTTTCCACTTTAGAATATATGGAAACAAGTTGGAAAGCGAGAATGAAAGCTACATGGTCACGGTCAACTTATATCCATATTTATTGGGAGAAGCCAAATCATTGACGATCCTTGCTTATGACTATTCTCCATGAGTTGTATGAATTTCTAACAATTTAAAAAAAAAATTAATTTTTTTAATGTTTATTAATTACTGAAAGGAATTTTATTAAATTGATAATTATCAAAATAATAAAGACTAATTAAGTTAAAAAAAATTATTGATTTATAATTTAAAATATCTCAATAACCATTTAAAAAAAAATATGATGAGATTCATCACTATGAAATACAATAAAAAAAATTAATGAAAATTTTTTATTTAAAACATTTCCAATTAAATGATTGAATACACAATTCAATAATTATTGAGATAATTTTTATATTTAAAAAAAAAAAGTAATTAAGATGTATATTTTAAAATTTTCATTAGCGTAAAAAGTTAGGGGAATTTACAGTGATAAAAATTTGATTAAATATTTACATATCAATCATTTTTTTTAATATTTACAAGTATGTTACTTTTTTAAAAGAGAGTTTAATGAATATTTTTTATTCCCAAATTATCATTAGCTTCCTTACTTCTGTCTCTATCGTATCATCTTCTTAAATTGCATCTTTCTATTTCTTTTTCCAATTTTATCGCCGCCACCATCTCCATCTCCATTGCCGTTATCACGAAGTTTTCCGTCAATAATTTAAAAGAAAAAACCCAAAAAAAGTTCATAAAATCATCATCATTAATTAATTCATTATTTTTTTTTTAAATTCATTTCCCAAACTTAGATTTGACAAAACACAATGTTTCTACTTTCTTTATCCCCTGTTATTCGACAAAAATTTGAAGTTTTCGACAAGACCTAACACCCGAGATTTTTTTGTTAAGGTAAACACTTAACCAAATCTGAAAGCCAATATAAAATCATCCATTTTTGACCAAAACTCATCCCTAAACTCATATTTGACGAACCCCAAAGCTTTCAACTTGTTTCCCCCTATTTTCCAACTATAATTTGAATATTTCTGACAAGACCTCTCCCAACTTTGTAAAGTAATATATCACGATGGTAAATCAGTGGTAGTATATCATAAATAAATTAGTGATAGTATATCATGATAAAAAATCGATCGCTGGTTGTATGTCATAGTAAAGCAGTAATAGAATATTATGGTAAATCCAATGATAATCAAACACATACTAAGTTATAATATCATTTGATACACTATTATCGATATGATAAATCAGTGACTTGTTGATATACTTGCATGAAATAGAAGTATTTGGTGATATTTTCGGAACAACAGTAACTTAATTTCTAAGTTTTAACATTTTTGTTAATATTTTTTTAGTTAGCAAGTTTAAAATATTAGAGCCTATTTTAACCTATTTATAAATGGCCAAAAAATCAGAACCTGGTGGTAAGACGCACATCTAGGTTTGAAAACACATGTAATATATATTTTTTTTTTAAAACTTTAAATTCTTGATTTTATCATAATTTATTGTTAAAAATAATATTTACGAAAATATCTATTGACATATATTTTTAGAATACACATATGCTGATTTGATGGCGAGTTGATCCGTCAATAATTCATACGGCATACTATTCTTACTCGTTTCGGTCAAAGTTAGGTTTTTTTGATATCCCATATATTTAATACAAAAACTTTGAATTTTGAAGTTTAGTTTGAAGGTACAAAGTGAAGTATATATATGTTTCTTCACTTCCCTGTATTTGAATATCATACCATCTCTTATCTCTTCTTCTCCCACTCCTCATCAACAAAATCATGGATGTACATCAACCAAATATTAAATTTCTTGGAATCCTTGGAATTTTTCGAGAAGCTATTAATATAATCTACACAGGGAGAAGGATCTTCACTCATATCACTCTTTCCTTAATTCTTCCTCTATCTTTCTTATCCTTCACCTACTTTATATATTTTTTACCAAAAATCCTCAGAAAGATTCCATTTTCATCTTTTCAGCTTTGCTTACTTAATCGTAGGTACGGCCTTCTCTCTCGTAGCCACTTCCGCCGTCGTTTACACGGTCGCCTGCATCTACACAGGTCATGATATTACTTTCAAACGAGTAATGAGCGTTGTACCAAAGGTTTTGACACGACTTTTCGTCACCGTTTTGTGTATTTTCGGAGTTTCGTTTATCGTCTTCATTGTTGCTTCTCTTCTGTTTTTTCTTATTGTTGTTGTAATTATTTTAAACTATGGACCACAAGCCTTAAGCCCAGGGAAGCTAATGATTCTTTCTTCCTTGTTTCTTTTCTTCTTTGGATTTGCTCCCTCTTTCTATATGTCGATAATTTGGCAATTATCGAATATTATTTCGGTTTTAGAAGATTCGAAAGGGTTCAAAGCAATGGCTAAAAGTATGAAACTTCTGAAGGGAAAAATGTTGATGGCCACAATGATACCCATTTTGCTCAGTTTCCCTTTTTCAGCCATTCAACTTGTGTTCTATTATCTTGTTCTTCCATCGGTGACTTTTGGAGTTGTAATAAAGGGTATTTTGGGGATTGTTTGCTTCATCTCGTTTCCACTGTTCTCTTTGTTATCTTTGGTTACGGAAACCGTGCTCTACTTCGTGTGTAAATCGTATCACAATGAGAATATTGAAAAGTCGAATCTCTCAGAGCAGCTACAAGTTTATCAATTGGAAGACTACACTCCATTGAAAGTCAAACACGTTGATGACGAGAAATTAGAAATAGTATGAATTTCAAAATTTGAACATCCTATTATTTATGATTGCCGTGAAGGCTTGTTTTGTGATTTTTAATTGGAAATAAGTCTATTGTTGCGTTTGCAAAATAATAATTTTTATAAATCATACTTAAATTTTAAAGTTATTTTTTCATTCTTGGTGTCTTTGAAACGAGAATATCACAATGTTTCTCCTCTCTGGTAACCATTATTTTTTTTTTAATTTTATGAGGTAACAACATTTACATATATCCAATTACGTATTTTTAGAGAAACCTTATTGTAACAGTTATATTTAAATACATCTTATATAAATAGGGTAATTAAGTTGAGTAGTTAAACAAAGAAGGACATAATTAAGAAAATAGACCATTGAACAAAATATTTATAAAAATCGTTTGAGATCTTAATTTTCAAAAGTTTAAATGCCGGTTTGAGATAACTTCTGAAACTGTTTTTGAATAAAGAGTGTATTTTTTATAATAATTAAAAAAACATTTTTAATCACTTTCAAAAGCTATCACAATTAGACTCTAAATACCTAGTTAAAGAATACGGAACCCACATGACTCTATTAAATGCATATTTCTGAAATACACAAACCACCACCTTCGTCTCCCCTTTCCCTCCTTTTTTGACCGAGCTAATCTGATGGATTTGATGGGTTTTATCGTCATAAACACAAGAATCCAGTTTTAAAGTGGGATTTCATATGAAATTTCTGTTTTTTGCGGTCTATTTTCTCTTCATTAAGATCCATCTCTAGAAACTCTGACACAACAATTGCTAAGCCTTTCCTACTCTAGAAGAAAATTATTCTTATAAAAAGTAGAGAATAAATAAGATCTACACAATAATTCCAACCCTGAAGAGTAGACACGACAAAGCAATTTAAGACAACTTTCTATGCAAAATTATATTTGAAAACACAATACACTAAACCCAAAATTCAAGGCTAAGAAAAACCAAATATTTAATACCAGGCCATCTTTGATGAACAAATATATATTAGAATAGTTGAAGTTAGTTAGTTCAAGTTAGTTACTATTCATTTTTTACATAAATGCTATCTTAAGCTTGTATAAATATTTAACTCTTTCATTCATTAATACAACTTTCCATTTTATTTAGATTTCTCTCTCTAACTTTAATATGGTATTAGAAGATTTTTTTTCTGGCCTTGCACGTTTCCCTCTTTTTACCTCATTGCCTCATGTCATTACCCTAGCTTCTCCTTCATTCTCGCATTGATTTCACTCCCAAAATCTTCATAATTCAATGATTTTTGGTTGATTCCGTCCAGTGCTTACATCTTCATATTTCATCTTCAAGCTTCTTCCAATTGATATTTTCATTCACGCTTGTCCAATTTGAAATCCTCTTTTTACATTTTTCATCTTCAAGCTTCTTTTCTCGCCATTAATTGCCACTGCTGAACCTTCTTCAACAACTACTTCCGATGAACTTCTTCAAAACAGTCCTTACTTCCTGCATCACTCTGATAGTTCATCCACAGTTTTGGTTACTCCTCTCTTAAATGGTGATAATTATCACTCTTGGAGTAGATCAATGCGCATGGCTTTATCTGTCAAAAATAAGCTTGGATTCATTGATAACTCCTTATCTTGTCCATCTCAAGGTTCATCAGTTCAAATTTGGCTCATAATCAATGATGTCGTCATCTCTTGGATTCTGAATTCCACAAAGAAAGAAATATCCGCAAGTCTTCTTTACGCTGACTCTACTCATGAAATTTGTCTTGATCTTAAAGATCATTTTGAACAGAACAATGGCCCTAGAATTTTTCAATTTCGTCGTGATCTAATGAACATTGCTCAAGGTGATCTCTCTATCAGTAGTTATTTCACTCGTCTTAAGAAAATATGGCAGAAAATGCTGGAATATTGTTCAAAATTTGCATGCACATGTGGAGGAATTAAATAACTGAATGATTATTTTCAAAGGGATTACATTCTCAGTTTTTTAATGGGATTGAATGATTCTTAAACCAAAATTATATCTCAAGCACTTCTAATGGATCCACTTCCTCTAATTAATAAGGTTTTTGCCTTAATCATTCGAGAGGAATGAAAAAGGAGCATTAAGAGCATTGATTATGGTTCTCATTCTAAACCCCCTGTTTTTACTGTTTAAACCAAACCAAATTTCAATCGAAATTGCTAGAAAGAGAGACCAGTTTGTACTAACTGTGGGATTTTTTGCCACACCATAGATAAATGCTACATGCTACATGGTTTTCCATCAGGTTTCAAATTCAAAAATAAAAATGCTGCTTCTGGATCTTTCACCCCTTCACCAAAGGGTACTACCAATTTCACTACTCATTCAGATTCATCTTTTAGCAATCGTAGTCAGGCAACTCTGAGTCCTAATCAAGTGCACCAATTATTGTCTTTGTTGTCAACAAATACTGCAACATCTTTTTCCAGCAATTGCAACAGAACTGATATGCCTGGTATGTGTCTTTCTATACATGATTTAAACAATTCTACTGCAGACATGTGGATTATGGATTCTGGTGCAATTCATCATATTTGTTTTAAAAGATCAATTTTTCATAAATATACTGAGGTAAAGAATACTTATGTTGCTTTGCCAAACAATCAAAGGGTTTCAGTTTCTGCCATTGGTTCTATTATTCTTAACAATGTCATTCATCTGACTAGAGTCTCTCCTGACTTTACATACAACCTTATTTTTGTAAGTGCTTTGGGAAGGGATTCTCTTTTTGGTCTCCATTTTACTGCCAATATTTGTGAAATCCAGGAATTGTCCAGTTTGAGGAAGATTGACACGGCTAATCTCCATCAAGGTTTATACCCATCTACAGGGCTACTTCAGATATACCTGCTCATCTTTTTATTTCTTCAGCAATAAAGTGTGCTTCTCTACCCACATGGCATGCCAGATTAGGCCATACTTCTTTTAAGAATTTAGCACTTTTACAGAATAAAATTGAACATTGTTTCTAGCTCACAACAATTTGTTCAAGACCCCTGCTGTATTTGTCCTTTGGCTAAGTGTAACGTCCCGTTACTTTTGGGGGTAATTTTATTTTATTTTATTCATTTACTTTAATTAAAGTATTTAAGGTTAATAAAAAAAAAATAGTGATTTCGATTTTAGTAGCTATTTTCGTCCGAAATTCATTTAAATCGTTTTAATACTTTAAAATTGTTTCGGTGACATTAATAATTATTAATGGGCCAATTAATAATTATTAATCACCTTTAAATTTATTTAAGAGCTTCGGGTTTCGTTTTTAAAGTAAAAACAAAAGAGGGACGTAGGCGTCATTTTCCAATTTCTTAAATATCTAAATTTACTATTCATTTATCTTTAAATATCACCAAAGTTGACAAAAAAATCATTTCATCTTCTTCCTTCTCCTTTGTCATTGCCGTGAGCTTCCATCCACCATGGATGAGAAGTTTCTTTTCTTCATTTCTCATTCGTTTCTCGGCGGATCATCTTGTTTTCGGTTGCGTTGGATTGGTAGGGACGAGGGCTACTTATCCAACCTAGCTTTTCGAAGTTTCTCGTTCATTACGGGAAACCCTAAAAAGTAAGTTTTCAAAACTTTTTACATGGTTTTGTTCGTTTTTGATTATAAATGAGTTTTGAAGTTGAAATCATGAATTTCCATCAATGAATTTGACGATTTTGAGCCCAGATTTTCGAAAAACACTATTCATCCGAAAACACTATTCATCCCGAAATCACTATTCACCCGAAATTGCACACTTGTTCGCATATTAGTTATGAGTTGTAATATGTTGTGCAATTGGTGAATTGTAGGTGCGATTGCTCGGTTGTTGTTTCGTGGAAAGTGGAGATTGGAGTTATTTGGCTAAGGTGAGTTTAAAATGAAAGTTAGTTGTTTTATGAATTAAGTTTCGTTATGTTATTGTTTATCGAAGTTAAGCGAGATTTAGCTTCTTAGAATTTAAGTTTGGTTAGAAACTTTAATTCGGAAGTTAGTGGAGGAATTTTGGAACTATAATTAGTTCGATGAAAAGGAAACATCGGAGTGGTTTGAAAGTGTTACAAAGTGAATTGGAGATGATAGAAGAAAGTGGAATGAGAGTTACTTGAGTGGTTGAAAGTTAAAGTAGCTCAAGAGATACACTTGAGTGTTAACTCGTGAAATCTAGATAGTTAGGCTTCGTAAAAGCTTAGTAGGATTCTTTGAGATTTGCTAACTTTTAGGAAGCTTAACAGTTTGTGATATGGTAATACCGTACGGGGTTAGTATGTGATTTTGATCCATATGGTATACCCGATACGATGATTGTCATATGGTAATACCGTACGGGCTTAGTATGTGATTTTGATCCATATGGTATACCCGATACGATGATTGTGATATGGTAATATTGTACGAGCTTAGTATGTGATTTTGATCCATATGGTATACCCGATACGATGATTGTGATATGGTAATACCGTACGGGCTTAGTATGTGATTTTGATCCATATGGTATACCCGATACGATGATTGTCATATGGTAATACCGTACGGGCTTAGTATGTGATTTTGATCCATATGGTATACCCGATACGATGATTGTCATATGGTAATACCGTACGGGCTTAGTATGTGATTTTGATCCATATGGTATACCCGATACGATGATTGTGATATGGTAATACCATACGGGCTTAGTATGTGATTTTGATCCATATGGTATACCCGGTACGATGGTTGTGATATGGTAATACCGTACGGGCTTAGTATGTGATATTTATCCATATGGTATACCCGGTACGATGATTGTGATATGGTAATACCGTACGGGCTTAGTATGTGATATTTATCCATATGGTATACCCGATACGATGATTGTGATATGGTGAAATTCCTGATACCTATATGGTGAAATTCCTGATACCTATATGGTGAAATTCCTGATACCTATATGGTGAAATTCCTGTGACCTATATGGTGAAATTCCTGTGACCTATATGGTGAAATTCCTGTGACCTATATGGTGAAATTCCTGAGATCTATATGGTGAAATTTCTGATACCTATATGGTGAAATTCCTGAGACCTATATGGTGAAATTCCTGATATCTATATGGTGAAATTCCTGATATCTATATGGTGAAATTCCTGAGACCTATATGGTGAAATTCCTGAGACCTATATGGTGAAATTCCTGATATCTATATGGTGAAATTCCTGATATCCAATGTGATGAGAGTCACGATGATTTGTGATATGGTACATGATAGTATGTTGACTTCGGTCCATACAGTATCATGGTACGGTAACTTGAGACATGGTATGACCGTATGTGGTATGTTGATTTCGATCCATACAATAGCACGATACGATGAAACTTGTTTGGTAATAAAGATAGTCAATGTTACCTTTACATATTCTTTAGAATTGTGTAGTAAGACTTAGTAGTAAATGTTACTTTACTTTAAGTCTTTATATCTATCTCTTGGTAATGAATGATGAATACTGGTAATATATGACTATCGAATGATTGTATGGAAATTGGAAGTGTGGATGTGGGTAGTATTGAGCATTATAGACCTTTGGACACGATTTCGGTTATGAGATTTTGTTCATAGGATTACTTGCTTTCGTTTTACTCTCACTAGCATGTTATGCTAATGGTGCTACACTTACAAATTTTCAGGTAAACCTCGAGCTAAGAAGCGTGGTAGAGGAGGTGGAGCCGCGTGACTAGTCGAGATGGTGTATGGACAATATTAAGAACTCATTTTGGTTTAGCATTCATTGAATGCTTGTAAATTATTCCATCTTTACATACTTATGTCTTTTTGAGCCCGAAAGGGTATTTGTGTAAAATATGTCTATGTTTTATGATTTAAATATCTTTTGGAATGCGCATTCCCAATTTATCGCTTTTTCTGGAATTTGGGTTGTAAAACAGGTTTTGGCTATTCGATTTTTAAACGAACCCACGCCGTTTTTCTTTAAAAGTCGAGTCTTCCGCTGTGCATTTGAATTTAAAGAATTTAACGGGTTTGGGTCGTTACACTAAGCAAAGGAAACTTTATTTTTCTACTAAGAATAATATGTCTGCCAATCCTTTTGATTTGGTCCATTGTGACACTTGGGGACCTTATCATACCCCAACTCCTAATGGTTTTCTATAATTCTTGACATTAGTTGATGATTTTCTCGATTTACCTAGACTTTCTTAATGAAAAATAAATCTGATGCACTGGTTGTTTGTTCCTATATTCTTTAAACTCATTCAGACACGATTTGGGAAGACTATTAAATGCTTTAGATCTGATAATGCTCCTGAGTTACAGTTTAGACAATTCTTTTTTTATCTTGGTGTTCACCTGCTGGGGTTTCTGCCTTAAATCTTATGTAATCCAATTAAACTATAAATAAATAAAGGAATTATCAATTAGTAATATTTACATTGTCATTTATTATTAGTTTAATAAATGTAATCCATCATAAGATCCAGAGTTACGTATGATAACTTAAAGTGAGCATATGATGCGGGAAGATTCACTTAAGTGTAACTCAAATAGTCTGTGGTACATGAATAAAGGTTGGGTGCCTTATTTCTGGTAACACCACTAACACGGCCCACTTGTGAATTGGCACAAGTGATCTCATCCTGGATCGCTCATGTAGAGACATGTGAGTGGGGGTGTTCTTCGCAATAGAGATTGTAGTAGACTGGACTAAGATAAACTTATCGTCTTCCTGGGAAAGTCATTACGAGAAAGACACTTTGTTTATCAACCGGTTGATCATGTACAATTGATCTTAATCCTGAGTGGATTACGAACTCCTGTTCACAAGAGACAAGCCTTTCATTTGCATAGGTGAGAGTGACTCGTATAGTTCGCTCAATATGCCTCCCACTTTGGGGATTGCATCTTGCTTATAGCTGGGAACGTAATTACACAAGAATTGAAATTCACTCTTTTCCATATAGGAAAATAGATAAGTAGTTCCCTTATGGACTGATTTGGTCTTGAACAGCGGGGCCCCATATTCCTCTGATCAAGGAAAATATTAAAGACGCATAATGGAGATTATGTAAGGTTGTTCATTGGAGAATCAGTTGGGCTTAAGGAACAAGATGTATCATGGAGGTTAATACGGTGTAAATACCTAGCCATGGATACGAACTAACTTGTGAAGGATCAAAGCGTAGTTAATGATTATAGCCAATGGACATAACTATGTCTATAGTACTAAGAGTGCAACTCTAGATATTTAGTGGAGTTATCTAGGAGTTAATGAATGAGAATTAATTGATTAAAAGGAGTTTTAATCAAAGGTAATTCTGGATCATTGGAGCTTAGTCCTATAGGTCCATTAAGTCCTCCGAGCTAACGCATGTAATCGAGAACATAAATTAATATGATTAATTTCTCTTTGGAAAATTGGAAATGAATAGAGGAGTCTATTCAATTAATTAAAGGAAATTAAATAGAGGAGTCTATTTAATTATTTAATTAATGGTGGAATTAAATAGAGGAGTCTATTTAATTATAAGAGATTAAATAAAGGAGTTTATTTAATTAAATTAATTTTGTGTTGTCCAAAATTAATGGGGATTTAAATAGAAGAGTCTATTTAAATATTTAATTTGAAATTATCAAATTAAATGAGGAAATAAATAAAAGGAGTTTTATTTATTGGAATAAATAAAAGGAGTTTTATTTATTTAATTATTTAACGGAATTGTTCCATTAAATAATGAGGAAAATAAAAATGCCCAATATTGTTATATGAGGATGACATGGGCGTGTGACCCGGGGTGGGGTCACACGCCCCATTTGTCAAATGGTTGACCAAAAAGTTTGCATTTTTATTTTATTTAAAATATATGTATATCTTATTTTAAATTAATGAGATTAATTTAAATGGAAGATATGAAATAATATATTTAAATTAATATTGATTAATTTAAATAAAAGATATGGAATGTTTTATTATGGAATAAAATATAATATCTTTATTATTCAAATATATTTTAGAATATCTTAATTAATTATTTATTAATTAAAAGATATTCAGAAGATTTTCTGAGGCCTTGGTTTTCCTATATATAGGACCTTTGGCGTGACCCCAAAACACACAACCAAAAGAATTAAAGTAAAGGCTCAGGAAATTCCTCTCCTCCCCCTCTCTTGCACCGCCCATAGGGTGATTGGGAAGAAAATTCTTCTTCCCAATTTTTCCTTTTTCCAAAGGAGATAGTGTCCACGCACCGATTCTCTTTTGTGCTTAGTGAGGAAGATTTTTTGGTGGTCCCTGGATCGTAACCATCGAAGAACGAGGAAGAGTCAGACACTTCTCGACAAGGGTTAGTTTTTCTTTTATGCATTTAGAATTTTGAATTTATTATACTGCAAGGAAAGATCTGTTGGGACTTCTGCTTGAGAACTCTTTTAGAGGCCTCAATCCCAACATCACCATCAATTTAGTTGTGTGGAAACACCACAACAAAACTCAGTTGTGGAAAGGAAGCATCAACATTTGCTCAATGTGACCAGGGCATTTTACTTCCAATCTGGAGCTCTAATACGGTTTTTGGGAGATTGCATCTTAACAACAACTTATCTCATAAACAGGACACTTACCCACTTGCTAAACAAACTTTCTCCTTATGACCTTCCTTACTCTACTCCAACATATTATGAGTTTCTAAAAATCATTGGTTGTCTCTATTTTGTATCTACTCTTTCTTGCCATAGAAAGAAATTTGATCCAAGAGCAAAGAAGTGTGTCCCTTTTTTGTGGTATCAACCAGGCATCAAAGGCTACTAGGTTTATGATCTTATTACAAAGCAATTTTTCTTTTCAAGGGATATTATATTTCATGAGGAAATTTTTCGTCTTAAGCAACTTCATCACCATCATGATTCTATTAATCTTGATTATATTTTTTTGCCACAACCTCTCTAACCTCAAATTATTCAGTGGATGTTCCCGATATACTTTCAGCTATCTTCCCATGGTAATTCAGCCTACATTAATTACCTGTAATAAGAAAATCCAGCAGATATACAAAACCACCTACCTATCTCTCTGACTTTCATTGTAACCTTTTGACAAATCATTCTCCCTCCATCCACCATACATTCGAATACCCATTTGATTTTGTTCTCTCTTATTATAAGCTTTTTGACTTTCATAAAGCTTTCATTCTTAATGTGTCTCTTGATTATGAGCCACAATTTTTTCATCAACTATTCCCTTTGTTCACTGGAAAGCTACTATGTCTGATGAATTAGCAGAATTGGAGAGCAATAATACATGGTCTATTGTTCCTCTTCCTGACAACCACCATGCTATTTAGGTGTAAATGGCTTTTTAGAATCAAGCATAAACAAGGTGAATGCATTGACAAATTCAAGGCTTGTCTTGTAGCCAAGGGTTATAATTAATAGGCTGGTTTAGACTACATTGAAACCTTCTCAACTATTGTAAAAATTGTTACTATCAAACTGCTATTGTCTTTAGCAGCTTAATTCTCTTGGTCAATTGCACAAATGGATGTGAATAATGCATTCCTGAATGGTGATATTTTTTAGAAGGTATATCTGCAGCTTCCTTTGAGATATATGCCTGTAAATTATGTACCAAGACAGGGGGAGCAACTTGTTTGTAAACTACACAAGTCATTATATGGTCTTAAGCAAGCTTCACGACAGTGGTTTGAAAACATTTCTCATTCCTTACTTGCTTTTAGTTTTCATCAATTCAAATGAGACAGTTCTTTGTTTACAAAAGGATCTGGTTCATGTTTCATTGCTCTCCTCGTCTATATTGATGACATATTGATCATTGGACCTTCTCCTATGTTTATTAACAAAACAAAGTCTTATCTTCCTACTCAATTTCTGTTGAAGGATTTAGGTGATCTTAAGTATTTTTTTTGAGCTTGAAAATATCAAGATCATCATCTGGCATCTTTCTTTCTCAAAGAAAGTATTGTTTACAGCTACTAGAGCATCATCTGGCATGTAAGCCAATGGATTCCAAGCTGAGATTATCATTCAAGGATGGCGTTCATTTGTCTCATGATGAATCAAGCTCCTATAGAAGAATAATTGGAAGACTTTTGTGTCTTACAATTTCAAGACCTGATATTACATTCAGTGTTCCAAAGCTTAGTCAGTTCATCTCAGCCCCATCATCTACACATCTTGCTGCTGCCCATCATTTACTGTGATATCTCAAAAGAGCACTAGGTCAGGTCATCAAGTTTCATAAATCTTCTTCTTCTTCAATTCAGTTGAAAGCTTTTGTTGATGCTGACTGGGGTTCATGTCCATACACTCGTCAATCCGTCACTAGTTTTTGCATTTTTGTTGGAGATTCACTCATTTCATAGAAAGCAAAAAAGCAGCTGACTGTCTCTCATTCTTCGGCAGAGGCTGAGAATAGGGCTTTAGCTCTCATTACAAGTGAGATTGTCTGGTTATCACACTTGTTGACAGACTTGCATATTTCTTTTTCAAAAGCCAGCAACTATTTTTTTTACTATCAAGCTGCGATTCAGATTACAATTTATCTGACCTTCCATGAACGAACAAAACACATTGAAATAGACTGTCATTTTGTTCGGGAAAAGATTCAAGATGGCTTATTTAAAGTTCTTCCTATTTGTAGTATACTTCGGCTCGACCTCTTCACCAAGGCTTTACCTCATACATCCTGTGACGACCCGACTCATTTTAAATCATTTAAAAACTAAAATGCAGCGGAAGTCTTAATATTAAAAAAAAAAAGGCATGGATATGTTTAAAACTTGGACTATCCAACATCTGTTTACATTTTTCATAAGTAGAGAATTTAAAAGACAAAGAATTGCAATTCCTGTTGTAAAGTTTAAAGGAGATCATAGTTATAAAAGTTAAAACAAAAGGCTCTTATGAGCTCATATACAAATGTACAACTCAAAAGACGAAACATGAAATAAAATGAGTCAATGGACTTTAAAAGTATCTCTAGTCCCTCTAGGCATCATCATCAACTCGATCAGATTGCACCAGCTCCTCTCCCACGACCCCGAGCATTACTTGAGAAATTTTGTAATATCATGAGCTAAAAGTGAGCCCAGTGAAAATAAACGGAAAAATAAAGTAACATTAGACTCCAAGCCCGTATCCGGATTTGTATCCAAGAACTTACTTACTCTTTGCTATCCAACCATTCAAAGGGATTTACATCAAGTGTTCCACTTTCACTTACCAAATCTCCCAAATAACCGAGGATCTAGCTTCCAAGCATTTAGGAGGACGTGTTTCATAACACACAAATCATTCTTATTTCATTCTCTTTAATACCTTATACTAAAGATAATGTTTACATCGAGTATTACAATCTCCAATTTCAATATCTTCCAAATAATTGAGAATCTAGTTCTCTCATATATATATCATAATTATTATACAAGGTTCAATACACCCTTGCATTCTCTATAGCACTCGGCTATGCATCATATTTCATTCCTTTTCTCTATGGTAAAGTATGATATACATAATGTTTTATTTATTTTCTCTATAGCAACTCAGGCTATAAAATAAGGTTTACATTCCTTTATTTTTAATAATTAATGCTAAGCTCACTCAGTCTTAACATATTCAAACAATCATAAATTGCGATTAATGCCGATAATGTTAGCACACGCAGTCTCAACATTATGCATTAACTCACCCAATACATGTAAAGTACACTCGGCCTTTACATTAATATTGTAACATCCCGTTACTTTTGAGGTAATGTTTTTATTTTATTTTATTTTAATTAAGTACTTAAGGTTAGTTTTAAATTTAGTAATTTCGAATTTAGTAGTTATTTTCGCTCAAAAACCTTTTTAACCCTTTTATTACTTTAAATTAGTTTCGGTGACATTAATAATTATTAACGGGCCAATTAATGATTATTAATCACCTTTAGATTAATTTAAGATCTTCGGGTTCCGTTTTATAACTAAATCATTTAAAAATGATGTAATCGTTATTTTTCCAATTTCTTAAAATATCTCAAAATTACTATTCATTCTCCTATTCATTAAATAGGTCAAAGGTCAACAAAAATTCATAATCCTTTTCTCTCTTCTTCTCATCAAGGTCATAGCCCTCCTCTTCTCTCTCTCTCTCTCTCTCTCTCTCTCTCTCTCTTGGTTTTTCTTAAATAATCGGTGGATCGACGTAATTTCAGTTCCGTTGAAAAGCCCTCAGTCCAAGGATCGATTCTAACCTACCAATCGAGGTTTTCATCCGTTTTCTAAAAGCCTCAAGGTATGACAAAGTTTCTAAATTTAGCTTTGAATAGTGTTTTAATGGAGGTTGAGATTGAAATCTTCAAATTCACACACCGACGCTTGAAGATTTCAATCGAGAAAGTCATTTTTGGGCAACTTTAGAAACTTTCCCTAACCCTAAAACCGAGTTTGAGTCGAAAATCCGTTCCGTGTGATTTTCTCTCACTTGGCCATGGCTAGGGTGTTTAGTTTGTTATGATTTTGTATTTTACTTAATTTTTCAGAAATCGGTTATTGTGTAAAACCCTAAAATACGGTTACCCATTGATATAACGAACTTCCAAAGTACTTGAAACCGACCCAATTGCCTAAGGAAAATCGGCAATTAGGCAAAAACACTTGAGAGAGAATTTTCACTTTTCTAATTAAAGTGAGGAGTGTACAAAATATGAATCTCAATGGTCATATTTATAGGAAAATATGATATCTAATCTAATTAGATAATCATTATCTCTTAATTATAAAATAGAAAAGATAAATAAATAAATATATATATATATATATATATATATATAACAAAACTTTTAGCTTCAGACTTAGTCCACCACACGCATGTGTACGCCGTCAGCCAAGTTTAATGACATTTATATATATTTTTCATTTATTTCTTATATATTTACTTTTCTATATTTAAAATTAGAATAATTCAAACAATAATTTCTAATTTAAATGCATTTAGCCAAAATTTAATATATTAATTACCATTGAATCTTATTCAATTAATTAATTATTTTAGGCCAAAACCAATTTGTTTCTTAAACCAATTATATTTAATTCTCTCTAATATTTATTATTAAATTAAATAAACTCATTATTTAATTAATAATATTGATTATTAATTTCTATTTAAATAAACTCATTATTTAAATAATTAATAATATTAACATTAATTCCCGTTTAAATAATTTATTTATTTAAACAATTAATTTTGCCTTATAATATTATAATTGATATGTTATATTAATTTCCATTTAAATAAACTCTTTATTTAAACAATTAATTTTGTATCAATATTAATAATATTAATATTAATATTAATTTTCATTTAAATAATCTCATTATTCAAATAATTAATATTGCCTAATTTTAAGTAAAATCAATTACTTAAATTATTTGTTCTTCCTAAGTTAAATAAATAACTTAGTTTTGCTACAACAATATTTGGGCTATCATAGGGACCCGATGGACCTATAGATCATGGGCTTAATAATTAGTCAATTAAGTGATTAACTCATAATCAGTTAATTACTTATTATTTAACTATGAATAATTCCACTATAGATTCATAGCTGAACTCCCCTCACTATAGATGAGTTATGTCCATTTAGTTTATCTTTATTTATATCTGTGATATAATCCTTCACGTGGAACCCTCATAATTATAGGCAGATAAATTTACCGTTTTGCCCCTGTAATTACCGCTTTATCCTTGTGTTCCTGCTGATTCTCCAATGAACTTTATCTTTAGTCGAACTAGAGATAATATAATTCTGTGATCAATAGAAGTCGTGGCGCCACTTGTTCATGTCTCGAATCAGTACATCAAGGGAGTTTCCTAAAGTTCCTAAAATGTTTAGGTATCGCACTGATACCGTTAATTTATAGGAAAGTTATGAATTCCATCTCGTGAAGATGTGTTCCCAGCTACTTATCTAGCTATGTTCCCAAAATAAGAGTGTATTGAGCGTTCTTGCAGATCGCTCTCAACCATATGAATCAAAGAACATAACTCCACAAATAGTAGTCCGCATTTCACTAAGGATTGAGATCTATCACGGTTGATAAACTTAGTTTGATATTCGATCATTTCTCGTAAACAGTACTAATGAGAAATTTGATCAAACATCGTGGTCCTATCTTATACAATCACCATTGCATATGATACTTCCATTTCATGTCTCCCACATGAATGATCAGGATTAGATCATTTGTCTATAAACAAAATGCGAAGATATCAACAGTGTTACGAGGATAAGGTTCCCAAACGTTATCTATTTACTATAGACACTTTTAAGTTACTCATCTCGACTTTAATCCTCTCGTATGACTCACATACTAAGTCGTGATTTCATAAGAGTAACTTAGGGTTTACTATTTGAATGTTTGATATTAATATATTTCCATATATTCCTAATATTGTCAATTGAATCAATCTAGATAATATAAAGAACTTATGTTTATTTATTTAATTTATTCTAAATAAATTATTATTATTAAATAATTACAAGTTCTAGGACACTATTTCTAACAGGTTCTTATGTCTCCATCTGGAAAATCTTGATTATCACGGTCATAGTCTTTCTTATCTTTTTTACTCTTTACGGATTCTTTCAAGTACCCTTTTTGAATAAGGGTTTCAATTTCTTCCTTGAGATCGAAAAAATCAGAGGTGGTATGACCGTGGTCTTTGTGGAAGAGGCAATGCTTATCTTTGTTCCTCTTGTTTGACCCTGCTTTCATCCTAGGCGGCCACCTAACGAAGTCTTTATCTTTGATCTCCAAGAGTAGTTGTTCAATCGAGACCGTGGTGGGAGTGTATTTTTTAAAGTTACTAGAAGGAAGACTCAGCTTCTCAAGTTGGTCTCCTGACCTATGTCTCTTGTCATCCTCGTGACGGTCAGTCCTCTCTTTTCTTGTGCTCTGATCGTTTACTACTACCTCATTTATCTGAAATCTTCCTTGCACTAAGCAACTCTCTGGCGCTCATATATTTTTGCACTCTACCGAGGAGCTCGGTATATGTAGCAGGCGTCTTCTTGCCTAGTGACCACAAGAACTTTTCATCTTTCAAGCTAGCCATCACAGCAGTCAGAGCAATTTCGTCACTGTAACCTTCTACCTTCAACGCCTCACTGTTAAATCTCACAACATAGTCTCGGAGGCTCTCCTCTGACTTTTGATTCACAGTCAAAAGGTGTATGGCTGGTTTCTTATGATCCCTTCCATCAAGGAACTGAGTTACAAAAGATAGAGTGAGGACTTTGAATGAAGAGATGAACCTCGGCTTGACCTACCTGTACCACCCACGCGCAGAGCCTCCTAATATAAGGGGGAATGCCCTACACTTAATAGCATCTCGGACTCCCTGGAGCTCCATCCAGGTCTGACACGTATCAACATGCTCGAGTGGATCTTTTGAACCATCATACATGGTCATAGTTGGTATTTTGAATTTGATGGGAAGCTTCAATTCCATTATATCATCGGTGAATGGCAGCTCAGTTTGCTCAAGTAGGTCTTCTAGTGCAAGAGGAGTCTTTCCTCTATACTCTTTTTTCATATGACCGAGTTGATCTTGGAGTTCTTTCAACTCTGGCGCCCAAGGCTGGGCACTTTCTGCCGTAGACTTCACAACATCTGAATGTTCTTTTTTCTTTTGATTAAGAATTTCTCTGAGGTCGGACCTTCGTTTCTGACTAGGTTGCTTGTTACGAGAAGAGTTATGAGAGGAAGAAGATCTGTTCTGGATATTTAGCCCCAACTTCCTCTTCGAGCCAGCCTTCTCATGATTCCTTGATTCACCTATGCGCTCTATAGGTTCTTTGTCTTTGCTTTTTTTAGATTGTACTTCCTGGTTGTGAGCAGGGGGTTGATGATTAATTTTCTGTGTAACAATTTCGAGTACTTTAGCAAGATCTCGATTTACACCTCGAACTTGCTCTTCTAGAGTATCTACCCTTCCGTCTGACACACTACAAAAAAAAGTGAAAATGCGACCAACTATTTGCGACCAAGAAAATGTGGTAGTTTTTTGGTGACCATTTGGTCACTTTTTTTGAAGATTGACTCAAAGTGACCATCTGGTCACTTTTTTTGCGACCAGATTGGGACCAAAATCAGAAGTAGTCATAAAAAAATGGCGCGAAAGAAGCGACCATTTAGTCACATGAAAAAAACGACCAAGTGGTCGCATTTTTGTGACTTAAAAAATGACTTGGTAGCAAAAAATGGCGCGAAAGAAGCGACCATTTGGTCACCTGTAAAAACGACCAAGTGGTCACATTTTTGTGACTTAAAATATACTTTGGTAGCAAAAAAAGCGCGTAATTTTGGTGGGAAGAAAGCTACCATTTGGTCGCCTTTGGAAGTGACCATCTGGTCGCATTTGGGAGACTAGAAATATACTTTGGTAGCAAAAAAAAGGCGCGTAAATTTGGCGGGAAGAAAGCTACCAAGTAGTCGCCTTTGGAAGTGACCATCTGGTCGCATTTGGAAGTGACCACTTGGTAGTAAAAAAAGGCGGAAAATTTTGGCGGGGGAAATACGACCAGATGGTAGTAATTTTGCGACCATAGGATTGCAATTAAAGATAAGAAGAAAGAAAAATGAGAGAGTGGATGTATATTCATTTGATAGACGGGTATTCGAGCGATGAGTTCGTGGCCGGGGTTGAACAGTGTGTTGAGTTTTGCAAGACAACTGTCCATTACGCGAATTATGGTGAAAAGCTACGATGTCCGTGCAGAAAATGCGACAATAGGAGAATCATACCGGTTCCAGATTTGAAGGTTCATCTTTATAGTCGAGGATTTGTGGAGAATTATTATCACTGGGTGTATCATGGGGAGACAAGGGAAATGTTCAATGCTGCAGTACAGGAAGTGAGACAGTACGAGGGTAGCAGCTTGAATGCAGACGTTGTCGTCGAAGAACCCAATGAAATACAACAGTATAGTCAGATGCAGCAAATGATACTTGATGGTGTGGGATACGGGGGCGGAAATGAAAGTTATCGCGAAAGTTTGAACGTAGACGACGAAAGAGAAGGGGCTGTTGAAGAAGAAATGAATCCGGAAGCACGTAAGATGCACGATCTACTGAAGACAGCGAGCCGATCGTTGTACGAAGGTTGTCAAGTTAGTCAACTTGCTGCTGCTACAGAACTTTTAAATATAAAAGCGCAGTATAACTTACCTACTAGAGGATTTGATTCGGTTGCATCGTGGTTTCGTCGATGCGCTCCACAAGAAAACCTGATGTCGTAAAGTTTGTACGACACGAAAAAGCTAGTGGAGGGACTCGGGTTACCCGTAGAGAAGATAGATTCGTGTCGAAACGGATGCATGATCTACTGGGATGTAGATGCGGATCTGCATCACTGCAAATTCTGTTTTCTTCCAAGATATAAACAGGGGAAACGCGGGATGATTCCGTACGCCCGCATATTCTATTTACCGCTGACCCCACGTCTGCAACGGTTGTATGCATCGGATGTCA
This sequence comes from Gynostemma pentaphyllum, assembly GCA_028015215.1. NCBI lineage: Eukaryota > Viridiplantae > Streptophyta > Magnoliopsida > Cucurbitales > Cucurbitaceae > Gynostemma > Gynostemma pentaphyllum. Next base: position 35,945,037 of record CM051353.1, on the reverse strand, counting down.
CAGCTTCACACATGAGATGGCATCACGAGCATGCTTAGGATAAAGGTGTTATGTGACATCCCTCAGACACTGTAGCTTGGAAGCATTTAAATAATTGTCATCCTGATTTTGCACAAGATCCGAGAACGTGAGATTGGGCTTATGCACAAATGGCTTTAACCCGTTCGGGGCATCCGGGGCGCAATATTTAGTTTGGCCGGTGATGGTAATCCTGTATAACTTGCTACCCTCGATGTGAATGAGAGACCCGGTGATTTTTCTCATAGAGATCGTACCTGGCCCAAACAGTCTAAAACAGAAACTGGATGTGTATTTGCAACCACTTATCGTAGAGTTGAAGATATTGTGGAAAAATGGTGTCATGACGTACGACATCTTGAAGAAACAAAATTTCTTGTTGCGCGCAGCGTTACTCTGGACGATCAGTGACTTCCCTGCGCATTCAATGTTGTCAGGTATGTTGCGTTCACGTTCATTATTTCTTGAGTATGAGTTTTGTTATTTTTTTGTTTAGCGTTCATTAGTTTAATAATTGTAAATATTGATCCCCATCCTCTATTAAAGGATGGAGTACGGCCGGTAAATACGCATGTCCACATTGCATGCTAGACACAGATGCGTTTTACCTTAGAAACGGTCTGAAAACCTGTTTGTTTGATTGCAACCGTCGATTTCTGCCATTGGATCACGCGTTCCGTTCAAACGGTACTGACTGTAAGAAGGGTCGGCGAGTAAGAAAGGAAACCCCCCCGATAATGTACAGTGGAAGGCAGATTCTGCACGGTATAGATGTTATAGGGATGCGGAAGATTACAGTGGAAGGTGCAGAGCTTGCAAACAATGCGGCTGGAAAAAACACGGGTTGGAAGAAACGGAGTATATTTTGGGATCTACCGTATTGGAAAGATCTACTTGTCAGACACAACCTGGATGTAATGCATATCGAGAAGAACTTCTTTGACAACATTTTCAATACGGTTTTGAACGTTCCTGGCAAAACAAAGGACAATCTGAAGGCACATTACGATGTACGGGAGTTATGTAACCGTCCTGAGTTAGAGCCTGACGACAATGATAATTACGCAAAAGCAAAGTACATGTTGACGACGGATGAAAAGAAAATACTATTTGAGTGGATCAAATCCATCAAATTCCCTAACGGATACGTTTCGAATCTGAGTCGGTGTATAAACAGTCAAAAACATATCATGTTCGGGATGAAAAGCCATGACTGTCATGTATTCATGCAAAGATTGATGCCCGTCGCGTTCAGACCGTTCCTAGAGAACAGACATTGGGAGCCACTTGCCCAGTTGAGTGTTTTTTTCAGGGACTTGACTTGTACAGAGCTGACTGAAGCTACTGTCGCTTCAATGAGTTCGGAGATCGCTGTTATTATCTGTATGTTGGAGCGAATGTTCCCACTTGGCTTTTTTGACTCAATGGAGCATCTTCCAGTGCATCTTTCATACGAGGCATTCTTAGGGGGTCCGGTCCATTATCGCTGGATGTACCCATTTGAAAGGTTAGCACACTTACTTTGTATATAGTTCAAGGTTTTTTTAATGTTAAACTTATCAGAGGTTTACTTAATTGTTTGTACCCACAGGTACTTACGTCGATTGAAAAAGACGGTCGGAAATAAAGCAAGAGTCGAAGGATGTATCTGTAGTGCGTACCTGACGCAAGAGACTACCACTTTTTTGTTCATACTACTTTGATCAATACATTTCCGAGCAGTTTCGTCCAGCCACTCGAAACGTTGTCGAAAATTTACTTGAAGGTGTTGACGTAAACGACCTGCCCATATTTACTGAACCTGGCATGACAGTTGGAAGATCAGTGCGTAGGCTGTTGACCGATTCTAAGTATCACGTAATGCAGAGCTACATGTTATGCAACTGCCCAGAAGTCGAGCCTTACATCGAGTGAGTTCTCGTAACGTTACATTATTCCATTGACTTAACAATCACAAATGTTTAAAATATTTTCTTACTATTTTCGTAACATACAGACTATTTCTAAACGTATACGTTCGAATGACACGAGTCGGTCTTACAGCCGCTAAGGAGTTGAGAAGGAGTTTCGTTCTTGGTTCAGTGCATACGTGAGTTATTTGAAATTGTCAAAAATATCATGTCAAGTTATTTGCTGAAAACTACTATATCCTTCTAATTATACTCTATGTGTGATGAATGACAGGTGGACTCCCCTACGTTACCGGTAGATGATCCTCGCATTATATCTTTGGCAAAGGGACCTGCACAGATTGCAAGGTCATATATTGGATACGTCGGTAACGGATTCATATTTCAAACAAAGGCGCATTGTGTTAATAGGGCAACAAACAACAGTGGTGTTTGCATAAAAGGTCAAGTGTTCGGCACTGAAGACAATTACTTTGGAGTAATCGATGAGATTCTTGAGATTCAATACGCAAGTCCGACGCTAAAACGCATTGTTCTGTTCAACTACACTTGGTTCAAGACAACCAGACAAGGCGGAGTCTGTAAGATTGATCATTTACAAATCCTTGAGGTAAACAAGTACAAGCATATGCGCACCAGTGATAGGTTTGTCCTGGCTTCACAGGCGATTCAAGTATATTACCTGAACTATCCAAGCAATAGACGAGATCTGACAGATTGGTTAGTTGTTTGTAAAGTTAAACCACGCCAGGTAGAAGAAAACCTGTCCGAGAAAGACGACCATGCAGATGAAGCCGGTGCTTTTCAAGAAGATCAGATAATATGCCGTGCAATAGACGATGGCCAGAATGCAGGTACCGCACGTCCTTTGAATGATGGAATGATAACATTGCATGATGACGATACAAATACTTCCACTTCTCGCGAACGTGACATTGATGCTGAATTTATTCGAGATGATGAAGAAGAAGAAGAAGAAAAAGAAAAAAAAAAGAAGAAGCAATGACTGAAGAAACTGAGGATGAAGAATAATACTGTGTAAATTTATATGATTCACTGTATGTTTTATAATATCATCATTTTTGTGTTTCATTAAACAATATATATAAATATGTTTTAATCTCCATTAATTTATATATATTAAAAAAATATAGAGGTATAATTACGACCATATGGTCGCATTTTTCTTCAAAAATACGACTATGCGACCATATGGTCGTAACTCTGAAAATATAGACTTAAGTTTTTTAAATATAGACTTAAGTTTTTTAAAAATTTGTATTAATTTAAGACCATTTGATCGTAATTTTGTGACTATATGGTCGCTTTATTCAGCGGTAAATTTAAATTTTCAATAAATTTTTTGCGATGAATTTGTGAATTACGACCATTTGGTCGCAAAATATGGGGTGAATTTGACATTTACGACCAAATGGTCGTAATTGTTGATGGGAAGTGTGATGTGACAACTGGTTGTCATAAGGACACACTTACGACCAGTTGGTCGCATTTTGGTCGCATTTGTAAGAAAATACGACCAACTGGTCGTATTTTTTAAGCAAAAGGCGACCATCTGGTCGTAATCGAGCGACTTTTCGTTTTTCGTCATAATTACGAAATTACGACCAGATGGTCGCAATTTTTGATTTAAAATTTCCACCAGAATTCTTTCCCCTCCCCCACCCGATTCCTCTCTTTTTTCTTTTCTTTTCTTTCTTTCCCCCGTTCCCGTTCCCCAGTTGCTTTTTGCCCATTCCACTCCCCCGTTCGTTCTTACCTTTCCCGTTCCCCATTCTTTCACCCATTCCCATTTTAAAAACCTCCAAAATCCGGTAGCGTATTCGAGGTTAGTTTTCGTTTTAATTAAGTTATTATAAATTGTTTTAGTTTCGTTAAATTTAGTTACATTTAATTGAATAGTTTAGTTTAGCTTTAAATTAGTGTAATTAATTACTTCATTAATTATGTTTAGTTAGTTACTTTAATTTGTTTAGTTAAACTTAGTTAAGTAATTAGTTAATTAGTTAATTTAGTTAAATTACTTTTAGTTTAATTACTTAATTAAATTTAGTTTAATAAATTATTAATTTAATTTAGTCACATTATTAGTTTAGATTACTTTTTTTAAATTAATTTAATTTAATTAGGTTGATTAATTAGTGTAGTTTACTTACTTTAATTAATTTAATTTACTTTAGTTTAGTTTATTTAATTAATTATTTTAATTTAATATACTTAATTAATAAATTTACATTAAATAATAAATTATTAACTAATTAAATTTAATTAGTTTGATTAGGAAAATGGCATGCCAACGTCGTCCTCCGATGTCCGGTGATGATGCGCAGGACCGCACTGATCTGCCGCCAGAGGATAACGCACCGGAGTTGCACAGTTCTCCAGAGGAGGAAGATTGGACGCATGCTGACCTGGACGATATCTTACGGTGGACGAGAATCCCAACCCGACATATCCCTCCGCAGTACCCGTGTAAGGGCCCGGGTTCGTAACTTATTTTTTATTAATTATTTGGAAGGTTATTTATTGAATTATTTGATTTTTGAAGGTTAACCATAGTTTGTTTAACCATAGTTAAGTTGAAAAAGGGCTAAATGGAAATTTCTTAATGAATGGGGGACTAGTTAGCAAAGGAAAATGGGAAAAAGGATTTAAAAATAAATTTAGGAGATGGAAGGACTTGAAAGGGATTTTAGGAGGTGGAGGGATTAGAAAATAAGTTGATTTAAGTTGTTTTATTATTATTTGGAAATTAGAAGTATAAATAAGGGAAATTAGAAAAAAAAAAAATCAAATCATTTTTCCTTTCTTTTTCTTCATCTCCTTGCCGTGAGCACCCCCCCCCCCCCCCCCATTTCTGTCTCAAATTTTCCTTTGCATTTCCATTTCTCTTCTCTTGAATCCTTGGGTATTTTGAAGGGGTTTTTCTGGAATCATCAACCTAGGCCAATTCAAGTATAATCCATTAAGTTTCATCAAGCTAAGGTAAGAAATTCAAGTTTTCCATCTCAAGCTTTTTCTAGGTTTCCATGGAAATGAACTTTGGAGTTCTTACTTGATGTTTTCCATGCTTTCATGATGAGTTCCTTCCTCTTTAAATTTCTGGAATTGGTGAGTTAATTGGTGTTATGAACCTTATGTTTTATCTCTTAAGTTTCATTAAAAAGGTAAAGGACAAAGTAGCTTGAAGCTTTTTACAAAACTCCATTAATGGAGGTTCTTGAAGCTTTTGTTATTCTTTGATTTTTTTTTGGATTTCATGAACAATATTTTGAGTTTCTTATTTCTGGAAGTTAAGGGTAATATATGATTATAAAGTGTATGAAAAACAACTTGGAAAGGAAGATAAATGAATTTTAATAGAATCTCAAATTTGGCAAAATAACTAGTTTAAAGTTAACTAGTTTTGGGTGTTTCTTTGTTGTTTCTTAAGGGACTTAAATTCTGGAGCATTTGGGTGTTTATATACATATATTTATCACGGAAATCACTTTAGAACAACAATCCCTTGTAAATATCACATGTATTCTTTATTTGACCGAAAATGTCATCCCAAATTAACTAGTTTGGTGTTTTTTTGTCATTAACCGGGTTCGGGGTTGATTGAGGTTGTATTGGCTGATTTATAATGTTAATATTAGTCTAAACATTTATGGGTTAACATGTTGTAGGCCAAAAACAAGCGGATACCCGTAGAATCAACTTTGCAGGTGAGAACAAAAGAATCGGAAAAGTGATGGGTGTGGTGGTTCCGTTTCTTTTCAATTATATCGGAAAGGGAGTTGAGTTTAAGAGAATTTGTGAATTGAGATATTGGCTGGTAATGTTTGGAAGGGAGCAAAGAAACGGGAAATGATAACGATTTCGACACTTGGTTTAAGGGCCAAAAGCTAGATAGCCTAATCTAGAAATGTTGTTTCTAGCTAGTTGTTTATGTTAGCATGCCTAATTTCTTTAATAATGTTATGCCATGAGTATGTAAACTTGAAATACCATGATTATGTTTGACAATAAGTTGTGTGAGACTTGAATATCATGTGAGCAAAGATTATGTCAAATGTCATTTTGGAAAAGTTGTTCTATTTGTACTTATTGTTTATAAGGTATGTTAATAACATTGATGTTGAAAGAGCATATTCCATTCATCTCATGTCATACATGTCACTCATGCATATCATACGATCTTAATGAGGCCATGGGGGAGTAACCCGTGTAACGGTGTACGGGTGTTGGACGTTACATGTGGTTACCGTGGCAAGGGAAGTTGTAAGCTCCGGTGTGCTATGTAAGTGATGGCCCGGTTGCTAGAGAATTGAAGTAATTTGAATTGTAACATGAGCTCCGGTGAGCTATGTAAGTAAATGGCCGGATGCTAGTGTAATGAGGTGATTCGAATTGAGAATGAGCTATGGCTCAAGAGTTGATTGAATTATGGGCGTAGTAAGGCGCCGGGGTTCAAAATGATGTTACTCGTGGTATCAAAGAGTAAGGAACTGTGTGATTGAATCGTTGTGATTAATTGCTATTATTCAAACATGAAGCATTGTTACTTTGTATGCATTTAAAGTTTGTCACCATGTACCTTCACATGCTAGTATGGTCATTTCGCATTCATTTTTCATATTCTTTTGTTATCACTGAGTGTCATGCTCAAAGGTGCTCTATATCACCTTTCAGGTAACGCTCGGGGACGAGGACGTGGAGCGGCAGATGGTGCTCGTTGATCCTTGCGGAGATGGTGATTTTGGATGGTTCTTTTGGTTACATTCTTCCTTAACTTAGGAAGGATGTCTTAGCTTTTAAAGTAGTTACTATTTGTATAAAGCTTTTGTTTTAACTCGATGCATCGAACTTATTTTATATGTCTTTGTGTTTCTTTGATTCCGGCCGACGAGCCGATGACTTTCTGAACAAACAGGGTTACTTTCTTTTGTATGTGAGGCATGAACTTTACAGATACTACATGCCAAAATTTTTATTTTTCTTTTAAATGAAAGTAACCATTTGTGAGTCAAACTTATACGCTTCCGCTACGTGCTCGCGTCCTAGCTTATTTAAAGTAAGTTGGGTCGTTACAACCCGAGTCGCAGATTGCGACACCGCGTTTGGGGGAGGACTCACAGGCTCCAGCCACGGATGCAGCGGGAGTATTCACTTCTAGCACTGGCCGTCCTTGGGCCCCCGCCAAACCGACCTTTCGGATAGAAGGGGATACGTAAGTAGACAAGTATTTTTTTTAATTAAATACTCATGTTATTTATAACCTAATATCACTAATATTTTTAACTTTTGTTTTTGCAGAATACAGCCGCATCAAACCGCTTCAAAGCGGTTTTACCAGGTCCTCCAGAGCATGCCTCTACCCAGCGAGCTTCGCTGGATGAAGATTCCGACGACGGAGAAGCGTCGGATGTACGACAATTGGAAGGTAAATAACTTCACTTATTTTTATAATTAATTAATTTATAAATTTGTAACAATCAATTTATTACTTTAACGTTTTCTTATTTCAAAATTTTTCAGGGCAAGTTTCCTATGATCGATCCCGATGTCACGGACGGCCGGATGTTCCCCCTATGGGACAGACACGTGCAGGATCGATTCAAGGACCTCATGTACCGGGCTCGGTAGAAGCAAACTGAACACCGGCCTGTGTGTATGAGCAAGGAAGAGCATGCCCGGCTCCTCGCGAGCATGCAGTCTCAAGAGGGAAAAATAGTGTCGACAAAGAATAAGGCCAACCGGGCCAAGAACCTGAGGAAATACACCGGTGGCGCGAAGCCTCACGACGAGCACCATCGTATATTGGTAAGTAATTGTCATTTTTTTTTCACGTCATTTTTTTGTTTTTTTTTCAATTATTTATTAATTTAATTTCTGTCTCTTTTTATAATATGTTTAGGAAGAAAAGTACGGTCGTCCTGTTCCGCCTAATGAGCTGCACCTGGTCCTTCACACGAAGAAGGACGGGACGATCGTCGACGAACATGCGTAGCAAACTCAAGTATATTTAATATGTTTTTTCAATTATTAATTATAATTTGTTCATCATTTTCTAAATTTTACATATTTTCTGAATTTTAAATATTTAGGAACGTTTCAAGGAGTCTTTGAGTCAGAGGTTGCCCACACCCGACTCGCAACCGACTCAGGAAGACCGTCGACAGGCGTTCTTGAAGGCTACTGGAGGCGTTCGTCCAGATGGATCCGTTGCTGGGCTCGGCGCGTACAGGAGACGCCTTTACGCGGATGTGCCTTGGCCTTAGCGGAGCGGAGCGAGCACTAGCTCCGACCCTTCTCCGGTTGAGCAGCAGCTGCTCGAGGAGGTTCAGCAGCTTCACACCGACATGGACGCTATGCGCGACGACTTCGTTTCTCGAGTCGCTGTGATTGATGCGGACATGTAGGCACATGTCGAGGCCCAGGTTGCAGCATCTTTGGCCGCGTGCTTCAGATCCCTAGACGGCGGCCGTTCATCATCGACACCGCCTCCGCCACCCCCCGCCCCTCCGCAGTAGTTCAAGGATGATTTCTTTTGTATAGAACATTTTTTGAATTTTTGATTTATATATATTTTATTTTAATTCCAATTTTTTATTATTAAATTTTAATATTAATTAACTAAATAAATAAATAAATAATTAATTAATTAATATTAATTAAATAAATAAATAATCATTTTAATATTAATTAAATAAATAAATAAATAAAAATATTTATTAAATACGACCAGATGGTCGCATTTACCTTAGAATGTAAAACGACCAGATGGTCGCATTTACCCTAGAAGATAAACGACCAAATGGTCGTATTTTATCCCTAAAAAACGACCATCTGGTCGCATTTTGTCTGAGTCAACAAGTGACCATTTGGTTGCTTTTAAAAACGACCACGTGGTCACTGTTGCATGTGACCAACTGGTCACTTATCTTCAACTTAAATTACGACCAGATGGTCACTTTTTAAGCGACCATCTGGTCGTTTTTTCAAAATGTTGACTTTTTTGCTACCAAAAATGTTTGGTCATATTTTTGTGACTATCAGGTCGCCCAAAATTCCAGAACGACCAGCTTTTTTGCCACCAACATGTTGGTCGCTTTTTTGGTCGCATTCTACAATAAAAACGACCTTTTGGTAGCAAATTGTTGGTTGCAAATTGACTTTTTTTTTGTAGTGATATTGGCACAACTATAACCACTTCTTGATTTTCATCAGCTTTTTGTTGTTGTCGTTCTCTAGTGCTACGAGTTTGATATCTCGTATTACGAGGGCTACGGTTTTCACCGTCATCTATATCATCACCGTGTTGCTGACTTCTACGACTCATCATTGATGGTAGAGCACTTAGTTATATACTCTTCCCACAAACGGCGCCAAATGTTGTTGCGTAAAAATGGATAGGTTCCACGTATGCAACGAACTTATAATATGAGACGAGTCATAGGTAGTGTCTGCACTAGAGGTGCTGCGTAGGCGGTGTGCTGAGTAGATGACGAGCACTGTATGTACCTGCACATGAAAGGAACAGAGCACCGGTGTGGTGTCGGCCTAACACCCTCCGATGCTTAAGTCAGAGCTAGTGTGCCAGATGGAATTAGAGTAGAATTCAGTTACCTAATGAATGAATTTCTTCCCCTATTTATATGAGAGAAGGTTGATGACATCATCATGCCACGTGTCGCGTCGGGATTGGGCCACGTGTTGCTTCCCAACGACGTGTCACTTGTTGGTCATGCCACATGTGATCTTTTGATTGGATATCAATATATTGTAGTTTCTTGGTCTTAGATACGTAGCCTTATTAGATGACGTAGACGTAGACTCTCAGGACTACGTAGACGTACCTTCCTAGGCGATGTAGATGTAGCCTACGTAGACGTTGACTCATTAGATGACGTAGACGTAGACTCCCAGGCGACGTAGACGTAGCCTCCCAGGTGTCGTAGACGTAGACTCCCAAGCGACGTAGACGTAGCCTTCTAGGTGACGTAGCTTTATCTTTTCAGGTAACGTAGCTTTATCTTTTCAGGTGACGTAGACATGCCGATTGTCCATTCTTTAAACCAGTGAAAAATTCCACGTGTACTGATATTTCACCCCACAACATAACCCTTCATCTTTTCGATGTGGGATAATTAACATGCCCCCTCACAATAGTGACTCTTTTGAACTCACTAATCTTGGGTCGGATCCTATTTTTGGACCAGATGCTCATTTGAGCTTTGTTGGACTCTGATACCATATTAATAATGTGGGCATCCATCTCAAAATCATAGTAATTAGAGAAGTTGTCTTTAGATTTTATAAATATTGTTAGGTTCTTTTATCTTTGCGATATAGGATCCTTAACACTTTGGTACTACAAGAGATGAGAGATAGGAAAATAGAATAAACCTCGTTTTTTTTTCTGTGTATGTACAAGTGGCGGCATCTCGTGGGAATCGGAAAATTATTTCGGATAAAAATCTGTAAATAAAAGAAAACGCAAAGAAGTTATATTATTCCGTAAATCAATAGATGACGCGTTAATGTGAGCGTTTGACCGTTTGGTTGAGTAATTTATTTATAATATACCTTCTTTCATACACAACTGCTCGTGCCTATCGGTTTAGAATTTTAATAACTTACAACTTTGAATTCGTCATCTCTTGGGAGTGAACGAACTTTTAATTTTACTGCAATTAGACATTTCCCGTTAAAGTTCTAGTTAACATTTATTTAATTTTAATTGTAGACTATATTTATCGGGGCTTTTATAAAAATAGCATAATTAGGTCCAATATTTATAAAAATAGCAGTAAAAAAAACATATTTATAAAAATAGCAGAAAAATTAAATTCGCGCCTACAATATTACAAAATTTTCACTAGTGATCAGTGATATCTTCACAGTAATCACTAATTTACTGATATCTTGATATTTTGTGTAAGAATCACTGATTACCTGATAGTAATCACTGATTATTTTATAAGTTATCACTGATTTCTTTGATCACATGAATGAGCGTTTTTAAAAATCTGCTATATTTGCAAATAATTTTTAAAAATGCTATATTTATAAATCTTGCTAAAAATTCTGCTACCCAATGAAATTTCCCATATTTATTTTTATTTTTAGGGTAAAATGCAAATAAGATTCACCCATGTGATTTGAAAATGGTAAATTATACCCCTGTGGTTTCATATTATTCAAATGAGACAATTCCCCTCCAACGTCATTAATTTTCATTTAGCCATAACTTTTTCGTTTGAACTCCGATTTCGATGATTCAAGATGTTTTGGAATCCTCATTTCAAGCACTACGTTATGGTTATTTTGAAACTTCTAAATCATCAGTAACCAAAAGGGTTGATGGTATCAATCATACCTCGTATTTTATTGATAATAAACTCTTTTATTTATTAACGATTTCAGAGTTTTGAAGTGATCATAACGTCTAGCTCAAAATGAGGATTCTAAAACATCTTGAATCATCTAAATCATAGTCAAATGAAGAAGTTATGGCTAAAAGAAAATTAATGGAGTTAAAGGGGAAGGGTCTAATTGCGATAATATGGAATCACATGGTATGATTTGTCATTTTCAAACCATAGAGGGTGTTCATGCATTTGACAAAAACTACAGGGGTTTTATTTTTATTTTACCCTTATTTATATGTGGGAATTACAAAAAATGACTTGATTTAAATCGGTTTGATTTTTCCAAAAAAAAGAAAAAACAACAACAAAAAATTAATGAAATAGACCGATCCATAAAATAATCAGGAACATAGTTCGATTTTATCTTTTTACCCAATAAAATTTGACTAATTACATGTCCCTGATGATTCATTCTATGTCCTCTGATGATTCATTCTACTAAGATACATATCAAAATCGAACTACTTTCCTAATTATTTTCGGACCAACTTATTTCACTTTTGATTTAGAAAAATTGAGCAAGTTTCTCATCCTAGGCACAGATATAATTATAAAATTCTTTAAAATTAGAGGACTACATTGGAAATAATATACCTGTGGTTTCGTGAAATTCATAAACAGCCTCTGTATATTTAAAAATAACAAATCACACCTTAAAAAATATAGTACTTAAAACCACTCCCCTCTAACACTATAGACTTTCTTTTTCCCACAACTTATGTGTTTAAACTATGATTTTGATTATTCAAGATGTTTTGAAATCTTTATGTTGAGGTATACGTTATGGTGACTTGAAAACTTCTAAACAATAACTTTAATCATAATGGTTAATAGTTTCAATCATACATAATATTTTGATAAATCAGCCAAGGTGTGAAGCCCAAATGTTAGCCAGGATGTGAAATATATCTTGTCAGACAATTCTAAAATATCAAAGTGTCCATATAGTCTGGGTAACTATCTTCGACAGCCTTCGTCCTTATCTAGAAGAAAAAGCGATACAAGTTTTTTTCTTTTCCGTGAAACCTATGTTTTGGGATATTCAATTAAATACAAACATTGAACTTTCAATCTTCGTAGAACAAAAAAGAGAGGTCAATCCAGTTTTCCTATTTATAGCTTCCTTTATCTTTATCTCTCATTTCTTGCCTTTTCATCTTCCAAGCGTCCTTCAACATTTCCTCATCCAGAAAATGAAAATATTAAAGATTACTACTCTTTACTTAATTCTTCCTCTATCTTTCTTACTCTTTGCATACTTGGAAATATTAAATTTAATAAAATAAATAAATAATGGAAGCTTAGGAAGAAGAAGTTGAAGAAGAGATGTTCAAAGCCAACATTGATTGAGTAAAATTATTTACGATCACAAGTTTATAAAAGAATGACAAATATATTTGTTAGTAAGATATCATTATAAGCTAAATCGAGTATAAATTAAGCAAAATTCAACTAACAAAACATATGTACTTCCTTCCACAAGATCAAAAATATTTAAATATGAAGCGATAATATCATGTCAATATAAAGACTCTAAAAGATCCGTGTCCTAACCACAACACAACACGACCTTCATGGACCCACAATACCATATTAGCTCATGCTCAATGCATTCAGATAATCTTTGGTTTCGTCATTTAACTCGAAAAAAACAAACCTATAGTTGTATTTAAAGAATCAAAACTAATAAGTTTGGTGACATTTTAGGCTAAAAATAATGAAGAGGATCAATGGGGTTCAAAATGGCTTTTCTTTTATAATTAACTTTCCCTTTTTTTCCTTTTCCTGTTTTGAACCAATTTTATCTCAAGTGAATCATCCATCTTTTCAATTTTTTTCGTTAGGCTTAGCTTTAGCTGATGCGTAAAAATGTTACCCACTTTTGGTTTTGGTAAAATTCAGTGAATGTATCTAATCTAATAGGACCAAGCACGAGACTGATTTTTTTTTGTGGTACTTTTTTGGAGTTTCTGTCTCTGTTTTTATTTTTTTTATAAGTACTTTCTAATGTAATTTAGAGAGAAATAAAAGACGTTTTTTTGGTTTCATTTTTCAAATAGAGTTTCAGAGTTTATGGTTAAGCATGAGCAATGAAACAAATTAAAAGAAATAAACAAGCAAACAATTCTAAAACATCAGAATGCAATGAAATGTGTCAACTATGGTTTAGAGAACAAGTATATGAATTTCTAAGAATTGGCAGTGGATGCATTATTTTGGGGAGGAACTTGAACTTTCTATATCATTCCCTAATATTTCAATTTATCAGAATCAATAATTTGTTCTTTTTAATAGCATCAAACAACTCAGCCCAAATATTGTAGAATTGACAATTTTAGAAAAGGAATCAAGTCAGCCCCAATTGCTTCAATGATAAATTTACCTGATTCAATTGCTTGAGAAATTTGGGATTGAAAGAGAAAAGCTTGACTGAAGTTGCATGGCCCTTAGACTGAAATCGGAAGTCGTTCAAATAAGAAGTCGTTCTAGCGTTGGACTGAAATCCCCTTCGACTTCAACAATGAAATCCCCTTCGACTTCAACACTGGAATCGCCTTCGACTTCAACACTGGAATCGCCTTCGACTTCAACACTGGAATCGCCTTCGACTTCAACACTGAAATCGCCTTCGATTTCAACACTGAAATCGCCTTGGACTGGAAATCAACACTGAAATCGCCTTGGACTGGAAATCAACACTGAAATCGCCTTGGAATTGAGCTTCTTCTTCTCGAATCGACTAGGTTAACAATCGTGGACTTTGGAAAATCGTAGGCTTTGGGAAAATTGTGGGGGGGAAATCATGGATTTGTGAAAATTTTAGGGGGAAATCGTGGACTGAAGAAAAGGATAAAGCCCTAATCGCGCGTCTTTGATTTTTTTAACGAAAAAGCGCTGATTGATTTTTTTTTCTTTTTTTAAAAATATAAACTTCTATATGTAACCCTCATAAAGAGTCAATGATTTATTTTTCTATTTTCATTTATTTTGACTTCTAATTATGGTCAAGACAGAGGTAAGAAAAAATAAAAAAAATTATGCTTAAAATAAAAAATGTTAAATTTGACCATTAAAATTTATCTTGACCTTTTTAATTTTAAAAACCTATTTTCTTGACTTTTTTTTTAAAAGGTCAAGAATTTATAATTATGAAGAGTCAAGAATACTACATATTGTTGTAGTGCCGGTCCATAAAATAATTAGGAAAGTAGTTCGATTTTAACTTTTTACCCAAGAAAATTTGACTAATTACATGCCCTCTGATGATTAATTCTACTAAGACATCAAAATCGAACTACTTTCCTAATTATTTCCGGACCAACCTATTTCACTTTTGATTTAGAAAAATTGAGCAAGTTTCTCAACCTAGGCACATATATAACTATAAAATTCTTTAAAATTAAAATGATACATTGCAAATAACACTCTTGTGGTTTCGTTGAAATTCATGAACTGTCCCGATAGTGTTAAAAACGACAAACCATGCCTTCAAAATTATACCACTAAGTGTCCGTTTGGCATACCTTTAAGAGAAGTTATGTCAAACGGACCCTAAGACCGATAAGCTTCAACGCTTTAAACTTTCTTTTAGCTATAACTTTTTCATTTAAACTCTAATTTGGATGATTTAAGATATTTTGAGCTATACGTTATGGTGACTTGAAAATTTCTAAACAATAACTTTAATCATAATGGTTAATAGTTTCAATCATACATAATATTTTGATAAATCAGCCATGGTGTGAAGCCCAAATGTTAACCAGGATGTGAAATATATCTTGTCAGACAATTCTAAAATATCAAAGTGTCCAAATAGTCTGGGTAACTATCTTCGACTGCCTTCGTCCTTATCTAGAAGAAAAAGCGATACAAGTTTTTTTCTTTTCCGTGAAGCCTAAGTTTTGGATATTCAACTAAATACAAACATTGAACTTTCAATCTTCGTAAAACAAAAAAGAGAGGTCAATCCAGTTTTCCTATTTATAACTTCCTTTATCTTTATCTCTCATTTCTTGCCTTTTCATCTTCCAAGCGTTCTTCAACATTTTCCTCATCAAGAAAATGAAAATATTAAAGATTACTACGCTTTACTTAATTCTTCCTCTATCTTTCTTATTTTTTGCGTACTTGGAAATATTAAATTTATATACTGGAACCCCATTAAAATTCCAGAAACTTTTTGATTTAGTCTCTTCAGAAACAATCTCTTTTTTTCTTTCCAACTTTGCTTACTTCATGCTATCCACGGTTGTCTCTCTCCTCGCATCTTCTGCCGTTATTTACACGGTCGCCTGCATCTATACAAGTCATGACCTTCAATTCGATTAGGTTTCGAAACGACTTCTCGTTTCCGAAGCTACCTTAATCATCTATGTTTCTTTGTATGTTTGATTGTTTTTAATTAATCTGACTTCTTGTTGTAATGTATGGATGGAATTCCAACCATTCTTTCTTTGTTTATGTTCTTTTATGATACTGAATGTTAAGGTTGAACAAAGAAAAGGATAGATAAAAAAAGCAAATAGCCCGAAATAATCTTTGAAGTGCGTTTGCTGCACTGGTTCCTTCGCGAGGGGATTGAAAATCGGGTATTATAAAAATAGTTTTTTTTTTTTAAAGTAATTATGTCAAACCAAAACAATAGCTATCATCTAAACCAGGTTTTAAAACTCCTAGTTTATAATTACTAATCTAATGTTAATTTATTTTTAATATTGATCTATATCTAATTTCAATAATATTTTTTTGAAATGAATATTGAAAAACTACTATTTGATGCATTTCTAAAATCTACTATTTGAAATAATTTATTTATTAAGTATAGGAATTCAAAGTTGACCAACATTTGTGAATAGAGCGAAAATTTCATGTACAACGGTGGTAAAAAAACTCAAAACCATGACTATTTAAAAAGCTATATGGAGTTCTGGGATCCACATAATCTTAATTAAATATTTTTCAATAGCCTTATTTATCTCATACGTCACGTTTAATTTAAAAGTTTAATAAACCATATAAAATAGAGTATAGATAAATAAATAAAACTTTGAATGACTGGGCCAAGCCTGGCCCGACCCGTATTTTATCTCATGGTCCAAGCCCATGGACTGGGCTTAGGCTTACCGGGCCAGGCCAGGCCCATTTATTGACCAAACCTTGCAAGCCCGGCCCGGGCCCATTCATTTAAAAGGCCAACCCGGCCCATTGATGAGGCTTCCATACGTGGGCCTAGGACCTGGGGCGAGTGCCCCCCTCAACTTTTCCTAATTTTTAATTAATTATATATATATATATATATATATATTATTAATATATTTATTAAATATAACTATATTATTAATATATTTATTAATAATATAATAATATATTATTATATTATTAATAAATATATTCTTTTATAATTAATTTTAAAATTCTTAGTTTAACTCAATTTTAATCTAAAAAATATTGAACTCTTCTTTTTTTTTTTTTGGCTAAGTTTTATTTTCCCAAGCAATTGATATGTTTGGTTATCTAACTAATTTGATAGTATTTAAACAAAAATTATCAATAACATTTTTCAATTTTAAATAAAAATAAGTATAAATTTATCTCTCCGCATCTTAATTTTATATTTGTTTTATCTTTATTCGAGGTTTGATTCTTAAACTATTATTTATATTTGTAATACGCAAAATTATCTATAATATTTAATGTCAATATTTATATTGACATGAGGGTTAATTAAGTATATGGCCTATTTATGATAGTATGAAATGGTCTATGGACTATTGAAATTATTTTTTAGTTTATAGCCTAAATCAGAATCTCACATACATGCTATATCCGATTTACCCCTATTATCTCCTCTATTGCTTGTTTACTTTTCTTTTGAAATTTTGGTTTTACTGTGTTAATTTCTTATAGAAAATTCAAATCCAACATTTTAAGAAAAAATCCTTCCACCATGAACCAATTCATACTCCTCCCCCCATATCTCCCATTGAAAACATTAAATTAGTATTATAAATTTGTTCAAACCAGATCTTGGTAATTAGTAATAAAGATTGTAATTTATTAAAAAAAAAAAGTAACAAAATGAATCGCTCTAATCGCACGCGTGATAATATAGGTTTAATTTTTTTTTTTTTTTTTATTAACTTGATAATTTTCTCATTCATTTTACTTCTCCTCTTTATTTTTCTTTTTCCAATTCAATTAGCTCAATCATTGAGCAAATATCTAGTCATTTTCTTTCTCCCAAATTCCAAAAACCCAGACAAACAGAGCCCCTACCATTTCCTTCACCATAACCACCAATGGAAATAATTTCAACCCCCGGCGTCACGGTCGGAAACTTAGATCCTTTCCTATATCAATTTTTTGTGAAAGCATTCTTAGTGTTTAGGTTTTTTTAATATCCAAGGGAAGAGAATATTATATTTTTTTAAAGAATGATCTTCACTGAAGTTCTTGTGATAGCATCTATGGTGATAGGTTTTTTTAATCTCCAATTTTATTAAGATTTGGGTGAACTGGATTTTTTTCGTTAAGATCCTCACCAGCCCAATGACAGTTTAGTGGTGGTCGGAGGTAGTATTTACTGTAGATTTATTTTCATATAGAGACGAAGAATACACCCAAGGCAGGTATAGTATAGTGTCAAATGTACAAACAATAAGTTGTTTCAACTGGAGAATAAAGAGAGAAACTCAAATCTGGTATAGTATGCTATTAGATGCTATTATTATATGCTAATTAGCCTGAGAACTATGGAGAAGCTCGAATCTGATATAGTACAGTATTGAATGTACAGACAGTAAGCTGATGAGGCTAAAGAATTAAAGGGAAACTTAATTCAAGTATAGTACATTATCAAATGAATGTACAATATATTTATAAGGCTGAAGAACAAATGAGAATCTCAAATCCGGTATAATATAGTATCAAAAACTCCGATCTGATAAGATTGAAGAGCGAAGCAAAAATTTGGTATTGTACAGTACTAAATGTATGTACCGTATTATAGTACATAATGTACATCGGAATGATTATTTGAAGATTCGCTAGAAAAAAAAAGGTGGAAGTTTCATTGATTTTGATAAGTGAGAATACATTTTAGAATCTTTTTTTGGGCTCTAACTTATGGTCACATGAAAACTTCTAAACCGTGAGAAAACAAAGGGGTCAATGGGTTCAATCATACCTGCTAAGACCTAAATCTCGTGTAATTAATTTAAGAACTTCGTTTTTCACTTTTTGCTTGTTAAAATCAGAATTAATATGTTCGATTATAAGTTCGTCGAAAGAAGCACAGTTGCAACAGTAATCGTGAAAGTTGTAACTTAACACAGATTGAAAAACAGAACTTTAACAACACATAACAGATTAGGGATGGAAAGGACACAAGGAATGATTAATGTGGGAAACCAAATGGTGAAAACCCACGAGACCACGCCTAGAGAAAAATCCACTAGAAAATTAGTGTACATCCAAACAAGAAATTTAAAGCAAATCGCAAAAGTACAAATGAAAAAGTCTCTTTTTCTTTGTCTTCGACTGCTCCTTGTTGATAATGATCTTCAAGTCGGATTATTCACAAGTCCTCTTGCGGATCTCGATCTAAGGAACTCCCTTCCTCTTCACGAACGCGATCAAACTGTACTCCCTTCAGAATGGGTTAGCCTTTTCCCAAGACTTTTTGAATTTGTATATTTGAAAAATACTAAACAAAAACTCTCTCAACAATAAAAAGCTCACAAGAAATTATAAAATAAAGAGACCAAAATTATATAACACTCTATGATAATTTTCTTGAAGCTTGGAGTGATTAGGAGATGTAGTCTACAAATGATGAGTGTTGCCCAATTTATAGTCTCTAGTCTCAAGACACCTCTAAAGGGGTGAAACCTCAATTAAGCCAAGTTAAAAGAAATAACAATAATTATTCACCATTTTAAAGAATATAGCATAAGAAAAAATCAAATACAATTTGACATATATGATCATATGAGTTGTCAAAGATAATTTTGATCACACACATAACAATTAAGACAAAATAATTCTATCTTGGCCAACGGTAAGAAGAAGATCCCAAAAAAACATACAACTGGGTATTTAATGTGAAAAAGCTAACTAATTAATTGTCAATCAATATTTGAAATTGATTAAAATTTCCTTTAATGAAATTGAGAATATAATGTTTGTCAAGTTTTCATTTACTTTAAAAAATAACAATTTAAAATTTCAATTATATTAAATCAAATTAAGACTTATATTCAAAGTATGATGAAAATAATTAAAAAAAAATTTGCCAAAATAAATATGCCAACAAAATAAATTCTAAGAATTTCTCCCTTTGGCAAAAACCAAAATATAAATGAAATTTGAAAACTAACAAAAGTTTTCCCTAAACTCTCCCTTAAAAAGTCAATTCTCATTTTTCATTTACTTTTTAAATTCTCTCTCCCCGTTTTTGTCAATACAAGACCAAAGAGAATGACCAAAAAATTTTTTTTTAAAAAAATTAGCAAAACATAATGGTGCTCTCCAAAAAAAAAAAAATCCTCATAAGTCTCCCTAAATAAAATCCATCTTACAAGATAAAAATAATTATAAAAAAAGGTTATTTTAAAGAAATGGAAAAGTCATATAACGTTCAAAATCAAATTTTAAAAAAAATATCACAATAAGAGCACATAACAAAATCAAGTATTAGAACAATAGGTTTTCAAAAAATTATGATAAATAAAATTTTCTAACTCTTCTTTTCTCACCCAAATTTGTTTAGGAAAAAATTTTTTGAAAATTTGGCATATATATATATATATTTTTTCTTCAATTTATCTTTTAATTTAAAACACTTTGGTCTTATATGTCCATGAATTTCACAAAATTGACAAATAGGTATAAAATTTTAGGATGTACCTTCACATGTAGTTTTACCTTTTTGTCTTTGAGTTGCAACATTTTTAGATTTATTCCAAGAGGCATAATTTGGAACTTGATAAATCATTTTACCTTTTCTAACCTTTGCATTGTTGCAACAGTCTTCGTATTCAATCTAGGGACTGTTTTAACATTCTGTTGAGTTTTTTCAAAAATAGTAGGTTTTTTAGATGTCACTCCTTCACAATTTTGACCTTTTGGATTTGTTGATTCTAATCCTGTGCTCAATAAAAGATCAACATTTCCAATACTTGTAAAGACCTGACCTTTCAGAGCATTAAATATGCTTAATTAAAATAGCGAAAGTCTCAATAAATGTTCTTTATTGAAAACATGCAAACCTTTTAATCAGTAAGTATTTAAAACAAAACATAAACTCCGGAGTTCAAACTTTGAAAACAAAACATTAATCCAAAAACATAATCTTAAATTCGACAGCTCAAAATCATAAAATAAAGTCTCGATGACTAAATAAAATATGTATATTATTCATAAATATTAATGAATAAATAAAACCGGCGCCGACATGACATGAACCCTCATCTCTTCCACTTCATCAACCACCACCTCTCGATCCATTATTACCTAAAAAAAACAACAGATAGCACTGTGAGGCTAAAGCCAGTTAGAAAACGACTTAATCAAAGATGAAGTCTTAAATAGTCTCTAACAATTCAAACCGAGTCCCAAGCACTCAAACACTCTCCCATAACATCTAAGGCACAAAATCACTTAAAACTTCAAGTCTCACTCGCTTACATGAATAGGCAATTCTCACTGATTCCATACCCAAAACCTTTAACCACCAATCTCACTTACATCACTAATCTTTCCGTTCTCATAACCATTGTAAATTCCACAATTTTCATAATCTCATTCTCATACATGAATAGGCACATAACTAGCTCCATATTCAAGGCAATGCATAATGACTTCTTACATGAATAGGCAACACTACCGGGTTCCATATTCAAGGTTTCTCAATAAAACTTACTTTACTTGGGTAGACAACTCTCACTAGTTTCATACCCAAGGTTTTCATTCACAATATCCCAACAACAATACTTAACATTCCGAATAACTGGGTAACTCTATTTTAACAAGCAAATAATTAAACAAACAAACATAATCAATCAATCATTCATACTCTCCACTAAGAAGGCGGTCTCTCGGTGTGACGACCCGACTATTTTAAAATAATTTAAATTTGAAAACACAGCGGAAGTCTTTTATTTTAAGAAAAATTGGCGTGGTTATATTTGAAAATTGGCTAGCCAAAACTTGTTTACATCCTAATTGTTAGGAATGGTGTCCTAGAACTTGTAATTATTTAATTATAATAATTTATTTCGAATAAATTAAATAAATAAACATAAGTTCTTTATATTATCTAGATTGATTCAATTGACGATATTAGGAATATATGA
This sequence comes from Gynostemma pentaphyllum, assembly GCA_028015215.1. Taxonomy (NCBI): domain Eukaryota; kingdom Viridiplantae; phylum Streptophyta; class Magnoliopsida; order Cucurbitales; family Cucurbitaceae; genus Gynostemma; species Gynostemma pentaphyllum. Next base: position 35,923,317 of record CM051353.1, on the reverse strand, counting down.
AAATATATTAATATCAAACATTCAAATAGTAAACCCTAAGTTACTCTTATGAAATCACGACTTAGTATGTGAGTCATACGAGAGGATTAAAGTCGAGATGAGTAACTTAAACGTGTCTACAGTAAACGGATAACGTTTAGGAACCTTATCCTGGTAACACTGTTGATAGCTTCGCATTTTGTTTATAGACAAATGATCTAATTCTGATCATTCATGTGGGAGACATGAAATGGAAGTATCATATGCAATGTTGATTGTATAAGACAGGACCACGATGTTCGATCAAATTTCTCCTTAGTACCGTTTACGAGAAATAATCGAATATCAAACTAAGTTTATCAACCGTGATAGATCTCAATCCTGAGTGAAATGCGGACTCCTATTTGTGGAGTTATGTTCTTTGATTCACATAGTTGAGAGCGATCCGTAAGAACGCTCAATACACTCTGTTTTGGGAACATGACTAGATAAGTAGCTGGGAACTCATTTTCACGAGATGGAATTCATAACTTTCCTATAAATTAACCGGTATCGGTGCGATACCTAAACATTTTAGGAACTTTAGGAAACTCCCTTGATGTCTGATTCGAGACATGAACAAGTGGCACCACGACTTCTATTGATCACAGAAGTACCTTATCTCTAGTTCGACTAAAGATAAAGTTCATTGGAGAATCAGCGGGAACACAAGGATAAAGCGGTAATTACAGGGGCAAAACGGTAAATATATCCTTTGTAATTATGAGGGTTCCACGTGAAGGATATATCACAGATATAAATAATGATAAACTAAATGGACATAACTCATCTATAGTGAGGGGAGTTCAGCTATGAATCTATAGTGGAATTATTCATAGTTAGATAATAAGTAATTAACTGATTATGTGTTAATCACTTAATTGACTAATTATTAAGCCCATGATCTATAGGTCCATCGGGTCCCTATGCTAGCCCAAATATCGTAGTCGCGAAATCAAGTAGAAGAAATGGAAATTTTAAGTAAAGTGAATTACTTAAAATAGGCAATATTAATTGTTTAAATATTGAGTATATTTAAACGGTAATTAATATAAACATTATTAATTGTTTAAATAATGAGTTTATTTAAACAGGAAATTAATAATAAAATATTATTAATTAGATACTATTAATTATTTAAATATTGAGTATATTTAAATGGTAATTAATAATTTGAAATTAATTAAAAATTATTAATTGTTTAAATAATAAATTTTATTTGAACGGAATTAATAATTAAAATTAATTAATTAATAATAAAATGTTATCAATAAAATTATTAATTAAATAATGAGTTTATTTAATGAAAATTAATAATTAAAATATTTATTATTAATTATTTAAATAATGAAAATTATTTAAATGGAAATTAATAATTAAATATAATTTGATAATATTTAGTCGGGAGAAAATATTAATATTATTAATTGTTTAAATAAAATATTTTATTTAAATGGTAATTAATAAATAAATTAATTAAGTTGGACTTATTAATTTAAGAGAGAGTTTCAAGCCCAATTGGATTAATGAACCCAATTGAAATTGGCCCAAAATAATTAATTAAATAAATTTGATTTATTAATTATTTATTATTAATTTTGGCCTTCATAGATAATTTGTAGGAGATAATTATTTGAATTATATCCTATAATAATTATATAGATTTATTTACCCAAGATAAATAAAATAAAGAAAAGAAAATAATCTCCTATTTATCTATGGCATTTTCGAAATTGCAAGATAAAGGAAAGAGATAATCTTTTTTCTTTTTGTATTTATCTCTATAGATCAATCCTAATGGGATTAGGATTCCTATTTTTCTATAAATAGGAGGCTTGGGTCATTCATAAATCATACAATTAAATTCCTTAGAAATTCGGAATTCTCTCTTTCTTCTCCCTTCCCCCTTAGCCGATTTTCTCTAGTCCATTGGGAAGAAAATATTTTTTCTTCTTCCCAATTTCTTCTAAAGTTCGATCCCACAATCGGGTTTCGTTTGATCGATCGGGATATAGCGTAGAAGATCCGGTGTTGCTGAGGATTTGATGCTGTAAAGAAACCTCCAACCAAATCTCCATTTATTACTCAATGTAAGTTTTGATTTTAATTTTCGAAATTTAAAGCATGAATCTACATGTTTTTTCACAAATTGCATGATATTAATAGATCCGTTATTAAATGTTAATAAGTTTACTAAATAAATTTCCGCTAGTTTAGTAAATCATCCCTTCACTAATTTTTTTCAAATCTAATAAAATCTCATGGAACATTAAGTCCCAATCAAGAGTTCAAAGATTTAATATCATAAAACCATAACCATAAGCTCTTATGAGCTAAATACAACATATATGTCATCATAGTTACAATTCAAAATATAAGTGGTGCACCAGAGAAAACGTTTCAAAACTACGATATGTACATAAAAGTTACGTTTTATCTCAAAAGTGAGAGACATGACAAAAAGAGAAAAGTCCCCACTCCTATCCCAAAGATCCGTGGCTCGCGTGTCCGGGGCCTAATCCCAAAAGCTCCAACCCGAAGAATCAACGTGCACCACCTGCCGCGTCTCGTCCCCGTCCTCGTCCGGGTTCTGAAAGGTGATATAGAGCACCTCTGAGCATAACACTCAGTGAAAACAAAAGGAAAGAAAAACGATGTTATGCAAGTATGGAAAATTATGCACGATGTATATACACACTATGTATGCATAAACAAAAGGAAAGAGTAAATGTATAAGGTGGACCAAATCATTGGTATTTCACAATCAAGGCAAAACCGAGTCTTCGATCATTCAACCAATATCACTTTATGAACTAACTTATGGCCGTATAGTTTTACATAACTTTCCCGTGTCTCACTACATGTAACACATACATAAAATGTAAAACGTATGATCAACATTGTCAAGCATCTGCTTCCACGTGTTTAACTTTACTCATTTTTATAACAGCTCATTAACTTTGATCCCTCAATCATTTTAATGCCTTCCACATGAGACTATTCACTCTTTTGTCTATCTCAGTAGCCATTCACATTCCCGACTATCTCAGTAGCCGTTTCACACACTTGGCATTTTCAGTTGCCATCTACGCTTTATACACACTTGGCTTTTTTCAGGTAGCCTCTCGCTGCCTTTTTCACATATTTCATTATACTTCCAGGCTATCTCTGTAGCCACTCTAGCTCCAGGGCCATCCACCACACGGCGCCTCGGAGCCTCACCACTTCCGCCACCTGGTAGCCACGTGTAACGTCCAACAACCACTCACCATTACAGGGCTCCACGACCCCATGGCCAATTGTACAATGCTTAGGATGCATGAATGAAGTGGAATGGAATGATATGCACTAACTATACTTTCTGTATCATTAACATTTAAACTAATATATAAGTACGATAAAGCGAATAAACAGAGTTCCCAAACAACGTAGTACTCAGTTTCAAACTATCGTTCAACACTTTCAAAGTGTCTAAGAAAACACCAACTTCAAATGTGATGCTGTAGCATTTCGCCAAACTGTGCTTGTCAAACAACAATCTAAAACATATCGAGCATATGTATAATAAGTCCCAAATCAGCATATGACTCGATCTTCACTTGAAATACGAGTAGAAACAAAGATAGGGAATAAATTAACTTACATGATATGTAAATAAAGCAAGTACTCAAGTGGTGATGTAAACTAGCTAAGATTGTGGTTATCGAACAAATATTTAACTCAAGTGGCATAGAAGACTAAATAACATGTATGTCTTTTCCAATTTAGATGTATGAAAACAAATAACACATCCTAAATACTCAAATTGTATCCAAAGACAAATGGGTTTTAGCAATTTTAGCTCTTTTCGGCTCTTAAGAACGAACCAAGCTTGAATCTCGTTATTTAATACTTTCACCACTCCATTTCTCTTTTACAACACATCCCAAAGCACCTACCAATCAGCCATGAGCATTTAAATCCCACCACATTCTTTTAACAAATTACAAACCTTCCACCGCCACCATTTTTATTCTTTTTGTTCTCACCTTTACGAAAGGCTCTCGGTAGCTCGTTCTTGCCTCTTATCCTACAACCAATCATTCCAACATATTTAGATATATATATATAAAATCATTTATCTCAGCCCAATTCAAAAACACACAAACTCATACCCGGTTAGAAGATCAAAACCCAAAACTAGTCAATTTTATATGAAATTTTCGGCCAATTGGGAAATAATCAATTATTCATTGGGTGGAAATTCTAATGTGTTTTTCATGTATATTACACACATATAAACACCCAAAATTTCCAGATTTAACAACCTTCCATTGATAGCTAAGAAAACACAAAATTGAGAAAAAAATAGAAGTTTGAGAACACTCCATTAATGGAGTTTCTTGAAAGCTTACACCCACCCAATGATTTTCATCTTTTCCCCTTTCAATATATATATTTAAAAACTCATATATTCTAGATTTATAACCTTTCAAAATTACTCAAGAAAATCCCAAAACTAGCTAAGTTTAAAACTAGTATTTTGGCCAAATTTGAGAATCTTCAAAAAAATCATTTGCTTACTCTTCCAAGTTGTTTTTCATGTGAAATATATATATTTAGACACACATAAGTTCCAGAATTTAGAGTTTCTATGTAAAAGCCAAGAAAATCCAAAAATTGGAAAAGGTAGAAAGCTTGAAAATAGCCATTAATGGAGGTTTTGCTCTTGGGTTCATCCATGGCTTTCAACCTTCCAAGAAATCTTTAATTGACAAACTTAGGGTTTGAAGTTATATTTTGAAATCAATTTACAGATTTTAAAAGAGATTAAAACACAAAGAAAATGGTTTTTACATCAACAATCAAGAACACCCCCAAAACCAAAACCCATGAAAACCTATCAAGGAAAACTTACCAAAATCTCTGAAAATAGATGGAAATTGATAGGGATTCTTCTAAAATCAGCTTCTACTCGAAAATCCAATGAAAATGGACCTTGATTTTACTAGATTTGATGAAGAATTGAAGAAGTTATAAGCTTTTCATTTTTGACTTTGAGTTTTCCTCCTTTGGCCGAGAATAGCAATGAGAGGAGATAGTTGAGAGGTTTTTATTTTTCTTTTTCAAATTTTTTAACTCAAATGAAATGATAAAGCATGGCTGAAATTAAAAGTTGGGTATTTGCATTAAGGTCTCTCCACCTCTTTACCTAACAACCAAAGCCTTTCCACTCAAAACTTTACCAACTAGTCCCCAATTTAAGTTTATTTGCTAACTCACCCTTTTCTCCTTAACTAACCATGGTTAAAAACTTTTCTTTCCAACAAATCTTCCACCCTTAATTAATTTTAACCATGATTAACCACCAAATAACCAAATTACAAATATTAAATAATTTCTAAAATGCTTATCATTTAAGTATAATTTTAATTCACTACTTTTAAAAACCCGGGGCCTTACACGATAGAGGGCGGAGGTGCTGAAAAATGGACACAAGACTATGACAGAAACAAAAAAATTATTAAGAGCAGGGCTCTGATACCATGTTAGCGGAAAGACTACATTGTATTGAATTTGTGTAAATATTGAGAGTATTACATTGGTTTATATAAAAACGGCAGGCCTAGACAAATAAGGTAAACGAGCTAAATATGCAAATCAGAGACAATTACGAATGCAAATTAGGAAACTACAAATCATCATAATTGCTAGCCTAATATATTCTAACAGCATACTTGGAAATATTAAATTTATATAATGGAACCACACCAAAATTCCAGAAACTGTATGATTTAATCTCTTCAGAAAGAATCTGTTTTCTTCTTTCCAACTTTGCTTACTTCATGCTATCCATAGTCGTCTCTCTCCTCGCATCTTCTGTCGTCATTTACACGGTCGCCTGCATCTATACAAGTCATGACGTTCAATTCGATTAGGTTTCGAAATGACTTCTCGTTTCCGAAGCTACCTTAATCATCACCTCTTTGTTTGTTTGTTTGTTTGTTTTTAATTAATCTGACTTGTTGTAAAGTATGGATGGACTACAAGGCTTGTTGGCCGAGAAATTCTAACGATTCTTTCTTTGTTAATAGTCTTTTAAGGTTGAACAAAGGAAAAAAGGATAGATAAAAAAAGCTAATTAGCCTGAAATAATGTTTAGGGTGCGTTTGCTGCACTGGTTCCTTCGCGCGGGGACTGAAAATCGGGTATTATAAAAATATTTTTTTTAAAAAAAGTAATTATTTCAAACCAAACAATAGCTCATCTAAACGAGGTTTTATAACTCCTAGTTTATAATTACTAATCTAATGTTAATTTACTTTTGATATTCTATATCTAATTTCAATAATATTTTTTTTATATGCATATCTAAAATCTACTATTTGAGATAATTAAAATTTATTTATTGAGCATAGGAATTCAAAGTTGACCAACATATGTCAATAGAGCGAAAATTTCATGGGTTATATTGGTATGTACTCCAAAGAGGGCAATTTTAAAGCAAAAAGGCCCATCAAAAAAATAAAAAGTAAGAGAATTAGATTTGAAGCTGCTAAAATCGAAGAAACATTAAAAATGTAAAAAAGTCATAAAATAAAACAAAGAGAGAAATCAGAAAATTTAAAAAAAGATCCAAACTAAACAAGAAAAATCTAAACTTCTCAAAACTGATAACTCTTTTTTTCGGTGAATCTACATAAATTTCTTTCGATGTACATTATATCATATATAGTGATACTGTACGCACACCCAACATTATATTGTATAGTATAATACAATATAATATATTTATGCACAATACAAAAAATATGTTAATAAAGTAAAAAAACATACTATACAATAATACATGAAATATATAATTATTTACTAAAATAAAAGTAAGTAATGATAAAAAAAAATACAATACTGTACGTTATAAACCTAGAATAAAAAAGTACAATATAGTAAAATAACCCTTTAAAAAATAAGTAATAATAATAAACACTATATTGTATGTTATAAACATAGAATAAAACATTACAATATAGTAAATATTTCGTTTAAAAAGTAAGTAATAATAATAAACACTATATTGTACGTTATAATCATAAAATAAAAATAGTACATATATAGCGAATGCAGGAAAAAAAAAGAATAAGAAGAAGAATAAGAAACCATGAGATCTCTTCCTCATCTAAGGGTTTCCCATCTCTCCGCCAAAAAAAAGGAGGAAGAGGAGAAGAATTGGTTGTCGCCATGGGAGAAATCGTTCTCTCTTCTTCTACTTCCGGCGATGAAACGAATTAATTGGGGTGGGGTTGTTCGCCGTCATGGAGATCGAAAAAAAGACGAATGAAGATGAGAAGAAGAATAGATTGTTCAAGAGATGAGAGAAGAGCGAAGAGAGAAAGAAAAACCCTAGAAAATACAGCTGCATGTGAGAAGGAAGAAACAAAATCACAAGATTTAAGGAAACATTAAAAATCATAAAATAAAAACGATAATGTGAGAATCAAAAAAGGAAAATTTAAATTAAATGCAAAAGGGCAAAAAAGGTATATTAAAAAAAATCATATCCTGAAAGGGTTATAAAAACATAAAATTTTGAGATGGCTAAAAAAACATTATGTATGGCCATAATAGATTATTTACTAGATATTCCTAAAGTTCATGTACAACGGACAACGGTGGTACTAAGACTCAAAACCACGACTATTTAATAAAAGTTATATGGATTTGTGGGATCCATATAAAGTTAAATTAATAATTTTCAATAGCCTTATTTACCTTATACGTGGGCCCTAGGACCGGGGTACGTGCCCCCCTCAACTTTTCCTAAAGTATAATTTATATATATATATATTCTTTTATAATTAATTTTAAAATTCTTCAATTTGAACTCTTCTATTTTTTAGGCTTTGTTTTATTTTTCCAAGCCATTGATATTTTTGGTTTATCTAAATAATTTGTTAGTATTAAAAAAAAAAATTCAAGACATTTTTCAATTTTAAATACAAATAAATAAAAATTTATCTATAAACATCTTAATTTTATATTTGTTTTATCTTTATACTATAATTTATATTCGATGTTTGATTCTTAAACTATTAATTATGATTCATAGGGATATTTGCAATACGTAAAATTATCTATAGTATTTAATGTCAACATTTAAATTGACATGAAAGATAAAAGGGTTAATTAAGTATAAGTATGAAATGGCTTATGGACTATTGGAATTTTATTTTAGTTTACGGCCTAAATCACAATCTCACATACATGCGATACCCGATTTACCCCTATTATCTACTTTATTGCTTGTTTAGTTTCCTTTTGAATTTTTGGTTTTATTGTGTGTTAATTTCTTGATAGAAAATTCAAATCCAACATTTTAAGAAAAATTCCTTCTACCATGAACCAACTCATACTCCTCCCTCCATATTTCCCATTGAAAACATTTAATTGCTATTATAATTTTTTTTCAAACTAGATCTTGGTATAATTAGTAATAAAGATTGTAATTTATTAAAAAAAAAAATAGAAGAATGAATCGCTCTAAACGCTAGCGTGATAAAATGGGTTTTTTTTTATTAACTTAATAATTTCTTCTCCTCTCTTCCGTTTTTTCTTTTTCCAATTCAATTTGCTCAAATCAGTGAGCAAATATCTCGTCATTTTCTTTCTCCCAAATTCCAAGAACCCAGACAAACTCATCCCCTACCATTTCCTTCACCATAACCACCAATGGAAATAATTTCAACCTCCGCCTCCTTTGGCATCGTCATCGAAAACCTAGATCTTTTCCTATGTCAATTTTTTGTGAAAGCATTCATGGTGTCTAGGTTTTTTTAATATCCAAGAGAAGAGAAGGTTTGTATTTTTTTTAAAGGATGATCTTCACTCAAGTCTTGTGAAAGCATCTATGGTGCTAGGTTTTTTCTAATTCCCATTTTTTTAAGATTTGGGTGTAAGTGGAAAACGGGCCACCACAACTCCACATTGGTATGATATTGTCCACTTTGGGCCAAGGCCCGCATGACTTTGCTTTTGGTTTCACCCAACAGGCCTCATACCAATGGAGATGTGCCATTCCCCTTATATTCCCATGATCATCCCCTTCCGTAACCGATGTGGGATTTTGTTCGCACTCAACAATCCTCCCCTCGAACAAATATCCACCGAGCCTTCCCTCTATCTGTCCACTCTATCCAGGCCAACCTCCTTTCTCCGGAGCACACCGCCTGTCCGATAGAGCCCACCACAGATCGGGTCTCCGAGGCTCCTCACTTTGTTCGGCACCTGAGGATTTCACCCACATCGTTAGGATCAGGGTATGGCTCTGATACCACTTGAAGGATGATTTACTAAATTAGCGGAATTTATTTAGTAACACGAATTAACACTTAATTTAGGATCTATTAATATCATGCAAATTGTGATATAAACACGAAGAACATGTAGATTCATGCTTTATTTTCGAAAATTAAAACCGGTTATACTTACATTGAGTAGTTAATGGAGAATCGGTTGGAGGTTTCTTTACAGCATCAATCCTCAGCAACACCGGATCTTCTATGCTATATCCCGATCGATCAAACGAAATCCGATTGTGGGATCGAACTTAAGAAGAAATTGGGAAGAAGAAAAATATTTTCTTCCCAATAATGACTAGGGAATTTCGGCACATGGGGGGAGAAGGGAAGAAGAGAGAGTTCCAACTTTCTATGGAATTAAATTGTGTGATTTATGAATGACCCAACCCTCCTATTTATAGAAAAATAGGAATCCTAATCACATTAGGATTAATCTATAGAGATAAATACAAAAAGAAAAAAGATTATCTCTTTCCTTTATCTAGCAATTTCGAAACTGCCATGGATAAATAGGAGATTATTTTATTTTCTTTACTTTTATTTATCTTGGGTAAATAAATCTATGTAATTATTTTAGGATATAATTCAAACAATTATCTTCTCAAAATACATGTCATGGCCGATTTTATCATCATAAAATAATAAATAAATACAATTTATTTAATTAATTATTTTGGGTCAATTCCAATTGGGTTCATTAATCCAATTGGGCTTGAAATTCTCTCTTAAATTAATAAGTCCAACTTAATTAATTTATTTATTAACTACTGTGTGGGGTATTTCTCGTCGGGGTTTCGTTCCACACGATAGAGCACGTCGAGTTGCGTGCTATCCCTTAACGGCAGAGCAACCTGAAACACTACAACAGATGACAGTCAGAAGGGTACCGGTGTGGTACCGGTCGACGACCCTCCGACGATCAAGTTAGGTGGTGGTAGGTGAGACTTGCCTTGCGCCGCAAGGGTTAGGTCAAGGATAATCAGGTTGTTCGTTTTCTAGGTTAAAGTGTCATACCTGATTTGATAGGTCATGTGCCTTTTATAGTCCCTTGATCGTGGGGTCATCGATTGGGCTAGCATGAGGCTAGGCTTAATGGGCTGTTTGATTAGCCTGTGAATGGCGAACTCCTTACGGCGTTAGTCCTGGTTGAGTCCGCACTGCGGTGAGCGCCTTACGGTGAACGCGCCCACTGGGGGTCGGTCCCTTTCGGATGCGATTCCAATGGGCCTGTCCTCATATGGATCGGCCCGGTGTGAACGTAGCCCATGAGAGGGCTATTTTTACCCTCTACGGTTTTCCCCTATTTCCTGGGCGGGAAAGTCCGAGGAGGGGATAGTAGATCAATCGAATCGGGGGTGTGGGGCCCGCCCTAATCTTCGTGCTATCTTGACCGGCGGTTAGGGGCGCGTCCTGGGAAATAGACCGCCTCGGCCTCTTTGTGGCTCGGGCTCTATTGATTTCCCTTCGGGGATCGTTGAGTTCCTTCGCGGACAGATCTGTCTCGAGAGACGCGGCTTCTTGCGAGATTGACCCGTTGGAACTTTGGACGGGTGCAAGTACCAATGAACACGAGTGGTTCGGACCGTCGTGTTCTTTCCCACGTGTCGCGATGATTGGACGCGTGTTCTCTTCTTTAAATAGGGTTTTTCCCAGGTTTTAGGGCTCATTTGCCTTTTGAATTCTTGGAACTATCCGCAAGTCGTCCGCCTTTGAGAGACTCTTCGTCGTTTTCATCCCGTTCATTGAAGCTTTCCCCGTTCTTCTTGAAGGTTAGTTTTCTCTTCTCTATCTTTTGTTTCCCATTCTTGTTGTAATGGATGGTTTCGAGGGAAACTCGGTGATTAGAGGTCATAGGACCCCTAGGTTAGCCAGTGGGGGATGACGATTATGATGGTCCGGTTTTCGAGAGGGTTGAATCTGGGGCTTCCCCTTCCTTCGTTCGTCGTGGTGGGGCTCTCGTTGTTTCCTCATCTCGGGGTGAGCCTGAGGGAAATGAGCCTGAGGGGAACGAGTCCGAATCTTTGCCTTCGTGAGTGAGCTTGGGTCGGCTCTCCGAAATTCAGGCAGGTTTGGACCCGGTCCTTTCTCCTACTTCTCACCCTTTGGGGGAAACGGATTCCGTTTTGATGGGCCCGACTACCGTTCCCGACCTTTCCCATCCTCCTCTTCCTGTTCCCGTCGAGGAAACGGCCCAGAAGAAAAGGAAAAGCCGCTCTAAAAGTAGTGAGGCCGCGTCTCAGGTTGGTCCATCCGCTCCTACGCCGTCGGGGGAAGCGGATCTCCCTTTGGTTGACGAGGTTACCGTCTCTGATCCTCTTGGATCTCCTTCTGATGATTTGGACCAGGTGGAGACAGTGAGCAAGCAGAAGAAGAAGAAGAGGAAAAAGGATCCTCGGTACAAGGGCATCAAGGAGGCTAGGGGTCCCTTCCATTTTGCCTCGAAGCTAACGCAGCCAAACTTGATAAAGCGAGGGCCAACTATGAGATCTCTTCGGATTTCGAAATGAGACTCCCAGAGGCGTCCGAGAGAGTTTATCTTTCCCCAGGGGAGGGTTGGACTGCCTTTTATCCGCGGTTTTTCCAATGGGGCGTTCGGCTTCCCCTTTCCCCTTTGATGGCCGAGCTGCTTCAAAATGCCGGCCTTGCGTTGGGTCAGTTGATGCCGAACGCTATGAGATCTTTGGTCACCTTTTCGGTGGTGTGTTATGGGTTGGGCTTTCGGCCCACCCTAAGTATGGTTTCCCACTTCTGGTCCCTTCGTTTGAATGTCCAGGATAGTATGCGCTTCATCTTTCATAATAATCATAAGCCGGCTCTGGTGGACGAGACTACCTGTGACAAGCATTGGAAAGATGAGTGGTTCTTCGTCCGCGGCCCCTTTCTTCCTGAGGGCGGGTCTCTCCCTGCCTCGTGGGAAGATGAGGGTGAGAACACGCGTTCCGTATTGCTTTATGTCTCGTTTATTTACAGCCGCGCTACCTGTTTTTGGTTTGCCTTGTTTCAGTGAAGAATCCGCTTCCGAAGGGTGCCTCTCGGGAAACTCTTAGTCAGTGTCGGATTATTGCTTGGAAGGGCCCCTTCAACTGGGAGGAGCTCAACCAGCATCCTTGGCTTGTCTTTGCCAAACTTTGGGTTCCACCTCCAGGTTTTGTGCCCGTTCTGCCCCGTAAGTTTTTGTTTCGTTCCTCTTCCGTTTCGTCCCTCTACGTGTTCATCTTGGCACGTGGCTGATTTAGGCTGGTTATGATGCAGGTTTCAGCGGAAAAATGTCTGGCGTCTCACTGACTCCCGTCCCCAACTCCAATGACCCTAAGGCCTTCCTTGCCCTTCTTCAGGGTATGGGAAAGAAAAGAGATGAGGCGGCGTCTTCATCTGACCCGAAAGGAAAAAAGGTGGCTGCCCCTAAGCGTCGCGTAAATCCAGGAAGTGGGAAATCCGTGAAAATTGTGAGCATGGAACCTTCCTGCAGAGGGTGCATCGAACCTTTCCATCGATATTCCTGCGGACCATCCTTCGGATCCTCCTATTAATCCTTCTACGGATTCTCCGGGCCCGGCGAAGGAGGGGCGGAATTATCGGGGCACTCGACCGTGCGGTAAGGGGGTGCCGATGTGTACCTTTTGAAGCATCCTGAGATGGTTTATCGGTCATTTCCTTCCGAGGCGGGTTCGCCTCTCTCCTCGATCATGCCCATGTTTTATCTTCTGATACGGACTTTGAATAGGAGGACGACCAAGGGACCGGGGGGTTTCTTGACGGTGGAGTTCCAATCTTACCCACTCAGACTCCAGCTATGCTCCCTCCACCGGATGCGGGTCCGTCGATGCCAAGCGGATCGGGGCTCCGCAGCGGTGGATCCTCTCGCTGCTTGTTCGCTTCTCCGGGTCCCAACTTTGATCAGGGGTCCCTTTCTAACGACTTTTGCCTTCGACGGGCTATGGATGCGGTCGGCTTTGCTCGTGACTTAGGGGCTGTGCAACTGGAACCTCTATTCGACCACGACAGAGAGGTCGTGACCTTGATCGCATGTGCTATAGGAGTCTGCTGGTTAGTCGTTTATTTCGTTGTTTACCTTTCTTCTATTGTCTCTAGTGGTTTCTTACATCTCGGAGTGTCCGATCTACCAGGGGACCCAGGCCTCGACGCAGATGCTCCTCAATTTGGAGAATCTACTTGTCAAGCATAGGGAGCTTAAGCAGGAGTTGGCGGAGGCGAGGGCCAGTGGACGGTCGTCCCGCGCCTACGACTCGGTGCTGAACGAGGGTCTTCAATTGAGAGCTGAACTGGATGAGTCCGAGAAGAAAATTGCTTCACTGGAGGTCAACGGGCTGCAGCTTTCCGCAGATCTTGAGCGCGTTCGGAAGGAATGCGAGGATTTTCGATCCTCGGTGAGAGCAACAAGAAGCTACTCGACGAGGCCGTTACCGCTCGGAACAAAGCGTTAGAAGATCTGGGCGTTGCTCGAGAGGAGGGATCCAAATCCGTGGACGCCTACAATCGGGAAGCTGAGTCTCTCCGGAAGGCCAAGGAGGAGATGGATCTCCTCACGTTGGAGAATGACTCGCTGAGGAGTCAGGTGGCCGAGCTTCCAATTCTCCGTGACAGTATTAGTGACCTCCAGCGGAAGTTGGCTGTGGCGACTGCCGCGTCGGTGGACTCCATCCTCATCGGGATAGCCGTCGGACGAGATTCGGTCAAGCTGCAGATGGAACAATTGAGGGTGAGGGTGATCCGATCGACCCGGTTGGCTATGACGACGGCGTGGACCGTCGAAGGGAGTTGTTTGAGCGGGCCACAAATTTGAAAGCTTCCAGAAGTGAGGCCGCTGCGGAGGGCACGGTGGTCGAGGAGGTCGTTGTCCCCGTTAGTGACGGAGATGGAGCGGTTATTGAAGGGGCTCCTACTGAAGATCTCCCCGCTGACACTGTTTACGTTTCAGACTAACTTTTCCCTTTTTCCCGGGGTGAACTCCGGGTTGTGGAGTCCCTGTGTTATTTGTTGCTTCGAAGTATATTTTTTTTGTGTACGAACTCGCATACTCCGTCAAGATTAATTCATATGCCCTTCCTCACGTTTATTCGTCGTGCTTTTTTGCTCGCCTCGTAAGAAATGTTTTGGACTTGCAAATTTCCTTGTAAATGTTTTTGATCTGCTCAGGCGGGTTAAGGTTTGTCGCTTTTTGAGATGGTTCCTGAACATTCGGACGAACCCGGATTTTGTGCTTCCGGAGAAGGCTTTAAAATACTCGGACGGACCGAGGTTCGGTGCTTCCGGAGAAGGCTTTCGAATACTCGGACGGACCGAGGTTTTGTGCTTCCGGAGAAGGCTTTCGACTACTCGGACGGGCCGAGGTTTTGTGCTTCCGGAGAAGGCTTTCGATTACTCGGACGGACCGAGGTTTTATACGTTTCAATACTCCAACGTCTTATACTCTCTAGAGTAGGAAGTGCTTGGTGTTCATACGGACCGAGGCTTTTGCTTCTATAGAAGGCTTTAGGTGCTCGGACGGACCGAGGCTTTTTCTTCCCGGGAGAAGGCTTTCGATGCTCGGACGGACCGAGGCTTTTTGCTTCCTGGAGAAGGCTTTTGATGCTCGGACGGACCGAGGCTTTTGCTTCCTGGAGAAGGCTTTTGATGCTCGGATGGACCGAGGCTTTTTGCTTCCTGGGAGAAGGCTTTTGATGCTCGGATGGACCGAGGCTTTTTGCTTCCGGAGAAGGCTTTTGATGCTCGGATGGACCGAGGCTTTTTGCTTCCGGAGAAGGCTTTTGAATGCTCAGACGGAGGGTGCGGGCTAACCATGTGAAGCGGAAAATGTGGAACTTCTTTCCTTTCTTTCTTTTTTACATATTGTCGATCATACATAAAAATAAATAACAAAGTAAGAAAGAAAAATGCGTTGCTCTTCTAGTCTTCATCACTATCGATAATGACTGTCGGATTCAGTCTCCTTCGCTTCTTCAAGGAGGCCAGCTCTTCCTTCAGGGATTGGATCTCTTGTTCGTAGTAATCGTTGAGATTACTTGCCGATTGAAGGCGATCCTCTAGTACGGGGTAGGGCTCACCCGGGTCGCTGTCCTCGTCCGTCCCTGCGATTTCTAGGCACTCTCGGAGAGAAAGGTTCTCCCGTTCGAGGTGCTCCGCTCGGCCTTTCGCCGCTTCGAGGGCCTCTCGGATACTCTGGGCTTCTTGCCTCAGGGTTTCAGCGTCTTCCTTCTTCTCCTTTTCCTCCAGTAGGGCTGTCTCCAGCTTAGTTATTTCCACACGCATTCTGCGGTTCTCCCATTCTAGGACCTGCTTAGTCACCCTCGAAGTCGCGGTGGAACTGTCCATATCCACGGTCAGGTGTCAGACGTCTGAAAGGCAAGTTGCAGGGTGGAAGATGACTGGAAGCGTGAACTTTTGGATATCTCCGCGATCCTATTCCCTTTATAGTGGGAGGAAGTGATTTGCCTGGGGGTCTGAAGGGTTTGCCATTAATTCGAATGATGTTCGGCGTGAGGAATCGTTTCGTTATTCGAGGTGGTGACGTCAGGCGACGTTTAGTCACGTCAAAGGTCTGCCATTCCCGTCAAATTGCCTTAAATGCGATAGATCGTCTTAAATGCGGTTAAATTCGGGGGATTAACCGCTTAATTACCCATTAACGTCCACGTCGCTTCGCATGCCGGATTGCGCGTGGTGTTGCTGGATGCTTGACAGCTGTCGCAATCGCAACGGCTCGAGGGTCCTTTAAATAGGCCTTCGCGATTTCTCTTCCATTCGCTTCCCCAGACCCTGTTTTTGAAAAGCTTTCCTTCGTTCTCAGATTTTCGAGTCTCCTTACATGGTTTGAGATTCCATGCCATGGGGTTTTCCCATTTTCCCTTGTTTCTATTTCATGTTTGGCCTTTCTTGGTCATGGCTTGCACCAAGAAAGTTTGGTCGTGATCTTCTACGCCTGTTTGGTCAGTACCGGAGGACTTGGCCTTGGTGGTCGTGGTCCTCCACGCCTGTGAGTGTCGAATCCAGGGTACTGTCTGCCTGGGGTGACCAATCGCCTCACTGCCTATCACCGTGGCTCCGGAGTTTGTTCCGGCAGCCTCCGGGGGCCGTGGTGAACGAGGGGGAGACGGTTTCCTTTCCGTCCCTTCGATGGTCTCCTTCGTCATCACATCATCCGGGGCTTCAGCATTGGAGGTGGCAGCTCGTCTCGTATTTAAGGAAACGAGAAATGCGTTACCGCCAAACCGAGGAGGTCTTCTGATTCCCTTCCTTGGGTTTCCCTTGCTATGACGAGAGAAGCGAAATCCCGCCCGGGTTGAGAGTTTCGGGTGAGAGCTCGGCTACTTTCCAAAATCCATTAGGGGGCCAGGTGTGGCGGGTCGAAGTTCTTCCTCTCTTTTGCCTGACGGGTTCTGCTGAGCCTTGGAATCGATGAGTTGGTGGAGTAGCCGACGGATGAACCGGTCCCGGCCACTCGCTCTTTGAGCAAAACCCTCATCCTCCCCCAGGGGGACGTTCTTGACGTTTCCGACGACGACATTTCGCATTCCACCGTTTTACTTTGTAGAACTCGTGTAATTTCTTTCGGCTGAGTTCCCAACATGTGGGTCCGAGCCTTACTTGATTGTTGTGAAATAAAGTTGGCGTTTTATTCACCTTCTGTTTCTTTGCCTTACTCTCTGCGTGGGTCACTTTCTATAATCCCGAACGCATTAAGTTCTTTGGTCCGTGGGGGACTTAGAAACTATCCCAGAAAGTAACTTGCCTAATCGGATTAGGGCTCTTTTTTTTTTTTTTTTTTTTTTTTTGCGTAAAAGGCATCAAACAATCATGTGGGAGGAAAGACACGTAATACTTGTATATTAATTTGAAATGGGCCTCTTCGGCTAAGTACTTACATGATTCTCTCATACTCACACATGGTAAATTCTCAAATGCGTGGCGTTCCATGCTCTCGGAATCAGTTCGCCCTTTCCATCTTCAAGACGATAAGTTCCCGGCTTGACTTCTTCGATCACCTTATACGGACCTTCCCAGTTCGGTCCCAATTTTCCTGCTCCGGGCTCTTGCGTGTTCTGGAATACTTTCCTCAGGACGAAATCGTTTACTTTGAAGCTGCGCTGTTTCACTTTCTTCTCAAGTATTTGGCCGATTGCTTGGTAGCATGCCATTCGGACTAGCGCTTGCTCCCTTTTCTCTTCGGCCAAGTCTAACGCTTCGCCATCATGGCGTCATTTTTCCGCCTCCAGGGATCGAAGCTTCGGTCGTGGGGATGATCATTTCCGTGGGAACAACGGCCTCTACCCCGAAATCCATGGCGAATGGAGTTTCGCCAGTTGGGATTCTAGGGGTGGTCCGGTATGCCCAAAGGACTCCGGACAGTTCATCTACCCATCTTCCCTTTGCTCGTCCTAGCCTCTTCTTCAGAGAATCCATGATGGTTTTGTTTGAAGCTTCTGCTTGTCCATTCGCCTACGGATAGCGGGGCATCGAGTACCGAAGCTCCACTTTTCTGTCCGCACAACATTTCCGGATAGAATTTCCCGTGAACTGAGTTCCGTTATCAGTGATGATAACTTTGGGAATTCCGAAGCGGGTGAAGATGTGCTTCCAGAGGAACATCTCGACTTTCCTTTCTGTAATCTTTGCCAATGGCTCGGCCTCGATCCACTTAGAGAAATAGTCCGTTGCAACGATCAGGTAACATTTCTGTCCTTGAGCTAACGGTAATTTTCCCACCAGGTCTAGTCCCCATTGCATGAAGGGCCAGGGGGCCGAGATTGTAGTTAACATCGTCGGCGGTGCGTGAATGGTCTTTGCGAACCTTTGGCATTTGTCGCAGCGGGAAACGAAGTCTTTTGAATCTTTCACCATGGTGGGCCGGTAGTATCCTTGCGTCAACGCTCTATGGCTTAAGGATCTTGGTCCTGCGTGATTTCCGCGGTGTCCAAGGTGCAACTCACCTGAACGTAGGAACTTTCTCGACTTTCCCGGACATTTCGGATAGGGTCCCGCTGAAGGATCTCCTGTACAACTCTCCTTGGATAATCGAGTACCTAGCCGCTCGGGATCGGACTTTTCGTGCTTCCAATTTTCCTTGGGCGGATGTCCCGATTGTAGATATTCGAGGATCCTGGTTTCTCCAATCGACTCAAGCTCGGATTTTTCTCTACCAGGCATTACTTGTCCAACTATTCCATCGTCTCCACTCCCCATGTTCGAATCAAGGGTGATGCTTGGTTCGGACAAATGATCGACCGGAATGATTCTTCTTGTTTCCGTTTGGACCGCGGATCCAGGAGGCTGCCGGGCGTCGGCGTGTCCATTTTCACCCTCGGTACTTGGTCGATGTCATACTTCACGAACCGAGATAGTATGGACATAACTTTTCCCAGGTATTTCGCCATCCTTGGGGTCCTTTGCCTCAAACACCCCTTTTATCTAGTTCACCACAAGTTGAGAATCACTTCGATGTTTAAGTTCTCTACTCCCGGTTCCTCGCTCTCTGAGCCCTGCTATCAACGCTCGTATTCGGCTTCGTTGTTTGAAGCTGCAAATCCGAATCGGATTGACTGTTCTAGGAGGTATCCCTCGGGGGTCGACAGGACTAGCCCTGCGGCGGATCCTCTTGAGTTCGAGGACCCATCAACGCTTAGGGTCCAAGTCTCCACTCCGGGTTCGACCGCGAGCGGCTGGTTCGTTTCGATCTTGCTCGTACTTGTCGGGGTCATTTCCGCAACGAAATCCGCGAGGACTTGTCCTTTTATGGCTGTCCTCGGCTCGTAAGTTATATCGTATCCGCCCAATTCTATCGCCCATTTTGTCAGCCGTCCCGAAACGTCCGGTTTGTGGAGAACGGCTTTTAGTGGGAAGGTGGTCCTTACCACTATCTGGTGGCCCTGAAAATAGTGCTTCAGCTTGCGCGATGCGACTATCAGAGCTAGTGCTAGCTTCTCCATCTTCGAGTACCGTGTTTCGGCATCAACCATCGCTTTACTCACGTAGTAGACTGGGTGTTGAACTTGACCGTCCTCGCGCACCAGCGCTGAGCTGACTGCCGCATCAGATACCGCCAGGTATAGAAATAGTTTCTCGTTATCTGAGGGCTTGGCCAACAGCGGGGGCGAAGACAAGTAGGCTTTGAGTTCTTCGAATGCTTTCTGGCACTCGACTCCCCAACCAAACTCCTTGCTTCTTTTTAGCGCTTTGAAGAACGGCATGCACCTATCCGACGATCGGGATATGAACCTGTTCAACGCTGCCAAACACCCGGTCGGGCCAGACACCTTTCAGACTTGTTGGTGCTTGCATGTCTATTATTGCTTGGATCTGGTCGGGGTTCGCCTCGATCCCGCGACTGGTCACCAGGTGACCCAGGAACTTGCCTGCCGGGACTCCAAACGTGCATTTATCGGGGTTCAGCTTCATCCCGTATTGATTCAGCACTTCGAAAACTTGTTCCATATGGGCCAGGTGGTCTTCAGCCTTTCGCGACTTGATTAGCATATCGTCAATGTACACCTCCACCGTCTTCCCCAGAAGATCCTTGAACATTCTGTTCATCAGGCGCTGATAGGTGGCTCCAGCGTTTTTCAAACCAAAGGGCATCACAGTATAGCAGTATGTGCCTACGTTGGTTATGAACGAAGTTTTTTCTTGATCTTCCGGGTTCATCTTGATTTGGTTATATCCGGAGAAGGCGTCCATAAAGCTGAGCAGCTCGTACCCGGCCGTGGCGTCTACCAGTTGATCTATTTTTGGTAATGGGAAGGAATCTTTTGGGCAGGCCTTGTTGAGGTCGGTAAAGTCAATACACGCCCTCCACTTTCCATTTTTCTTCTTTACTACTACTACGTTGGCCAGCCAATCGGGGTATCTCACCTCTCAGATAAAGCCTGCTTCCAGGAGTTTCCGCACCTCCTCGTTGATTATGTCGTTCCGCTCAGCGCGAACTTGCGCTTTTTCTGTTTGACGGGGGTCGGCTCGGATCGACCTCAAGATTGTGGGTTATGATATCGGAACTTATACCTGGGCATGTCCGTGTGGTCCCAAGCGAACGTCTTCCAACTTTTTCTCAAAAAGTTTGCCATCCGTCTTTCGGATCTCCTTTCGGATCTTTCCCAATGCTCGTCGTTTTCTCCCGATCTTCCTGGATGGATCCGTATTTTCACCGATCCATCCTCAAGGTGCTTCGATTCTTGGCCGAGCAAAGGGCGAGCCTCTTTCGGGGCCCCGATCCTGTAATTGCTATGCTTGGCATCGGGACTTCAACTTGACGATTTCGACCAAGCATGACCTTGCAACCTGCCGATCCCCTTTTATAACCCTAACCCCTTTTCGGTAGGGTATTTCAGCTCCGGTGGAGCGTTGAGGGGTGTGCTTTCATATCATGGATCCAAGGTCTTCCGAGCAAGGCGTTATACCCCGAATGGGAGTCTATGATATGGAAGAGCGCCATAGGGCTTGCGCCCTCGACTCTGACTGGCAGTTTGATTGTTCCGTTGGACCTTGTCACCGCCCCGTTAAATCCCACTAGGTCCTGAGAGTTCATCGTGAGGTCTGACTCTCTTAGTTTCATGCTTCGGAATGCTGACATATAGATTATGTTGATGGAAGACCCTGGATCTACCAGAACTCTGCTGACCGTGTAGGATCCGATAGATATTGATATCACTAAGGCGTCGTTGTGGGGCAAATGCACGTCCTTCAGGTCCTGTCGGGAATACTTAATCAGATCTTCAGAAGCGTGCTCGACCCTATAGACGGGGAATCCAGCTTCGCGATAAGACCTTTTGTGGGCGTGACCTTTTGTTGAGATTTTAGCATTCGAGCAAAAGGTGTTGAGAAACAAAACGATTCACTTGGTTAAGGTTCTTTGGAGGAACCAAGTGTCTGAAGAAGCTACGTGGGAGCGTGAGGATGATATGCGAGCAAAGTACCCTCATCTTTTCACTTAGTAAGTTTACTTTTCGGGGACGAAAAGCCTTTTTAGGAGGGTTGACTGTAACGTCCCGTTATTTTGTGATAAAAAAAAAACTTTTATTTATTTTATTTTAATTTGAGTAATTAAAAATTCATTTATTTATTATTAAATTAGAATTTAGTAATTTATTTCATTTTAATTCCTTTTTATGGCTTTATATATTTAAATACGTTTTAATGGTATTAATAATTATTAACGGGCCAATTAATAATTATTAATCACCATTGGGATAGTTTGAGATGTTCGGGATTCGTTTTTAAGCCAAAAGTTATAAAAGGGCAAAGTTGTAATTACCCAATTTGCAAAATATCTAAAATCACTATTTGCTTCATCTTCTTTATATCATCCTTGACTCAAAGTTGACCAAAACTTGCTCCATTTCATCCTCCAAACCCGTGAGCTTCAAGAGAGGGAAAGAGAAAATTCGATTTCGTTCGTTTCTTGACGGATCGACTCAAGCTTAGATAAATCGGAAAGCCCTCGGGTCAAGGATCATTTTTCATCTACCCATCGTCCGTTTCTCTCGAGATCCTAGGAGTTCTCGGTAAGTGAAGTTTCAAACCCTAACTCCAAATAGTGTTTTAATGGAGTTTTACTTGCTTTCTTTCGATTTCTTGCCGTGGAACTCGGTGTTTGTCAATTCAGGAGTAGTTTTAAGTGTTTTTGGAAACTATTCCATAACCCTAAAACCGAGTTACAGTCGAAACCCTTTCCGTTTGAAATTTATCCTTTTGGGATTGAAAATGGGTTAGAAATTAATGAATGAATGTTTGTTTAAATTCAATTCGGGAAAGGGATTAATGTTCAAAAACCCTAATTATCGATACCCATTGAAATCGGGATTATCGAATTTGATTAAAACCAACTCGAACTGTATTTGAATTGCCAAAAAGCCGAAAAACCAAACCCGAGACTCATTTTTTGATGATAGGGCCGTGGGCCTCTTTGTGGGTTTTATTGGGTTTTCGTTGCTTTTTATGTTTAGTAGTTGTTTGAACGATAGTTGGTTTCGTTATTGATTGTTACGATATAATTCGTTTGTAGGTGTTTTTGAACTTCGTGGTTGATCGCTCCTTCGGACTTAGGAGCAAAGTCATCTTTTAACTAAGGTGAGAATATTTAGTATATAAAGTAACTATAGAAAGTGGACAAGTGTGACGGTTTGAAGAGTTTGAAACTAAGATTAGAATCCGAACCTAAGATTAGAGGGTTGTGAGTTAGTGCCCTTAGGATTAAGAGTTAATCCTTTAAGTGAGAACTTAGAAATTCTCAAGGAAGACTTGAATCTTAGAAGATTCTAAGTTAGGTTCGATGTGAAACTAAGTTTGGATCATTGGAAGTTAAAGATCCAACTTGTATTTAGAACGGTTAATAGAGCCTCGGATTATTTGGAAGTTTAGAATCCGGAGGGCATAGGTTAATCGTTTAAGTTATGTTTCTAATTTTATTATTTGATACCGGAGTTCGATCGATATATCGTTCATCCGAGATGCTTATCTACTCTTATTTTACGTCATTTACATTTTGCCCTTTACTTTACACCTTTACTTTATGCTGGTTTACGATTACTTTAATTCCGCACTTTACTTATTTGCTTTTACAAGGATATGCAAGCATATGCATATCACATTGCATCATACCATTCTCGCAACATTCATGAAAAAGAATGAAAGTGAAAAAGAATGGAAGTGAAAAAGAATGAAAGTGAAAAAGAATGGAAGTGAAAAAGAATGAAAGTGAAAAGAAAAGAAAGTGAATGAGAAAATAAGGAAGATGGATGAACCCTACGTGGAGTTCACATCACCTCCAGAGAAAAGAAAGAATGTGAAAGAAAAGAAGTTAAATGGTAACCTACGGGCTGTACGCATTACTTCTTCATGCATAGGGAGTTAAATGGTAACCTACGGGCTGTACGCATTACTTCCTCATGCATAAGGTTGAATGGTAATCCTACGGGATGTACTCATTACCTTCATTCACGCATAAAAAGGGCAATTGCGAAATCCTACGGGATGCTCTCATGCATTCATGGTTATGATAGATGCAAGAGAGAATTGAGAAGTTGTATGTTGTGCAAAGTGTGTTCACTTTACTTATTTACTTTATAATGATGTTAATGGATGAGTATTGGCTACGATTATTAGTAATATCATCCTTAGAAAGTATAAAACGAAATTACCTAGAGTTTAGAGAACTTTAGGAGTGTTTGTGTCAGATTAATTGGGACACAAATCGAAATGCGAGTTTGAGGTCTATCTTTACTTTTTATACTTATTATTCTCACTGGGCTTAGTTTGGTAGCTCATGATATTACAACCAATTTCAGGTAATGCCTTGGCTAGAGGTCGAGGAGGAGGAGGTGGTGCTGCGTGATCGAGGGATGCTGACCTCGAGATGGACTAATGATTTTGTAAAGTTTATGTCTTATTTGCTGACCTCGAATTTTCCCCTGTAAGTAAATAAGTAAAGTGAACACACTTTGCACAACATACAACTTCTCAATTCTCTCTTGCATCTATCATAACCATGAATGCATGAGAGCATCCCGTAGGATTTCGTAATTGCCCTTTTTATGTGTGAATGAAGGTAATGAGTACATCCCGTAGGATTACCATTCAACCTTATGCATGAGGAAGTAATGCGTACAGCCCGTAGGTTACCATTTAACTCCTTATGCATGAAGAAGTAATGCGTACAGCCCGTAGGTTACCATTTAACTTCTTTTCTTTCACATTCTTTCTTTTCCCTGAAGGTGATGTGAACTCCACGTAGGGTTCATCCATCTTCCTTCTTTTCTCATTCACTTTCTTTTCTTTTCACTTTCATTCTTTTTCACTTTCATTCTTTTTCACTTTCATTCTTTTTCACTTCCATTCTTTTTCATGAATGTTGCGAGAATGGTATGATGCAATATGATATGCATATGCTTGCATATCCTTGTAAAAGCAAATAAGTAAAGTGCGGAATTAAAGTAATCGTAAACAAGCATAAAGTAAAGGTGTAAAGTAAAGAACAAAATGTAAATGACATAAGATAAATGTAGATAAGCATCTCGGATGAACGATATATCGATCGAACTCCTGGTATCAAATAATAAGATTAGAAACATAACTTAAACGATTAACCTATGCCCTCCGGATTCTAAACTTCCAAATAATCCGAGGCTCTATTAACCGTTCTAATTACAAGTTGGATCTTTAACTTCCAATGATCCAAACTTAGTTTCACATCGAACCTAACTTAGAATCTTCTAAGATTCAAGTCTTTCCTTGAGAATTTCTAAGTTCTCACTTAAAGGATTAACTCTTAATCCTAAGGGCACTAACTCACAACCCTCTAATCTTAGGTTCGGATTCTAATCTTAGTTTCAAACTCTTCAAACCGTCATACTTGTCCGCTTTCTATAGTTACTTTAAATACTAACTATTCTCACCTTAGTTAAAAGATGACTTTGCTCCTAAGTCCGAAGGAGCGATCAACCACGAGGTTCAAAAACACCTACAAACGAATTATATCGTAACAATCAATAACGAAACCAACTATCGTTCAAACATCTCATAAACATACAAAGCAACGAAAACCCAATAAAACCCACAAAGAGGCCCACGGCCCTATCATCAAAAATGAGTCTCGGGTTTGGTTTTTCGGCT
The DNA here is from genome assembly GCA_028015215.1 of Gynostemma pentaphyllum. NCBI lineage: Eukaryota > Viridiplantae > Streptophyta > Magnoliopsida > Cucurbitales > Cucurbitaceae > Gynostemma > Gynostemma pentaphyllum. Next base: position 35,898,346 of record CM051353.1, on the reverse strand, counting down.
TTTTGGCAATTCAAATACGTTTTGAGTTGGTTTTAATCAAATTCGATAATCCCGATTTCAATGGGTATCGATAAATAGGGTTTTCGAACATTAATCCCTTTCCCGAAATGAATTTAAATAAACATTCATTCATTAATTTCTAACCCATTTTCAATCCCAAAAGGGTAAATTTCAAACGGAAAGGGTTTCGACTGAAACTCGGTTTTAGAGTTATGGAATAGTTTCCAAAAACACTTAAAACTACTCCCGAATTGACAAACACCGAGTTCCACGACAAGGAATCGAAAGAAAACAAGTAAAACTCCATTAAAACACTATTTGGAGTTAGGGTTTGAAACTTCACTTACCGAGAACTCCTAGGATCTCGAGAGAAACGGACGATGGCTAGGTGGGAAATGATCCTTGACCCGAGGGCTTTCCGAAATATCCAAGCTCGAGTCGATCCGGCAAGAAACGAACAAAACCCTAATTTTCTTTTCTTCTCTTTGGAGCTCACGGGTGGGGAGGGGAAAGAATGAGCAAACTTGGTCAAATTTGAAGTCAACATCTCATTTAAAGAAGAAGCTCAAATAGTGTTTTTAGATATTTTGCAAATTGGGTAATTACAACTTTGACCTTTTATGACTTTTGGCTTAAAAACGAATCCCGAACATCTCAAACTATCCCAATGGTGATTAATAATTATTAATTGGCCCGTTAATAATTATTAATACCATTAAAACGTATTTTAATAAATAAAGCCATTAAAATGAAATAAAATGAAATAAATTACTAAATTCTAATTTAATAAAAAATAAATGAATTTTAATTACTCAAATTAAAATAAAATAAATAAGAGTTTTTTTTTTATCACAAAATAACGGGACGTTACAATTTAATTTATTCTTAATAAATTATTATTATTAAATAATTACAATTTCTAGGACACCATTCCTAACAATCTCCCACTTGTCCTAGATCTTTGGAGATTTGACTTGTAATTCTAGTCAAACTGGATGACTATCAACTATTTAGCCATGGTAGTCATTTTAATACTTTATCAGTAACGTTTTCATCTGTTTAATATGTATTTCTTTTGTCTGATGTTAGTTTCATTAAGTGTAATAGATTCCATATTTTATCGACATAAAATAAACTCTATTAACTATTGATTTGAAACCATCATGCTCATACACCTTTCATTTACTAACGACTTAGCAATCACGCGAATTTAGAGTTTAGTTAGTAAAAGCTCATTTTACTTATACTTAACTCATTTAATGTTTAATTCGCAAAGGTCTTTTGTCGAATTCTTACATGGAAGTAAATTCATGTTCGAATTTGACCCGTGCAACTCATAAAATCTCTCATTTTATGTATGTGCACTAACATACTATTTGTAAATTTTATTTTAGTCACACTGGTTCTAGGATTCTCGAAATTCTTAAGCTCCCACTACAAAGTCATTCTCCATTACTTTCATTTGTTTAATGATTACAATTCTATACTTCTTATTATTTCCAAAAATAATGTATGAGTATAAGTGACCCTTTTCAACTCAACTATTGAAAATTCATGTAATTTTTATTTCACTTATTTTGAACTTTATTAATTGATTTTGAAGTCAATGAGTTTTATTTGGACTTCTAAAAGTCCCTTTGGTTCGTACTATGACGCTCCCACTCAAATAAAGTTCTACAAGTAGTTTAAGCATTTAAACTTTTAAATAACTACTTGTTTTATTGTAAAATAAAATTATTGTAATTCTATTTTATCTTAATTATGATTTAAACCTTTTCAGTATCACTGATTTACTGAACTGTTCTTTAATAATTTGTGAATTCAATTATCCACTAATTATTACTTTTCAATTTCTATTTTGTTTATTCCATATCAGTTAGTACTCCTTTAAAACATCCTTTTAAATAACTGAATGTTTGGAATATAAGAAATTGATTTAATGTTTGCTTATCACTTAAGTTCTAACATCTAAATGTTCAACTTTAGTGATATTTAAGTCTAGTTATCTTTGATAAATCAAAGATGTTTGATTTTACTTATCCCATAAGTTCGTGGATTAATATGGTTATCATCTCAAATTTCTTGAGAACCATCTTTAAGAGATTAATCCCTCTAACTTATTTAAGTAATTTTAGACTTAAGTTTTTAAACATTTTTAAACCTTTATAACTCATTTAGATATTCCGGAGTTTAGAATTTGGATTTGGAATTTATTTGTTTTATACTAAGTATTTTGAATAACCATCCAATCACACTTTGGAACTTTGTAATATAATTGTAAAGGAATATCTACCTAAATAACTCTTATTTAAAATATTCCCAAACTTGGTTCATACGATATGAGAACCAATAGTTATTACATAATTCAAAATAAAAACAAATTGATCATTAAACTAAACTAGAAAACTATGGTTTTGGGAAGAGGAATATTTTCTTCCCTTGTAGACTATTGTAAAATCGGTTACGAGGAGAATAGGAAGAAGAAGAGTTTTCAATTTCGAAAATTGAAATTAGAAGCTTTTGAATGAACAACCAAGACGTTTGTATTTATACGCAAAACAGTTTTCCAATCGAATTAGGAAATACTATCAAAATAAATACAAGATAAATTCTAGGAATAAAATCAAATTTTATTTCTTATTTATCTTACGTGCCGATTTTATGTGCATAAAATCAATAATTCAACAATAAGAAAAACTAATTTTTTTCTTTGTGTAATTTGTCTTTGGTTAGACATTCTTTTATATATTTATTTTAGACAAAATAATTCAACAATTATTTCCTAAAATATCATATATGTGTCGATTTTGGTATATAAATTATTCAAATAATTTGAACCAAAATCCATTAATTCAATTATAGATTCTTCCTTATTAATAAATCTTATTTATTAACTCTTGATATTTATTTAAATAAATCAATTATTCAAATAAAATATCATATTCCGATTTTGTATTTTATTATTAATAAATATTTATTATTTACTATTTAAATAATCGAAATTATTTGAATTAATAATAAATATGTTATTTACTATTATCCTTTTAAATAATCGCTATTATTTAAAATTAATAATAAATGTTTAATTATTAATTTCCATTTAGGTAAACACATTACCTAAATACTTAATAATTATTTATTAATAATATTTTATTATTAATTACCATTTAAATAAACACATTATTTAAATAATTAATAACAATGATATTAATTTCCATTTAAATAAACTCATTATTTAAATAATTAATATTGTCTATTTATTTAAGTAAACTGCTTTACTTAATTTATTCATTTCCTTTTCTAGGAAACATAGTTCTCATCGTTCAGTTTGTTATTTCCAAGTATAGTGAATAAAGCAGATGTTATATTACTGAAATTTAAATAAACCTTATCTTAGTAATCTAACATGCATTCAACATTCAAATACTCAAAGTTTTGACATATAATTAAATATGATGCATGAATGCGAACATATTAATGAACAGAAAAGCCCTAAAACATGTTACTATGTCACGATATTTTAATGATACCAGTGAAGTGCCGTCGAATGATAGGTCGGTTACCATCATTAAACGAGATGCCACTCGAACAATTGACAACCCCGAATAACTCATATTCCTATGTCATTGTTTACCGTGTATTTGGTCCAGAGTTTTGATAACAAAATTTATCAAATTTCTTTTAAGTGTGACCCACTAATTTAGTCTTTTAAATAAAATTGAAGAGTGTCTACGAAGTGTAGATTCAGTCTTCAATCAATCTCATTTAAAATTCTTTATCCCTTTCGGGAGACCCAACTTGATATTGATTTATACAATAAACCTTCCTATGGGAATGAACACCTGCAGCAGTGTTACAGAGGCCATGTATAAATCTCACGTTTCGAGCCCATTAGTGGAGACCATAGGATACATTGACATGTTTCCTTCTCCCACTTAATATTTTGAGTTAGGGTTTCATAACTTAGACTAATTCAGGCTAATTTATTAATCCAAGTTTTAACTAACCTAATCAACTTTAACTCTTAAATTGGTTAGATTAATTTTATAATTGTGATTGTTCAAGTTTTCCTAATTTAAACTAATCACATTATGCGCCGTCTTAATAATTTTGATTTATTAATTTGAACTTTTCTCCCAGATCGCTCCCAGTTAGAGGGGCTCCGTGTTAGGGGAACTTTATGAAACCTCATCGCTAGGCGAGCTTTCGCTGGAGATCCGTTCAATTTAATTAATCTCAATTATTAATTTTTAATTAACCCTTAATTAAAAGTTTCTATTTGTTTATCTTATATGGATTTTGGCCCAATTGTTTAAACAATAATTCCATATTACAAATAATTCATTTAGTTTCTATTCAACTTTTAAACTAGATTTAACTTTTGAATTTTAACTAAATAAGCATGCTTTTAATTCTAAAACAATTAGAATATAATTTTCGATAATAACATTTATAAAATAAAATTATAGTATGCTTCACATACATTAGCATATAATAACACATATTATATCATGATGCATGTATGTACAATCAATAAAATCATACAACCTATGGTGGGATTTTCTACATGACATACTCTTATGCATGAATATTATTTAAAAACAATTATATCATGATATAAACAATTTAAATAATAAATAGCTAAATTGACCGGTATTCTTGGCACTATTTCTAAAACGGAAAATTAAAATTACAACTTAATTAAATCTTCCATTGTAGAACTTGAGGCTTCAACTTTCTCTCTCCTCCATGGTGTAGGCGTGGGCATGGGTAATTATGGAGGCAATATTATCTCCCATAATATTTCCATAATTACTTGTTTTAAAATAATTATCTTTTAATTATATGCAAAGAAAAAAAAAATCCATATAATCTTATATCAAATCTAAATTCATAATTTAAAATATGGAGATAATCTTAAAAAGATTTTATCCTTATCTTAAATATTTGATTTCTTCAATTTGATATAACAAGATAAATATCTTAAAATATCTTACCATTATCTTGACTTATCTTCTCAGACGTGGACATCATTGTTGATGGAGAAAAAATTTCTTTTCTTCCTTCCCTTTGGTGTAGCCTATTTTGCTCCTCTTTGGTATGGGAATATTACAAATTTTTCCTATACCCTAAAATTAGGGTTTACAAATTTTCTACTAAAATTTAAAAAACCTAAGTGCCTCAAGAATACCTAAACAGTCAATAAGCAAACCTCCACAAATTATATAACACAATTTATATAAACATACATAAAACATTTTTTATGCAACCCACCAAAATTTTCGAAAATTCACAATTTTGCATGATAATTAAAATTAGCTCTGATACCACTTGTAAGGGGAAAACGGGCCACCACAACTCCACATTGGTATGATATTGTCCACTTTGGGCCAAGGCCCGCATGGCTTTGCTTTTGGTTTCACCCAAAAGGCCTCATACCAATGGAGATGTGCCCTTCCCCTTATATTTCCATGATCATCCCCTTCCGTAACCGATGTGGGATTTTGTTCGCACTCAACAATCCTCCCCTCGAACAAATCCACCGAGCCTCCCCTCCATCCGTCCACTCTATCCAGGCCAACCTTCTTTCTCCGGAGCACACCGCCTATCTGATAGAGCCCACCACGGATCAGGTCTCCGAGGCTCCTCACTTTGTTCGGCACCTAAGGATTCCACCCACATCGTTAGGGTCGGGGCATGGCTCTGATACCACTTGTTAGGGGAAAACCGGGCCACCACAACTCCACATTGGTATGATATTGTCCACTTTGGGCCTAGGCCCGCATGGCTTTGCTTTTGGTTTCACCCAAAGGCCTCATACCAATGGAGATGTGTCTTTCCCCTTATATTCCCATGATCATCCTCTTCCCTAACCGATGTGGGATTTTGTTCGCATCCCAACACTTGTTAGGGGAAAACCGGGCCACCACAACTCCACATTGGTATGATATTGTCCACTTTGGGCGTAGGCCCGCATGGCTTTGCTTTTGGTTTCACCCAAAAGGCCTCATACCAATGGAGATGTGTCTTTCCCTTTATATTCCCATGATCATCCTCTTCCCTAACCGATGTGGGATTTTGTTTGCATCCCAACAATCCTCCCCTCGAACAAATCCACCGAGCCTCCCCTCCATCCGTCCACTCTATCCAGGCCAACCTCCTTTCTCCGGAGCACACCGCCTATCCGATAGAGCCCACCATGGATCGGGTCTCCGAGGCTCCTCACTTTGTTCAGCACCTGAGGATTCCACCCACATCGTTAGGGTCGGGTATGGCTCTGATACTACTTGTTAGGGGAAAACCGGGCCACCACAACTCCGCATTGGTATGATATTGTCCACTTTGGGCCTAGGCCCGCATGGCTTTGCTTTTGGTTTCACCCAAAAGGCCTCATACCAATGGAGATGTGTCTTTCCCCTTATATTCCCATGATCATCCTCTTCCCTAACCGATGTGGGATTTTGTTCGCATCCCAACAATCCTCCCCTCGAACAAATCCACCGAGCCTCCCCTCCATCCGCCCACTCTATCCAGGCCAACCTCCTTTCTCCGGAGCACACCGCCTATCCGATAGAGCCCACCACGGATCGGGTCTCCGAAGCTCTTCACTTTGGAGGTAGTATTTGTTGCAGATTTGTTTTCATATAGAGATGAAAAAGAAATCCAAGTCCAGTATAGTACAGGGTCAAATGTACAAATAATAAGTTGTTTAGACCGGAGAATAAAGAAAGAATCTCAAATCTCGTATAGTATATTATCATATGCTTTTATTTTATGAGGTTGAGAACTATGGAGAAACTTGAATCTTGTATAATACTGCTAGGGTTTCTGCCATAAATCTTATGTAATCCAATTAAACTATAAATAAATAAATGAATTATTAATTAGTAGTATTTACATTGTCATTTAATATTAGTTTAATAAATGTAATCCATCATAAGATCCAGAGTTACTTATGATAACTTAAAGTGAGCATATAATGCGGGAAGATTCACTTAAGTGTAACTCAAATAGTTTGTGGTATATGAATAAAGGTTGGGTTCCTTATTTCTGGTAACACCACTAACACGGCCCACTTGTGAATTGGCACAAGTGATCTCATCTGGATCGCTTATGTAGAGACATGTGAGTGGGGGTGTTACTGCAATAGAGATTGTAGTAGACTAGCCTAAGATAAACTTACTGTCTTCTGGGAAAGCCGTTATATCACAACCTAATTACGATGCGGAGCGCCAACGTCCAATTTATGGGCCTTTTCGTAAAAGAGAAAAATTTAGAGTCGCCACCAACAAAATTCAGGTGTGATTGGTCATCTAATTACTAAAAAAATATCTACGAAAAACAAGATTTGGGTTCGGGAGTCATTTATATTGCATAGGGAAGGTACTAGCACCCTACGACATCCACTAAAAATGGTTACCCTAATCTTATCTTATACTATCTAATTTTAAATTATTGGTCCTTAGTTAAACTAATTGGTGAAAATTTGATTTTAATTTATGAAAACAAATGTCTCACGTAAATCTTCTCTTAACATCAAGAATGATGTAATGTCAAAGATTAATTGAGCGGGGTTATGACCGTTAATTGAACAAGTATCGGAATTGAAAAATCCCTCACCTAGAGAAATTGAGAGTCGTTACTTCTCAAAATCCCATCATCAGGTTTGTATTTATGTTTTCAAACGTTTTATTAATTTTTATATTTAAAATACTTCTTTTTTATTTTAAAATAACAAGTCTAGTTTATTTATCCTTATTAAATAAAAGAGAGTAATCTTGAATTAATACTATTATAAGATATATAATTTTATCAGCAAAAGACTATAAAATTAAAAAAAATACGCTAAATAAAAAAATGTTTTGAAATAGTATTACCAACATTCTACAACTATAAAATAATACGTTAAATTTATTATTCTTAAAACACTTGAACACAAATTTACACAGACATAAGCTTATGATAAAATAATTCATAAAAGTACAAAGAGAAGAAAAAAAATAAAGTGGATAAATAATGGGTGAGATTAGCAATACCTTTATGATTCAAATTATGATTTCGAATAAAAAATCTTTACGTATCAGGGCTGAACTGCAGTATGGATTTGATTTTGCTGAAAAAGTTTAGAATGCAACAGACCGCGTTTGACGCAGGCTTTGACCTCTACCGGGACTAAACCAAAAGTAGGGTTCGATTTAACCGAAAAATAAACGAAAGCAATGGACCTCTATTGACGCAGGCTTCGACCTATACCGGGACTAAACCAAAAGTAAGGTTCGATTTAACCGAAAGATAAACAAAAGCGATGGACCTGGATTGACGCAGGCTTCGACCTATATCGGGACTAAACCAAAAGTAAGGTTCGATTTAACTGAAAGATAAAGAAAAGCGATGGACCTGGATTGACACAGGCTTCGACCTATACCGGGACTAAACCAAAAATAAGGTTCAATTTAATCGAAAGGTAAAAACGATGGACCTGGATTGACCCAAGCTTCGACCTATACCGAGACTAAACCAAAAGTAAGGTTCGATTTAACCGAAAGATAAATAAAAGCGATGGACCTGGATTAACGCAGGCTTCGACCTATATAGGGACTAAACCAAAAGTAAGGTTCGATTTAACCTAAAAATAAATAAATCGATGGACCTGGATTGACGCAGGCTTCGACCTATATCGGGACTAAACCAAAAATAAGGTTCAATTGAACCGAAAGATAAATAAAGCGATGGACCTGGATTGACGCCGAATTTAACCTATACCGGGACTAAACCAAAAGTAAGCTTCGATTTAACCAAAAATAAGTAAAAATGAACAGTTTTGATGTGAAATAATTTTGCAGAAGTTTCAAAACGGGCTTGCCCCAGTGTTATGATAAAAACCATGTGATTATGTAAAGATTTTTTATTTTTTTTCAAAATAGCTCGACTCCAACATGTTTATCATTATTTGTAGAAGATACTTGCTTTGATATTGGATTATCAAAATAATTCCAGGAATGAGATTTTTTTATTTTATTTTTTATTTTTTTAATTTTTTGAAGTTGAAAAGATGTCTTCCATTTCTACTAACTTTTGAGGTTAAGTACTCTGATACTTCATGTGCAGTTAAAAAAATATATTCTTTTTCAGTATCTTTCGATGGAGCATTCTCATGTTTATCAGTCTCAATGTTGGGTTTCAACCATATGTCAAATTTTGATGAGATTCAAGCATTTGCTTCTAGAATTTCAGAATCCATTGGTAATCAGTGATGATTGTTTTAACATTCCTCCAAACTCAAAACAATTTTCTCTTTTTTTTTTTTGAATTATTATTGTAATAGGAAAATTTATGTCAACATTTAAAGCAACGAGAAGCTGACGAAATGATGAAAGAAACTAACTTGAAGGATATTTTATTGATGGAAGTCAATTATTACAAAGGGAATGAATAGAACGAAAGGCGTAAGGTCAAATGATATTTTAAACAATTTAACTAAGACTGAAACGTGATTCACTGAAATATTCTTGAGCATCCTATATTTTATCGAGCTTTTTGAGTTTTGCCTCATGCATAATACTTCCGGACATAATCTGAACTGATGGGATTTGACAAATCTTTGCCATCCATATTTGTCAAAACTAAAGCTCCTCCTGAGAAAGCCTTCTTTACCACATATGGTCCCTCATAGTTTGGGGTCCATTTTCCTCGATGATCTTTTTGAACTGGAAGTATTCTTTTTAGAACCAAGTCTCCTTCTCTAAATACTCGGGTACGGACTTTCTTGTTATATGCTTTCATCATTCTTCTTTGATAAAGTTGGCCTCTGCATAATGCTGTCAACCTCTTTTCTTCTATGAAATTAAGTTGTTCTTAGTGATTCTGAACCGACTCAGCTTCCTTTAGTTTTGTTTCCATAAGAACCCTTAGTGAAGGAATTTCAACTTCAATTGGAAGGACTGCTTCCATCCCATAAACTAGTGAAAATGGTGTTTCCCCAGTTGAAGTTCGAATAGAGGTGCGATGTCCGTGGAAAGCAAAGGGAAGCATTTCATGCCAATCTTTGTATGTGGTTGACATTTTTTCAACAATTCTCTTGATATTCTTATTAGCTGCCTCTACTGCACCATTCATTTTCGGACAGTAGGAGTTGAATTAGCATGCTTGATCTTGAACTGTTCACATAGTTCACTCATCATCTTGGTATTTAAATTTCTCCCATTATTGGTAATTAAGACCTCTGGAAGACCATAAGGACAAATGATCTCTTTCTTGATAAATCTGATTACCACACTTTTCGTTACTTCTCTATAAAAAGCTGCTTCCACCCATTTAGTGAAGTAATCAATGGCTACCAGAATAAAGCGATGCCCATTTGATGCTTTGGGTTCAATTGGTCCAATCACGTCCATTCCCCATATATAGAAAGGCCAAGGTGCTACTGGGACTTGCAGATGAGATGCAGGAGCATGAGTTTTATCAGCATATATTTGGCATTTGTGACATTCTCTTGCATATTTGATGCAATCTGTCTCCATGGTTAGCCAGTAATAACCAGCTCGCAAGACTTGTCTAGACATCATGTGTCCATTTGAGTGAATGCCACAGATTCCTTCGTGCATCGACACATCTAAGTAACACCATGTCTTGGTTTCTTTTGTAAAGAATGTCTCCATTCAAAAAGAATTTCATGGATAATCTTCTGAGAGTGCGTTTATCATTCTCTGAAATACCTGATGGGTATTCTCTACACTTTATAAACTGCTTGATGTCATGATACCATGGTTTTCCATCTGGCTCTTCTTCAATGTTCATGCAAAAGGCTGGAACATCTCATGTTTCAATCTTGAGAGGTTGCGCTTTTTTTTTGAAATCTACATCAAACATCACCATCAACGTAGCTAATGCATCAGCTATTTGATTATCATCTCTTTGTATGTGATCAAAGGTGATCTCATCGAACTTCTTGGATAGTTCAGTTATTAACTTATGATAGGGAATCAACTTGGAATCTTTGGTTTCCCATTCTTCATTTGTTTGATGAATTACTAAAAGTGAATCTCCATACACCTTTAATTTCTTCACTTTCATATCAAGTGCTACTCGGAGTCCCATAGAGCAAGCTTCGTACTCTGCCATGTTATTTGTACAATCGAAACACAATTTAGTGGTGAGCGAAAATATTTTTCTTCTGGTGATATTAATATCACTCTGATACCATGACCTAACTCATTGGAGGCTCCATCAAATAACATGATCCATTCATCGGGATCTGAACATTCTTTTTCTACTTCTGCCATAAAAACATGCTCGTCTGGAAAGTCCAGCTTCATTGGTGAATAATCATCAATTTGCTGTGGAGCTAAATAATCAGCAAGTGCGCTTCCTTTCACTGATTTTCTGGTGACATAAACAATGTCATATTCTGATAATAAAACTTGCCATCTAGCAATTCTTCCGGAGAGAGAAGGCTTTTCAAAAATGTATTTTATTGGATCCATTTTTGAAATTAGCCATGTTGTATGATAAAGCATGTATTGTCGCAGTCGATGTGCAGTCCAAGCTAGAGCACAACAAGTTCTTTCGAGAAGAGAGTATTTAGCTTAATTATCGGTGAACTTTTTGCTCAAATAATATATGGCTTGCTCTTTTCTTCCAGAATCATCATGTTGCACAAGTACACAGCCCATTGAACTTTCCAGCACAGTCAAATATAAGATTAAAGGGCGCCCTGATATTGGCGGGACGAGTACAGGAGGATTCTATAGACACTGCTTTATCTTTTCAAATGCATTTTGACAGTCTTCATTCCAAACTCCCGTATTGTTCTTACGAAGTAACTTGAAGATGGGTTCACATGTGGCTATTAGATGAGATATCAACCGGGAAATATAGTTTAATCTTCCCAGAAATCCTCTAACTTCTTTCTCAGTTCTTGGCGGTGGCATTTCTATGATTGCTTTGACCTTATCAGGATCAACTGTGACTCCTTCTTGATTTAGCACAGAGCCTAGTAATTTTCCAGAGCTTGTCCCAAATGTGCATTTATTTGGATTGAGTTTTAATTGATATTTTCTCAATCGGTCAAACAACTTCTGGAGAATGTCTGCATGATTCTCCCCATGTTTCGACTTGGCAATCATGTCATCAACATAAACTTCAATTTCTTTATGCATCAGGTCATGAAACAATGTGACCATTGCACGTTGATAGGTTGCCCCAGCCTTCTTCAATCCAAACGGCATGACTTTATAGCAGAAGGTTCCCCATAGTGTGATAAATGTGGTTTTTTCCTGATCTTCTGGAGACATTTTGATTTGATTATAGCCTGAAAATCCATCCATAAATGAGAATGTTGAGAAGCCAACAGTATTATCCACTAAAATATCAATGTGAGGAAGTGGAAAATTATCCTTCGGGCTTGCCCGGTTCAAATCTCTGTAATCAACGCACATTCTGACTTGTCCATTTTTCTTTGTCACGGAGACAATATTGGCTACCCATTTAGGGTAATTGGAAACTGCTAAGAAACCGGCATCCACTTGCTTTTTAACTTCATCTTTGATTTTGATTAGCATATCATGTTTCATCTTTCGTAGCTTTTTCCTCACGGGTCCGCATTCAGGCTTAAGCGGTAGACGATGAACTACAATATCCGTGTCTAATCCTGTCATGTCTGTATAAGACCACGCAAAAATATCTGTATATTCATGCAGCAAACTGATGATTTTTTGACGACATTCTTTCGATATATTAGTGCCGATTTTTTCCTCTTTAGGTTCTTTTTCAGATCCTAAGTTAATTGTCTCTGTTAATTCTTGATGAGGCCCTAATGTCTTTTCTTCTTCTTCTACCATTCTCAACAATTCAGTGCTTGGTTCAAAATCATCCTCTTCCTCATTAAGCTCAATATTGTTTATAGGAGTGTCCCATTTATATTTCCGATGATCAAAGCATTCATTCTCAGTTTTACTGTTTAAAATACCAATTATTTGATTTAGGAATGTGAATGATAATGCAAATTATGAAAGATAAAGAGAAGTGGAAGATAACAAGGTAGGAAAAGAAATTGACTTTTATTGATATGGAAATTGAAATGTTGACATAAAAATTCAAATTACGAAAAAATAAAACTAAAAAAGAAAAAATTGTTGAAAATTACTTTGGAATATTAAAAAATGAAGGTAGCTCTACGGCCTTCCAATTATTCAGCTTGAATTCTTCAGTGACTGGGTAAATCAGTGCAGTTGAGTTCTTTTCTTCTTCTGTTATGGTCGTTAGTGCATCAAGGGTCTGACATGATGGTTGCTCTATATAATGGATTATACCACCACTTTGGAAAGTTTGGTACAAATGAGGTATATACATCTTCTTATAGCATTTCTTCCCCTTTTCTTTCTGTGCTCTAACCATATCTGCATGGCTTGGTTTGAAACCAAAGCCGAACTTCTCCTTGTTGTCCCTCAAATTCAGTAATTCTTCTAGAATGTAATTACTGTCCTCTAAAGATAGTTTGTTCATTCCCAATCTTATATCTGCATCCTTTTCAAGAGTGTTTGAAGCATATGCCACTTCAAATGAACGGAACGAACATTCTAAAGCATCCACAGCCCCTTCAATATATGGCATTGAATCCGGTTTTGACAGGATAAAATCTTTCTCACCAGATACACAAATTAACTTCTGATCAACTATGAATTTTAGTTTCTGGTGTAATGAGCAGGGAACCATTCCAGACGAGTGAATCCAAGGTCGTCCTAGCAAAAAGCTGTAAGCAAGCGAGATATCTAAAAAGTTATGTTGAACGTGCAGGGTCCTACTTGAATAGGAATTTCAATATCTCTGACGACCTCAGTGAGTTTTCCATCAAAAGCTCTCACTATCATTGAGCTTGGCCTGATACAAGATCTGTCAATGGGTAGTTTCTCAAATGTATATTTAGGCATTATATTTAGTGACGACCCATTATCGATCAAAACCTTTGACACCACAAAATTTTTGCACTTGACAGATATATGAAGGGCTTTGGTATGACTGTAGCCCTCTGGTGGAATTTCATCTTTTGTAAATGCAAACACATTAGAGATTGTTAGGTTTCCCACAATTTCACTCAAACTATTCACCGAAATGTCTGGTGTAATGTAAGCCTAATTCAAAGTCTCTAACAAAGCTTTCATGTGAGCTTCAGAATGCATTAACAATGAGAGAATTGAAATTTTAGCCTGTGTTTTCCCCATCTGCTCTATCACCTTGTATTCACTCTGTTTGATTAGCTTTAGAAATTCCTGAATATCTTCTTCTGAAACAGGGTGACTACTAATTTCATCTTTAGCTATTGTTGAATGGTCTGCTTGATCATCTTCTTTTGTCATTGACTTACCCGTATGTTGTGCAATTTTTCCTTCGCTTTTCAACATATCAGCTGGTGTGTAACATCTTCCACTCCGTGTTATCCCGCCTACTCCTGTAATATTCTCAACTAAGAGAGGCTGACTTTCCTGGTTAACAACTACTGTGCAATCATATTTCCACGGCACCGTTTTCAAGTCTTTGAATGGAAAAGGACTTGGAACTTGGATAGTGACTGTCTCCACGACATAACTAGGAATGTTGGTACTCGGCTTGTCTCGATATAAGATAGTGAGTGGTTTCGGCATCCAATCTTCCTTACAAGGAGCGTTATCAGAAACGTTGCCTTCATTATTCTGACGAGTTGGTTTATGACAGATGATGAGTTGTTTAGAATCTAACAAGTATTGGACTCTCTCTCTGAAGGAGTGACAATATTGGATAGAATGGCCTTTTGCTCCAGCATGAAACAAACAGGTCAAGCTATCATCAGATTCTTCATTATTCAAAACGTTGTTTATTTGCTCCATTTGAACATAACCACTGCTATAAAGAACTTCAAACAGTTTCTCCATAGGAGTTGTGATTTCTTCTACATCAGTCTTCAAGACATCTTCATAGTTCTCTAGTGCATTTACTCCAGGCCCACTATGATTTGGAAGAGGATTGTTATTCACATATGGGGTGTTATCTTTCTTGAAACTTAACCATCCAGCTGCGATAAGGGATTTCACTCGATGCTTCAATGCAGTACAATTTTCAGTTGAATGTCCTGGAGCTTTTGCATGATAATCACAATAAGCATTTGGATTGTACCAATTGGGATAAGGTGGTTGAATGAGGTTGGCTGGTACTGGAGATAGAAGACTTTTTTGAAAGAGTTCGGGTAAGAGGTCAGTATATGACATGAGAATTGTGTCAAAGTGTTTTGGTCTGTAAGGTCTTCTATTATTTTGTTGACTAGGGGTATATGAAGTGGATTGGTTTTTGGGTTGAGGTGTTGGATTATATTGCGGCCTGGGATTTTGAGGAGAAATTGGAGATTGATGGGATGTATTGTTTACATATGGTTGGGGGTATCTGGGTGAATTAGATGAATAAGTAGGTGAAAGGATTGGTTGCAGTGGTTGTGTCTACGGGATATTATTTCCTCCTTCCAACATATGTGTTTCGCCTTCCTTCTTCTTGAAGAAATTTCCCTTTTTCACACCAGGTGATTCAACTCTTCCATCAGTTATCCTTCCATGTTTCACCCCGAATTCGATTCTATCTCCGATTGTCATGATATCAGAAAAATTAGTTGAAGCATTCCCAATCATTCGATCATAAAATGGAGCTTTGAGGGTGTTAATAAACATAGCCGACAATTCTTTATTTGTCAAGGGAGGTTGAACTTCTGCCGTTGTATCTCTCCACCTCTGGGCATACTCTTTGAAGCTCTTAGTAGTTTTCATTTCCATTCTTTGTAGGTTAAGTCGGTCTGGAGCCAGATCAGTATTATGCTTATATTGCTTAAGAAAAGCGTCAGCTAAATGTTTCCATGAGCAGACATGAGTACTGTCAAGTTTTATATACCAACGAGCCGCTGGGCCAGTCAAATTGTCTTGAAAGCAATGAATAAGTAATTTGTCATCTTGACTATAAGCGGCCATCTTTCTACAATACATAACAAGATGGCTTTTAGGACAAGTTATCCCATCATATTTCTCGAATTCAGGCACTTTGAACTTGGAAGGAATTATTACTTCTGGTACCAAACATAACTGGGTGGCGTTGATGTTCCCGAAAATATCAATTCCTTCAACTGCTTTTAATCTCTCTTCAAGAACTTGGAGTTTCTCATTCAATGCTAATTTTCTCTCTCTTTCAGCCAATTCTCTTTTGACTTCAGGATCATAAAGATTTGGTACTGTGATGTCGGTTTTGAATGATTCATATGCTTGATGGTTTGAAGTTTCAAAATGGATCTGTTGATCTTTTTGAGGGAATGGAAGTAGACGCTCTATTGGATGGTCAAACAGAGGGCTGTATGATGTGGACTATCGAATCAAACCTTCTTTTCCTGTTTGAGGGAAAGATGAGTTGAATCCTGGCGGATAAAATGAAGTATCTGATTCAAAACGTGCTTGGATATCAGAGCGTGCTTGAGAGTTAACATGTGATTGATGGCCAGAGCGTGGTTTGAAAACCGGGGTTTCCTGAGTAGACTCTGTTATAGCTTTCCCCTTTTCCATGACAAGGATGAGCTTAACAAGTTGCTCCTGAATGATATCGACATCTTTTCTTGACTTCTCTTCTTTTTTCTGTTTTTCTTCTTTTTTCAATCTTTTGTCTCTCATTTCCTGTTCCTTATTCTGTTGATCATCCATTATTTTTACTTTGTATCTTGTATTATAAGAATATGAATGTAGTTGCCGAGCTATTTTCAAAGACTTTAAATTTTCTGAGAGTTTTAAAATTGTAATAAAGAATAGTAAGAAAATTTAGAATGTGACGAAAAAGTAATGAATATTATTGATGAAATGAAAATTGACAAACTAGATACTACTTTGCAAAATAAAACTAACAAAATTTTCTAATTTACTAAAAATTTAAAAGTAAACCTAAACACAAAAATCAATAAAATGTTCCCCAATGCCCCAGGTTTTCACGAATCTTTCCAAGGAATTTGATGATGTTCTTTCCATTCGGATGAGTCGGGATGATAAGAGTTTCTAAAGCGGATGCTTCTTGTGCCAATTGGTCTGCTATTCTGGTAGCTTTCCTGATTTGCATTACTACTTGCTCAATATTGCAACGTATCTTGGTATTCTCTTGATTTACTGATCAGAAATCAGTTCTCAGCCCAATATATTGATCATCTAGGATTTTATGTTCTCTCAATAGACTTTCAGAATCATTCTGATTTTTTTCAAGATGGTTTAGAAGTGATTGAACCATTTCTCTCAAATTTATGTTTTCATCACGTGCCCGAATCAACTCATCTTCATTTCCACTAACATTTAACTGCCAATCATCCAATGTTCGTCGCAAAAGACAATTATTCTCTTCTATTTAAGCTATTTCTCTATTTGATAACTTCCTCCAATTCCTCTACCAACTTTTTGAGTTAGACGATTTCTGATTGATGTCTCTCAATTTGATCCTCTCGTGATTTCAAAGTTGTCTGCAGAATTCCTTTGTCCCTTATTAATCCGCACATCCTCTGACTAAATTCTCGAGCTTCTATGTCTAGTGCAGCAACATCTCTCTCTAACCTCTCCTGGTTCTTCATGCTGTTCCTCATCTTCTGCAATTCTTGTTCTAACTTGTCATTTCGTAACTTATCTAACTTCATTTCTTCTTTCAAGTTTTCATTTTCCTATGTGAGAGATGAATTCTCTCCTCGGAGAATAGCAAGTTCATCATCATGTGATTTTTCTTCAAGGATTTGTACTGGCCTTGTATTTTCGTCCATTCTTTCTTCACGAATCGGTAAGTCGACCATGTTTTTTCCTCTTTTCAAATGCCATTGCTCGTATTCAGGTGTGGTGATACGACAACCTCGTCCCCCATGAATTACGCTAACAGATTTCCATTCCATCACTTTTTGTTCTATAATCTTTTTGGAATTCTCCAACTCATATGCAAATTCTGAATTCTTCAAATCAGACATAGCTGGAATGAACTGTTTTAGCCCTATCTGTCGTAATACCATCAATGGAGCATAGGATATACCTCCCCACAGTCTTAAGAGTGAAAGTGTTTGGAAGTCACCACATTTGTACATCATAGGCTTCATTGTCATCCATGATGCCTTCCATTGTACATCCTCTGGCTTCAAAGTTGAGAAAAAATTAATTCAAGCTTCTTTTCCAAGTAAAGTGTGGTCCATATTTGTCTAGATGAATTCCAAAATAGGATTTTGCATCATATTCCAAGAATTAGTGAATTTTATTCTCGGAATATTAAATTCAGGTGGACATTGAACATGGCTAAGAATCTAGATAAAAAGTAATGGAGCACACCCTATAAATTTCCCTGTTCCTTTTGTTCGGCAATGGTTAAATGATCCAAATGTCTCTGCTAAGATAGGCAAGATCGGATTTACTCCTGCTTCTAATTTTGTGAACAATTTGACAACCTCTTCTTCCACATGTCCTACAATTTTTGGAAATAAAATCACATTGTATATGCAAAGAGCTAGCAGTGCAAGTTCTCTACTATCATTTACGTACTTCTGTCGAAGTTTTAACAAATATTCTATCGAGATGCAAACACTTTTTCCTTTAATTGTTGTTTGTTTCTCAAATTTAGAGGCCTGAATCTTCCCTAAGTTGGGTAAAAGGTATATATGAGTGTAAATTTAAGGTTCTAATGCACCTAAAGGATAAGGTCCCCACATTATCCATCATACAACTCCAAATTGAAATTGTAAATGGATAACTTGAGTGAGGAAGTTCGCACATCTTATACGGAAGTCGAAGCTCCACGAAAGACACACTACTTAGTCCTCGATTTAATCGTAAAGGGTAGAGCCAGGGTAGACGGCCCGTGAACATGTGTGTGAAATGCATGATGGATTTGCAACAAATGAATAAAAAGCAGAAATATAAAAATTAACTAAATAAACAAATAAGTAATTTAATATGATTTACAAAAGATAAAAATAAACAAAATAAACAAATAAACAAATCAAATCAATAATAACAACAAATTAATATAATAAAAGGACCATAAAAAAGGATAATATAAGATAAAAATAAAGGCTCGACTCTCTAACAATGTCCCCAGTAGAGTCGCCAAGCTGTCACAACGTAATTGCGATGAGGAGCGCCAACGTCCAATTTATGGGCCTTTCGTAAAAGAGAAAATTTGGAGTCGCCACCAACCAAATTCGGGTGTGATTGGTCACCTAATTACTAAAAAATGTCTACAAAAAATCATATTTGGGTTCGGGAGTCATTTATATTGCATAGGGAAGGTACTAGCACCCTACGACATCCACTAAAAATGGTTACCCTAATCTTATCTTATACCATCTAATTTTAAATTATTGGTCCTTAATTAAACTAATTGGTGAAAATGTGATTTTAATTTATGAAAACAAATGTCTCATGTAAATCTTCTCTTAACATCAAGAATGATGTAAGTTCAAAGATTAATTGAGCGGGGTTATGACCGTTAATTGAACAAGTATCGGAATTGAAAAATCCCTCACCTAGAGAAATTGAGAGTCGTTACTTCTCAAAATCCTATCATCGGGTTTGTATTTATGTTTTAAAACGTTTTATTAATTTTTATATTTAAAATACTTCTTTTTTATTTTAAAATAACAAGTCTAGTTTATTTATCCTTATTAAATAAAAGAGAGTAATCTTGAATTAATACTATTATAAGATATATAATTTTATCAGAAAAAGACTATAAAATTAAAAAAAAATACGCTAAATAAAAAAAATGTTTTGAAATAGTATGACCAATATTTTACAACTATAAAATAATACGTTAAATTTATTATTCTTAAAACACTTTAACACAAATTTACACAGACATAAGCTTATGATAAAATAATCCATGTACAAAGAGAAGAAAAAAACAAAGTGGATAAATAATGGGTGAGATTAGCAATACCTTTATGATTCAAGTTATGATTTTGAATGATCGTAGTCCAAAATTCCGGCGGAGTTTTGTCTTCGAAAGTAGCAATTGACTCGAGAGAAAAAATGAATATGGTATTGGGGTTTCGGTATGAAGAGAGATGAGAATTTATTGAATCCAAATTTTGGCCTACCGTGAGAGAGAATTAAGCAGGAGGATTTTAAATTACTAAGAGTATTTTCGTAGGTTTTCTTCCTTGTTTCTTCCGTCCTCTATTCTAAGAGTGAAAGCTCTTATTTATAGCCAAAATTAGAGACATTTAAAATAGATTGAGATAAACTTGTGATAATAACAGATAATACTTAGAGATTAACCCAATCTAAATTAAATAATATCTCTACAAATTTATTTAAATCTATCCCAAATCATATTTATCCTTGACCATTTCAAATAAATTTAAAATTAACTACCTTATCTCTACAATAATTTTAAAAACAAATTTAAAATAATAACTTTTAAAACAAATAAAATCGAAAATTATTTTATATTTAAGATTAAAAGCCAATTTTATTTTTTTAAAATAAAAATCGTCTTTATCATTTAAATTTAAAACACAAATTAAAATCTAATTATTTTTAAAACATAAGGATCAATTTTATTTTTAAGAATAAAATTATCTTTATTTTCAAAACAATTAAATTTTATTTTTTATTTCAATTTTCTTTATTTTAAAAATAAAAAATTAATAAATTTAGCATGAACAAAATACGGTATCTACACGTTACAGAAAGACACTTCGTTTATCAATCGATTGATCATGTACAATTGATCTTAATCCTAAGTGGATTATGAACTCTTGTTCGCAAGAGACAAACCTTTGATTTGCATAGGTGAGAGTGACTTGATATAGTTCGCTTAATATGCCTCCCACTTTGGGGATTGCATCTTTCTTATACCTGGGAATGTAATTACACAAGAATGGAATTCACTCTTTTCCACATAGGAAAATAGATAAGTAGTTCCCTTATGGACTGATTTGGTCCGGAACAGCGGGGCCGCATATTTCTCTGATCAAGAAAAAGATAAAGACGCATAATGGAGATTATGTAAGGTTGTTCATTGGAGAATCATTTGGGCTTAAGGAACAAGATATATCATGGAGGTTAATACGGTGCAATTACCTAGCCATGGATACGAACTAACTTGTGAAGGATCAAAGTGTAGTTAATGATATTAGCCAATGGACATAACTATGTCTATAGTACTAAGAGTGCAACTCTAGATATTTAGTGGAGTTATCTAGAAGTTAATGAATAAGAATTAATTGATTGAAGGAGTTCAATTAATGTAATTCTAGATCATTGGAGCTTAGTCCTATAGGTCCATTAAGTCCTCTGAGCTAAGGCATGTAATTGAGAACCTAAATTAATGATGAATAATTTCTTTGGAAAAATGATTTCAAGTAGTCAAATCAATTAAGGCAAATACAAATAAAGGAATCTATTTGATTAATTAAATGAAATTAAATAGAGGAGTCTATTTGATTATTTAATTAATGTTGAAATTAAATAGAAGAGTCTATTTAATTATTTATTAAATAGAAGAGTCTATTTAATTATTTATTAAATAGAAGAGTCTATTTAATTATAAAATATAGAGATTAAATAGAAGAGTCTATTTAATTAAATTATTTTTGCAGTTGTCCAAATTTAATGGGGATTTAAATAGAGGAGTCTATTTAAATATTTAATTTGAGGAAGTCAAATTAAAAGAGGAAATAAATAAAAGGAGTTTTATTTATTTATTTAATGTAATTGTTCTATTAAATAAAAAGGAAAAATAAAATGCCCAATATTGTCATTGAGATGACAAGGTGGGCGTGTGACCCATGGGTAGGGTCACAC
This sequence comes from Gynostemma pentaphyllum, assembly GCA_028015215.1. Taxonomy (NCBI): domain Eukaryota; kingdom Viridiplantae; phylum Streptophyta; class Magnoliopsida; order Cucurbitales; family Cucurbitaceae; genus Gynostemma; species Gynostemma pentaphyllum. The sequence goes on along the minus strand of CM051353.1, from coordinate 35,876,531 downwards.
GCCCCATTGGTTAATTGTTAACCAATTATTTTTATTTTATTTTATTTAAAATATATAAATGGAATATCTTAATTTAAATTAATATGATTAATTTAAATGAGTAAGATATGTTATTACAGAGACACATTTCGTCGTTAATTACCATCCGAAATGGATCTTTCGTTATTGTTTTGTCTCAAGAAAAAGCGCGCAGCTTCCTGTCAAATTAGCGACACTTTTAGACTCTAATTTAGCATCGCTTCGAGTTGCGAACATTTCCCGACATATTCAGAGACGAATTCCGTCGTTGACGAAATCTATTTACTTAGACAAAATTCATCTTTGCTTTATGGCGAGAATATTTCCTGCCAAATTAAAGACAAATTTGGTCGCAAGAGAGCAATAGAAAGTATTATAAATAGGGGTGTAGATTAATTGTTCAAACACAACTAAATTTCATATAAACCATATTACCGTGATAAAAAAATACATGAGTGGATGTGCGTCGGTTAGTTGAAGGTTTTCTAAACGACCAATTTGTATTTGCAGTTGAATAATTTTTTGGATTATGTTAATCAACTATGTTATATGATCACTACAGAGAGAAGATACGTTGTCCATGCAAAAAGTGTAGAAATAAGAAGATATTACCGACAGATGATGTGAAGTTACACTTGTACAGTCGTGGTTTCGTAGATAATTATTATCATTGGGTGTATCAAGGGAAAATATGAAGAAATGTTCATTGCAGTGAGAGACGAGTCAATTCGAAATGAAGGAAGCAGGCTGCAGTTCAATTCAAATGTAAATGAGAATTCATATAAGTTACAACATCAGTACAACCAGTTAAAACAAATTATTTTTATGGTTACGATTATAATACATTCAATTCAGGAGATGATCCTCAAACTTTTGTTATTGAAGATTTAAACGCAGATGCACAAAGAATGTTTTAGATGATAGAATTAGAGAGTAGATCGTTGTGTTAGGAATGGTGTCCTAGAAGTTGTAATTATTTAATAAATATAATTTATTTCGAATGAATGAAATAAATAAACATAAGTTCTTTTTATTATCTAGATTGATTCAATTGACGATATTAGGAATATATGGAAATATATTAATATCGAACATTCAAATCCCTAAGTCACTCTTATGAAATCACGACTTAGTATGTGAGTCATACGAGAGGATTAAAGTCGAGATGAATAACTTAAAAGTGTCTACAGTAAATGGATAACGTTTGGGAACCTTATCCTGGTAACACTGTTGATAGCTTCGCATTTTGTTTATAGACAAATGATCTAATCCTGATCATTCATGTGGGAGACATGAAATAGAAATATCATATGCAATGTTGATTGTATAAGACAGGACCACGATGTTCGATCAAATTTCTCATTAGTACCGTTTACGAGAAATGATCGAATATCAAACTAAGTTTATCAATCATGATAGATCTCAATCCTGAGTGAATTGTGGACTCCTATTTATGGAGTTATGTTCTTTGATTCACATGGTTGAGAGCTATCTGTAAGAATGCTCAATACACTCCTGCTTTGGGAACATAACTAGATAAGTAGCTGGGAGCACATTTTCACAAGATGGAATTCATAACTTTCCTATAAATTAACGGTATCAGTGCGATACCTAAACATTTTAGGAACTTTAGGAAACTCCCTTGATGTACTGATTCAAGACATGAACAAGTGACGTCACGACTTCTATTGATCACAGAAGTACATTATCTCTAGTTCGACTAAAGATAAAGTTCATTGGAGAATCAGCGGGAACACAAGGATAAAGCGGTAATTACAGGGGCAAAACGGTAAATTTAATCCGCCTGTAATTATGATGGTTCCACGTGAAGGATATGTTACAGATATAAATAAAGATAAACTAAATGAACAATAACTCATCTATAGTGAGGGGACTTTAGCTATGAATCTATAGTGGAATTATTCATAGTTAGATAATAATTAATTAACTGATTATGAGTTAATCACTTAATTGACTAATTATTAAGCCCAGGATCTATAGGTCCATCGGGTCCCTATGCTAGCCCAAATATCGTAGTCGCGAAATCAAGTAAAAGAAATGGAAATTTTAAGTAAAGTGAATTACTTAAATAGGCAATATTAATTGTTTAAATATTTAGTATATTTAAACGGTAATTAATATAAACATTATTAATTGTTTAAATAATGAGTTTATTTAAACAGGAAATTAATAATGAAATATTATTAATTAGACATTATTAATTATTTAAATATTGAGTATATTTAAATGGTAATTATTAATTTAACAATTATTAATTGTTTAAATAATTAAATTTATTTAAACAGAAATTAATAATTAAAATTAATTAATTAATAATAAAATATTATCAATAAAATTATTAATTAAATAATGAGTTTATTTAATGGAAATTAATAATTAAAATATTTATTATTAATTATTTAAATAATGAAAATTTTTTAAAGGGAAATTAAAATTAAATATAATTTGATAAATTAGTCGGGAAAAAATATTATTATTATTAATTGTTTAAATAAAATATTTTATTTAAATGGTAATAAATAAATTAATTAATTAAGTTGGACTTATTAATTTAAGAGAGAGTTTCAAGCCCAATTGGATTAATGAACCCAATTGAAATTGGCCCAAAATAATTAAATAAATAAATTAGATTTATTAAATATTTACTATGCAATTTTCGGCCATAATAGATAATTTGTAGGAGATAATTGTTTGAATTATATCCAATAATAATTATATAGATATATTTACCCAAGATAAATAAAATAAAGAAAAGAAAATATATCATCTTATTTATCTATGGCATTTTTGAAATACCAAGATAAAGGAAAAAGATAATTCTTTTTTCTTTTTGTATTTATCTCCATGGATTAATCCTAATGTGATTAGGATTCCTATTTTCTTATAAATAGGAAGCTTGGGTCATTCATAAATCACACAATTAAATTCCTAAGAAATTTGGAATTCTCTCTTCTTTCTCCCTCCCCCCATTGCCGATTTCCTAAAGTCATTGGGAAGAAAAATAATTTTTTTTCTTCCCAATTTATTCTTAAGTTCGATCCCACAATCGGGTTTCGTTTGATCGATCGGGATATAGCGTAGAAGATCCGGTGTTGTTGAGGATTTGATGCTGTAAAGAAACCTCCAACTGATTCTCCATATATTACTCAATGTAAGTTTTAGAGTTTTAATTTTCGAAAATTTAAAGCATGAATCTACATGTTTTTATCACAAATTGCATGATGTTAATAGATCCGTAATTAAATGTTAATTAGTTTACTAAACAAAATTCCGCTAATTTAGTAAATCATCCCTTCATGTTGTACGCAAGTTTTGATTTCACGCAACTCACAGCTGCAACTGAACTATTGAATAACATGACAGAGTTTTACATCCCAGAAAGAATATTTAACTTGATTTCACAATGGATTCATCGGTGCATTCCTACAGACAACACGTTGCCACAGAGTTTGTACGACATGAAGAAATTAGTGGAGGGTCTCGGTTTACCAGTGGAGAAAATCGATTGTTGCCCCGAACAGATGTATGATATATTGGTGTGCAAATGCATGTCTTCATCAGAGCAAAATGTGCAATCATATGAGATACAAACAAGGTAAAAAAAAGTGTTATTTCACATACCCGCATGTTTTATTTACCGATTACACAACGTTTGCAACGGTTGTACGCGTTCATAAATCACAGCTTCTCATATACGGTGGCATCACGAACATTCTTATGGTGATAGAGTAATGACACATCCTTCCAATACTGAGGCGTGGAAACATTTAAATCATTGTCATCATGAATATGCATGAGAAATAAGAAATGTTAGATCGGGTTTATGTACTGACTTGTTTAACTCTTTCGAAGCTTTGGGAGCTCAATTCTCATTGTGGCTAGTTATGTTGACGCCGTATAACTTGCCTCCATCGATGTGCAAGAAAGATCTTGTGATTTTCTTAACGATAATTGCACCAGGCCTGAAAATTCCGAAACAAAAGGTGGATGTGTACCTTCAACCATTAATTGCTGAGCTCCGTGGTTTATGGAATGAAGGAGTAGTGACGTATGATGATTCACAAAAAAAAATTTGGTGATGCAAGCAGCAACTATTTAGATGATAAGTGTCTTCCCGACATATTCAATGTTGCCAGGTACGTTTGTAAATTAATTCATGCGAAATGTATATTTTTCATACTTTTATAAGTTATAGTTTTCACGGTTTAGATTAATGTTTATGGTTTTACACCCAACGTAACAAATTTTATTAACAAAATTCGTTAGGTGGAGCACTTCGGGAAAGTTTGCTTGCCCTCATTGCATGGACGATACTAGAGCCTTCTCGTTGGTACATAGTCGAAAAACGTGTTTGTTTGTGTAACGTCCCGTTATTTGAAGTGATTTTTTTTTTTTAATTATGTAATTAAGGTTAATTTAAAAGTAGTAATTTCGATTTTAGTATTTAATTTCGCCCAAAATTCTTTTTAATCGTTTTAATACTTTAAATTCGCTTCGGTGACATTAATAATTATTAATAGACCAATTAATAATTATTAATCACCTTTAGATTAATTTAAGAGCTTCGGGTTTCGATTTAGAAGTCAAAAGTCATAAAAGGATGCAACCGTCATTTTCGATTTCTTAAAAAAATATCAAAACACTATTCACTCATCTTTAAAAATCACAAAGTTGACCAAAGTCTTCATTTTTTCTTCCTCCTTCTTCCTCAAAACCGTAGCTCTCATGGGGGATTAGGGGATTTTTGGTTTTTCTTCGTTTCTCGGTGGATCGGCTCGATTTCGGTTGCATCAGAAAGCCCTCGAGTCTAGGATTCCTTTCCACCTAACAATCGTGCCTTACACTCGTGATCTACGGACTTCTTGGTAAGTTAAAGTTCAAACCCTTAGCTCCAAATAGTGTTTTAATGGAGTTTTCATTTTGAATCTTCGATTTCTTGCCGTTAAACTCGATGACTTTTATTACGGGAGTTGTTTTTAGTGATTTTGACAACTTTCCCTAAACCCTAAAACCGAGTTTCAGTCGAAGCCCTTCTCGTTTGAATTTTACATCATGGGGGTTGTTTTGGGGTTTACTTTTAATGATATGATGTTTATTGAAATTAAATTCGGGAAATCGTTTATTGTTCACAAACCCGAATCATCGATACCCATTGAAATCGGGAACTTCGAAACTACTTAAAACCAACTCGAAACACCTCTAAATTACCTAAAAGCCGGAAAACCAAACCCGAGACCCACTTTTCTTGGGAGGGCCGAGAGCCTCATAGTGGGGTTTATAGGGTTTTCCGTCGTTTTGAGCTTTTAGATGTTAATTGATCGATGTATGATGTATGATTTATTAATGATCGTTAGATATACTTTTAAATTGTAGGTGTTTCGGATCGTTGATTGATCGTGCTTCGGAGACTTGGAGCAAAACTATTGCCTAAGGTGAGAATAAATAGGATTTAAAGTAACTTTAGAAACCGAATAAGTAGAACGGTTTGTAAAATCGGAGGTTAAGAATAGGATTCGAATCTAAGAGTAAAAGAAAGCAAGCTAGTGCCCTTAGGATTAGGAACTAGTTCTTTGAGTGAAAACTTTGGAGTTTCTCGAGGGAAATATTGAACTTTAGGAAGTTCTAAGTTAGAATCATTTCGGAGATTAAAAATGGATCGTTGGAAGTTAAAGGATCCAAACTTTTAGATGGAATGGTTAAAGAAACTCAAAAATAGAACTTTGGATTTTATTTGGAAGTTTAGAATCCTTGGAAGTGTGGATTACGTATTTAAGATAAGATCTACTTTTATTAAAGTATCGGAAGTTCGATCTACTTAATGTTCTTCTGGAATTCCTATCTATTTACTTTATGCATAAGGACATCTATGATCCTTTTACTTATGTCCTTTACTTTATACCCTTTACTTTATGCTCCATTTATATTTATGTTTATTTACTTTTGCGAGCATACCATAACATCTCGCACCATAACATATTGCACCATAACATCTCGCATCATTGAAAGGAAGGGGAGAATGTTGGACCCTACGGGGAATGTCCACATCACCTTCATAGAAAAAGAAGAGAAAGTGAGAAAGAAAAGAAGGGGAGAATGTTGGACCCTATGGGGAATGTTCGCATCACCTTCAGAGAAAAAGAAAAGAAAGTGAGAAAGAAAAGGAGGGGAGAATGTTGGACCCTACGGGGATTGTCCGCATCACCTTCTTCATTCATAAGGTTGAATGGTGGATACTACGGTAAATGTCCACCTTACCTTCATTCATGCATAAAGGGCGAATGCGAATCCTACGGGATGTCCTCATTACCTTCATGCATATGATCGATGGAAATATATATCATGGATAAAGAATCGAGATGTTATATTTATGCAAAGTTTATTTACTTTTTCTTATATGTGTTTAAACGAGTTAATGGATGAGAATTAGACTACGTGTGCTAGTAATATCATCCTATAGAGATTATGATTATGAAAGTTAGTTTTCTTAGAGTTTAGAGGACTATAGAAAAGATTATGTAAGACGTACATTTCTTGAGAGAAAAGAAATGAAATTGATGTATAGCCAAGTGTTATAGGAAAAAGGAATGAGATTGAATTGGATAATGAGAGAATACAAGGGCGTATTGAACCTTGTATAATCATTATGTGACACATATGTAAGAAAATTAGTTTCTCAATAAATTACATATGTAAGAGAACTAGTTTCTCATTAAATTGGAAGATCTCATTTTGGGAGAATAAGATTTGACGTAAACCTTGTATATAGTACAAGGTATATAAAGAAAATGAAATATAAATGCTATATGCATTTACGAAACCATACACAGAAATGCTTGGAATGTAGTTCCACAATTACATTGGAGAATTGGTAAGTAAAAGTGGAACACTTGATATAAACTCGTTGAATGGATTGATAGCAAAGAGTAAGTATGTTCTTGGACACGAATCCGGATACGGGTTTGGGGTCTAACTTTACTTTTTATTCTGTTTATTCTCACTGGGCTTAAGTTGTTAGCTCATGATATTACAAACATTTCAGGTGTTCGGGTCATGAGAGAGGAGCTGGTGCGGCTTGATCGAGAGGATGATGATGCTGGGATGGACTAGATGTCATTTAAAAGTTCCGGAACTTGCCTTATCTTATTTTGTTTTGTTTTCGGTCTTTGAGATGTAAAATTTGTTATAAGCTCTTAAGAGCTTTTCATTTCACTTTTATTACTATAACCTCTTTGAACTCCTGATAGGAACATGAGTTCCTTGTGTTTTAGATTTCGGATTTTAGATTGTAAACAGGTTATGGATAGTCCGAGTTTTAAACATATCCATGCCAAATTTTTATTAAATTTAAAGTCTTCCGCTGTCAATCTGATTTTAAATTATTTAAAAGTGTCGGGTCGCCACAGTTTGCTGCCATAGAAGGTTCTTATTGTTAAATCATGCATTTCAAACGAAAAAAAATGACAGGTATAAAGGGTGGAGTGTATGAAACGAAGGCCCTCCTGAAGTTATCAGTGGATACCAAATACTGCAATGGTTAGATGTGCTTGACATGGGAAGTGTTACATAGATTGGTTGTGAGGCTTGGAATAAGACGACACAGAAAAATACAGGTTAGAAGAAGAAAAGTATTTTCTGGGAGTTACCGTATTGAGAAGATTTAATGATCATGCATAACTTAGATGTCATGCATATTGAGAAGAATGTTTTCGACAATGTCTTCAACACGATTCTTGTAACGTCCTGTTATTTTTTAAGTGAAATTTTTTAAAAGTATTTAGTTTTAGTAATTTAGAATTTAGTAGTTAATTTCGTTCGAAAACCTTTTTAATCGTTTTATTAGCTTAAATTAATTTTGGTCGTATTAATAATTATTAACGGGCCAATTAATAATTATTAATCACTATTTGGCTAGTTTAAGAACATCAGGTTTCGTTTTATAAGCTAAAATCATTAAAGGGACATAACCTTAATTTCTGATTTCTTAAAAATATTAAAACACTATTCATCTTTCTTTAAAATCTCAAATTTGACCAACTTTGACTAAGAATCATTTCTCTTCTTCTCCTCCTTTAGCTCTCATGGCCGTGGGCCTCAATCCATGGGATTTTCCCATGAGTTTTCTTCGTTTCTCGGAGGATCATCGTGTTTTCGGTTGCATTGGATTGCTCGGGACGAGGGCTACCTATCTAACCTAGCCTTGTAGCATTTCCCGTTCTCTAAGGGAAGTCCTAAAAAGTATGCTTTCAAAACTTTTGATATGGATTTCATTGTTTTTGTTTATAAATGAGTTTTGAAGTTGAAATCATGAATTTCCATCAAGGAATTTAACGATTTTGAACTCGGATTTTCGAAGAACACTATTCACTCGAAAAAACTATTCATCTGAAATCACTATTCACCCAAAAATCATACTTTTTCTCATATTAGATATGAGTTGTAATATTTTGATCGATTGATGAATTGTAGGTGCGATTGCTCGTTTGTTGGTTCGTTGGAACTTGGTTATCACGCGAGCATTTGAGGTGAGAATAAATAGAATTTAAAGTAAACTTAGAAACCGAATAAGTTGAACGATTTGTAGAATTGGAAGTTGAGATTAAGGTTTAAATTGAAAGGATTAAAATAAGTGAGCTAACATGCTTAGGCTTGGGAGTTAGTTCGAAGTGAGTGAGAGAACTCATGGATTTCTCGAGGGAAACATTTAACTCTTGGAAGTTCTAAGTTTAGATTCGTTCCGGAGTTTAAGAATGATTATCGGAAGTTGAAGGTTTCAAGTATAATGGGGTGAATAAGAAACTTGATTATGGAACTTTGGATTTGTACTGAAAGCAATAGAATCATTTGAATTGGGGACTTTCTGATTAAATTAATAATTCAAGTTTAACTGAAGGTCGTTTGGCTTGATTTATTTACTGTTTTCTTATCAAAAGTTCCTAATTTCTTATTTTATGTATAAAGGGTAATTTGTGATCCATTTATCTTTATGTCCTTTCGATCACTTTGAATGTTTATATTTATTTTTACTTGCACACTTTGAATGTTTATTTTTATTTTTACTTGCAGTTGAAAGCATATTCATATCATATCATATTGCATAATCGAAATTGGGAGGAATAATGAGACATGCTAAAGGACTGCAGGACTTTGCATTGTCTGGTATTATTCGTTTTATGTTTATGTATATGTATCATAAGGAATGCTAAAGGACTGCGTGACTTTGCATGATCGGAGGAGATGGATAATGACATAATGATGGAACTATGCGAGTTCACATTATCTAGTATTATCCATAATTACTATGATACATATACGAGGATACAAGGGTGCATTGAACCTCGTATTCGGTGAGTGAGATAATGAGGTAATGTTGAGACTGCGGGACTTCATTACCTGATATTGTTCACTAGAGGTGGGAAGCTATTAATGATGTAAAAGTTGAGTGCCCTTTACACTTGTTGAGCGAGATAATGAAGTAATGATGAGACTGCGGGACTTCAATACTGTCATTATAAGCATTTGATGATTATATTAATGTAAAGGTTGTGTGCCCTTTACACTTGTAGAGCTAGATAATGAAGTAATGTTGAGACTGCGGGAGCTTCATTACTGTCATTATAAGCAATTGATGATTATATTGATGTAAAGGTTGTGTGCCCTTTACACTTGTTTAGCAAGTTAATGAATAATGATTGGACTGCGTATGCTAATATTATAGTCATTAATTGCAAATTGTGATTGTTGAATATGTTAAGTTCGAGTGAGCTTAACATTATTTTATTAAACGTAAAGGGAAAGGTAAACCTTATTTTATAGCCTGAGTCTCTATAAAGAAAACGAAATGAAACATTATGTATGACATACATTTCTATAGAGAAAATAAATGAAATATGATGTATAGTCGAGTGCTATAGGAAAAAGAAATGAGATTGAATTGTATAGCGAGAGAATACAAGGGTGTATTGAACCTTGTTTAATTATCATGATGTATATGTAAGAGAACTAGATTCTCAATAAATTGGAAGATCTGGGAATTGGAAATTATTACTTGAATGTAAACCTTATGTATAGTATAAGGTATTAAAGAGAATGAAATAAGATTGCTATGTGTGTTATGCAACATGTCATCTTTAAATGCTTGGAAGTTAGTTCCTCAAATTATATGGGAGATTTGGTAAGTAAAAGTGGAATACTTGATACAAAACACTTTTGGTGGTTGAAAGGTAAGGGTATGTGAGTTTTACTTGGACACAAATCCGGATGCGGGTTTGGAGTCTAATGTTACTTTACTTTCTGTTTATTTTCACTGGGCTTGCTTTTAGATCATGATATTACAAACATTTTCAGGTAATGCTCGGGGTCGTGAGAGAGGAGCTGGTGCAGTCTGATCTAGTTGATGATGATGGCGGGATGGACTAGAGATACCTTTAAAGTCCACAGACACAGTTATTTTATGTTTTATCTTTTGAGTTGTATATTTGTATATAAGCTCATAAGAGCTTTGTTTTAACTTTGATCACCTTGAACTCCTTTAATCTTTACACAGAAATTGTATTTCCAGTCGTTTAAATTCTCTGATTGTGAAAAGTGTAAATAGGTTGTGGATAGTCCAAGTTTTAAATATATCCACACCAAATTTTTATTAAATATTAAGTCTTCCGCTGCAATTCGATTTTAAATGATTTAAAAGGAGTCGGGTCGTCACAATTCTAAATGTACCAAAAAAACAAAAGACAATCTAAAGTCCCATTACGACATTCGAGAAATTTGTCATCGACCTGAATTAGAGATGGAAAACACTAGAAACAAATACGTGAAGGTAAAGTACATGATAACTTCGGACTAGAAGAAAATATTGTTCGAGTGGATGCGATCGATTAAATTTCTTGATGGTTATGTATCAAATCTGAGCATGTACATTAACGTGCAGAGCCATTCTATATTTGGGATGAAAAGTCACGATTCTCATGTATTCATGGAACGACTTATGCCAATTTCATTAGACCATTCCTCGAGAAGAAACATTAGGAATCGTATGCACAATTGAGTATTTTCTTTAGAAAATTAACATGCACAGAGCTGTCCCAAGCCATTGTTGAGTCATTGAGTAGGGAGATTGCCTTCATTATTTGCAAGTAAGAGAGAATGTTTCCACCATCCTTTTTTCTACTCGATGGAGTATCTACCAATGCATTTACCATATGAGACATATCTAGGAGGCCCAGTTCAATACCGATGGATGTATCCATTTAAAAGGTAAATAATTTTAGTGTTTCGATTATTATATCAAATTACTAGTTCTAATTGATTGATGTTTATATATTTGCGTAGGCTAAAAAGAACTGTCAGAAATAAGACTAAAGTGGAAGGATCTATATACAATGCATAATAAATACATGAGACAACCACTTTCTGTTCATATTACTTTAATCTATGAATTGTAGGACAATACAAAACAGTAAACCCTAATTTTGCTTGAGGTACACTTCCCCCGGGAGTCGATCCAAATGATTTGTACATTTTTACAGTATTAGGAAGACCTCATGGAAAGTTTGTGAGAAGGGCGTTGAATGAGGAAGAGTATCACATCGCATAGACGTACAAGTTATGTAATTGTTCAGAGGTGGAATCATATATCGCGTAAGGATCAACTAAGTTAATAGGTCAAACTGTTATATTAATCCTCTTTCAAATATACTATTTTCAATTATAAGTTATTCGTATAAGTGGATCATTCTGGAACTAACACAACTGGGGAGGGGATCATATTTGATAGAGACTTCCGTTCATGATTTTATTCTTAAGTGTTACAGTTGTTCATATTAACTAAAGGGATGTAATTTCTTAATACACGTTTATTGTCGTACAGGTTGATTCATCCGTGATCCCAGTTACAAACAAACACATTGTTCTGTTAACAAAAGGACATAAAAGAATTGCCAAATCATATTATGGGTATCTAGGAAAGGGATACAGATTTCAAACAACTCATGCATAGAACAAAGCAACAAACAATAGCGATGTATGCATAAATAGTCAAGTGTTCGGATACACTGAAGATGATTTTTTTGGAGTTATTGATAAAATTATTGAGCTTGAATACGCAGGAGGTAGTGTAAAGTGTACCGTATTGTTTAACTGCACGTCGTATGAAACAATGCGGAGAGATGGGATGGGAATATGAGACGTAAATAAGAGAAAGCACATGCACACAAAAGATCGATTTTTATTGGTACAACAAGCGATTCAAATGTATTTTATGCATTATCCATCTTCTAGACAATTTAATGATTGGTTAGTGTTTTACTAAGTGAGGCTGTGTCATATAGATGAAAGTCTTCCAGATAAAGATAGCAAGGATTTCGTTGCTTTTCAAGAAGATGAGGTGCTGACTCGAGAAATCGATCAAGAAATAAACTCTGAAACTGTCTGACTATTAAATGACATACAAGAAACACGCTTTGATCCTGATGGTTTATATATTGATCTTCCTATTATTGAAGCCCCTAATTCTTCGAAGGAAGAAGAAGACACTGAGGACAATAGTTCTAGATCTAACACCGATGAGTTTGAAGATGAAGAATAAACTAACAAGGAAATTGAAAAACATGTCATAATTTAAAAAAGCTAAGGATATTAGCGACCAACTGTGTCACTATTAGCGATTGAATGAGTCGCTATAAACATATTAGCGATGCATTCCATTGCAAAATTCCTCGTGGAGAAATGCATCCACTTGTATTCTAGAACATTTACTTTTGAGCGACACATAGCTCGCTAACGGAAGGATTAAACAATGGAATGAGTCATTATAAATATTTTAGCTAAGCTTTGTATCGCTAAAAGGTACAGAAATATTGAATATTTTAGCACTCTCATATTAGTGACGCATTCCATCGCTACATTTCTCGAGGAGAAATGTGTCCATGTGAAATCTAGAATTTTCAGTTCTGAGCGACGCATTGTGTCGCTAAAGGGAGAATTAATTTTTTAACGAATATTTTCATTTCAGTGACATATTTCGTTGCTAAAGGGAGAATTAATGGCGGTTGTTTAAAAAATTTCAACGAATATTTTAATTTGAGTGACATAGCTCGTTGCTAAAGAGAGAATTAATGGCGGTTGTTTAAAAATTTCAACGAATATTTTCATCACATCGCTAAAGTGAAAATTACTGGCGCGTGATTTAAAAATTCATGCAATAGCAGGAGACTTTTCTTTTTCCTTAGCGACGAATTTTGTCGCTTATAAAAATATATATAGGGGTCCGGCTGACCCTTCTCCCCTTACACCCTCATTTCCTCTCTTCCTTTCTCTTCACTTTTCATGACGACCCGACTCCTTTTAAATCATTTAAAATCGAATTGCAGCGGAAGACTTAATATTTAATAAAAATTTGGCGTGGATATGTTTAAAACTTGGACTATCCACAACCTGTTTACACTTTTCACAATCAGAGAATTTAAACGACAGGAAATGCAATTTCTGTGTAAAGAATAAAAAAGTTCAAGGTGATAAAAGTTAAAACAAAAGCTCTTATGAGCTTATATACAAATATACAATTCAAAAGATAAAACATGAAATAAATGTGTCCATGGACTTTATAAGTATCTCTAATCCCTCTCGGCATCATCATCATCCATATCAGACTGCCTCAGCTCCTCTCCCACGACCCCGAACATTACCTGAAAATGTTTGTAATATCATGAGCTAACAACCAGCCCAATGAAAATAAAAAGAAAATAAAGTAACAATAGACTCCAAACCCGCATCCGGATTTGTGTCCAAGAACTTACATACTCTTTGCTATCAATCCATTCAAAGAGATTTACATCAAGTATTCCACTTTTACTTACTAAGTCTCCCAAATGATTGAGGATCTAACTTCCAAGTATTTAAGAGGATGTGTTTCATAACACACATAATATTGTATTTCATTCTTTTTAATACCATATACTATACATAAGGTTTACATTCAAGTGTTAATCTCCGATTTCAAGATCTTCCAATTAAAATATGAGAATCTAGTTCTCTTATATATACATATATCAATAATAATTATACAAGGTTCAATACACCCTTGTATTCTCTCATTATAAAATTCAATCTCATTCCTCTTCCTTATAGCACTCGGCTATTATCATATTTCATTCTTTTTCTCTATGGAAATGTATAATATACATAATGTTTCATTTCTTTTCTTTAATAAATAATGCTATGCTCACTTGATCTTAACATATTTAAACATTCATTAACTCACTAAACAAGTGTAAAGGGCACACAACCTTTTACATTAATATAACCATCACATGAGAATAATGTCAGGTAATGAAACCTCCCGTAGGACTAAGCAATCACTTCATTAACTCGCTTTCCAAAATAAAATATACAAATTCCTTTCAATAATATCTTTCCATCTCTAGTGAATAATGATAGGTAATGAAGCTCTCGTAGGCTAAGTTAATTCACCTTATTAAACTCACTTTTCAATATAAAATATACGAATTCCTTTCAATAATATCTTCCCACCTCTAGTGAATAATGACAGGTAATGAATGCTCCCGTAGGCTAAGCTCATTCACCTCATTATCTCACCCACCGAATACAAGGTTCAATACACCCGTGTATCCTCGTATATGTATCATAGTAATTATGGATAATACTAGATAATGTGAACTCGCATGGTTACATCATTATCTCATTATCCATCTCCTCTGATCATGCAAAGTTCATGTAGCCTTTAACATTCCTCATGTACATATACGTAAACATAAAACGAATAATACCAGACAATGCAAGCTCACTTAGTCTATGCATTGCCTCATTATTCCTCCCAATAATCGATTATGCAATATGATATGATATGATATGTGTAACGTCCCGTTAATTTTGAAGTGAATTTTTTTTAATTATTTAATTATTTTATTTAATGTTATTTATTTATTTATTTATTTCAATTGAAGTATTTAGTTTAATTATTATTTTTGTAATTTCGATTTTAGTAGTTAATTTCGCCCGAAATTCTTTTAATCGTTTTAATACTTTAAATTCGTTTCAGTGACATTAATAATTATTAATAAGCCAATTAATAATTATTAATCACCTTTAGATTTATTTAAGAGCTTCGGATTTCGATTGATAAGTCAAAAGTCATAAAAGGACGCAACCGTCATTTTTGATTTCTTAAAAATATCAAAATACTATTCATTTGTCTTTAAAAATCAAGCAATTGACCAAAAGTTGACTTCATCTTCATTTCTTCCTCTTCTTCTTGTCGTGGCTTCAAAAGGGATTGGGGGGAGATTTGGGTTTTGCTCGTTTCTAGACCGATCGGTTTGATTTCGGCTACATCAGAAAGGCCTCGGTCCTAGGATTCTTTTCCACCTAACCATCATGCTTGCCACCTGTGATATACGAAGTTCTCGGTAAGTAAAGTTTCAAACCCTAAGCTCCAAATAGTATTTTAATGGAGTTTTCTTTGATTTCCTTCGATTTCTTGTTGTGAAACTCGGTGTTTGTAAATACGGGAGTTGTTTTAAGAGTTTTTAGAAATTTTCCCTTAACCCTAAAACCGAGTTTCAGTCGAAACCCTTCCCATTTGAAATTTACCTTTTTTTGGGTTTGATTATGGGTTATAAATTAGTGAAATATTGTTTATTGAAATTCAATTCGGGAAAGGGCATAATGTTCAAAAACCCTAATTATCGATACCCATTGAAATTGGGAATATCGAAATTGCTTGAAACCAACTCGAAACACATTTAATTGCCTAAAAGCCAGAAAACCAAACCCGAAGCCAATTTTTCATGAGAGGGCCGAGAGCCTCATATGGGGGGTTTGTTGAGTTTTTCGTCATTTTGTACATTTAGTTGTTGTTTGATCGTTAGTAGGTAATTTATTGATTTTGAGATATAATTCTAATTGTAGGTGTTTTCGAACCGTTCGTTTGATCGCTCTTGCGGATTTAGGAGCGAAGTCATCTCTTTCTAAGGTGAGAATAGTTAGGATTTAAAGTAATTATAGAAAGCGAATAAGAATGTTGATTTGTAGAATTAGAAACTAAGACTAGTATTCGAATCTAAGATTTGAGGGAAGTGAGTTAGTGCCCTTGGATTAGGAGTTAATCCTTTAAGTGAGAACTCAGGAGTTCTCGCGGGAAACTTTGAATCTTAGAAAATTCTAAGTTAGATTCGTTTCGAAGCTTAAGTTGGATCATCGGGAGTTAGAAGATCCATACTTTTAAATAGAACGGTTAAGGAACTTGAATGTACAACCTTGGATCTTATATGAAAGTTTGGAATCCTTGGAATATAAAGATCATACTTTAGTATGTATTAGTCCTACGGTTTACTTATCGTTCTTCCGAAAGTTACTATCTATTTACTTTATGTCTTCTACTTTATGTCCCTTTATTTTATGCTTGTTTCGCCTAGTTTAATATTCACATTTTACTTTATTTATTTTTAAGCAAGCATATGCAACCATGTGCATAACATCTTGCATTATTGAAATGAAAGAGAAGGAAAGTGAGGAATAACAAAAAGGTGAATGTGGGTCCGACGGGATATCCACATTACCTTCATGAAAAAGAAAAAGGTGAATGTGGGTCTGACGGGATATCCACATTACCTTCATGCACAAAAGGTGAATGTGGGTCCGACGGGATATCCTCATTACTTTCATGCATATCATTGGTGGAAATGGAAAGTGAAATAAAAGGTGAATGCGAAACCTACGGGTGTTTTCATTACTTTCATGCATAAGGGTGAATGTGAATCCTACGAGATACTCTCATGACCTTCATGCATATGATCGATGGAATAGAGAATCGAGATGTTATATTTTATACAAAGTTTATTTACTTTTCTTATTTATGTCATAACAAGTTAATGGATGAGGGTTTGACTACGAGTGTAGTAATATCATCCTTTGGAGAGTATAAAATGAATTACCTAGAGTTTGGAGAACTTTAGGAGTGAATTGTGTCAGATTAATTGGACACAAATCGGAAATGCGAGTTTGAGGTCTATCTTTACTTTTTATTCTTATTATTCTCACTGGGCTTAAGTTGTTAGCTCATGATATTACAACCAATTTCACGTAATACCCTGGCTAGAGGTCGTGGGAGAGGAGATGGTGCTGCGTGATCGAGGGATGATGACCTCGAGATGGACTCAGTTGTTGTAAAGTCTATGTATGTAATTTTGTGAACTTTAAAGACTTTGATGATTTGTACATTTGTATTTTAGTTCATAAGAGCTTATTATCGTTGTTTTATGATATAAAATCATTGAACTCCTGATTTGGGACTTAAAGTTCCATGTGATTTTATTAGATTTTGAAATTAGGATGTAAACAGGTTTTGGCTAGCCAATTTTCAAACATAACCACGCCAATTTTTTTCTTAAAATAAAAGACTTCCACTGTGTTTTCTAATTTAAATTTATTTAAAAGTGTCGGGTCGTCACAGTTGGTATCAGAGCCTTAGGGTTCTGTAGACTACATGTGATGCATGTTTGTTTTCATGTTTTGTTTTAAGTCCATTCTCAAGTCATCATCTGAGATC
The DNA here is from genome assembly GCA_028015215.1 of Gynostemma pentaphyllum. NCBI lineage: Eukaryota > Viridiplantae > Streptophyta > Magnoliopsida > Cucurbitales > Cucurbitaceae > Gynostemma > Gynostemma pentaphyllum. The sequence goes on along the minus strand of CM051353.1, from coordinate 35,858,929 downwards.
AGCAGCACCAGGTATGCCTATAACTTCTATTCTCATGCTTTATTTCTTTGATATTGGAAGAGTTATGAGAATATTGTTAGAAGTTAATGATGTTTGTGATATTTCACATCCTTGTAAAACCATTATGTGGTTATGTTTATTGGACCCATTTTGAGATTTGGGTAAGGGTGTCGCGAAGGTGAATGACCCCGTGCAGTTTTGGAGGTTATACACCTCGTTAAGAGTATTGACATAATGTCAAAGTAAAGGAGATGAGATACTCCGAGAGATCAATCATTTGATTCTTAAAGCTGATTAAAGTGTTATTGTCACACAATTACTAAGTAGTGGTCTTAGTAGATGTGTGTGTACATTTATGTGTAAAAAGGGGACGTGTTTGTTTGGAGCCCAGTATTAAGAGATGAAACACCTGTTTGAGGTGAGGATTGTTGAAAAGAAATCAGTCTGGCTCGAGTCCAGTAACCTAGATTCAACTCAAGAGACAAGTTCCTGATTTGAGTTGAGAAAGTTGAATTATGGTAAGTGGTAAATCCTTATGGTAGCATTGTGGTAAAAGAAAAGTGTCTTACCACTCAAAAGAGGAAGTAAGGACTTTACGTGATAAGTCTCAATGAGGACCATTAACAACAATGTTAATTGGTGAATGGTCTAGTTTGGTTGCTTTTACACTATGGTGTATCAATCTGAATTGGAAATACTTGAGGTCGAGTAATAAAGATCCATATTCAGTAAAATTGTCAAGATTGACTAATACTAAGGTGTAGTGTTGGTATTTTATTGAAATATAGAAGGAAGTTGTTGGACCGTGATATCGGTAACTTCTATAAGGCAATGAGATGGTTTGGTGAATTTCAATTCACATGGTGTTTGACCATCTAATTGGACGGAAAATTGATAAACTTGTAGGTCGTAGTTTGGACCTACTGAGCCTTTTCAAGATAGACTCTAAAGTGAATCGTATGTTGGGATATTAGAATGTTATTGGACTAAGGTGTTTGAAAGACACCAATTTTTCTTTACAAGAAAGAAAATGATCTCTGAAGTCGAGTTCATTCAAGATTTGAATAAGGAAGCTTAGAAGTTATCCTTATCTTGGATTTTTACATCTTCTGAAAAGAAGAGAAAATTTACTACTACGGGACAGATTACCTCTCAAAAGAAGAAAGAAAAGGATGACGACGCCAGTCAAGGGATACCGCAGCAACAGCAACAACATCAACAACATCAACATCAACAGTAACAACAGCAGCGGCAACAACAACTGGTTCGAGGTGGAGCTCAACAAGGATTGGATCATCCTTACTACAATAGTTGTGTCAGTTTCCATCAGGGAGATGCACACTTCCATCAAGATGCTATGTTGTGATCAAATTTGGATTCACGCCACTTTTATAGGGCGTATAAGATACAACCATCACAAAATAGTAGCAAAGTCAGGATTATCAAGAAAAGCTACCAGTATGGTAGTGATTTATACTTTATTATTTTCAGGCCGTTTGGCTTTTATTCTGTTTAATTCTGGAGCTAGCCACTCTTTTATTTTATCTTGTTATGATGAGTTGGCAGCTCTTGAGCCGAGACTGTTGAGTTTCGAGATATGTGCCTTTATTACCCCAGTGGGGAAGTTTATTATTGTGATAGTGCGTATGGCACTTATGACATGTGCATTATGAGTGGATGTTCACATTTTACTTTGATTGTTATGCATATGTCTGATTTTGATGTGATTTTGGGTATGGATTGGCTATCAGCTAATCGTACCATCATTACCGATTGTATTGAGAACGTTCTGATTTTATGAGTCCATGTGGGACTAGTTTATGCTTTCGTGGGTCTAGTAGACGAGTAACACCCACTTTGATATCTATGTTAGAAGCTAGAACTCTTCTAAGTGATGGAGCCTTGGGCTATATAGCTAGTGTTGTCGATACTTCTGTACCGGAGACTAGCTTGAGTTATGTGCCTGTTGTGAGGGATTTCGTTGATATCTTCCCTGATGAGTTACCCAGTTTGCCACCGGTGAGACAGTTAGATTTTCAGATTGAGGTTGCTCCTGAGACAGCTCTATTATCCAAAGCACCCTATCGTATGGCACCGGCTGAGTTGAAAGAACTCCAGAGTCAGTTACAGGGACTTTTAGAATTGGGGTTTATACGCTCGAGTGTTTCACCGTGGGGAGCTCCGGTGTTGTTTGTGAAAAAGAAAGATGGCTCTATGCGATTGTGTATCGATTATAGAGAGTTGAACCGTGTTACGGTGAAAAAAAAAACAAGTATCCTTTGCCCAGGATAGAAGACTTGTTTGATCAGTTGAGGGGAGCCACTATCTTTTTGAAGATAGATTTGAGATCTGGCTATCATCAGTTGAGGATTTGGGATGAGGATATTCCCAAGACTGCATTCAGGACGCGTTATGGACATTATGAGTTTGTAGTTATGTCATTTGGCTTGACCAACGTGCCTGCAGCTTTTATGGACCTTATGCACACGGTGTTCAGGAGGTTCATTGACTCTTTTGTGATTGTTTTTATTGATGATATCTTGGTTTATTCCAAGATAGAGGAGTTGCATGCTATGCACCTACGGGAAATTTTGACGGTACTACGAGATCAGAAATTGTATGCCAAGTTCTCGAAGTGTGAGTTTTGACTGAAGGAAGTGGCATTTTTAGGCCATGTAGTATCGAGTAGAGGAGTATCTATTGACCCCTCTAAGGTTGAGGCAGTTAGTAACTGGCCTAGACCGACTAGTGTGGCTGATATTCGCAGTTTTCTGGACTTGAAGGCTATTATAGACGGTTTGTGCAAGATTTCTCCAAATTGCTTCAGCCTTGACACGTTTGACTCGGAAGGGAGTTGTTTTTGTATGGTCTGAGGATTGTAAAGCAAGCTTTGAAGAGCTCAAGAGGAGGCTTGTGACAGCACCTGTTCTAGTGTCGCCTGATAGAACCGGTGGTCTGAGGGTGTACACAAATGTTTCCCACAGAGGTTTGGGATGTGTGTTGATGCAACACGGGAAAGTTACTTTAAATTCTATTTATTCTCACCTCGAATGCTTACATGACAACCAAGTTCCCACGAACCAACAAACGAGCAATCGCACCTACAATTCATCAATCGATCAACGAATTACAATTCAAATCTAATAAGAGAAAAAATATGATTTTTGGGTGAATAGTGATTTCGGATGAATAGTGTTTTTCAAAAATCCGGGCTCAAAATCATCAAATTCCTTGATAGAAATACGTGATTTCAACTTCAAAACTCATTTATAATAAAAAAAACGAACAAAACCATGTAAAAAGTTTTGAAAACTCACTTTTTAGGACTCCCTTAGAGAACGGAAAACATCAAAAAGCTATGTTGGATAGATAGCCCTCGTCCTGAGTAATCCAACGCAACTGACATCATCGAAAACGGTTGAAAAACGAAGAAAACTTAATAATTTTCTTCTCATCAATGGATCCCACGCCCATGGCAAAGAAGGAGAAAAAGAGAAAGGATTCTTGGTCAATTTTAGTCAAATTTGAGATTTTAAGAGAGATGAATAGTGTTTGGATATTTTTAAAAAATCAGAAACTACGGTTACGTCCCTTTAATGACTTTTAACTCATAAATCGAAACCCGAATTTCATAAACTAGTCAAATGGTGATTGGCCTGTTAATAATTATTAATACGACCAACACTAATTTAAGCTAATAAAGAATTTTAAAGGATTTACGAACGAATTAAACTCGTAAATTCTAAGTTATAAATTCTAAATTAAATCTAAAATTTAAATTAATCAATTCTATAATTATATTAAGTGTTTTACATCAAATAATAATAATTAAAATAATATAAAAAATCCTGTAAAATAACGGGACGTTACACTTTTCCTTTTCTCTTCTCTTTTCTTTTTTTTTTAAATTTCCCTTCAAAGCATTGGTGAACGATAATTTTTTTTCTCTTTCTTTATTTATTTATTTATATTTAGTTATTTAAAATTAAACAACAAGTTAATTAATATGTATTTAGTTTAATTTGATTAATTATAATGTTATATAATTAATTTGTATGTTATTTGTTTAATTTTAATTCAATAGAATGTTATTTAATAAAATTTAACTAAATATCATGTTAATTGGTATGTATTTAGTTTATTTAAATTTATTATAATGTTATCTAATTAATTTGTATGTTATTTATTAAAATATAACTAAATAGTATGTTAATTGGTATGTATTTAGTTTATTTAGATTAATTATAATGTTATTTAATTATTTTGTATGCTATTTATTTAATTTTAAATAATTAGTATGTTATTTATTAAAATTTAATTAAATAACATGTTAATTTGTATGTATTTAGTTTATTTAGAATAATTATAATGTTATTTAATTCATTTGTATGTTATTTATTTAATTTCATTTCATTAGCATGTTAATTAGTTATTTAATTATTTAGTTAATTTGTAATTTGGAAGATGTCTACATCGAGGCGTCATCCACCTCGTTTTCAGGAGGTCGCTTCTCTTGATCCATCTGGTAGTGCAGTAGCATTAGGGGATACACAGGTATCCAACACACCTATCCCCACAGGACTGAGCACCCCTCCTCTTAGTAGTTGCCTATCACTAGGGTCGTATTGAGGATGGTGAGAAAGGAGTGAGTTTACATATCTTTTTTTTAGTTATTCATTTTTTTATTTATAAATAAAATTTTAACCTATATATGTTTATGTGTTTTTTTATATTACATCCATCGGGTAAAGTTTCCCGAGATTTTGCGAATGTATACAAGAAGAATCCCGCGTTCGGAAAATGGAAAACAATTTCTGAAATCACCAAGTTTCGGAGGTTTGTGACAAGGAAGGTAATTTTAAAATATTTAAAATTTCGTTTACTCACATTTTTTTAATTTCTAAATTTTTTTAGATTTTTACTTCTTTTACAGACACACTTTATGATCCTACCAATCTCACTGATGAGATCATTTACCCCTGTGGAGCAAACAGGCGGGGAAGCGTTATAGGGACACTATCCACAAAGCCAAAAAGAAAGACGTCAATAAAACTTTGTGGTTGGATGATTAAGATCGTCATAAGCTGATTGGGGGTCAGATAAACTCTAGCAATCGGAGGATGAACCACTTGTTGCACACTGGCGGAACTGTCAACCACAATGAGCAAGAGATTGGTAAGTACTTTTAATCTTCCGTTTCTATATCTACGGTTTTTATATCATTGCTTTACTAGTCTTTTACTTTTACTGTTCTCATTTTCACACACTCAGCATGGACGTGCCATCATTCCGGCTGAGTTGTATCTCTATTTGCACATGAAGGGCCACGATGGGGTTACTTTCATGGATGAGCGAGCACATGCATTAGTGATTAGATTATTTTATTTCTGTGCTTTCAAATAAACTAAATAATATTCATTTATTTTTTTAACTTACTGAAATAAATGTTTGGTTAAATTTTGTAGGAAAAATTTAAAGAAACGCTCGAAGAGTTATTGCCCACTTCTGAATCTCAACCTACTTAGGAGAACCATCGAGATGCTTTCTTTCAGGCAGCTGGTGGTGTTCGTCTTGATGGCCCAATTGAGGGTCTTGGCGCTTACGTGAAAGATCTTTATGCAGACCAGCCGCGTGCTTCAAGTTCTGATCATGCTGAGACCGAGTTTTTGAGTCGAGACAACACCTCATTGCGCAAAGAGATTGAGTAGATCAAGCAAAACCTCAAGTTTTCAAAGATGATCTCCAGGCTTAGCATAATCAGTTGAAGGCTCAAGTCTCAGGCTAATTGAACCTTAACAGGGAGGCCAACTCCAGATCTACTGCTTAGCATCTAGATTCCGAGCATACGTGTAAACGCTTAATTAAAAAAAAGGAAAAAGTTGCATGGATTTTGCATGACACGTGGCTAGTGAGTTGTAAAAAAAAGTAAAACCAAAGCTTAATTGTTGCAACAGCCGTGAGCAAGGGAGAACGAAAGAGAAGGGGAAAAGCAAGAAGAAAAAGAAAAAGAAAGGAAAATTGAAAAAATTTCTTGGAAATTTTCGATAATAACGACAAATTGTGGAGTGTTGAGTTCAATTTATGGTATAATTGATTGTTGGTAAGTGATTTCTTCAACTCAATTCTTCATTTGGTGGATTTTGGTGGACTTTTTCTAAGCTTCAAAGTTGATGTTATTTGGTTTGAAAAGTATATTGGAAGTATAGTCATCAAAGGAAAAGTGAAACTCTAGCGATTAGGATATGAACCGTTAATTTATATGTTTTCAATATGTTTTTCGAATATATAAAAGTTTTAAAAGATTATTGATGGGTATTTTTATTCAATATATATTTCAGGTGATACGGAAATTGGCACCGCTTATAACCCGGGATCTTGAGCAGGATAGTTTTTGTGAGTGGTTAAGATATCATTTTCGAATTATTCATAATTATTTGATAAATTTCAAGTTAGCCTATATATTATTAATATCCTATTATACTCATCCTTTTATGATTTACAAATTATGTTTATGTGTTTTTAATATTACTTATGAATATTCTTGTGAAATTGGACATTACGTTAATATGAAAAAAGTATTAGTTTCCATGGATTTTTTACGGTTTGCAAGTTATTTAATTGCTTTCGTAAGCTATTTTCAAACAGCTAAATTGTTGCTCTACTGCAAAACATAGTGATTTCAATAGCCCTTTGGGGGCAGCTCTGTACGCATATGACCAGTTTCAGTATAATCAGTTGCTCTACTGCAAAACATAGTATGACCAGTTATGGGTATGCGTTTGGTGTCGATTTTCTACTATATGATTATAATATGATATTATTACATGAACATGCTAGCTATGAGTTTTTATTATGTATGAAAAGTGATTTGCTCAAAATTATATTCGTTTGCTAAAAGTCGTGTTTTCTACGATATTTAACTAAAAAGTATATGTTAGTTTATAAAAGATAACACTCACCAAGTTTTTGCTCATGATTTTCCATGTTTTGTTTTTCCCGCTCCAGGTAGCTCTTGAGTTTCAAGGACAGGCCTAACGAGAGACGTTTGCACTACTAGCTCTGGTTTCATCTTCAACTAGCCTATGTATGACATTTTGCGTGTGATTGTACATGTTTGTCTATAAGTGTCAGTGTTAGCTCAAGTAAGTGGTTTTATGATTTTTGAGGTTAGTTGAGTAAGTGGAGATTTTTATAGTGGAACAATGTGAAATGTTTATCTTAATGTAAATAAGATAAGAACTAGTGTGTGTGACTTTTTTTGAGTTATTTTCTGGGTGCGGAGCCCGTTTTAGATTATGCAGATATATGTAAAATGTAATTACAGGTTTGTTTACTCAAAAAATAAACGAAACTCTGCCAAAATTTTCTTAAATAAGTAGAATTTAAATTGATGATTAACTAGTTATTGTAGTTCCGCTTGATGGTATGCGTTGGCATTAGCTTTCGCTTACCATGGGCACGTGTCGTCTAGATTGTTTAGGGGGTTATCGGGATGGGTCTTGTCAATACGAGCCCTCTCTAGTTTTTTGGAATTTTTTTTGCTTGTTTTTTTAATATTAATATTTAAAGATTTTTTCTATTATATATTTCATTTTTTAATTATTAAATTTTTGTTTGAATATTAATATTAATATGTAAAAGAAATTAAAAGAAAGGTATTAGCTATTTTATAATTTTTTCAATTTTATGATTAGCGATGGATTCCGTCGCTAAGGTTAACGAGTTGACTTAATAAGCAAACAAAAATGTCTCTAATTAAGCAATGGGTTGCGTCGCTAAACTGAGCAAATAATTGTATCGATCACTTTAGCTACGCATTGCGTCTTTAATAGAGTGACACAGTGAGTGACGGTGTCACTTGGTTCACCGATAGATTGCATCGTTAAAGTAGTCAACATTTATTAGAATCTGATTAATTTTCTGTCGCTAGTAGGGGTGAGCACGGTTCGGTTTGGTTCGGTTTGTCATAATTATCGAACCAAACCGAACATATCGGTTTTGATAAGAAGGGATCCAAACCGTCCAATAAAAAATAGAAATTCGATTCTTGAACCTAACCAATGGTTCGGTTTATATTGGTTTGGTTTTTCGGTTTTGTGAAACAAAATTTAAACAAACAAACATAGATAAAATAGATGAAAATATTCAAATATTCAAACTTTTGTCCACTAAAATTAAGGTTAAAGAAACAAAGGGGAAGTAAGCTACAAAATTGAGGGGTGAATTTTCAAAGTGAATCGAGAGATTGAAGTTTTTTTTTAATTATTCATTAAGGTTGCATAGTGACCAAGGAAGAAAATGTAAAAAAAACTATTATACTTATGATTTTTTATGATTATTTATATATATGGTTCGGTTCGGTTTTATTCGGTTTTTAAATATAAAAACCGAACCAAAACCAATCTATACGGTTTTTTACAATTGCAAACCAAAAGAACCATTGGTTCAAATATTTAAGTCAAAAACCGATCGGTTTGGTTCGGTTTTTCGGTTTTTCGGTTTTGTTGCACACCCCTAGTCGCTAGTAGGGATAAAATTCGTCGCTAAAGTCAGCGAGCAATGTCTTTTTTAAGTTAAATTAGCGATCCAATCTAAGCGATTATGTCGCTAATTCCCGCATTTCTTGTAGTGTTGGAAAGATGAAGGGAAGTGACAATATTTATAAGATACATGGGCTGATCCTCTTATTACCAATTGGTTTTGAGATGGATGATTATCAAGAATTTCAAATGGAAATAGGATAAAACAAGAAAAATTAAAGGGAAAGGGAACACTACAAGAAATAAAGCACTATCAGCTTCAGCAATGCAACTTAAAGCACCACCATCATCGGCACACGTGTTGTGCACCGATAAGGGAACTCAATAGTGGTGTAGGCCTTGTTTTGCATCGATATATATGAACGTTAATCCCAGCGTTGGCCCATCGCTGACACTGGACTTGTCTTGCGTTGGCAATAGGCAGGCCCATTGTCGGCAATACCCTTACATATTTCTCCTCCCCCTTCCTTCTTCTCCATTCTAAAATTTTCAATTCTTCCATCACAGCCTAGGAGAAAGTACCAGCCCTCGCCCCTTTTTTTTGATTTCTTTGTCAATTTTAGACCGTTTCCTCCATTCAAAAAAAAAAATTCTAATCCATCCTTTAAGATACGTTTCTATACTCTATTTTACAAAAATAGTTGGTTTTTTTTTTTAGATTTCATAATTTTAGGTTTCTTAGAAAAATATTGCTATTCCAACCTTTTAGGTACATTTTCATTACCCTTCGTGAACGCTCAAGCAATGCAAGTATTTATGTAGACATCTTTTCAATATCTCTTGCTTGTTGACACTTCAAGTACTTACTATTAGTTCGATGACTTCCTTCACATCCCAGACCGACGACTGGCCATAGTACTTATACATCCTAATACTATCTGAAAATACATAAGATAAAGATCTGAGGTCCTCATCCAATTGTTACTTTCTAAGGGCCGTTTCCCTGGGTTGACATGATCTTTTGAAATAACAAAGTAAACTATGCGGCAATATAATATCATTTCAAAACTGCCTTAGAACTCCGTACAACCCTTCTTTCCATCATTCTTCGTTCGTCGTGTCTTGATAAGTCTATTAAAAAGTGATCAATCTTTCAACTAACCAATTGTATTATCTCATTGGGATTCAAATCTTGTTCCATGTTTTTACATAACTTACACTGAGCACTAACCATTTCCGAAAGGCGAGATGTCTTTTTGCTAAAACATTGTTCTCTCTAGTCTTACCATAATTGTGTCGAACATCATAACCATGGTACTTCACTAACTCTAGAGATTATTGTTTACTTAGATTTGACTCTTCCCAAGTGAAGAAGCACCTCAAGTTCTTGTTATAAGTACGGCTACAATCATAATCCTCCTAATCCATGTTATAAACTGAAAACAAATATGATATTCAACCTCTTCTTGAATCATGAAAGATTCAAACCTAGTGTCCGAAACATATCCTAGAGGCTGTCCTTGACAAATTATCTTCTTTATATTCACTTGGTTACCCAATAAAAACCAAACGAAATAATACGATCGACCCTTAATTTGGTCAGACCCATATCAATCCTATATGATATGTACTCAATCTCTTAGGCCAACTCGTTCAACTCTTGAATCAACTTAACTTAACTTCAAAAATATTTTTTTTCTTACAAAGTAAAACAAGTGTCTCTTAAGCATCCTAATACAATAACATCCTAATTCTTCCAATATTGGATCCATCCCGGTCTACATTGACAAGAATCCTTAAGTCCAAACTACAAAACACAATATGATTTGAAGTTTAACAAACAATCACATCACCTCATAAAGTCATTGATGCCACGGTCGAACAACATTCCCTCTAGATCTTAATCACATACTAACACTCAACCATAGTGTTAGTGTACCTTGACATTTACCAAGTTTGGATCTCGATAACTCGATCTCAAGTCTTTAAACTCAAATTGGTACATCCAAAGTGTAATAGCTAAAAGATTAGGCCATTAATCAAATAAAATAGTTGTTAATGGTCCTTGTCGAACCCATCAAGAAATGTCCTAACCTCTTCTCTTGGTGAAAACACACTTTCAATTTAACACCACACTAACACAATGAAGTACTATAAATAATAATAATTCAACTTTCTTATCTCCAACTAGGGACTTGTCCCTTAAATTGAATCGAGGTCGCTGGACTCGAGCCAGACCGATTACTTTTTCACAAACTCTCACCTGAACTAGGTATCTTGTCTCTTAACACTGGAAACTAAACATAATCATGCCTATTTTACACATAAATAGTTAGCCATGTGTTGAACTAATATATATATTTTAATATTTAAGTGGCAATTAAACTTCAATCAATCGTTGAGGATCAAAGAGCAATCTCTCTGAGTATCTCGACTCATTTGCACTGACTCTACGTCAATACTCTAAACGAGGTGCACAACCTTCAAAACTACATGGGGTCATTCCCATTTTAGTACCCCAACCAAGATCTCAGCTTATCATTCAAATCCACATTGCCACATAATGGATTTTTCGATGTGGCATAACAAACTCAATAACCAAAAGGCCGTTTAACAAGAAATGATTTATTTTAAAAAACTTTCTCACTAAAAAAATAAAATAAAGCTTAAGAATGAGAGTTTCAGGGATACCTGGTGTCGTTGACCTCAAACAATGATTTGGACAAGGACTTAAAATCAAAACATAAAAAACATACGATGCATGTTGCTACATAACCATTAGACTTTGACACCAACTGTAACAACCGAACTCCTTTAAATTCTTTAAATTCTTTAAATTCAAACACACAGTGGAAGACTTAGTAAATTAAAAAAAAAAAAGGGATGGGAACGTTTAAAACTTGGACTAACCAAAAACATGTAATACATTTTTTCACACCCAGAAAAGTGGAAATCCGTATTTTCTTCTTTAATAAATTCCAAAACAAAAACATATATAAACATAAAGAAACAAGATTAAAAGCTCTTATGAGCCTAAAATACAAAAAATTTCAAGATGGAAATGAAGTAGAACGAAAATGAAATATGAAATCATACATTCACAGAATGCTCAAAATTCATGCCAATGTCCAAAATATCATTGCTCCTCGGTGAAGCGACACCACCTCCTCTACCACGCTCTCAACCACGTGGAGACCTAAAAAGAAGTAGGTGTAGTAACATTAGCATAAAAATGCTAGTGAGAGTAAAATAGAGGTAAGCAATCTTAGGGACCGAATTCCATATCGAAAGTGGTGTCCAAAGGCCTAGCATGCTCTTTACTACCCATTCTACACACTTGATACGTCCTATGCATAACACCAATCACAATCTCAATTCTAAACACATATTGAACCACATAAAGTATTACAATGGAAAACAAAACACTTGTACGATAACCATTCTTTTCCATAGCAAGCAACAAAAGAGTTGGGATGCTCATGTTATGAACTAAATTTATCATCGTACCACATATCCTGGTTATAACGACGTCCATAGTGTTTTTCATCCATGAACTCGTTATATCCACAGATCTCATCATATAATAACACCCATAGCTTGTTTCATCTATGGATCCTTATATCATAAGATCTCATCACATAATTTCTCACATATCTCATCATATAATAACACCCATAGCCTTTTTCATATATGGATCCTTATATCCCAAGATCTCATCACAACAATCGGCCATGACCCTGTTGCAACACAACACATACAATGAATACAATTTACACTCAATTACATGCTTATCTTTTGTACCCTCAAGGTGTTGTCTCTTACCAAACCCAAAGTAAATCAATCATATTATCCGAATTCCATAATCCACAATCATTACATAAGGTAACAAGATCGAATAAAACAACATTAATTGTAATCACCACCAATGCCAAGTTCCATGAAGTCCATAGTTCCAAAAGTAAGTAAAATCAAGGTTAAACACCACAATATCACCAATGACAACACTTTAATTCACAAAGAATAACTTCCAAGCCGTTACCAAATTCCACAAGGAGCATAGTTTCTAAAGTAAACAATTATCAAGATTAACGCATCAATGCTACCAAAGACAATAGAACACTTTAAATTACATAACAACTCCCAAGTAATTCCACTATGTTACTTTGGTCCAAAACTACTCAAGGTGCCTTCCACTTCTAAGATTCTTCCAAAATCCACCATAACCTTACAAGATTTCTAAGAACATACTAAAACTTACTTTTCGCCAAAAACCAAATAATTAACTCCAAGTACACTTGATACAAAAATATCTCAAACTCACTTCCAAGGTACATAGATACCATCCAACCATTTAATAACTCTTAACAATAATTGAAACACTTAACCTCGATCGAACAATATCGTCATGCAACTCGAAACATTAAATTACCAACCATCACTTTAAACTCACCTTTGCAAAGTAGAAGAACTTTCAAAGTGCCGAACGATTGGTCACACATGCGATTACCAACACCTACAATTAATTAACCAAAAAACAAACAAACGACACCTAAATGGATAAAAGAACAAAAACAGCCCACTTAGACCCTTGAAGCTCTCAACCAAACCAGGGGCGATGTTTGGGCTTCATTTTTTGGCTTCTAGCCAGCTAAAAGGTTATAAATAATTATTAATAGTCCCGGTAAGTCTCTTACAAATTGATCAATCATTCAACAAACCAATCATTGGGATTCAAATCTTGTTTCGGGTTTTTTCCATAACTTACACAGAGCACTAACCATTTCCAAATGGCGAGATGTCTTTTTGATAAAGCATTGCTCTTTCAGCTGGAAAATCAAGCTCAAACACCCCTGTATTAGGAGAACCATCCAAGCTTTTTTCGTCTTTTGCCTCCAATTTTACTTACTTGATCGTCATATATCATTTGGCGGACACCACATAAGCGTCTTATTACTCTTCGATTGTAGGAACTTTAGGTGCGAAGAAGATGAATGTACGTGAATCTTACGTGATCGACAGTACGCGGAAAATATCCAGAATAAGAGGTTTTATTTGTAGTAAGGTTTACAAAGAAGAGAGCTTGAAGGAAGAAGTTTAAGGATTAGTTAAAGTCAAAATGACTAGAGTTGGGTTAATGAGGATTAAAATATCTTTTCCTCTATCTATAGTTAGAAATAATAATAAAAAAAATTAGGGTCACTTAATTATGGATGATTTTTTTTAACAGAAACTGGTCTAAACAAAGTGTAGGGATAAAAAAACAAGATTTATATCGCATGGAGATGTAAATTAAAAATCCTTGAAAGTATAAGAGTCATTGTCGTATTTAACCTTAATAAATAAGTAAGTTTCACTAATATATATCTGTTTGAATTAATTACAGATATAACTGATAAGTCGTTATTTTAGCACATAAACTTGAGATTTTTGTTCATACTTTCATGATTAAATAGTCTAAAAACTAATTAATTGTCTATGATTTGTGTTTATGTGCTAGATTGGAGAAGAGAGGATGAAAAAGGGCTTAAAATTGCATTTTGGATCTTTCTTGACGCTTCAGTGACATGGCAACAACTTTCAGTGGCCGCGGCCACAAAGAAAAGTCTGAATCCAAGCCAAAATTTCAGAGAGCTCAGTGCCGTAGCACAGATTTCTCGTCGCCATGGCACAGAAATTGTGATTCTTTATTTTTATTTTTATTTTTCCTGGCGCCGCGGAGCCCAAATCTCTGTGCCGCGGCGCTCGCCGATTTTTTTAGATATTTTCTTTATTTAAATGACTTAAACCCTAATTTTTGAGGAGTTCTTTTTCTAATAGTTCTAGGCCGTTTTTCTAGGTTTTTCCTCAGTAGCTATGAACATCATGTCTAGCTAAACTCTCAATTTCCAACCAAGGTTTATCAAAGTTTGATTTTTAAATTTGTGAGATTTGTTCTTCATCTTTCTTTCTAATTCTTCTCTATTTCTATATTTTCTATTTTATGCATTCAATATCACATTGTTTGATTGTTCAAATAGGGCCCTTTGATCATTCTTCAATTTGATAGATCGTCAATTAGAGTGTTTAAATCCGTAATTGTTTATGCATTCTAATCCATGTGATAATTAGTATGAATGATTAATAAGTCTTCTCATCTCATGCTATGAAAATATAGGATCTAGTCTAAATAGATCGAACGTTTCGCATTTGTTGGCTAGAATTGGTCGTCCTTCTCATGTTATTGCTGTCATTGATTAAATTCTATTGTCGTACTCTAGGGTTGTCATTGATTAGGGAAGTAATTAATGATCGTATCTTAATTACCGACAAACTAAGGAAGGATAGATTAGTAAGACGTTCTTAATAATCATAACCAATTTAGAGAATGAGTTAGGATTTCATTAGAAAATCATTGATCAAATAATATAAATCAAACGATAATTACACCTTTGGTTGGAACTTTCTCCCATTGAATCTCTTCTTAACTTTTATTGTTTTCTTTCTCAATTTCTCAACAAACTCAAAAACCCCCCCAATTTTAATTCACCAATCTCTGTGGATTCGACCTTACTTTCCACTACTACAAATCCAAAAGCTCGAATGTAGAGATCTTTATTTTTTGTGGATTCGACGCCCACCAAATTTTGGCGCCGTTGCCGGGGATTGGTGTTAATTAAATTTTTGTTTTTGTTTTTTTATTTGACTGTTTATTTAGTGTTTCAGATTCAATGGCTACTCTAAGGGAATTAGGTAGATTTGAGCAACAATTAACTAACTTGACTGTTGTTGTTCAACAATTGGCATTGAAAAATCTACAACAAATGAACACATGTAGAACTTACACCGCACCTAATCATGCAGCTGACATGTGTTCTAGATTTCAAAGCAACCCTTATGAGTATTCCAATCTAGTTAAAGGATTTGAAGATCAATCACTAGGAAATTTTGATCAATATCCTCATTCTTACAATCTAGGTTGGAGGGATTGTCCTTATTACGAGCCAAGAGCAATAGACTACCAACAGTACCCACCTAGACTTCTCGACCCATCTCAAGAATACACTTCAAATTTTGGTTTGTCTTTAGAAGATGTTATTAAATCTCTTGCTACTAATACACTTCAATTTCAACAGGATACAAGAAGTAGCATCCAAAATCTGAAAGATCAAATAGCTCAACTAGCATCTTCAATTAGTAGATTTGAGAATCAAGATCATCCACCATCTCAAACTGTGGAATATCGAGTTGAAAATGTTAGCGCTATATCATTGAGGAGTGGAAAAGTTTTGGAAGAACCTAGGATGAAAGAGACTTTTGGTATTCCAAGTGAAGAAACCGAAAAGGAAGCTGTCTCATCTCCAAAAGTTCAATTGGAGGTTCTCGAAAGAGCAAAAACCAAGGTATTGTTGACTCCTCCTCCTTTTCCATCTCGTTTGGTTAATTCAAAGAAATCTGAAGAAGAAAAAGAGATGTTGGAAACCTTTCGAAAGGTTGAGGTAAATATTCCGTTGATAGATGCAATTAAACAAATACCTCGATATGCAAAATTCCTTAAGGATTTGTGCACAAACAAGAGGAAATTGAAGGGTAATGAGAAAATAAGTGTGAGGGAAAACATCTCGGCCATTATTCAAAGAAAAATGCCTCCTAAAGGAGGAGATCCAGGTATGTTTTCAATTCCATGTAAGTTAGGAGACTTAAGAATTGATAAAGCCATGCTAGATTTAGGACCTTCAATCAATGTCATGCCCCTTTCTGTGTTTAAATCTTTAAATGTTGGTCATTTAAGAGAAACGGGTGTAATCCTCCAACTTGCTGATAGATCCGATGCTTATCCTGAAGGAATTTTAGAGGATGTGCTAGTACAAGTGTGACGACCCGTCACTTTTAAATAAATTAAAATCAGAGAAAACAGCAGAAGTCTTTTATTTTAAGAAAATTTTGCGTGGTTTTGTTTGAAAGTTGGCATGCCGAAAACCTGTTTACATCCTAATTTTTCAATCTAATAAATTCACATGGACTTTAAGTCCCAAATAAGGAGTTCAAATAATTCATATCATAAAAACCACATCAAAAGCTCTTATGAGCTAAATACAACATCAAAGTCTTGAAATTCACAAAAATATTTACATATACTTTACAAAAACAAGTCCATCTCGAGGTCGCATCCCTCGATCACGCAACCACCATCTCCCCTTCCACGGCCTCTAGCCAGGGCATTACCTGAAATTGGTTGTAATATCATGAGCTAACAAACTAAGCCCAGTGAGAATAATAAGCATAAAAAGTAAAGATAGACCTCAAACTACTTTTCGATTTGTGTCCAATTAAATCTACACAAACTTCCTTAGAATTCACCAAAATATAGGTACTTCTAATCCATATTCTTCAAATATGATAATACTAACTCTTGAGGTCAAAACCTCATCCATTTCTTGTTATAACATAAATAAAAGAAATAAGTAAACTTTGCATAAAATATAACATCTCAATTCTCTAATCCATCGATCTCATGCAATGTAGGGTTCGTATATACCCTTATGCATGAATGAGGTAATAGGTACATCCCGTAGGATACCCATTCAACCATATGCGTGAAGAAGTAACAGGTACATCCCGTAGGATACCCATTCAACCTTCTTTCTTAGTTTTACTTTCTTTTCTTTTCTTTTTCTGAAGGTGATGCGGACACTACCCATAGGCTCCAACATTCTTCCCTTCTTTTCTCTCTCACTTTCTTTTTTTTTTCTCTTTGCAATGATGTGAGATGTTATGGTTATGCTTGCAGATGCTTACAAAAGTATATAAAGTAAAGTGCGAATAATAAAGTAACCGAAACAAACATAAAGTAAAAGGGGCATAAAGTAAATAAATAAGAAACTCTGAATGAACGATAAATCAATCGAACTTCGTTAATAAAGTAAAGAATCAAAACATAACGATTAACCTAAACCTTCAAGGATTCTAAACTTCCAATAATCCGAGGTTCTATCAATCGTTCTTTATCAAAGTCTTGGATCCTTTAACTTCCAATGAACCATTCTAAACTCCGAAACTAATCTAACTTAGAATCTTCTAAGATTCGAGGCTTTCGTCGAGAAATCTTAAGTTTCTCGCTTAAAGGATTAACTTCAAATCCTAAGGCACTAACTCACTCCTTCTAATCTTAGATTGGATTCTAATCTTAGTTTCTGATTCTACAAATCATCGCACTTATTTTCTTTCTATAGTTACTTTAAATTCTAACTATTCTCACCTTAGTAAAAGTGAAGACTTCGCTCCTAAGCACCGGAAGAGCGATCAAACAAGCGGTTCAAAAACGCCTACAAGGATTAATATCCCGAAAATTAATAAATCACCAACTAACGATTAAACAACGACTAAACAAACAAAAGGATGAAAATCCATCAAACCTCCCCCTTGGAGGCTCTCGGCCCTCCCAATAAAAATGGTCTCGGGTTTGGTTTTTCGGCTTTTTGGCAATTTAAATACGTTTTGAGTTGGTTTTAAGCAAATTCGATAATCCCGATTTCAATGGGTATCGATAAATAGGGTTTTTGAACATTAATCCCTTTCCCGAATTGAATTTAAATAAACATTTATTCATTAATTTCTAACCCATTTACTATCCCAAAAGGGTAAATTTCAAACGGGAAGGGTTTCGACTGAAACTCGGTTTTAGGGTTAAGGGATAGTTTCCAAAAACACGTAAAACTACTCCCGAGTTTACAAACACCGAGTTCTACAACACGAAATCGAAGGAAATCAAAGAAAACTCCATTAAAACACTATTTGGAGCTTAGGGTTTCAAGAGAAACTTACCGAGAACTCCATATAATATGAGTGGCAAGTGCGATGGTTGGGTGAAAAAGGATCGTAGGACCGATACCTTTCCAATAAACCCGGAATTAAGTCGATCGGGCAAGAAATGAACGAAAACCGAAAATCCTTTCTTCCTCTTTGATGCTCACGGGTTGGGTAGGGAAAATGGTGAAGTTTTTTTGGTCAATTTGAGTCAAAGATAGTTAAAGAAGATGAGTAGAAAAATATCTAGATATTTAGGTAGTTTGGAAATTACGAAATTGCCCTTTTTATGACTTTTAGCTTAAAAACGAATCCCGAACTTCTCAAACTATCCCAATGGTGATTAATAACTATTAATTGGCCCGTTAATAATTATTAATACTATTAAAACGAAAATAAACTAAAAAGGTCAATTAAAAGATTAAAACCGAAATAAACTGAAAATTTTAAATTACCGATAAATAAATAAACTTTAATTACTTTAATTGAAATAAAATAAATAAAAGTTTTTTTTATCACAAAATAACGGGACGTTACAACAAGTTAATGGTTTGGTATTTCCTGCAGATTTCTATGTTCTAGATATGGGGGATGATGCTTTTACCTCCTTTTTAGTTCTATTAGGAAGACCATTCTTGTATACCTCTAAAACAATAATTGATGTACATGCTGGTATAATTACTATGGAGTTTGATGGTGAAGTTATAAAATTCAATATACATGACTCCATGAAACACCCTGATGTTAATTCTTCAATTTTTGCCATGATTGATTTTGTCAATCCTTTGACTAATGATATTCTAGAATTGTTTGATAAGGATGACATGTAGGTTACTTCTATAAAGAAACCTAAAATTGCAGAATTGCGAGCCATAATCCGGAAACATGTCAAGTCGATTTGGGATGTGCATTAATGAAGAAGCAACCTGGTCTAGCCAAAGACGTGAAATAAAGGCGCTTTTCGGGAGGCAACCCAAACTTCTATGTTTTTTGTTTTTATTTTTTATTTTTATTTAGTTTGATTTGTTTTATTTTCTTTGTTTATCTTTAAAATAAATAGGATCAAATAAAGGCTATACATGCTGAAGGATGAAATATTTCGCTGAAATCTCACACTCCCGGGCCGTAGCAATTCAACTACTAATGATTGCTCTTTCAGGGAAGTTTTCTTCTCCTATTTTATTTATGTTGCTTGTTCATTGAGGACAATGTTTGCGCTAAGTGTGGGGGGAAGAATTGTTGGAATAAAATTCAAATTTTTGCTTCATCTTGATGCTTCTAGTATTTCATTCATGGATGATTAGAATTATTTGATTTTGTTGAATTAATTTGAGGCAAAATAGAGATTAGCATGAGTAGATAAATTCTTGTTGGCTTGTCTTGAGTAGTTGATTTTGATATCTTTTTGAATGAGATTTGTTGTGGGATTTGATACATTATATCCCTTGTGAGTATTTGGGCCAAAAAGAGCATATTTTTCATAACATCTTGCTCTATTCAGTTTTTGTGTGATTGTCAAACATGGTTGATTATGGTAGAACTTGCTTTGTTATGCATATTGAGGCCTCTTTGTTGATTTGAATGCATAGAGTTTAGAAAGGGCAATTAGGTGATGCCATTTTTAGCTTTCTAAAAATCCAACATTGACAAATGTCTTTAGAAAGCCAATTTTGAGCCTAGGCACTTTTTCTTGGAAATTAACCACATTTTGAACCACCCATATCCTTTTGTTGATCTCCTTTTAACCAAATTGAGAACAATTACTTGAATTTTGATTCACTTCATGCTTCTTCCTTTCAAAGTAAATAACAAGTGACAAATATGTCTTTGCTTATTTTCATTCTTTCTTATTTGTCTTATCAATGGAAAAAAAAAACAAAAAAACAAAAAAAGGGGAAAAACAACTAAAGTTGTTGAGAAAAAGTTCTTGAAAAAAAAAATTGATGATGAGAATTGATGAGAAGTTTTTAATAAGTTGAAAAGAAAGAAAGGAGTTGTGAACAAAAAGGGGGGTTTTGAAAAGAAGAAAATGGTAATGCAAATGTGTGATCCTTGAATGGTAGGATGTTTATTTGAAGCTTGTGAACAAAGTTTATCTAATTCTTCAAATTGATTTTAGCTTAAATTTCCTTCCATCCACCCTTACCTAAGCCCCATTACAACCCAAAGACCCTTAAATTCTAGCATTCAATTTATGCATTAGTGGCCTTGATGTGATAATTTAGCAAGCCTATGGTAAGATCTTCTATGTTTTGATTTGAGAGCTTCATGAATGTACCCTTAAACAGTGTGAGTGAATTGAGTGAATCCAAGTGAGGTATCAAATCTCGTAGTACTTTGATTTTGAAAAGACCACTAGAATAACTACTCATGTGCATGGTTGATAGGAATTTATGCTATGACTGTTTGTCTTTTGTTTGTGCTTCAATTTAACTCTCTAAAACTTGATAATTTTGGTTGTTGATGATTGAAAGTAAAAGTTGAAGGGTTGGTGAGAAATTGAATTTTATTAAGTTGCTTTGTTTTATGCTTGTGGACAAGCATGGATTAAGTGTGGGGGATTTGATAAGTCGTTATTTTAGCACATAAACTTGAGATTTTTTTTCATACTTTCATGATTAAATAGTCTAAAAACTAATTAATTGTCTATGATTTGTGTTTATGTGCTAGATTGGAGAAGAGAGGATGAAAAAGGGTTTAAAATTGCATTTTGAACCTTTCTTGACGCTTCAGTGCCATGGCAACAACTTTCAGTGGCCGCAGCCACAAAGAAAAGTCTGAATCCAAGCCAAAATGCCAGAGAGCTCAGCGCCGTAGCACAGATTTCTTGTCGCCATGGCACAGAAATCGTGATTCTTTATTTTTATTTTTATTTTGCCTGGCGCCGCGGAGCCCAAATCTCTGTGCCGCGGCACTCGCCGATTTTTTTAGATATTTTCTTTATTTAAATGACTCAAACCCTAATTTTTGAGGAGTTCTTTTTCTAATAGTTCTAGGCCGTTTTTCTGGGTTTTTCCTCTGTTGCTATAAACATCATATCTAGCTAAACTACCAATTTCCAACAAAGGTTAATCAAAGTTTGATTTTTATATTTGTGAGATTTGTTCTTCATCTTTCTTTCTAATTCTTCTCTATTTCTATATTTTCTATTTTATGCATTCAATATCACATTGTTTGATTGTTCAAATAGGGCCCTTTGATCATTCTTCAATTTGATAGATCGTCAATTAGAGTGTTTAAATCCGTAATTGTTTATGCATTCTAATCCATGTGACAATTAGTATGAATGATTAATAAGTCTTCTCATCTCATGCTATGAAAATATAGGATCTAGTCTAAATAGATCGAACGTTTCGCATTTGTTGGCTAGAATTGGTCGTCTTTCTCATCTTATTGCTGTCATTGATTAAATTCTATTGTCGTACTCTAGGGTTGTCATTGATTAGGGAAGTAATTAATGATCGTATCTTAATTACCGACAAACTAAGGAAGGATAGGACGTTCTTAATAATCATAACCAATTTAGAGAATGAGTTAGGATTTCATTAGAAAATCAATGATCAAATAATATAAATCAAACGATGATTACACCTTTGGTTGGAACTTTCTCCCATTGAATCTCTTCTTAACTTTTATTGTTTTCTTTCTCAATTTCTTAACAAACTCAAAAACCCCCCAATTTTAGTTCACCAATCTCTGTGGATTCGACCCTACTTTCCACTACTACAAATCCAAAAGCCCGAAAGTACCCAAGAAACACCATTTATGGTGGTGATATGGTGGTTTCCAATTTTATACTTTACCATCTTACAATTTTATCTCTCCTAATAACTCTATGTTATTAATTACATATTATTTAATTTATGATTTACTTTTTTCGTTTTCTTCTTTTTACACAACATTTTATTCCATCAAATTAGGAAAATTTTTTTCTCCTTTTCAAATCTTTTTCACTTCAGCTCTCTCTAACTCACGTTTGTCAAATGTCTTCTCCATTTCAAATCTTTTACATTTCCACGTTTTCCTCTCCAATTTCCTTTTTGAATTTAATATTTTTTTTTAACTTTCTTTTAAATGTTTTCCTTAATTATAGGGATTTGATTTATTCAATTATTTTATTAGGGTTTATCTTTGTCATAAAAAACATCTTAAATTTATGAAACAATATTTAAAATCCGCCATTGATATCAAAATTTAAAGCCCTAAATCTTGTTCATTGTTGCTCGATCTCTAGCCCAGACAGTCGTCGTTGCTTCTGTCGTTGATGATCCTTTTCATCATTTAGTTTATTTTCTTTGTTCTGTTTCTCCTTACTTTTCTTGTTGAAAATTCAATGAAAATTCTTGGATAGATCTTCGTAATCATCCACAGGATTTTAGTAATCTGTAATTTACGAAGAATTTTTTTTATGGTTTTACGTTATTCTGGGTAATTGATGAAAAAACATATGGTTGCTGCTACGGATGTTCATGATTGCTGCTACATGTTGGTTTATCTGTAATACATCGTTTATTAAATATAAACATGTTAAATTATGTGCGTTTATTTTTATAAATTATTTTGGTTGAACATAAATACTAGAACTACTAATAATAAACA
The DNA here is from genome assembly GCA_028015215.1 of Gynostemma pentaphyllum. NCBI lineage: Eukaryota > Viridiplantae > Streptophyta > Magnoliopsida > Cucurbitales > Cucurbitaceae > Gynostemma > Gynostemma pentaphyllum. Next base: position 35,836,067 of record CM051353.1, on the reverse strand, counting down.
CATTACAAAACTTACGGGCATTAGGAATGAAAAATAATATTTAATACTATTTGTTTCTTTTTCGATTTTTCAATTATACACAGTTTTAAACTTATAACTGGGCATTAGGAAATTGCAGAACAAAAATTGTTAGGATCTAAGGCAACCCTAGAGGGGGGGTGAATAGGGTTTATTAAAAATTTATAAAACTTTTTCAATCAATTCAAAGTTTAAGATTAATAAAATAATTTCACTTTTTAAAATCAATTAATATAAATGAATTTTATACTTAAATTCTTTTTAGCAAAGTAAGCAAAAATGATATGATGATAGAAAGTATTTTTTCACAATTAATTTCTAACCATTTAATTATGCTTGGATAAATTATAGGAATGAATATGTAAAACAATAATTAAAAAGTAAGGGTTAGAGAAAGTGACACCAATATTTATAGTGGTTCGGCCAAAAATGCGGCCTAGTCCAATCCCCGAGCGCCTCTCGGGAATTTGTAATCACTTTTTGCGGGAGCAAGTGCAACCCAATCCTTTTAGCGGGATCAAGATCAAACCCGAACAATGACCCTTTCCACGGAGCAAGAACAACCGTAATCTATCACTCTTTTTACTAAGGTCTAAGAGTTGACCTTTTACAATGATAAATCCTCACAAAGGATAGATGTTACAACAATTTTGCTCACAATAAGAGATAAAAATCTCAACAAATTAGCCCTCAAGAATGGCTAGAGATGCACGAATTTTCGCTCACAAAAAGGCTCAAAAAGATGACTGAAAATGGAGAGCTTTTGATCTTAGCAATGTGAAGATTAGCTTCTGATTTTTGGTGTGTGGAATATGTCATTTTCGAGCTCCTTTTATAGGCAATGAAATGTTACCGTTCATCCACTGTTTCATCCATCTTCATAAATGAATTTGACTTTAATTGTGTGAATGGAAGAAGAAAAGGCTCCATTGAAGACAAATTGGAGGTTGAGGATTTCCATTTTCGGTGCGGCAATTCCAGTGTGGTGAACAAGAAGAAGACCGTGAAATGACGAATATAGCCTTTAATTCCTTAAGAATATATAAATATGAGAAGGGCAATGTAGTAATCAACCAAATAGTGTATTAAATGCTTCAGAATAAGTCAATGAAGAAGGCCACGTGTCAAAACGTCATTGGTTGAGCCAAATCTGAAATAGGAATTAATAATAATAAAATTATTAATAAAAATCCGGGCAGCAGGGGTATTCTGGGCAGATGACCGTTGTGAAGAGATTTAAAAATTCGGTCAGGATGAAGTAAAAGGCTGGTCAGGATATGGAGGACATTAACCAAAAGATGAGGGGCGAATATGACATTTCACTGCATCTTTAAAAAGCAACCAGCTGTATTTGGAAAGCAGTGCGCCACGTGTCAGCCAGAGAAAGGAGGAGAGCTGTTAGTGGGGGACAGGTGGGGCCCGCGTGTCGGTGGCGGCCCGGTAGCGTCGGCAGCGTGGCTTCACTCGCGGCTTCGTGGCGTTCTGGTGACCGTCGGATGGCGAGCAGCTGGCGATCGAACGGCAGCAGATTTTTCTTTCCTTTTTTTTATTTATTTATTTATTTATTTATTTTATTTTATTTCCGAAATTATATATATATATATAAATATATAATAATATTTTGAATATCTGAATAGATCTTGGCCTTCAATCTCAACAACCATCTGATCTGACGCCTATGAATAAATCTGATATAATTTCTTTTCTTTAAATCAAAATACCAAATAATCTGGTCCATTGAATTCGAATTCCATCTGATCTAACGGCTGAGAATTTGAGCGCATAATAAGATCAGTGAAGCTTGCCAAATACGATTCGGAAGAAATAATTAATTTAATTCCAATCTTTTAAAATCAATATCTCGCTTGTTTGAAGTCCAATTGAGTCGATTCCAATTGCATTGGACTCGTTGTAATTTTCTCTACACATAGGACTATCAAAACACAGAAAATTGATTAATAATAAAAACACGTTTGTTATCATCAAAATAAGAAATAAGATTAATTGGCTTGGAAAGTCAACAAAAATGTCCACGATAATATGGAGAAGAATGAGGGTTTTGATTGTAGAACAAGTTACTTTCAATCAAATGTGTATTTTTATTCAATATTTATTTTAAATTTCTATTTACATATCTTTCAAAACAGCTACCTCTTTCATCTTCAATTTTCTGCCCTGTATCAATTTTAAATACACATCAATAAATGTTTACTAAAAGTAAACAAGTTATAAAAAAATTTACTTTCCAATTCTCCCGCGAACTCGCTTTCTTTGTATTTTTTAGAACATGTTACTTTTAATCAAATGTTTATTTTTATTTATTGTTTATTTTAAATTTCTATTAAAATATCTTTCAAAATTGTTACATATTTCATCTTCAATTTGTGTATGGTATCAATTTTAAGTGCATATCAATAAATGTTTACTAAAAGTAAACAGTTTATAAAAAAAAATTATTTTTCAAAAAAATTCCTTTTTCATACATACCTGTTTATCATCGTTTTTCTCTGCATTTTGTAGGACGATGAAGAAAAAAGACATTCAAATTTTCCTGGAAGAAGAAATATTCAGAAGTTTAAAGATTTTTCTTTTATTTTGTACTATAGTTTTATTTTTGTTTAGAATTAATTTTTCCATTAATTTTATAAAATTTAAGGGAATTTGAATGTTTTCTTAAATTTTGCACAAATTAAGAAAAAATTAAATCAGGTGTGTTTTGTCTTTTTATAAAGTAATTTAAATTTCTGGTGGTTGTTTTGAGTATATATATATATAAAAAGTTGTATTTTTCTGAAATAAAAGTTATTAAATTGTTGATTACTGAAATTAACGCGATCTGTTTTAATTGAATTATTATAGGTATGAAAAATAAGGAACGTGCTAATGAAGAGGAGGTAAGTTCCATTCTTATTTTATTGGTCAGGTCCTAGCGTTTGACTATAAATCAAGTAATTAATATATATCTGTGTTCGTACTAGTATTGACATAGACCTTTGAATAACTGGCAACTTTGAATCCGTCATCTTTTAGGGTGGATTAGCTTTGGAGTCATGGGGCCCTATTAAGTTTTGCCTTTAGCCGTACATTTCTAATACTTGTAAGTTGCGACGAAAGTTCCAGTTTTATTAGCATTTATTTATTCATAATTGAGGTTAAAAAGGTATTATTTAGGTGTAATTTTTTCATGATTTAAAACCAAACTTTTTTTTAAATAAATTAATCATTGATTTAATGTGATATATGATAATCATTTTATGTTCTAACCATTTATTTACATATTACAACGATTGATTTAGAGTAAATCAATTATTAACAGTAAAACTAAAATGCAAAAAACACCCCGGTGATTTTGGTCAAATACAAACACACTTAAAATAGTTTAAAGATTAATATTTATACCCCTAGAGTTTCGAATTTGTGTAAATTAATCTCACCTTACTACGCCATTTTTCTTTTAGCCATAACTTTTTTGCTTCAACTCCGATTTGAATGATTCAAAATGTTTTAGAATTTTCATGTTGAGCTCTACGTTATAGTCACCAAAAACTTTTAAATCATCACTATATAAAAGTGTTTATGACTTCAAACCGATCTAATATTTTGTTGATGGTAACTCTTTTATATACTGAGATTTCTAAGTTTTTAAGTGACTATGTAAAATCATTCAAATCTAAGAAAATTAACAGCCAAGTGGAGAGAGGTCAATTTGCATAATTTTGAAACTATAAGGGTATAAATATTCATTTTTAAACTACACGGGATGTGTTTGCATTTAATTAAAACTATGTTTTTTACATTTTTCCCTAACAGTAAGTAATGCTAGTCACTAATTAACACAATAAAAAAAAAAAAATATTTACGAATAGTTTTAAGCAATATAATATTTAAAATATATTATTTTTAAATGCTATATTTATAAATATTACATAAGTTTTGGTTTCGTATGAGATTTCCCGACTAAATTAAATATTTGAATCCCCCGATATTATATTAAAAAAGCCGGTATACTTACAAATATATCAAAATAAACTCGAATATTTACAATTTTGTTAACCTAAAAAAATATTTACAAAGATGTAAAAATCTTAGAGAGCTTGGTTCATTGTAAAATATCTTAAAAACCCTTATTTCATACGTCATAACAATTAAATACAAGACGTCACTTATTGATTATTGTGGGCCTTTCTTGTCAGGCTTATTGGATAATCCCGTTTAAATAAAAATAGCATGGATTTGACGAAAAGTATTTTTTTTTTTAAGTGTTTTAGTTTGATTTACATTTTTTGTTGTTTTATGTGATATACATAATTTCTTAATACTGTTTTCTGCTATACATGTAATATATGCAATATACGTTTATTTTGCAATATACGTAATATACATATTTTGCCTCTCGTCTGTTTCTGTTTTGCTTAATATATTGTCAGTAATATACGTAATGTAATATACGATTTTACATTCTTTGCTATATGAGTTGTAATATTCGTAATGTATTATCTGCAATATATGTATTATTATGTAATATACGACTGTTTGTTTTCTTTGTTTTCTAAATATATATATTCTATAATATACGTAATGTACATAAGTGTTGTAATATACGTGACATATAAACTGAGGAAATGGTCAACGTATTCCCATCATTTGTTCTGTTTTTTCTTCTTCTTTTATATACACTATGTAATATACGTAGTATACATTGATTGTTTTTTTTGCATATTAAGTGTTATGAATTAACGCTATTTTGTTTTCATTTGTAGGTTAAATGACATGTATATGCATATATTTACATACCCGTGTTATTTTTCAAATGCTCTTACAAAATCGGAGGACGATATACTCAATATACTATAAGACAAACACATTTGACCTGAGAGAACGATATACCCAATATACTAAAAACAATATACAAAAATGAATTAAAATCAAAATATGTATAAAACATACAAAATGAAATAATTCAAAATCGAAAAAAAAACATTTACACAAAAATATTGAAATGTACAAAATATATCAAATGCAATAAAAACTATCCACGATATACATAATATACGAAAACTAGGGGGAAAAATGCATTGGGAAAGAAAGTATTAGGAAAGAAAAAATGTCAGAAATGTCAGATATACGTAATATACGGAACTGTCAGACTATGTCAGACATGTCAGATTATACTTGTTATACTGAAAGGGGCAGTTTTGATATATTCAAAATTTGAATAGTAAAAAGTGGCTAATCCAATAACTTTTACAAAATGTGGTTATTTTGTTAAATAAGCCATTAAAAGTGGCTAGTTTGATTTTCCCCCAAAAAATATTTACAAAGATGTAAAAATCTTAGAGGGCTTGGTTCATTGTAAAATTTCTTAAAAAACCCTTATTTCATACGTCACAACAATTAAATACAATACGTCACTTATTGATTATTGTGTGACTTTCTCGTCAGGCTTATTGGATAATCCCGTTTAAATAAAAACTCTCAATGTTAAAGCAGCTTTCGTATATATAGATCCGTTTTCTCACTTTCTTATCTCATATCCTCTTCTTATTCTTCTTCTCCTGTCGGCTGTCGATCGTCCACTCTTCATAAGAAAAAATGATGGATTTAGATAATGAAAAGTTGAAATTTCTTGGAATCTTTGGTATTTTTCGAGAATCTATCAATATAATTTACACAGGGAGAAAGATCTTCACTCAAATCACTCTTTCCTTCATTCTTCCTCTCTCTTTCTTACCCTTCGCCTACTCTGAAATTTTAAATCTATTTCCTGAAACCACTACCAATTTCCAGAAACCTTATCCAAAAACAATCTATTTTCTGCTTTTCGACTTTTCTTACCTTATCTTATCCATACTCCTCTCTCTCCTCGCCACTTCCGCCATCGTTTACACTGTCGCCTGCATCTACACATCACGTGATGTCGTTACTTTCAAACACGTGATCAGAGCCGCACCTAAGGTTTGGAAGCGCCTCTCTATCACTTTCCTCTGTGTTTTCGGAGCTACTTTTTCCTTTGTTTCTGTTGCTTTAATACTGTTTTTTCTGATTATTTTTGGTATTATTATGAAATTTGGATCACAAGCCATTGGCAAACCAGGGATCATAATAACTCTTTCCTTGTTGATCGCTGTCTTCGTAGTCGTCCCCCTAATCTATATGGCCATAATATGGCAATTATCGAGTGTTGTTTCGATTTTAGAAGATTTGAAAGGGTTTAAAGCAATGGCTAAAAGTAAGGCACTTCAAAAGGGAAAGATGTTGATGGCTACAGGCTTACTCATTTTGGTCAGTTTGCCTTCTTCGGCCATTCAACTTGTGTTCTATTATCTGGTTCTTCCTTTGATTACTTTAGGAGTTGTAACGAAGGCTGTTTTGGGGATTTTGTGTTTATTGTCATTTCCATTCTTCTTTTTGTTTGCGTTTGTTACGGAAACCGTGTTATATTTGGTGTGCAAATCGTATCACAATGAGAGTGTTGAGAAGTCGGCTCTCTCAGATCATCTTCGAGTTTATCAAAGGTTAGAAATGGTTTGAACTTTCAATTTATGATTGCTTTTGTCGGCTTTGTTTTGTATTATACTATTTAATATTCGATTGCAAATTACTCTGTTGTTTAGTTTCGGAATATATATTTCTATAATTCTCATAGTTAACTGTATGAAATTTTTTTTTTATCGTGTGTCAGAATTTTGTGTAATATTTGTCAATATTTTATTTTTAAAAAGTTCTTCTTATAAATATATTATTGAAAAAAAAAACTCTTGTAATAATTTATAAGATGATCAATGATTACATGTATGAAACACTAATTAATGCATTAAATCGGTAACATCAATGACTACCTATGTGGTAAATCAATTATTATTGGTACATAAATAAGTAATTACTAGCACGAAATTAGTTATAAAATGCGATATGAAACCATAAATGCTCTCATGAGCTCAAATGCAACCATTAATTATAAAGGAAAACATAAGTCCAAATGGAAAATAAGTCTTGGCATTCAAAGAATGCTCCAAAAGTCCAACCTTTGTCCTTTTCCATCACCCCACGATCATACGGCACCACCACCTCTATCACGACCTCGGGACGTACCTGAAAAGATTAAAGTGTAGCAACATTAGCATAAAAATGCTAGTGAGAATAAATTGGTGACATGTAATCCTATAGACGAATTCCACATCGGAAATTGTGTCCAAAGTTAAGCATGCTCTTTACTACCAATTCTTTACTCCCAAACAACATACCATAGATAATGATTCATTCAAGCACCCCATCTAAAGAATACGAGTACAAGTCAATATTTCACTTTTATAAAACACACACACTCATTCTAAAGAATCCGAGTACGTTACCATTTCTTAATTAGTCAATACATATACTCCATCACAATGAGTCCGAGTATACATGCATATATAACATTTACACATCACACATACTCCATCACAATGAGTCTGAGTATGTTTATAAATTCTCATAAATCGATACATATACTCCATCACAATGAGTCCGAGTATATATCGTAAATTTACATTCACATAACACACATACTCCATCACGATGAATCCGAGCATGTTTATAATTTCTCATAAATCGATACATATACTCCATCACAATGAGTCCGAGTATAAATCGTAAATTCACATTCACATATCACACATACTCCATCAAAATGAGTCCGAGCATGTTTATAATTTCTCATAAATCGATACATATATACTCCATCACAATGAGTCCGAGTATATATCGTAAATTCACTTTAACATATCACAGATACTCCAACAAAATGAGTCCGAGCATGTTTATAGTTTCACATAAAAGAACAATTCTAAAGTAAAGTACGCACAAGAATAACCAATTTCTAAATTAATGATTCCGCAAAATAGGGGAAATGCCTTGTAGCCATAAAGCACGCACGTAAGCCGGAACTCTTTGACCACCAGCAACAAGGCCAACTCCTAAATCACCCATAAACGGAGTTCAATTTCCACAATTATGCCTTACTTCCCTCATCTTCCCTTTAGGACCCTTAACTCCCAAGAACCAAACCGGAACTCCCATTTCTCTCTAATAGTCACTATTTCACAATCAAACTTAGATATTCACCAGAATCCATCTAATCTTCCAAAATAAACCTCGAAGTAAACACTCAACCACTCACTTCTGAAACAACTAAACAACCAAATCCTCAAAGGATCTCAGTCACACAATCCCTCTTAAACTCAATTTGACAAAATCGTCATGAAAATCATACATAGAACCAGGGACGGATCCAGACATTGTATATTGGGGGGGGCCAATTAATACTAAATATTAATATAAAACCCTACACAAAATATATGCAATTATAAATAAATAAGTTGAACAACTTAATACTTAAAGTTGTACCCGACTTTCCTTCATAGAGTAAAAATCATCAATAATCGAATCAGAACTAAAAGTTTCAGAAATTTCCCTTTCAATATAGATAGTCAAACAATCTTCAAGGAACTCATCTTCCATTTTGTTGCGTAGTCTTGTTTTAACAATTTTCATAGCAGAAAAAGCTCTTTCTGCAGTTGCTGTTGATACAGGAAGTGTTTGTACAAGACGAATGAGTCGATCAATTAAATGATAAACCTTTGACTTTTCCGTTTCAGTTAAGCCACGACAAAGTTCTGAAATTGTAGACATGTTTTTTAGACGTGGATGATGAGGTACATCTAATGTATAATACTACAATTGGAAACGCAAATGAAGTATCTCTTGTTCTGTGAAATCTTGAGGGTAAAACTTCTCTGCAAGCTTACAGATAGAATCAACATCAAACAATTTGAAACCATCTTTGGAGTCTAATTTTGAGCTCAGTATAAGAAGTTCAACCGCCTTCTCATTGAATCTACTATTCAACTCATATAATTGTGAATCAAGTGTTGCGGTAAATATATCAATCCGATAATAATGCTCTATTGTAATATGATCTTGTTGTTGACGACATCTACCACGTCTTTTTATGTATTGAGCGCTCATATCAGGTATTTCAATTTCATATCTCTCACAAAATAATTTTACTGTTTCAAGCAAAACATCCCAACCTTTTTCCCTCAAGTTCTGAATCAGGTTTTTTGTCGTTGTGACCAACTGCATAGCATTTACAATGTCTTGAGATTTTTGTTGAAGAGCTTGACAAAGAATATCGGTGATGCCCATAATCTCTTTCATCAAGTGTAAAATGAATACAAATTCAAAAGACGAAATATCTTTATATGCGAAGACGCATCTCCACGTTGTGAATAAGTTGATCCCCCCGTCACTAATATTTTGTAAGTCTTGAACTAGTTGCACCAAACATTTTTATCAAACTACAAATAGAGTGAAAATGAGAGCTCCAACGTGTATCTCCAGCTCTTTGTAAAGTACCAATTTGGTTGGCTCCTCTACCACTTTCAAGTTCATCCATATCTAGTAATTGATTGATTTCTATGGATTGAACAAGCTGCAATTCACTATGTCGTTTAGAAGAAGCAGTAATGATATTGATGACAAAATTTAATTTTGAAAAAAATTGATGAACAAGAATAACATCTCTTGATGCTGCAACTAAGGCTAATTGCAAGCGATGAGCAAAACAATGTATATAATAAGCATTTTCACACTCATTAAGAAATAATGCTTGTAAACCCTTCCATTCACCACGCATATTACTAGCACCATCGTATCCTTGACCTCGAATGTTATTGATACTGAGATTGAAATGAGAAAGAACCTTTGATAGTTCTTTTTTCAAAGTTATTGATGTAGTATCATTGACACGCACAAGACTATAAAAACGCTCTCTGATATAGCCATCTTCATCAACGAATCTTAAAACAAGAGCTACTTGATCTCTTTTTGACTCATCTCGTGCTTCATCAACAATAATACAAAATTTAGAATCTCCAATATCTTTACGGATCTTATCTTTTACTTTCCTGGAGAGAATGTGCAAAACTTCCTTCTGAATTGATGGTGCAATATATTTAGCATTTGCAGGAGCATTCTCTAAAACAACATTTGTAACTCGTTCATTATATGTTGACAGGAGCTTTATCATCTCAATAAAATTCCCTCGATTTCTTGAACTTGAACTTTCATATCGACCCCTATAAGCACAACCTTGTAATGTCAACCATCTAATTGAATCAATTGAGGATTTAAGACGTAATCGATTATTAGAAATCTGCTCTGATGTTTGGGCATTCATCACCTTATCAATATGTCTTGATTGATTCATAAGATCATCACATGATTGTACGGCAATATTATGTGGTGAGCAAGGATTGTCACCAATATGATTGAGGAAAACACATCTCTTACCATCGTTAACTTTCTTCCAATTTCGAACGCCTTCTATTGTAAATGCATGGGATCCAGGGCGTCCTGATGGTTTTCTTGAAAAAAGAAAACATGGAAGACAAAAGGCAGCATCTTTTGATGGAGAATATTCCAACCAAGAAAATAATTTGAACCATGCAGATTGAAATCGACGAGGATGCTTTTCTGACCCAGAACGTGGATACTCTGGAAGAATAAATTGATAAGATCCCTCTTTTATATAGGCTCGACGAATTTCATCTTGTAAATTAATAGGGTATTCCCATATTTGACGTCGTAATCCTGGATCTCGTTCTAAAGTTTGATCAAATTTCTCATGTTCTACTCTAGCTTTTTTAGAAGACGGTTGGTGTCCAGGAGTAAAATTATCTATGGTAGCTACTACTGGTGTTTCTAAACTCTCAGAGTCCTTTCTCTTAAAAAATACATCAAGTGTTTTTTGGGGTTTCACCATTATACGGATGAAATATCTTCAATAAAAATAAACAAATTCAGCTAAAAAATTATATCTAATCGTAATTTAATATTTGACAGAAAAAAAAGATATGAATACTTAAAATAATATAAAATTGATTATGACTTACTTCGAATTTTGAAGCTTGAATAACACCCACGATAACTTTTGAGAGAATTAAAAATTCTGAAAATTTGAGAAACAATATTTAACAAGTATATTAAAGTTTAACACTCGCAATAAGAGGAAACGAAAAAAAAGAGATTAATCAATAAATATGAGCAATGAGAGAATGCATACGAGATTTGAATAGATTATCAATTGAATCAATTACTTGCAATATCGATAGCCCAAACGTTTGGAAATTGGAATTGTTGAATTTGTAACCAAGAACTGAAGAACGGCCATCGACAGAGCGGAACGTATTTTTGATTGATTAAGGCTGCTGCAACTTTGTAATTTTAGGTTAATTAAAAATATAAACTCAAGTGGGCCAAAAACTAAAGTATTGGATTTGGCAATGGCCCATATACGAAGAAGTAAATAAGAATAATTAAAGGAAAAAAAAAGGAGGGGCCACTTTGAATAATTCAACCAAATTGATACATATGAGAACGAATTTTTTTTTTAAAAATTGGGGGGACCACGGCCCCCCCTTGTCTCTGAATGAATCCGTCCCTGTTAACAAGTATATTAAAGTTTAACACTCGCAATAAGAGGAAACGAAAAAAAAGAGATTAATCAATAAATATGAGCAATGAGAGAATGCGTACGAGATTTGAATAGATTATCAATTGAATCAATTACTTGCAATATCGATAGCCCAAACATTTGGAAATTGGAATTGTTGAATTTGTAACCAAGAACTGAAGAACGGTCATCGACAGAGAGGAACGTATTTTTGATTGATTAAGGCTGCTGAGACTTTGTAATTTTAGGTTAATTAAAAATATAAACTCAAGTGGGCCAAAAACTAAGGTCTTGGATTTGGCAATGGCCCATATACGAAGAAGTAAATAAGAATAATTAAAGGAAAAAAAAAGGAGGGGCCACTTTCAATAATTCAACCAAATTGATACATATGAGAACGATTTTTTTTAAAAAAATTGGGGGGACCACGGCCCCCCCTTGTCTCTGAATGAATCCGTCCCTGGAGAGCACCCTTGGGTTTTTTTGGGGTTGTTCGTCGTTTTGAGCTTTTAGATGTTAATTGATCGATGTTTGATTTATTAATGATCGTTAGATATACTTTTAAATTGTAGGTGTTTCACATCGTTGATTTATCATTCTTTCGGAGATTTGGAGCAAAACTATTGGCTAAGGTGAGAATAGATAGGATTTAAAGTAACTTTAGAAACCGATTAAGTTGAATGGTTTGTAGGATCGGAAGTTAAGATTTAGATTCGAATCTAAGATTAAAAGAAAGTGAGCTAGTGACCTTAGGATTAGGAACTAGTTCTTTGAGTGAAAACTTTGGAGTTTCTCTAGGGAACATTGAATTTTTGAAAGTTCTACGTTAGAATCGTCCCGGAGATTAGAATGGATCATTGGAAGTTATAGGATCCAAACTTTTAGATAGAATGGTTAAAGGAACTTGAAAATAGAACCTTGAATTTTAATTTGGGAGTTTAGAATCCTTGAAAGTGAAGATCATTTGTTTAAGATAAGATCTTACTTTTATTAAAGTATCGGAAGTTCTATTTACTTATTGTTCTTCCGAATTTCCTATTTATTTACTTTATGCATAAGGACATCTATGATCCTTTTACTTTATGCACTTTACTTTAAGCACTTTACCTTTATGTCCTTTCGATTATGTTGAAAGTTTATATTTATTTACTTTTGAAAGCATATGCATATCATATTGCATCATCATGATCTATTTACTTTTATGCCCTTTCGATTATGATGAATGATTATATTTATTTTACTTGTTATTGAAAAAGTTTTCATAGCATATCACAAAGCCTGCGGGAGCTTACACATAGCCTGCGGGAGCCATCACATAGCCTAAGGGAGCTATCACGTAGCCTGCGGGAGCTATCACAAAGCCTGCGGGAGCTTACACATAGCCTGCGGGAGCTATTATTATTGTCATTCATCACAAAACTGTTTAGGGTACATCCCCAACAGATCCAGATCCAACATGAGCAGAAGGTCCAGCTGCAGAATTGCTAGGTACATCCTGCACAAGCACATAATAGAGAATAAACATATGAAGAGTCACTTTACTTAATGATATTATGGTCAATAGACATGAACTTACATCTGGGATGCTGAACCCCATGAAAGTGCGAGGCCTTGATGCTGTAGGTCTTGTATTTATTGGCCCTTTACACGTTCTTATATTATGTCCAGTCTCATTGCATCTTTGACATGAGATTGAGCCAAACATCTTACTCTTCTTATTGCTTGAAGATGGGGCCTCCTCTGCAGCCTTTCTCCTCTTTCTTTTCGGTCTACCAGTAGGACGCCTAATAGATGGGGGTAGCACAGGTTCATATGGGGATTTAGGCCACGCATTTGGGCCACTTACAGGAAACATAAAGCAGGAATAAGTGTTTTTTAATGTCTGTATATGATAGTAGCTAGCAATGAAGTCCTCTGGAAGGAGTTTCAGAAACAAGATACAAGGTATGGCATGATCACATGGGATCCCAGTCAAGTCCCATGACCTACAGGAACATGTTGCTTTTGCCACATCCACTGCATATTGTTCTCTAAACTTCTCAACCTCGAACCTCTGGTCTCCATACCATGTAGCCACTGAATACCTAGACAACTTGGTGATTTCTGCAAACTTTTGTCTGATCCTAGGCCCGATAGGTCCTTTCATAGCAGAATATAGTGCAGTCTTCCTCGTGATCCTACTGTTTACGAGCTTCCGAACAATTTCCAAACACTGAATGATAGGCTTATCTCTGGCTTCCGTGATAATGGCATTAAAACTCTCAGAATGGTTATTCAACAGCATATCACAACGTTGCTCTGTCCTAAACGCGTGCTTAGACCAACACCTTGCAGGGATATTGTTCAGGTATTGAAAGGCGTTGACATCCAACTTTGCGATTTTTTCCATCCAACGATCAAATTCAACCCTTGTAGTTGCCATCGCAGAATTCCAGAAGCAATTTTTCAGCTGCAAACCCTTGAATTGTTTTTGGAAGTTGGCATACAGATGTCTTCCACAATATCTGTGGTCAATGTCAGGGTACACATCTTCAAAAGTAGGTACAAGTCCCTGTACATGAGCGTTTAGATGAGTGCGATGTGAAACATGAACTATGCAAAGTTTCACGTTCGGTCCTTTTGAAGGACCAAATGTGAATTTTTGCGACCTATGCAAAGTTTCACGTTTGGTCCTTCTGAGGGACTAAATGTGAAACGAAAAAAGGTAGAAAAGAAAGAGGAGGCACCTTTTGCCTGTCAGAGATGAATGTTACACCTCTACTTCTGAAACAGCCCAAATCTTCCTCCAACAAATTCAAAAACCAAGTCCAGGAGTCCTTCGTTTCAGCTTCAACTATTGCCCACGCAATAGGACAAATACCATCGTTGCCATCTATTCCCATGGCGACCATTAATTGACCTCGAGAAGGCCTAATTAAATGGCAGGCATCCAAGGGCAATAAGAGGCCTACAGGTGGTTAAAAGCGTCCTTACAACAATTCAGACATACATATAATCTCTTGAAAATTGGGGGACTCTCAGGATCCAACCTATCGGGTTGCAATCTTGACGGTTGATCCAACATTTGAAGACAACACCTCATCACGGTAATCTCATGACCTCCTAAATTGTTCCAAGCAGTGTTCCATTAATTTTTTTTCGCCTTCGATCTTGCACGATATGCTTTTGACTTTGAAATTGTCACAAATAATTCTGTTTTAACCGTCTCTTGAATTTCCTTCAATGGCCATTTCGGCTGAACACGAAACCTATCCATGTACTTTCTCGCAATCCAAGAAGAAGTCAGATTCCGATTAGTGAATTCCCTCGGGCATGTGTGTTCGCCATAGTAGGTTTTTATTTGGAAAGTCTCACGCTCAGCTTTCACCCGAGACGCGTGAAGTTTCCAACCACACTCGCCAGAACAGACTGCCCGAACTCTCTCTCTTTGTCATTCTTCACCAACTTGACATTGAATGCTCCAGTCACGACATATTGCTTTATTGCAGTCTTCAAGTGTTTTCTTGTGGGAAACTTCTTCCCAATCGTAAACTCTACATTTTCCATATCAGCCCGTGGATTAAACCATTCATAACTTGGTCCTTTCTCACCATCCGAATTAGGAGGTGTGTTCAATTCATCTGATGGTGCGTAAGTTGATTCAACATCACCTTCAAAATTAAGGCAGTCATTCAAGTCAACCTCAGACTCCACAGAGCAATCAGATACTGCTACATCACCCTCTTCATGGTCACCCTCATCATTAAATTCATCCTCATCTTCATGGTCAGGCTCATTAAATTCACCCACAGCCTCTTCATGCTCATCCTCAGCGTCTCCATACTCATCAGCAGCCTCTTCATGCTCATCATCAGCCTCTTCACCTTCATCATGAGCCTCTTCATGCTCATCCTCAGCCTCTTCATGCGCATCCTCAATCTCATCATTCTCTTCATGTTCAGACAAAGCCTCTTCACGGACAACCTCATCCTCATCACTCTGTTCCCCTTCTTCATGGTCAGCCTCAGCCTCATCACTCTCATCCCCTACTACATGCCCACTCTCTTCACCATCATCACAGTCTACTGGGGAATTGGTTGGGGAAAGTGGTGGGGATTTGAGTGAGGAAAATGGGGGGGAATTTAGTGGGGAAATTGGGGGGGAATTGTTTGAGGCACTGATGAGGGAAATTGGAGGGGAATTGATAGAGGCACTGATGGGGGAAATTGGGGGGGAATTGATAGAAGCACTGATGGGAGAAATTGGGGGGGAATTGATTGAGGCATTGATTGGGGACATTGGGGGGGATCTCAGTGCGAAATTTGGTTCATTGATAGAGCATTCAGAAAACTTGGTAGAGATATTTGTTGGTGAATTGGGTGGGGACAATTGTTTGTCTTCTTCAGAGTAACGGGGAGGGGACCATGGCATGTCGTCATTCTCGTCAAGGGAACTTTGTGTACGAACTACTGTATCTGGGGCAGTAATTCCTACATTCTCACAATCTTCACCATCCAGCTCCAGATTATCATCATCTACATTCTCATACTCGGTATCATGCCATCCCAGAAGAGGTACATGAAGAACTGTCGTGATCGGTACCGCTGCGACAGAGAACACTTCATTCGGGTTGTGTTCAACATATATGTGTATGTACCTGTCCTCTGGAATCAGGCTCACCATTTCAGGAATGTCCTCATCAACCAATATACAATGTAGTCCGTCGCTGATGTCCATTCCAGGTTTCACATAATGAAACCAGACGTGATTGTACACCTCCAACCTCACCATAATCATTCCCAACTCTATAATCGACAATCTATCAACTTCATAAGTGACCACTTCTTGTACACCCCCAACATAAGCGAACTTCGGTGTATAATCTAAACGTCCTCTGTAATGTATCACTAGACGACAGTATTCTTGCAAATCTACCATTTTTCCTCCAAATTGCAGACAGAAATCACTTAGGGTTTAGCGAAATCAGTTAGGGCTTCTACAAGGTTAGGGCTTTCAAGTCTGAGTGTAAGGTAAAGAAGTTTTAAACCTCTTTTCAGATTTTTTCTTCACAAAACCAGTGTGCCAGAAACGCAAAATCAGAACAGGGCTTCGCAAATGGCTTCGATTCTCCTTCACGTCCTTCACGTCGTTCACCTTCGTTCTTCTTCGCTTCTCCTCGCTTACCCTTCGATTCTCATTCGTCTTCGTCTCAAGCAAGATTTCTGAAACAAAAATCGAATGTTAGGGCAGTTAATTTAGGGATGGAAGTTAAAGTTCTTCAGCATTCGAAGTGAGAGTGAGATATTAATTTGTTTCTTGAAATGGATGGTCCAGATTCATCAAGTGTGCTTAATAAAGGTCCAGATTCATCCAGATGATGCCACATCATTTCTAAAATACCACATCAGCTTATTTTTTCCACATCATTAATAACAATTGCCCACATACTTAATGCCACGTCAATTAATGAATGCCACGTAGGCCACCGTTACACACCCAGACGGAAAAACTGACGGAAGGACGAAAATGAATCGAATTGGAAAGTTCAGGGACGAAATCGGTCATTTTTTAAAGTTCAGGGACGAAAACGAAACCAGAGTGAAAGTTCAGGGACCAAAATGGTATTTTACCCAAACTATTTTTATTTGAATATGTTAAGACCGAGAGAGCTTAGCATAAGTTATTCTTGAGTTTTGGAGGTTTTGATAAGAAAATGTAAACTTTTATAGCCTGAGTTGCTATAGAGAAAAGAGATGAAATATTATGTAAGACGTACATTTCTAGAGAGAAAAGAAATGAAATTGATGTATAGCCGAGAGCTATAGGAAAAAGGAATGAGATTGAATTGGATAATGAGAGAATACAAGTGCGTATTGAACCTCGTATAATTATTATGTGATACATATGTAAGAGAATTAGTATCTCAATAAATTACATATGTAAGAGATCTAGTTTCTCACTAAATTGGAAGATCACATATTTGGGAGAATAAGATTTGATGTAAACCTTGTATATAGTATAAGGTATATAAAGAAAATGAGATATAAATGCTACATGCATTTATGAAACCATACCCAGAAATGCCTGGAATGTAGTTCCACGATTATTGGAGAATTGGTAAGAAAAAGTGGAACTTTTGATATAAAACTCTTTGAATGGATTGATAGCAATGAGTAAGTATGTTCTTGGACACGAATCCGGATACGGGTTTGGGGTCTAACTTTACTTTTTATTCTGTTTATTCTCACTGGGCTTAATTGTTAGCTCATCATATTACAAACATTTTCAGGTGTTCGGGTCATGAAAGAGGAGCTGGCGCGGCTTGATCGAGAGGATGATGATGTGGAGATGGACTAGATGTCATTTAAAAATCTCGGGGCTAAGCTTATCTTTTTTTTTTTTTTTTTTCGGTCTTTGAGATGTAAATTTGTTATAAGCTCTTAAGAGCTTTTCATTTCACTTTTATTATTATAAACCTCTTTGAACTCCTGATAGGAACTTGAGTTCCTTGTGTTTTAGATTTCGGATTTTAGATTGTAAACAGGTTATGGATAGTCCGAGTTTTAAACATATCCATGCCAAATTTTTATTAAATTTAAAGTCTTCCGCAGTCAATTTGATTTTAAATTATTTAAAAGAGTTGGGTCGTCACACCTCTACTAAGTAATAATGAATAATTGTCTCCCGGGATAGGACGAATTACTAACCTGTGATGTAGCACTCCAATCGCAGGAATCAGTGAACTCAATAGTATTGACAATCATATAATGAACACGAAAACCAAGAATAGATTTGTAGAGGAAAACAAATAGGGAATGTGAAGTTTTTGATATTCTATTTTTTAAATAATCTACCAACCTATTTATAAACTATTTGTGGCCATTCAAAGGAGTGGTAGTTATTTACTACAAAAATGAAAAACCACATCATTTGATAAAGAGTTGCGACTGTTTATTCAAATGAACAAAGAACGCAGCTCTTGATAAAGAGTTGTGACTATTGGTTCAAAATGAATAAACACAACCATCTATCAAGAGGTTGTGTCTTTTTGTTTTAAAAACATATAATTTTATTCAAAAATTCCAACAACCCCACACCATGAATAAGAAAAAAATTGTATGATTACTCTTAAAGAATAACCACATTAGGAGAAGTAGTCAGAGACTTTGAACTTTCCTTAGTAAAGAACTAACAAATTTACTTATTGATTAGTAGTCAATAGACTTTAAACTATCAATGTTTGTAGTAAACTGTTATTGCGTAAAAATTAAGAGCTTCCACTTATGCAACGAACTTAATATATGGGATGAGTCGAAGGTAGTGCGCTGCTTCGACGGCATGCTACGTAGGTACCTGCACAAGAAAGGAAAAGAGCACCGATGTGGTGCCGGCCTAACACCCTCCAATGCTAAAATCAGAGCAAGCAGAGCTAGTATGCCAGAGAGAATAGTAGTAGAAATTAGTTACCTAATGAATGAATTTTTTCTCCTATTTATAGGAGAATATGTTGATGACATCATCGTGCCACGTGTCGCGTAAGGATTGGACCACATGTTGCTTCTCAATTACGTGTTGCTTGTAGGTTACGCCACGTGTCATTTCCTAATCGGACACTTGCATTCGATTTAAATATGTAGGTGTATGTTGGAGACTGTGTAATCAGGTCTTTTCAGGTGCGTAGACTTTATCACTAGGCACTGTGATACAACAAGGTGTCCAAGTACTGCGGTCAGACCAGGTGCTCTGGTATTACGATCAGACCAGGTGCCCTTGTACTGCGGTCAGACGAGGTGCCTAGGTACTATGGTCAGACGAGTTACCCAAGTACTGCGATCAGACGAGGTGTCTAGGTACTGCAGTCAGACGAGGTGCCTAAGTACTACACTCAGACGGGGTGCGTAGACATTTTTGTCAAGTTATAAAATTCCATGTGTAATCCAATTCCACCCCACAACAGAGGCCCCCTACTCCCAAGTTGAGTTGTGATGCGAGTTTAATGCTACTTGGGAGTATTCTTTCAAAGTGGAATTTTGCCTCAATTAATTTCCCGAAAATATTCAAAGTAAAAATTCGTGAAAATTCTTCTGAAGCTTCCACCACCAAAGAAAAAATTTATCTTCCATAATTTTTTGCTTTAATCTTTGTTGGACCTGACATCATCAAAAATTGAATAAGAGATCTGAGTCGTTGCCTTTACCTCGATCCAATGATTAAGATATCAATTAAATCAGGAGATAACAATCAAATCAGGGGATAAGATCAAATCATGAGATAAGATCAAATCTCTATAAATATCGAAGTTTAGCTTCTTCCATAATTCACAACTTGGAGAACTGGTAAGTTTTAAATTCTAAATTCTCTCTTCCTTTCTTTCTTTTATTTGAAGACTTTCTTTGACATCGTCTTCTTCAATTTCTCGATTTTGCAGGTTTGCCTTCTCATCCAGTAGAAACAACCGTGGTAGGGCGTCAAATTATTAGGTACATATTGCCCCCTTTCTAAGTTTAAGATAACTCCTCTAAAAACGTAGAAATTTATTAATTTAAGGCTTGACATACTGAAGTTTATGGATTGAGGAAAAGAAAAATAAATAAATCGAGAGTAGAATTAAAGGTAGGAAAAAGAATTAGAGGAAAAAATATTGAATATAAGTAAAAAATTATAAAAAAAAAGTGCAAAAAACTTGAAAAACAGTGTCTGCGCTATTCTCCTTTTTTTTCTGCAGGGTTAAATACCTGCGGGTCAAAACCTAACCTGCAGGCTGGCACGCGGGTCAGGCTTTGACCCGCGTGCCTTGCAAATTTTTTTTTAACGACACCAAATGTTGTTGCGTAAAAATGGAGAGTTTCCACGTATCCAACAAACTTAATATATGGGACGAGTCGGAGGTAGTGTGACCATGATCTTTGTGTAAAAGACAATACTTATCTTTATTTCTCTTGTTAGATCCCACTTTCATCCTTGACGGCCACCTAACCAAGTTCTTATCTTTGATTTCCATGAGTAGCTGCTCTGCCGATATGGTGGTGGGGGTGTACTTCTTGAACTTACTAGAAGGAAGACTTTGTTTATCAATTCGATCTTCCATCTTCCTTCTCTTATCATCCCCAAGATGATCATACTTTTGGGTAGTATCTTCTGTTCGTTATTTTCTCTTATGTTCTGAATGCTTGCTACTACCCCTTCCTCTGGAGCTCTTCTTGCACTAAGCAACTCTCTCGCACTTATGTATTTTTATGCTCTTGCGATGAGCTCTATATATGTAGCGGGAGTCTTTTTTTCTAAAGACCAAAAAAACTTTTCATCTTTTAATCCAGCCATCATGGCAGTTAGAGCTATGTCATCGCTGTAACCCTCAACTTTCAATGCTTCGCTGTTAAATCTCACCACATAGTCTCGGAAACTTTCTCCCAACTTCTGACGCACAGTCAAAAGCTGCGTGGCTAGTTTTTTATGATCTCTTCCGCCGAGGAATTGAGTTACAAAATATCGAGTAAGGTTTTTAAATGAAGAGATAGACCTTAGCTTGAGCTGCCTATACCACCTTCGTGCAGATCCCCCTAATGTAAGAGGGAATGCCTTGCATTTGATAGCATCTCGGACTCCCTGGAGCTCCATCCAGGTCTGAATGTATCAACATGCTCGACCGGATCCTTTGAACCATCATAAGTTGCCATAGTTGGCATTTTAAACTCAGTAGGAAGTTCTACTTCTATAATGTCATATGTGAATGGTGGTTCAATTTGTTCGAGGAGATCTTCTAACACGTAAGGAGCCTTTCCTCGATACTCTTTCTTCAAATGTCCAAGATTGTCTTGGAGTTTTTTTTAGCTCTGGTGCCCAAGGCTGTGAGCTTTCAGTAGTGGACTTTGCTATACTAGTTTATGCTTTTCTTTTTTCATTGTGCACTTTTTTAAGGTCAGACCTTCCTTTCATACTTGGATGCCTCTTGGGAGAAGACTTATTTGAAGAAGGGGAATTGTCTCGAGTATGTAGTCTTGACTTCCCCTTCGAACCACCCTTCTCATGATTCCGCGACTCTGCAACACCTTCTATAGGCTGTTTTTCTTTTTCTTTCTTCGATCGTAGATCA
Organism: Gynostemma pentaphyllum; assembly: GCA_028015215.1. NCBI lineage: Eukaryota > Viridiplantae > Streptophyta > Magnoliopsida > Cucurbitales > Cucurbitaceae > Gynostemma > Gynostemma pentaphyllum. The sequence goes on along the minus strand of CM051353.1, from coordinate 35,814,483 downwards.
TGGTGGTCAGTGGGGGCTTCGTGATCTGTCGTTCGTGTGAGTATCTCTAGTACCTTTGCAACATCTTGATTCACACCTCGAACTTGCTCTTCCAAGACATCTACCCTTCTGTCTGGCACGGGTGCAACCCTTACCAATTCTTGATTTTCAACTTCTTGTTATCGTCATTCTCTATTGCTACGAGTTTGATATCTCGTATTACGAGGGTTACGATTTTTACCGTCATCTACATCATCACCGTGTTGACGTCTTTGACTCATCCTCATTTGTAGAGCACTTAGTGCGACGACCCGACTCCTTTTAAATAATTTTAATCAGATTTCAGCCGAAGACTTTATATTTAATAAAAAATTTGGCTTGGATATGTTTGAAACTTAGACTATCCAAAACATGTATACATTTTTCACATCAGGAAATTTAAAAGCAAGGAAATGCAATTACTTTTCTAGAGTTTAAAGAAGTTTACAATCATAAAAGTTAAGACAAAAAGCTCCAATGAGCTTATATACAAATTTACATCTCAAAACACACAAAATAAAACGAAATGAGTCCATGGGCTTTAAAAGTATATCTAGTCAATCTCTGTATCATCATCCACTCGATCAAGCCGCACCAGCTCCTCTCCAATAACCCCGGGCGTAAGCATTACCTGAAAATGTTTGTAATATCATGAGCTAACAACAAGCCCAGAGAAAATAAGCAGAAGATAAAGTAACATTAGACTCCAAACCCGCATTCGGATTTGTGTCCAAGAACTTACTTACTCTTTGTTATCCATCCATTCAAAGAGATTTACATCAAGTATTCCACTTTTACTTATCAAGTCCCCCAAATGATTGAGGATCTAACTTCCAAATATTTGGAAGAATGTTTTCATATCACATAATCTCTTCCTGGTTCATCATTTTGATATCTCATACTATATATAAGATTTACCTTTCCTTTATGTTAAATAAAATAATGTTAATCTCACTCGGACTTAACATATTCCACAATCTCAATTTGCGATAAATGATGATATTGTTAGCATACGCAGTCTAATCATTACTCATCAACTCGCTAAACAAGTAAAAATGGCACACAATCCTTACATCAATATACCCATCACATGCGAATAATGTCAGGTAATGAAAGCTCCCGTAGGACTAGCATTCACCTCATTATCTAGCTTTCCAAAATAAAATATACAAATTCCTTTCAATAATATATTCCATCTCTAATGAATAATACAGGTAATGAAAGCTCCCATAGGACTAGCATTCACCTCATTATCTCGCTTTCCTTTCAATTTCGACGATGCAATATGATATGATATGAATATGCTTTCAAGTGTAAGTAAAATAAATATAAACATTCAAAGTAATCGAAAGGCATAAAGATAAATGGATCGCGTAACACTCTTATACATAAAATAAGAAATTAGGAACTTCTGACATGAAAACAATAAATAAATCAAGCCAAACAGCCTTCAGTTAAATTGAATTACTAACTTTATCTTAAAATCTCCAATCCCAAATGACTCTATTGCTTTCAGTACATATCCAAAGTTCCATAATCAAGTTTCTTATTCACCCCTTTATACTTGAAACCTTCAACTTCCGAAAATCATTCTTAAACTCCGAAACGAATCTAAACTTAGAACTTCCAAGCGTTAAACATTTCCCTTGAGAAATCCATGAGTTCTCTCACTCAATTATAACTAAATCCAAGCCTAAGCATGTTAGTTCACTTACTTTAATCCTTTCGATTAAAATCTTAATCTCAACTTCCGATTCTACAAATCGTTCAACTTATTCGGTTTCTAAAGCTACTTTAAATTCTATTTATTCTCACCTTAGCAAGTCAAAGTATAATCCAACGGTTCAATGAGACATCAACGTACACCCGACACCTACAATTGATCAATTGAACAACAATTTACAACTCACATCTCATATGAGAAAAAGTGTGATTTTCGGGTGAATAGTGATTTCAGATGAATAGTGTTTTTGGATGAATATTGTTTTCGGGTGAATAGTATTTTTCAAAAATCCAAGCTCAAAATCATCAAATTCCTTGATAGAAATTCATGATTTCAACTTCAAAGCTCATTTATAATAAAAAACGAACAAAACCATGTAAAAAGTTTTGAAAACTTACTTTTTAGGGCTTCCCTTAAAGAACGAGAAACGACATAAGGTTAGGTGGGATAGATAGCCCACGTCTCGAGCAATCCAACGCAACTGACATCATCGAGAACGGTCGAGAAATGATGAAAAGCCAAGGAATTTCTTCCCCAAAAATGGCTCATAGCCAAGACAAGGAGAGGAAGAGAAAAATGAGGATCTTGGTCAATTTTTAGTCAACTTGAGGTTTTTAGAGAAGAGTGAATAGTGATTTTAGATATTTTTAAGAAATTGAAAATTACGGTTACGTCCTTTTAATAATTTTAGCTTATAAAACGAAACTCGATGGTCTTAAATTAGCCAAATGGTGATTAATAATTATTAATTGGCCTGTTAATAATTATTAATACGCCTAAAACTAATTTAATCTAATAAAGCGATTAAAAGAATTTATGAACGAAATTAATTCGTAAATTCAAAGTTATAAATTCTAAATTAAATCTAAAATTTAAATTAATCAACTCTAAAATTAAATTAAGAGCTTTACATCAAATAATAATAATTAAAATAAATAATAATTAAAAAAAATTCCCTTGTAAAAATAATGGGACGTTACACTTAGTTATATACTCTTTCTCACAGACGGTGCCAAATGTTGTTGCGTAAAAATGGAGAGCTTCCACATATACAACGAAATTAATATATGGGACGAGTTGGAGGTAGTGCACTGCTTCGACGGTGTGCTACGTAGGTACTTGCACATGAAAAGAAAAGTGCACCGGTGTGGTGCCGGCCTAACACCCTTAGATGCTAAAGTCAGAGCAAGCGGAGCTAGTGTGCCAGAGAGAATTGTAGTAGAAATTAGTTATCTAATGAATGAATTTCTTCTCCTATTTATATGAGAATATGTTGATGACATCATCGTGTCACGTGTCGCGTCAGGATTGGACCACGTGTTGCTTCTCAATTATGTGTCGCTTGCGGGTTACACCACGTGTCATTTCCTAATCAGACACTTGCATTCGGTTTAAATATGTAGGTCTATGTTGGAGACTGCGTAACTAGGTCTTTTCTGGTGCGTAGACTTTATGACTTGGCACTGAGATACAACGAGGTGTCCAAGTACTACGGTCAGACCAGGTGCCCTGGTACTACAGTCAGACGAGCTGCCCTTGTACTGCGGTCAGACCAGGTGCCCTGGTACTGCGGTTAGATGAGGTGCCGAAGTACTACGGTCAGACAAGGTGCCTAGGTACTGCGGTCAGACGAGGTGCCTAGGTACTACACTCAATCGGGGTGCGTAGACATTTTTATCAAGTTGTAAAATTCCACGTGTAATCCAATTCCACCCCACAACATAAACCAAGTCAATAGTGAATGGATAGACATATCCTCCAACAGAGTCCATTATGATTTAGGTTGCATTATTATTAATGTATATCATCGGTGGTATGTGAATGAACCTTTCATTCTTGCCAACCAAGCCGAACAAGTGTTATACTTGGAAGATATTAAGTACGGTGAGGAATGTCGAGTGGTTTAACCTTTGAAACAAAAAAGAGTTTGGAACGTTCAAGAGGTGGATAGTGATGAAGAGAACGGAGAATATGATCTTAATATTGGACCACTTGAGACGGATGTTCTTGATAGATGTCACAGTTTTAAGATATGACGTACCACCTGAGTTAATAAATGTTGAAGTCATGGACCGAGCTATGGGTAATACTTGTTCTAAAGAGGCTGAGTTCATTAACAATAATGCTAATGAAGATTATTATGATTCTAACGAGGAAGAAGTTGTAGACATAGTAATATCATAATCTGATTTTAGTGACTAGGTTATAGAGAAAATGTCGTTTATGAATCCTTAGTTACTATGTTATCTTAGGTAATACATTTTACTTTACATGTATATATTATGAGTTTACATTTTTTAACATATGCAGGCTTCCTCCTGGTTCATGTAAGATACGTAAAAGTGCATTACAACGAGTTAGTACGCAGGATGTTCATGAGGCTGGAAGTAGTCAGCATGCTTCAGGTTCGTTACATCGAGTTAGTATGCATGAACATTGTATACATTTTCAAATTCATGCATAATATATATCAAATTGTAAATTTGTAACAGGTTCACAGACACCGAAGCACAAAGGGGTATCTAAAATTCTAGCACTTTCCCAAGCGGTTCGGGACAATAGAGGGAAACTACCTGTGGACATCCTCGACAAATTATGTGTTCCCATTGGCACCAATACCACATACTTCATCAACGAAGTTGGTGTTCTTTGTCGTACGTACATTCCCATTCGTCATATCGTGAAGTGGAAGTATGTGACACAAGCAGACAAGGACAACGTAGTCCACCGCCTTTTGGTAAGTACTTTCAATATAATAAATGAAATTATTCTTAGTTTTGTAATGTGAAATCAAGCTAATTTTTATTTCTTTTGTGTACATTTACGTAGGATAACTTCATTTTCGACCTTACTCGAGAGGTAGTAAATGTTTACCTCAATCACAAAATGCCCGACGCATTGAACGAGTTTCTAGGAAAGTTACATCAATACTATAAGCAAAGTAAAGACAGAAGATCTGAGGGTCAATCAGCTAGTGGTAGAAAACTTATAACTTACAAGGAAATACAATGAGATGAAATCTAGTTTAGATGAGTTTAAGACGTTATTTCGGCGAGATGAGGAACTTATTTTCTACATTTACGTAGACTCCGCCTAGTTAGATTATTATAATAAAACGTGTCTCGTAACTCTTTTATGTTTTTTAGATAATGAATTAGTACTTCTTATTAACTATTTGATTTATATGTTATAATATTATGTAATCAAGATGTTTTTAACTTTCTTATAAATATTCGTTATTGAATAGTAGTGCATTAAACACGAAAAACATGTTGTAAATTTAGAAATATAAAATCATAATGAAGAAAATGGAAAAAAATGGGTACAGTGGCTATGCCGGTGAAATTCGCCGGCATTTCTTTTTACGAATTATTATTTTTAATTTATGCCAGTGAAATTTTCTTGCATTAGCTTTGTCGGCGAATTTTTTTTTGTCGGCATAGCCTCATAAATGGGGCAGCCCCCATTTTGGCTATGTTGGTGAAACACGTATTTCGCCGGCATAGGCTATTTCAACGGGGCTTTTCATTGGAAAAGCCCCGTCGAAATATTTTCACCGGCAAAGCTTTGTAGTTATTCTCTGAAATACTATTGGTTCTCATGTTTGTATTCGTTTTAGCCTTGAATACCGCCTGGTTTCATGTGTGTTTTAGAGAATTCAACCTTACAAAACTCTAACAGAAGTGGCCCATTCTCACTCACGTAGCTGATTTCTATTAAAAAAAACATCACATTTACTCTATTCATAACAAACTACAGAGAAACCATCCAAAGCATAAGTTATCCTGATAAAAAATTTGCAATGTCTCATCATAAGAATGGGTAAGAGATAATTTCTCTTTCAAAAATTTCGTATTGCCATTGAACTTAGATCTTGGGATCTCCAGTCAACTAAGTTATGTTTCTTCTCTAAAAATTTTATTTCATAGGCTGACCGATTCTCTTCGATGAACTTTCAACAAACTCTCTAGTAAAGGAATTTTATGAAGTGGATCCGCAACAATATTATATTTTGACCTTACAAGTCAAAAAGTGATAATTCCACTAAGAGTAATGGTTTCTTGTATCATGTCTTCGACTTATATGTCGAGATTTACCATTTTACATAATATTGTATGTACTTTTTAATAGCTACTTGCTATTACTATGCATAAGAAATACAAGTATCACTACAACAAATATGGGCTTTTATAGCATTTAATTATAACGTTTTTCTTCATACGCTATTAATTTTTAATAAAAAATTTGGGCGCTAAGAAACTCCCGCTCGTTTTCTCCTTTTCACTTAAAAAAATGCTACAGATCATTTTGCTTCTCTCTCTCTCTCTCTCTCTCTCTCTCAAAATCAACATTTCACCTAAAGAACACACTTCGACTCTCTCTCTCTGAAAAACGGTATGAAATTTAGACAAAGTTCATACCACTCTCAAATTGATCTCAAACAAACTTCATACGAAATCACTCACACACTCCCAATTTGTCATTCCATCGCTCTCGTCCTCATCACGAAGAAGACAAATCTCAGTCGCTCTCTTGGAGTTCTCTCATTTCAGTCCCTCTCTCGAAGGCCTTTCTCTCGTTCTCGTTGTCATCTCAAAAATCAAAGATTTCAAACAACAAATAGCCCTAATTACAGAAGTCAAAGGGTAATCTCATTTTTACTTTGAAATCTGTCGAAGTCGAAGCCCTAATTGAAGAAGTTGAAGGGTAATCTGTTTACATGCCCTAATTTCTAATGTCAAATTTATGAGGTTTGTCTCACTTTCTCTGAAATAGCCCTAATTTACAAGGGATCTAATTGGTATACTTTTTGTTAATTGAATTGCTATTTTGTTCAAAATTTGTTCACATATTTTACAGATCATGTGGGGGTTTCTTTGTCAAGGGCAAGAAGAAGTTCATGGAAGATAAGATCAAGATTATGTCTTGCTTAAAAGTCCACTTAAATGAAGTAATCAAGTCTATTTTCTTTTGAAATTGTCACGCACTGCTTAAGGCCTGCAAAACTTGTACTAGTCTCATCTTTTCACTTGTTCCCCTTGTAAGCAGTCTTTTAATCTTGATTTTAACCATTCCATTATGTTCATAGTATCTGATCAAGTTATGTTAATTTGTAATTATTTTACCGTAGTTGAAATTAAAAGAGCAAAGCAAGGATCAATGCAGGGTGCGCTTGAGTTCAAAACAGAAATTGAATTGCTTTCATGAGTTCATCATAAGAATCTTGTCAACCTGATAGGATTTTGTTTTGAATGAGATGAACAAAAGCTTGTTTATGAATTCATGTCTAATGGAACACTTAGAGAGAGCTTATCTGGTAAGTTCGTTCAGTCTTATGGTACTTCTTTTTTTATTCAAGACTAGTTATAATCATTACATCCAAGGCTATCCCTAATAGAGAAAAACTAGGGATTAATGTTTTAGATGAAAGTAAAAATCATTTGTAAGGGTACAATGTATCTTTTCCAAACTCTTAGCTCATTTTCTTTATTTTCCGGAATTCATTTGAGATAAAAGGAGCCTTTTGTTTTTATCATTAGAGTTATTTTGAAAAAAAATATCACATCAATGTCGTCAATTGCTTGTTCTTTAGAATTTTCAATAACAACTTTCAATGTTTTCCTACATTTAAAACAAATTTAAAAATAATTACTCTATGCTCTTCCAAATAGTATCTTAGTACATTATGAATTACTGGTGGTGTAACAGAAGAAAGGAACAAAAGTCGATTAAGCCTATCAGCTGACATCAGTATGACTGGGTTAGTTGAGACTCGAGAGGTAGTTGTATTTTAGTTAGTGTAATTGTATTAGTTTGTTCTTCATGTTTTAATTAGTCAGCTTGCTTCCATTTCTCACAGGTGCAACCCTTCAAATTCCCAACATGGCACACTTTCCTCTCTTTCTTTTCTTGTTGATTACATGAATGAGAGTTTTCTTCTATTAGGAACTCAAAAGCTTTGTTTCTATGTATATTTCAACTTTAAAAGGTATATTTTTTTTATCTCAATAGTAATTTAGTAAGTCGTTTATTGGATGAATTTATGGTGATTTCTATATTGAGTTTAGAGTAACGATTAAGTTATTTATGCTAACTAATAAATATTTATAACATTCAGATATTATTTTGTAAGTTTTTTGTTTGGTCGTTAATTCTAACCCTTGATCATGCAAAAAAATGATTCCTTTTTAGGTTCCTTATAGTGACTACTTCTGATTAGAAGAAATTGTTTAAACGATTTCTGATTGGAGACTATGAAGGTTGTAAATCACATCTTCTGTTGATATTTGCTGTAAGTTATGGATTGTTCTTAAGCTTTTTTGTTCTTGTTTGGCTTGTTGAGTTAACTTATTTCTTTGGTTTCTTACATTTGATTCTTACTCTGACAGTAACAACAGTAAAATAGGAGTTTCTTCTGCTTTTTTTAAATTAAAAAAAAGGAAATAAAACATTTTGACTCAGGATTATAATTCATATTTTTTCCTCTGGTGTTTTGATTTCTTCATTCTTTGTGACTTGTAGAGACTTGTCAATATAGAAAATGTTTGAGATTTGTATCTAAATTATATTCTATGTAAACATTCCTAAGAATTCTAAATTATTTTTTGGTCCGGAAAATGAGTTGTAATAGAGTATGACTACTAGTGAATACGATTAGCACACAGTTCATGTTCTTAAACTTGCTTTGAGAACTGAGCTTCTTCATATTTTTTTTTAAATGTATAGCTATCGTTCTCTTATATTTTGTAAAAGAAGAAGCATGCAAGGTTTGTTCTTCATCGCAATTCTCCAATTTCATTGATTTTGTCTAAAAGATTGAGCTTATTACTCTGTGTCTGAAGAATGGATTATGTATTAAAGATATTTTTGGTATTATATGATATCAATTCTTTTATGGGCAACTACTAAGATTTAGATAAACCAAACTTTTTATATTTGATTTGGTTGGGATCTTTAGATTGAGTTTATTTTTTAATCTAAAAACTCACTTTCTATGATCGTTTGCTGTCATTGTTACACTTATTTTTTTATTATTACAATTATCTTATGTTATATGATGTTCTTAACTTGAATGCCGAAATTTTCTTCATTTATTATCATGTTAAGAAAAAAGGGAAATTAGATGTTGAAGAGCAGGTTGGAAAGGCATATGTACGTGTTGAAGAATTAGAAAAGCAGGCAAGATATGGAAAGCAATATATTTACTATCTATTCAAACCACAATCTACTTTTTACTGACCGATAGCATTATGGTTCTTTGGTAGGTTGATGATCTCAAAAGAAAATTACACACCCTTAGTACGGAGAAAGAATTCTGGGACTCTCTAAAAAATGAAGCTGAGAATAAAATACATGAAGTCAATTTAAGATTAGAAAATGTAAGTTTTTTATTTGACTTGGAATAACTGTTTTCATAAAGGACGGCAAAATTTATTGCCTTTTTTTAACTTTGGCAAAATATTGATATGATATATATATATATATATATATATATATATATATATATATATATATATATTTTAATGCTTATTTTGTAGAAATGTTTCTATTATTATTTTCCCTGTTTCTGCTAGGAGACAATTTATATATTTGTAGGTTATGTTTGTGGACATTGCAGTACAATTTCATCGATGGGATGGCTTTAGGAAGCATTTTTTTACTCTATGGATCTGTTGGTGGGTGGTCTAGAACTCTGTTTCTGGTTGCACTTGAGCTCCCCCAAGAGGTACACCTTCTTTCTTGAAGACCATTCTTTACTGTGCATAGTAGAAACCTTGGATTGAAATGATGATATTATATATTTTATTAGTAATAAAACTCTAACAATTTTAATATTAATTTAATTTGAAATATGATGCGTCTGAAGAACACGGTCAGCTGGTACAGGTTGAGTTGAATCATAACTTACATAGCCTCCACTACAATAAAATTAAGGCTATTAAGTTGTATTAGGCTCTCATATACTTTTTATCTTGTTTCTTGCTATTTGTAGGTTTTGGCTTTAAGTGCATGAGATCTAATAATTGTTGTTTTCATGTTCTAATTTCAGAAAATAGAAAACCATCAAAGATTCTTGTTTGTAAACTATTAAGAAGTTTTAACCTAAAAAGTATTTCCAGTATAACACTTGTTTGATGTTTATGGATTAGGAGAGTTTTAGTTCACAAAATAAATAAGTTGGATCCCTTTGAGACTCAACTACCTATGCCTAATCTTCTTGTTAATCATTTAATCATTCTTTTTAACCTTATATTTATCATAATGCCATGATTTTGTAAATGAATCATCTCTTTATTGAGACTCAACTACCTATGCATAATCTCTTGATTTTGTAATTATTACGAATGCCTTCTCCTACTGTAACGTCCCGTTACTTTTAGAGGTAAAATTTTTTATTTTATTTTATTTAAAGCTTTTAAGATTAATTTAAATTTAATAAATTGGATTTTAGTAGCTATTTTCGTCTGAAATTCTTTTTAATCGTTTTAATACTTTAAATTCGTTTCGCTGACATTAATAATTATTAACGTGCCAGTTAATAATTATTAATCACCTTTAGATTAGTTTAAGAGCTCCGGGTTTCGTTTTTAAAGTAAAAAGCAAAAGAGGGACGTAGGCGTCATTTTCCAAATTCTTAAATATCTAAAAATTCACTATTAATCTTTTCTTAAATATCAAAATTAGACAAGTTTTGCTCATTTTTCTTCTTCTCTTCTTCCTTGGGGCCGAGACAAGCAAGGTTTAAATTCCAAATTTTGGTTTTTCTTTAATTCTCGGTAGATCGTCTCGATTCTACTTCCGTTGGAAAGCCCTTGGTCCAAGCTTCCTTTACAACCTACCAATCGAGATTTTCTTTCGTTTTCTCGAGGCCTTAAGGTATGTCAAAGTTTATAAAATTTGATGTGAATAGTGTTTTAATGGAGGTTTTGAGTTGAAATCTTCAAATTCATTCATTGAACCTTGAAGATTTCAATCGGGAAAGTCGTTTTGGGCAATTTTAGAAACTTCCCTTAAACCCTAAAATCGAGTTTGAGTCGGAAACCCATTCCGTGTGATTTTCCCTCACTTGGCCATGTTTAGGATGTTTAGGTTATTATGTTTTTGCTATTTACTTAATTTTTCGGAAATCGATTATTGTACAAAACCCTAATTTACGGATACCCATTGATGTTGCGAACTCCAAATGTATCTGAAACCAACCCGAAACACCTCTAAAGTGCATAAAAGCCGGAAAACCAAACCTGAAACCCTTTTTCTCTTGTATGGCCGAGAGCACCATAGGGAGGAAATCCAAGTTCTTCGTCGTTTTGTGCGTTTAGATGTTGTTTGTACGATTTCCGGTTAAGTAATGTTATTTAGGTGCAATTCATTTGTAGGATTGTGATTTGTTCGTGTGTTTGCAACCTCGGATTGATCGGAGCTTTTCTTCGAGCTAAGGTGAGTTTAAAATGGAAGTTAGTTTTTTTTTTAATTAAGTTTCGTTATGTTATTGTTTATCGAGGTTAAGAGGGAACTAGCTTCTTAGAATTAATGTTTGGTTGGAGACTTTAATTCAGAAGTGAGTGGAGAGAATTTGGAATTATAGTGAGTTCGGTGAAAAGGAAACATCGGAGTGGTTTGGGAAGTATTGCAAAGTGAATTGGAGATGTTAGATGAAAGTGGAAATTTTAGTTACTTTGAGTGGTTTGGAAGTTAAAGTAGCTTAGAAGATACACTTGAGTGATAACTCATGTAATCTAAGTAGTTAGGTTCTTTAATAACTTAGTAGAAATTCTTTTTAGATTACCTAATGTGACGACCTGACTCCTTTTAAATAATTTAAAATCAAATTGCAGCGGAAGACTTATTATTTAATAAAAATTTGGCGTGGATATGTTTAAAACTTGAACTATCCACAACCTGTTTACACTTTTCACAATCAGAGAAATTAAAAGACAGGAAATACAATTCCTGTTGCAAATATTAAAAGAGCTCGAGATTATAAAAAAAAGATAAAACAAAAGGCTCTTATGAGCTTATATACAAATATTCAACTCATAAGACAAATCATGAAATAAAATTGTCCATGGACTTTAAAAGTAACTCTAGTCCATCTCAGCATCATCATCAACTCGATCAGACTACACCAGCTCCTCTCCCATGACCCGAACACCTGAAAATGTTTGTAATATCATGAGCTAACAACAAGCCCAGTGAAAATAAACAGAATAAAAAGTAACATTAGACTCCAAACCCGCATCCAGATTTGTGTCCAAGTAAAACTTACATTCTCTTACCAAAACTTCAAAAACTCGAGAAACTAACTCCCAACATTTAGAAGACTGTTTCCATATCACATATCTCTTTCTTATTCATCCTTTTTAATACCTCATACTATATATAAGATTTATATTCAAGTGTTTAATCTCCAATTTCAAGATCTTCAAATTAATTGAGAATCTAGTTGTGACGACCCGACTATTTGAAAATCATTTAAAAATAAATACAGCGAAAGTCTTTATATTTTAAGAAAAATTGGCGTGGTTATGTTTGAAAATTGGCTAGCCAAAACCTATTTACATCTTAATTTCAAAATTTAAAGAAAAACACAAGGAACTTCAAGTTCCTAATCAGGAGTTCAAAGAGACGTTTATCATAAAAGTGAAATTGGAAAGCTCTTAAGAGCCATTTACAAATATACAAATCCAACATATGTGTAAAATTCACAAAACATAGTCCATGGACTTTTACAACCACCTAGTCCATCTCAAGGTCATCATCCCTCGATCATGCAGCACCATCTCCTCTCCCACGACCTCTAGCCAGGGCATTACCTGAAATTTTTGTAATATCATGAACTAACAACTTAAGCCCAATGAGAATAATAAGAATAAAAAATAAAGTTAGACCTCAAACCCGTATTCCGATTTGTGTCCAATTTGTCTTACATAATCATTCCTAAAGTTCTCTAAACTCTAGGTAATTCCATTCTATAATCTCCAAAGGATGATATTACTTAGCACACGTAGTCTAATTCTCATCCATTAACTTGTTATAACATAAATAAGAAAAGTAAATAAACTTTACATAAATATAACATCTCGATTCTTTATCCACGATATATATTTCCATCGATAATATGCATGAAGGTAATGAGGACATCCCGTAGGATTCACATTCGCCCTTTATGCATGAATGAAGGCAATGAGGACATTCCCCGTAGGGTCCACCATTCTCCCTTCTTTTCTTTCTCACTTTCTTTTCTTTTTCTCTGAAGGTGATGCGGACATTCCCCGTAGGGTCCAACATTCTCCCTTCTTTTCTTTCTCACTTTCTTTTCTTTATCTCTGAAGGTGATGCGAACATTCCCCGTAGGGTCCAACATTCTCCCTTCTTTTCTTTTTCAATGATGCGAGATGTTATGCATATGCTTGCAAAAGTAAATAAACGTAAGTGTGAATATTAAAGTGGCCGAAACAAGCATAAAGTAAAGGGGCAAACAGCAAAAGACATAAAGTAAATAGATAGGAAATTTTGGAAAAACGATAAGTTAATCGAACTCCGATACATTAATAAAAGTAGATCCTATCTTAAACAATTTATCTACTTTTTCAAGGATCCAAAACCTCCAAATAAACTCCAAGGTTCTATCAACCATTCTATCTAAAAGTTTGGATCCTTTAACTTCCAATGATCCTTCCTAAGCTCCGAAACGAATCTAACTTAGAACTTTCTAAGGTTCGATGTTTTTCCTCGAGAAACTCCTAAGTTCTCACTCAAAGAACTAGCTCCTAATCTTAAGGGCACTATCTCACTTCTCTCTAATCTTAGATTCGAATCTTAGTCTTAGTTTCTAATACTACAAATCATTATACTTATTCTCTTTCTAAAGTTACTTTAAATCCTAACTATTCTCACCTTAGAAAAAGCGGTCTCGCTCCAAACCCCTGATAACGCGATCAATGAAAGGTCCAAAAACACCTACAATTAGAATTACATCTAACAATCAATAAATTACCAAATAACGATCAAACAACATCTAAGCCTACAAAACGACAAAAAACTCTACAAACCCTACTATGAGGCTCGCCCCCCCCCCATGAAAAGTGCGTCTCGGATTTGGTTTTCCGGCTTTTAGGCAATTTAGATGTGTTTCGAGTTGGTTTCAAGCAATTTCGATGTTCCCGATTTCAATGGGTATCGATAATTAGGGTTTTTGGACAATATGCAATTTCCCGAATTTAATTATAATAAACATTATATCAATAATAAATAACCCATATTCAAACCCCGAAAGGTAAATTTCAAACGGGAAGGGTTTTGACTGAAACTCGGTTTTAGGGTTATGGGATTGTTTTCAAAAACACTTAAAACAACTCCCGTATTTACAAACATCGAGTTTCCCGACAAGAAATCGAAGAATCAAAGAGAAAACTCCATTAAAACACTATTTGGAGCTTAGGGTTTCAAGATAAACTTACTGAGAACTCCGTGGATCACGGGTGGAAGGCATGATGGTTAGGTGGAAATGAATCCTAGACTTGATGGCTTTCCGATGCAACCAAAATCGAGTCGATCCGTCGAGAATTGAACAAAACCCGAAAATCCCCCCAATCCCTTTGATGCTCACGGTTTTGAGAAGAAAAATAAGAGAGAAATGGTCAACTTTTTGGTCAATTGGTATATTTAAAGAGAAAGTGAATAGTAACTTGATATTTTAGGAATTTTGGAAATGACGGTTGCGTCCTTTAATGACTTTTGACTTATAAATCGAAACCCGAAGTTCTTAAACTATCCCAATGGTGATTAATAATTATTAATTGGCCCGTTAATAATTATTAATACCACCATAACTTATTTAAATTAATAAAGCAATTAAAAAGACTTAAATCGAATTAAATTACTAAATTCTAAATTACCGATTCTAAAATAAACTTTAATTACTTAAATTAAAATAAAATAAATAAATTTTTTTTTATCACAAAATAACGGGACGTTACACTAGTTCTCTTATATACATAACATAATAAATATACAAGGTTCAATACACCCTTGTATTCTCTCATTATACAATTCAATCGCATCCTTCTTCCTTATAGCACTCGGCTATCATCATAATTCATTCTTTTTCTCTATGGAAATGTATAAGATACATAATGTTTCATTTCTTTTCTTTAATAAATAATGCTAAGCTCACTCGGTCTTAACATATTTAAACATTTATTAACTCACTAAACAAGTGTAAAGGGCACACAACCTTTACATTAATATAACTATCACATGCGAATAATGTCAGGTAATGAAGCTCCCGTAGGCTAAGTTCATTCACCTCATTATCTCGCTTTCCAAAATAAAATATACAAATTCCTTTCAATAATATCTTTCCATCTCTAGTGAATAATGACAGGTAATGAAGCTCCCGTAGGCTATGTTCATTCACCTCATTAAACTCACTTTCCAAAATAAAATATACAAAGTCTTTTCAATAATATCTTCCCACCTCTAGTGAATAATGACAGGTAATGAAGCTCCCGTAGGCTAAGTTCATTCACCTCATTATCTCACCCACCGAATACAGGTAATGAGCTCCCGTAGGCTAAGTCATACCCTGTATCTTCGTATATGTATCATAGTAATTATGGATAATACCAGATAATGTGAACTCGTATAGTTCCATCATTATCTCATTATCCATCCCCTCCGATCATGCAAAGTCCCGCAATCCTTTAGTATTCCTCATGTATATATACGGAAACATAAAACGAATAATACCAGACAATGCAAGCACTCTCAGTCTATGCATTGCCTCATTATTCCTCCCAATACTCGATAATGCAATATGATTTGATATGATATGAATATGCTTTCAAGTGAGGTAAAAATAAATATAAACATTCAGAGTGTGCAAGTAAAATAAATATAAATATTCAAAGTGATCGAAAGGCATAAAGATAAAGAGATCGCGAATTAGCCTTTATACATAAAATAAGATATTAGGAACTTCTGAAGAAAAAAAAACGATAAATAAAACAAGCCAAACGGCCTTCAGTTACTTGAATTACTAACTATATCATAAAGTCTCCAATTCAAATGATTCTATTGTTTTTGATAAATATCCGAAGTTCCTTATCCAAATTCGTTATTCACCCTATTATACTTGGAACTTTCAACTTCCGATAAACATTAGTAAACGCCGAAGCAAATCTAAACTTAGAACTTCCAAGAGTTATTCGTTTCCTTCGAAACACCTATGAGTTCTCTCAACTCAAATTAGAACTAACTCCAAGCCTAAGCATGTTATCTCACTTTCTTTTATCCTTTCGATTTAAGCCTTAATCTCAACTTCAGTTCCTACAAATCGTTCAACTTATTCGGTTTCTAAGGCTACTTTAAATTCTATTTATTCTCACCTTGGCCCATTTAGTTTTGCTCCAAATCTCCAATTTCCCACGAATCAACAACTGAGCAAACGCACCTACAATTCATCAATTGCACAACATATTACAACTCATAACTAAGATGAGAACAAGTTTGAATTTTTGGATGAATAGTGATTTCGGATGAATAGTATTTTCGGATGAATAGTGTTTTCGGGTGAATAGTGTTTTTCGAAAATCCGGGCCCAAAATCGTCAAATTCCATGATAGAAATTCATGATTTCAACTTCAAAACTCATTTATAATAAAAAACGAACAAAACCATATAAAAAGTTTTGAAAACTTACTTTTTGGGACTTCCCTTAGAGAACGGGAAACTTTGAAAAGGTAGGTTGGATAGGTAGCCCTCGTCCCTAACAATCCAACGCAATTGGCCTCGTCGAAAACGGTCGAGAATTGACGAAAGCCCAAGAGAAAAATAATCTCTCCCACCATGGAAGAAGACTCACGGCAAGATGAAGGAGAAAAAGAGAAGGTTTTGGGTCAATTTGAGTCAAAGATGAGTTTTTAAAGGAAAATGAATAGTGATTTTAGATATTTTAAGAAATTGGAAAATGACGGTTACGTCCCTTAATGAATTTAACTCATAAATCGAAACCCGAAGCTCTTAAATAAATCTAAAGGTGATTAATAATTATTAATTGGCCTATTAATAATTATTAATGTCACTGAAGAAAATTTAAAGTATTAAAACGATTAAAAAGAATTTCGGGTGAAATTAACTACTAAATTCTAAATTACAAAAATAATAATTAAACTAAATACTTAAATTGAAATAAATAAATAAATAAATAACATTAAATAAAATAAAATAAAAAATTCACTTCAAAATAACAGGACGTTACACCTAACTTATTAGGGGACTTAACCTTTCGTGATACGGCACATGATAGTATGTTGATTCGGATCCATACGTATCATGGTGCGATGATTTGTGATACGGTACGTGGTATGTTGACTTCGGTCCATATGGTATTGTGATAAGGTACATGGTACTATGTTGATTCGGATCCATACGATACCATGGTACTATGATTTGTGATACGGCACATGATAGTATGTTGATTCGGATCCATACGTATCATGGTGCAAAGATTTGTGATATGGTACGACCGTACGTGGTATGTTGATTCGGATCCATACGAGCACGTTACGATGATTTGTGACATGGTACATGATAGTATGTTGATTCAGATCCATACGGTATCATGGTATGATGATTTGTGATATGGTACGACCGTACGTGGTATGTTGATTTCAATCCATACAATAGCACGTTACGATGAAACTTGTTTGGTAACAAAGATAGTTAATATTACATTTACATATTCTTTAGAATTGTGTAGTAAGACTTAGTAATGGTTGTTACTTTTACTTTAAGTCTCTATTTCAATTACAAGGCATTGAAAGACTATTACGAGTAGTATTTTGCTATCGTATGATTGAATGGAATTGGAAGTGTGGATATGGGTAGTAATGAGCATTTTAGGCCTTTGGACACAATTTCTAGTATGAAACTTGGTTCATAGGATTACTTGCTTTCGTTTTACTCTCACTAGCATTTTATGCTAGTGTTGCTACACTTACAAATTTTCAGGTAAACCCCGTCCTAAGAAGAGTGGTAGAGGAGGTGGTGCTGTGTGACTTGCCGAGATGATGAATGGACAATGATGATCATATTTTGGTTTAGCATTCTTAGAAATGCTTGTAAATTATTTCCAACTTCCATACTTGTGTCTTTTTGAGTCCGAAAGGGTATTTGTTTAAAATCTGCATATGTTTTATTATTTAAATCTCTTTTGGAAGTTTACACTATATGCTGGAATGCGCATTCCCGATTTATCGCTTTCTCTGAATATGAGTTGTTGTAAACAGGTTTTGGTTATCCGATTTTTAAACGAATCCATGCCGTTTTTCTTTAAAAATTGAGTCTTCCGCTGTGCATTTGAATTTAAAGAATTTAACGGAAATGGGGTCGTTATGATTTGTATGTAAAACAATATAATATTTTATTTAAAAGGACTTGTGATTGTATTTTTTTGTAGGTTGATAGAGCAGAGTCTTGATGATCTTGCTTGCCATAGCCTTTTTCATCGGGGTTTTGTTTAAGCTATAGACTTATATACTGGATGGATTTTTTAGACTTATGTACTAGATGGATGGATATTTTATTATGTAATAATTCCTATAGACTTATGTACATGATGGATGAATCTTTTATTATGTATGACTTTAACTTATGCAATTTCTATAAAGTTATAAAAGTTGGGAATCAAGAAGTAATTTGTGTACTTGTTCAAAAAGCTTAGTTTTATACCTTCTTTTATAAATATTCTTGATTCTAGGTTTTTTTTTATAGCAAACTAGATAACTTATTGAAAACGCTATAAAATATAAATGGTAATGAAATATAAGACAAATATACAATAGCATTTTAAAATAGCTATCTTAAACGTTATCATAGTGTTAGTAGAAAGCTATGTTATATTGTCATTTCAACCAGAGTATGCAATACATAGATACGTTTATAGCGTATGTGATAGCATGTATCCAACGCTATCAAATGATAAAGACTTTTAATTACGTGGGCAACCATGACATTGTTCAAAAGGCTATGAAATATAACTCATAGCGTGTCACTGACGCTATTGTTATATGTTTTGATAGCGGAGCG
The DNA here is from genome assembly GCA_028015215.1 of Gynostemma pentaphyllum. Classification (NCBI taxonomy): domain Eukaryota; kingdom Viridiplantae; phylum Streptophyta; class Magnoliopsida; order Cucurbitales; family Cucurbitaceae; genus Gynostemma; species Gynostemma pentaphyllum. The sequence continues at coordinate 35,795,651 of CM051353.1, read as the reverse complement.
GAAAACGCTATAGTATGTTTTCAAAACAATTAAAACATGCAATCAAATTGATATTATTATAGCGTATACAATAGCATAAGCCAAACGCTTTCAAAAGTCTCATACTTTTAATTACGTGGGCAACCACGGCGTTTGGTAAAACGCTATGAAAGGTAACTCATAGCTTTTTTTCGACGCTATGGAAAGCCTTTTTTGTTGTAGTGTATTACTTGTATAATTAACTTAGCTTGCTTACAACATATGTTATATCATGTTTTGCAACTCATGACATACATTACGCTACATAGTATACGATAATATTCTATTGAGATATACTTTCTCAATTTTTTTAGGCACCCCCACAATTTAAAATATGTATAGAGGCTTTCTATGTTTCCACTTATCATAAAACATTCTATGTGATTTATGAAACTCGTTGATAGAAAAACTTTCCCCACAAGTTTTGGAAAATTAACCAAAAATAAATAAATTATATTGCCCAAAAATCAGTTACACCCTTATATATTAAAACTCATAAATTTAGTGCTTATAAAATAGACTCAAATTTATGAATATAATAACATAAATAAACAAAGTTTCTTTGAAATTGACCAGTCATAACAAAGAAAACCGAAGCCTTAAAAAATAGAGTTCAAAACTTTTATACATAAAATTGAAACCACTGATTCCAATTTATAAAATATTGCAAAGTAAAAATAATGCATAATTCTAACTTCTAATGGTTCTCTTTCACTATCACACATCACATATATGAGTATAAAAACTCACTTAAAGATATCAAAGATATGGAAGTTTTAAAACTCTTTCAATTGACAATTTACCAATATATAAACTCAAAAAAACAAGAACCACAAAGTTTGTAAGTCTTTTGTCTATATTGTCATGGAATATCAAGATAACAATTAAAAGAAAAAAAGGGCGTTGTACGTTTGTTTGTGTTTATTTTTACGAAAATATTATAAACACAGATCAATTTTAATTAAAAAAACTAAAATGCACCAAATATAATTTTATTTTTCATGATAAAAACGAAATATATGTATGTATATATGTATACTTATCTGAACATAACTAATAAATACCACAAAATGGTCTCAAGAATGTTGTATAAATATTACTGTAAAAATCAAATTGTCAAATCTGAACCCAACGAATACACGTTGTTTCCTTCAGACAATTTGTTCCCTCTATGGTACTAAGGAATAATGAACAATTGTCTCCCAGAATAGGACAGATTATTAACCTGAGATGTAGCACTCCAATCGCAGGAATCAACAGACTCAATAGTACGTATCAACAATCGTACAATTAAAATGAAAAACAAGAATATATTTGTAGAGGAAAACAAATAGGGAATGTAAAGTTTTTTATATTATATTTTTTAAATAATCTACCAACCTATTTATAGAATAGTTATGGCCATTCAAAAAGTCATAAGGTTGGTAGTTATTTACTACAAATATGAAAAACCACATCCTTTGATAAAACGTTGTGACTGTTTATTTAAATGAACAAAGAACACATTTTTTGATAAAGAGTTGTGACTATTGGTTAAAAATGAATAAACACAACCATCTATACATAGTTTTGTTAAAGTTGTCCTTGTCATTAGGTCAATCATAAAGATCCAAATCGAGAATCCTCTTGTTAGGGAATACATTTTGGTTAAAAATATCAAAAGATAATCTGTACCATTCCAAAAACTTGTTTGTAATTGAAAAGCTTGTTTCAACGTACTTGTTTCACTCTAAATTGAAACCAAAGATCTAATGTTTCCCACTTGTAAAAGTTGTCCTTGTCAGTAGGTCCATCATAAAGATCCAAATGGACGTTCCTCTTATTTGAGAATAAATATTGGACCAAATTAACGAAAGAGAATCAGTACCCCTCCAAAAACTTGTCTGTAATTGAAAAATAGTTTTTAAGTACTTGTTTCAGTCTAAATACCAAATTGAAACCAAAGACCTAAGGTTTCAAACTTTCAAAGTTGTCCTCATAATTAGGTCCATCATAAAGATCCAAATGGAGATTCCTCTTATTTGGGAATACATTTTGAACCCAAATATCGAAAGAGAATCCGTACCATTCAAAAACTTGTTTGTAATTGAAAAGTTTGTTTCAAACTACTTGTTTCACTCTCTAAACCAAGTTGAAACAAATGACATAAGGTTTTCCACTTGTCAAATTTTCCTTGTCATTAGGTCCATCATAAACAAGTGCTTTGAAACAAGCTTTTTAATTACAGATAAGTTTTTGGAGTGGAACGGATTCTCTTTCGATATTTTGGTCTAAAATTGTAACGTCTCATTACTTTTGAGGTATAAAAAAAAAATTATTTATTTTATTTTAATTTAATTATTTAAAGTTAATTTTAGAATGAGTAATTTAGAATTTAGAAGTTTATTTCGTTTTAAACCTTTTTAATTGCTTTATTAGTTTAAATTAGTTTTGGTCGTATTAATAATTATTAACGGGCCAATTAATAATTATTAATCACCATTTGGCTAGTTTAAGAACTTCGGGTTTCGATTGTGAGATGGAATTCATTTAAGGGACGTAACCGTAATTTCTAAAATTCTTAAAATATCATTTCACTATTCATCTCTTCTTTATATTGAAAAGTTGACTTCATTGACCACAAACAAATCATTTCCTTCTTCTCTTTTCCTGTCCTTTGCCGTGACCATCAAGGGTTTGAGGGGAATTTTCGGGTTTTGTTCGTTTCTCATCGGATCGCTTCAATTTTGGTTGCGTTGGAAAGCCCTCGGTCCTAGGATTCTTCTCAACCTAGCAATCGTACTTTCCATCCGTGTTTTAAGGGCCTCAAGGCATGTCAAAGTTTCAAAACCTAAGCTTCAAATAGTGTTTTAATGGAGTTTTGAATTTGAATCTTCAATTTCTTGCCGAGAAACTCGATGATTTTAACTACGAAAGTTGTTTTATGTGATTTTTGGAACTTCCCCTTAACCCTAAACCCAAGTTTTAGCCAAAACCCGTCCCATTTGAAATATACAAATTGTGGGCTGAATTGGGTTATTTATTATTGAATAAAAGTATGTTGTAATTAAATTCGGGAAATTGATTTTTGTCCAAAAACCCTAATTATGGTTACCCATTGAAATCGGGAACTACCAAACTACTTGAAATCAACCCGAAACGCTCTAAATTGCCTAAAAGCCAGAAAGTCAAACCCGAGACCCATTTTTATGGGGATGGCCGAGAGCACCATTAAGGGATTTTTGGGGTTTTTCGTCGTTTTATGCTTTTAGATGTCGTTTGATTGATGTTTGGTTAATTATTGATTGTTAGATGTAATTTTAATTGTAGGTATTTTTGGACCATTGATTGATCGCACTATCGGAGTATTGGAGCAAAACTACTTTTGCCAAGATGAGAATAAATAGAACTTAAAGTAAAATTAGAAACCGAATATGTTGAACGATTTGAAGGATCGGAAGTTAAGAATAAGATTGAATCGAAAGGATTAGAGTGAGTGAACTAACGTGCTTAGGCTTTGGAGTTAGTTCTATTTGGTGAGAGAATTCATAGGTGCTTCGAAGGAAACGAGTAACTTTTGGAAGTTCTAAGTTTAGATTTACTTCGGAGTTTCCTAATGTTTATCGAAAGATGAAGGTTTCAAATGTAATAAGGATCGTGAATAAGGAACTTCGTATGTTTAATAAACAGTGGAGTAATGAATTGGAGACTTTTATGTTAAGTCAAATCTTGAGTTATCTGGAGGCCGGTTGGCTCAATTCATTCATTGTTTTTCAAAAGTTCCTAATCGTTTGTTTTATGTGTACGAGTAATTCATGATCCATTTACTTTATGTCCTTTCGATTATGATGAATGATTATATTTATTTTACTTGCAATTGAAAACATATTCATATCATATCATATGGCATAATCGAAATTGGGAGGATAAAAAAGTATAGTTAGCCTGCGGGAGCTTTCATACTGTCATCATAAGCATTATTTTGGAAAGTGAGATAATGAAGTATAGTTAGCCTGCGGGAGCTTTCATACTGTCATTATAAGCAATATTTTGGAAAGCTAGATAATGATGTAATGTTAGCCTGCGGGAGCTAATATTATGTCATTTATCACAAATTGTGTTTATTTGAATATGTTAAGACCGAGTGAGCTTAGCATAAGTTATTAAAGACAAATGAATATAAACCTTATATCTCGTAAGAGGTATTAAGAATAAGGTATAAGAGAGAGAATTGTGATATGACAACTTTCTTCTAAACGTTGGGAGTTATTATTCTCGAGATTTGGAATTTTTGGTAAGAGAATGTAAGATTTACTTGGACACAAATCCGAATATGGGTTTGGAGTCTAATGTTACTTTACTTTCTGTTTATTTTCACTGGGCTTGTTGTTAGCTCATGATATTACAAACATTTTCAGGTAACGCTCTTGCTCGGGGTCGTGGGAGAAGAGCTGGTGTAGCTTGATTGATGGATGATGATGCTAAGATGGACTAGGAGTATTTTAAAGTCCATGGACTTGTTTTGTTATATTTTGTATCTTTTAGAAGTGTAAACATGTATATAAGCTCATAAGAGCTTCTCGTTTTAACTTTACAATTATAAACTTCTTTTAACTTTGGAAAAGGAATTGCATTTCCTTGCTTTTAAATTTTTCTGATGTGAAAAATGTATAGAGGTTTTGGATAGTCTAAGTTTCAAACATATCCACGCCCTTTTTTTTAAAACACGAAGACTTCAGCTGTGTTTTAATATTTAAATGATTTTAAAGGAGTTGGGTCATCACAAAAATGCATTCCAAAACATAATGATCCTCAATTTGGATCTTTATAATGGACCTAATTATGAGGACTACTTTGACAAAAGGAGAACCTTACAAGTACTTTTAAACAAGCTTTTACATTACAAAGAAGTTTTTGGAGTGGTACAAATTCTCTTTTGATATTTTGGTCCAAAATGTATTCCCAAACAAGAGAAACCTCCATTTGGATCTTTATGATGTACCTAATTATGAGGACAACTATGACAAGTGGGAAACATTAGGTGTTTGGTTTGAATTTTGTCTAGAGAGTGAAACAAGTACTTTGAAAAAAGCTTTTAAAAAACAAACAAGTTTTGGAGTGGTATGGATTCCCTTTTGATATTTCGGTCCAAAATGTATTCCCAAACAAGAGGAATTTAGATCGTTATTATGAACCTAGTCAAGAGGGAAGCATTGACAAGGTCAAAACCTTTGGTCTTTGGTTTCAATTTGGTTTAGAGAGGAAAACAAGTATTTTGAAATAAACTTTTCTATTACAAACAAGTTTTTACTATGGTAAGGATTCTCTTTAAATATTTTGTTCAAAATGTATTTCTAAACAAGAGGAACCTTGATTTCGATCTTTATGATGGACCTAACCATGAGGACAACTTTGACAAGTAGGAAACCTTCGATTTTTTGTTTCAATTTGGTCTAGAGAGTGAAACAAGTACTTTTAAACAAGCTTTTCAGCTACAAACATGTTTTTGGAGTGGTAAGGATTCTCTATTGATATTTTGGTCCAAAATGTATTCCCAAACAAGAGGAATCTCCATTTGTATCTTTATGATGGAACTAATCATGAGGACAACTTTAACAAGTGAGAAACCTTAGGTTTTTGTTTTCAATTTGGTCTAGAGAGTGAAACAAGTACTTTGAAACAAAATTTCAATTACAAACAAGTTTTTAGAGTGGTACAGAGTCTCTTTCGATATTTTGGTCCAAAATGGAATCTCAAACAAGAGGAACCTCCATTTGGTTCTTTATGATGGACCTAATCATGAGGAGAAATTTGACAAGTGGGAAACATAGTCTTTGGTTTCAATTTGGTCTAGAGAGTGAAACAAGTTTTCTAAAACAAACTTTTCAATTACAAACAAGTTTTTGGATTGGTAGGGATTGTCTTTTGATATTTTAGTTCGAAATGTATCCCCAAAAAAGAGGAACCTCCATTTAAATTTTTATGATGGACCTAATCATAAGGACAACTTTGACTAGTGGAACCTTAGATGTTCGGTTTCAATTTGGTTTTGAGAGTGAAAGATGTACTTTCAAACAAACTTTTCAGTTACAAACAAGTTTTTGGAATGGTTCGGATTCTCTTTCAATATTTTGGTAAAAAATGTATTCCGAAACAAGAGGAACCTCAATTTGGATCATTATGATTGACCTAATCTTTAGAAAAACTTTCACTTGTGGGAAACCAAATATTTGGTTTCAATTTGGTCTAGTGAGTGAAACAAGTACTTTGAAACAAGCTTTTAAAAAACAAACAAGTTTTTGAAATGGTGCAGATTCTCTTTCGATAGTCCGGTCCATTATGTATTCACAAACAATAGGAACCTCCATTTGGATCTTTATGATGTACCTAATCATGATGAAAACTTTGACAAGATGGAAACCAAGTCTATGGTTTCAATATGGTTTAGAGAGTGAAACAATTATTTTGAAACAAGCTTTTCAATTACTAACAATTTTTTGGAATGGTACGGATTTTTATTCGATATTTTGGTTAAAAATGTATTTCCAAACAAGTAGAACTTCCTTTTGGATATTTATAATGGACCTAATCATAAGGAAAATTTTGAAAAGTGAGAAACCTTAGGTTTTTGGATTTTTTTTTGCCTAGAGAGTGAAACAAGTACTTTGAAACAAGCATTTTAATTACAAACAAGTTTTTTGAGTGGCGCAGTTTCTCTTTCTATATTTTCGTCCAAAATGTATTTTCAAATAAGAGGACCTCCATTTGAATATTATGATGGACCTAATCATGAGGACAACTTTGACAAGTGGGAAACCAAATATTTGGTCTCAATTTGGTATAAAGAGTGAAACAAGCTTTTGAATTACAAACAAGTTTTTGGAGTGGTACATATTCTCTTTCGATATTTTGGTCCAATATGTATTCCTAAAAAGGAGGAACCTCCATTTGGATCTTCATGATGGACTTAATCATTAGGAAAACTTTGACAAGTGAGAAACCAAGTCTTTGATTTCATTTTAGTCTAGAGAGTGAAACAAGTACTTTGAAGTAAGCTTTTCAATTACAAACAGGTTTTTAAAGTTGTACAGATCATCTTTCGATATTTTGGTCTAAAATGTATTCCCAAGCAAGTGAAACCTCCATTTGGATCTTTTTGATGGACCTAGTCTTGAGGACACCTTTGAGAAATGGGAAACAAAGTTTTTGGTTTCAATTTGGTCGCGAGAGTGAAACAAATACTTTGAAACAAGCTTTTAAACAAACAAGTTTTTTGAGTGGATTCTCTTTCAATATTTTTGTCCAAAATGTATTATCAAACAAGAAGAACCTCCAATAGGATCTTTATGATATACCTAACATAAGGATAACTTTGACAAGTGAGAAACCAAGTCTTTGGTTTCAATTTGGTCTAGAGATTGAAACAAGTACTTTGAAAGTTTTTTGAGTGGTACGGATTCTCTTTCAAGATTTTGGTCCAAAATATAATCCTAAACAAGAGGAACCTCTATTTGGATCTTTATAAATAACCTAATCATAAGGACAACTTTGACAAGATAGAAACCTAAGGTTTTGGTTTTAATTTGGTCTAAAGAGTGAAACAAGTACTTTGAACAGAGCTTTAAATTTATAAACAAGCTTTTGAAGTGGTACATATTCTATTTCGATATTTTGATCCAAAATGTATTTCCAAACAAGAGGAACCTCCATTTGGATATTTATGATGGACTTAATCCTTAGAAAAATTTTGGAATATGGGAAAGCTTATGTCGTTGGTATCAATTTGGTGTAGAGAGTGAAACAAGTATGTTGAAACAAGTATTTCAATTACAAACAAGTTTTTGGAGTGGTATCAATTACCTTTCGATATTTTAGTCCAAAATGTATTCTCAAACTAGAGGAACCTCCATTTTGATCTTTATGATGGACCTAATCATGAGGACAACTTTAACAGGTGGGAAACCAAGTCTTTTGTTTCCATTTGGTATAGAGAGTGAAACAAGTACTTCAAAATAAACTTTTCAAATACATACAAGTTTTTGGAGTGGCACAAATTATCTTTCAATATTTTGGTCCAAATGGCATCCCAATCAAGAAGAACCTCCATTTGGATCTTTATGATAGACTTGATCATGAGGACAACTTTGACAATCAGAAAACAAAGTCTTTGGTTTCAATTTGGTTCAGAGAGTGAAACAAGCTTTTCAATAACAAACAAGTTTTTGGAGTGGAACGGATTCTCTTTCGATATTTTTGTCCAAACTGTATTCCCAAACAAAAGGAACGTCAATTTGAGCATTATAATGGAACTAATCATTAGGACAACTTTGAAAAGTTTTAAACCTCTGGGTCTTTGGTTTCATTTTCGTCTAGAGTGTGAAACAAGGACTTTGAAACAAGCTTTTCATTTACAAACAATTTTTTTGAGTTGCCCATATTCTCTTTCGATAATTTGGTCCAAAATGTATTCGTAAACAAGAGATACCTCCATTTAAATCTTTATGATGGATCAATCACGAGGACAACTTTTATGAATGGGAAACCAAGTCTTTGGTTTTAATTTGGTCTAGAAAATAAAACAAGTATTTTGAAACAAGATTTTCAATTACAAACAAGTTTTATTTCCAGTGGTAGTGATTCTCTTTCGATATTTTGGTTCAAAATGTATTCAACAATAAGAGGAACCTCCATTTGGATATTTATGATGGACCTAATCATGTGGACAACTTTGACAAGTGGGAAAGCAAGTCTTTGGCTTCAATTTGGTCTAGAGAGTGAAACAAGCTTTTCAATTACAAACATCTTTTTGTAGTTGTACGAATTCTCTTTGATATTTTGGTAACAAATGTATTACCAAACAAGAAGAACTTCCATTAGGATTTTTATGATGGACCTAATCTTGAGGAAAACTTTGACAAGTGGGAAACCAAGTATGTGGTTTCAATTTGGTCTTGTGAGTGAAACAAGTACTTTGAGAAAAGCTTTTCTATTACAAACACGTTTTTGGAATTGTACTGATTCTCTTTCGATATTTTAGTCCAAAATGTATTACCAAACAAGAGGAACCAGACCTGATCTTGAGAACAACTTTGACAAACCTCATCTTGAGAACAACTTTCACAAGTGGGAAACCAAATATTTGATTTCAATTTGGTCTAGAGAGTGAAACAAGTACTTTGAATCAAGCTTTTCAATTACAAACATGTTTTTGGAGTGGTGCGGATTCTCTTTCCATATTTTGGTCTAATATGTATTCGCAAACAAGAGGAACCATCATTTGGATCTTTATGATGTACCCTATTATGATGACAACTTTGAGAAGTTGGAAACCAAGTCTTTGCTTTCAATCTGGTCTAAAGAGTGAAACAACTTTTTCAATTACTAACAATCCTTTTTGGAATGGTACAGATTTTCTTTCTATATTTTTGTCAAAAATTGTGACGACCCGACTCTTTTTAAATAATTTAAAATCAGATTGACAGCGGAAGACTTATTATTTAATAAAATTTGGCGTGGATATGTTTAAAACTTGGACTATCCACAACCTGTATACATTTTTCACAATCAGAGAAATTAAAAGTAAGGAAATACAATTCCTTTTCCAAAATTAAAAGAAGATTATAACCATAAAACTTAAGACGAAAGCTCTTAAGAGCTTATAAACAAATTTACATCTCAAAGACCGAAAATAAAATAAACTAAGATAAGATAAGCCCCGGGACTTTTAAATGACATCTAGTCCATCTCTGCATCATTATCATCTCGATCAAGCCGCACCAGCTTCTCTCTCATGACCCGAACATTACCTGAAAATGTTTGTAATATCATGAGCTACCAACAAAGCCCAGTGAGAATAAACAAAATAAAAAGTAAAGTTAGACCCCAAACCCGTATCCGGATTCGTGTCCAAGAACTTACTTACTCTTTGCTATCAATCCATTCAAAGAGTTTTATATCAAGTGTTCCACTTTTACTTACCAATTCTCCAATATAATTGTGGAACTACATTCCAAGCATTTATGGGTATGGTTTCGTAATGCATATAGCATTTATATCTCATTTTCTTTATATCCCTTATACTATATACAAGGTTTATATTCAAATGTTAAATCTCCAATTTCAAGATCTTCAAATTTGTTGATAAACTAGTTCTCTTACATATATCACTTAATAGATATACAAAGTTCAATACAACCTCGTATTCTCTCATTATCAATTCAATCTCATTTCTTTTCCTATAGCATTCGGCTATTAAAAGTTTTACTTTCCGTTATATTTAATATAATAATGTTAAGCTCACTCGGACTTAACATATTCAACAATCACAATTTGCGATTAATGACGATAATATTGTTACACGTAGCTAATCATTATTCATTAATTCGCTAAACAAGTGTAAAAGACATATAACCTTTACATCAATATAACCATCACATGCGAATAATGACAAGTAATGAAGCTCCCGTAGGTCAGTTCATTCACCTCATTATCTCGCTCTCCAAAATAGAATATACAAAGTCCTTTCAATAATAGCATTCCATCTCTAGTGAATAATGACAGGTAATGAAGCTCCCGTAGGTCAGTTCATTCACCTCATTAAACTCACTTTCCAAAATAAAATATACAAAGTCTTTTCAATAATATCTTCTCACCTCTAGTGATTAATGTCAGGTAATGAAGCTCCCGTAGGTCAGTTCATTCACCTTGTATCTTCGTATATGTATCATACTAATTATGGATAATACTAAATAATGTGAACTCGAATAGTTCCATCATTATCTCATTATCCATCTCCTCCAATCATGCAAAGTCCCGCAGTCCTTTAGCATTCCTCATGTACATATACGGAAATATAAAACGAATAATACCTGACAATGCAAAGTACTGCAACCTTTACATGTCTCATTATTCCTCCCAATTCCGATTATGCAATATGATATGATATGAATTATGCTTTCGAATGCAAGTAAAGTAAATATAAACATTCAACATAATCGAAAGGGCATAAAGTAAAGGACATAAAGTAAAGTGCATAAGGTAAATGGATCATAGATGTCCTTATGCATAAAGCAAATAAATAGGAATTTCGGAAGAACAGTAAGTAAATCGAACTTCTGATACTTTAATAAAAGTAAGATCTCCTCTTAAACAATAATCTTCACTTTCAAGGATTCTAAACTCCCAAAATAAAGTCCAAGGTTCTAATTTCAAGTTCCTTTAACCATTCTATCTAAAAGTTTGGATCCTTTAACTTCCAATGATCCATTCTAATATCCGAAACGATTCTAACTTAGAACTTAAAAAAAAAATCAATGTTTCCCTCGAGAAACTCCAAAGTTTTCAGTCAAAGAACTAGCTCCTAATCCTAAGGTCACTAGCTCCCTTTCTTTTACTCTTAGATTCGAATCTTAATCTCAACTTCTGATCCTACAAACCGTTCAACTTATTCGGTTTCTAAAAATACTTTAAATCCTATTTATTCTCACCTTGGTCCAAATAGTTTTGCTCCAAAACTCCAATTTCCCACGAATCAACAACCGAGCAATCGCACTTACAATTCATCAATTGCACAACATATTACAACTCATAACTAAGATGAGAACAAGTTTGAATTTTCGGATGAATAGTGTTTTTGGGTGAATAGTGTTTTTTCTAAAATCCGGGCTCAAAATCGTCAAATTCCATGATAGAAATTCATGATTTCAACTTCAAAACTCATTTATAATAAAAAATGAACAAAACCATATAAAAAGTTTTGAAAACTTACTTTTTGGGACTTCCCTTAGAGAACGGGAAACTTCGAAAAGGTAGGTTGGATAGGTAGCCCTCGTCCCTACCAATCCAACACAACCGAAAACACGACGATCCGCCGAGAAACGAAGAAAAGCCAAAGAAAACCAAAACCCTCCCATGGTGGAAGTGGCTGACGGCAATGAGAGAAGAAGAAGAAAAGAAAATGTGATTTTTGGTCAATTTTGTGATTTTTAAAGATTAGTGAATAGTGATTTTAGATATTTTAAGAAATTGGAAATGACGGTTGCGTCCTTTAATGACTTTTAACTCATAAATCGAAACCCGAAGCTCTTAAATTAATCTAAAGGTGATTAATAATTATTAATTGTCCTATTAATAATTATTAATGTCACCGAAGTGAATTTAAAGTATTAAAACGATTAAAAAGAATTTCGGGCGAAATTAACTACTAAATTATAAATTACAAAAAAAAAAATAATAATAAAACTAAATACTTAAATTTAAATAAATAAATAAATAATAACATTTAATAAAATAATAAAAAATAATAATAAAAAAAAAATTCACTTTAAAATTAACGGGACGTTACAGTCTACCCTCCTTAAAAGACTTTTCGTCCTCGAAAAGTGCATTCACTAAGTGAAAAAGTGAGGGTACTTACACTGTATCTCATCTTCACGTTCCCACGTTGCTTCCTTTGACACTTGGTTCTTCCAAAGAACCTTAACCAAGTGAATTCTTTTTTATTTCTCATCACTTTTGTTCGAATGCTCTTATCTTAACGGGTGTCTTCTCATAAGACTTATTAGCATTCAAAACAACCAGTTCATAATCAATCACGTGGAACAGATTCACCATGTATTTCCGAAGTATCAATACATGGAAAACATTACAAACGGGAGATGACGAAAGTGGTAAAGCTAAACAATAAGCTACCATCTCTACTCGATTGAGTATCTCGATAGGCCAAAAAACTTAGGGATCAACTGACCCTTATTCCCAACTTTCATAACACCCTTCACTTGTGCCACTTGAAGTATACGAGATCCACTACTACAACTTGAATGGACTACACCGAATCCTGCTATCAACTTTGGGTATACCTTAACCTTTCTCTAAACAAATGATAGACTCGTTAGTCATTTGTTACAACTTGAGTACCAAAAGTCTCTTTTTTTTTCCAATCTCATCCAAATGAGCGGAAGAACGACACTTTCTCCCGCAAAGTGCCTAAACAGTGCCAAAACTTCGAGACAAAGCGAGTGTCTCGATCTGATAAAATCTTCACCGGCACACCACAATCTATCAATCTTTCTTAGGTACCATTGTACCCTAGTCTTAACTGGATAGGTGACCCTTCCAAGAGTTAAGTGTGCGGTTTTTTTTTATCAAATGGTCTACAATCACCCAAATGGTATCATACCTCTTTGCTATCTTCAGAAACCCCTGATAAAATCTGTAGAATTCTTCTCCCATTTCCATTCAAGAACTTTCAAAGGTTAAGATAACCCGGTGGACTCTCCCTGTAACGTCCTGTTATTTTTGTGATAAAAAAATTTTATTTATTTTATTTTAATTTAAGTAATTAAAGTTTATTTTAGAATCGGTAATTTAGAATTTAGTAGTTTATTTCGGTTTAAGTCCTTTTAATTGCTTTATTAATTTAAATAAGTTATGGTGGTATTAATAATTATTAACGGGCGAATTAATAATTATTAATCACCATTGGGATAGTTTAAGAACTTCGGGTTTCGATTTATAAGTCAAAAGTCATAAAAGGACGCAACCGTCATTTCCAAAATTCATAAAATATCTTTTCACTATTCCCTATTCTTCTTTAAATTCCCATTGACCAACAATTGACCAATTCACTCATCCATTTTTCTCTCAAAGCCGTGAGCTTCAAGGTGAGGGAAAAGAAGTTTGGGTTTTGTTTAATTCTCAACCGATCGACTTGATTCCGGGTGCGTTGGAAAGATCTCGGGCCTAGGATTCCTTTCCACCCAACCATCATGCCTTCCACCTGTGATCTACAGACTTCTCGGTAAGTTTAACTTCAAACCCTAAAGCTCTAAATAGTGTTTTAATGGAGTTTTCTCTTTGATTCTTTGATTTCTTGTCGGGAAACTCGATGTTTGTAAATACGGGAGTTGTTTTTAGTGATTTTGGAAAGTTTCCCTAAACCCTAAAACCGAGTTTCAGTCGAAACCCTTCCCATTTGAAATTTACCTTTCGGGGTTTGAATATGGGTTTTATATTATTGATTATATTGTTATTGTAATTCAATTCGGGAAATTACATATTGTCCAAAAACCCGGTTTATCATTACCCATTGAAAACCGGAACTTCCAAAGTACTTGAAATCAATCCAAAACACCTCTAAAATTCCTAAAAGCCGGAAAACCAAAACCGAAACCTTTTTAGGGGGAGGGGGGCCGAGAGCCTCATTGTGAGAATTAAAGGGTTTTTTCGTCGTTTTGTGCGCTTAGATATTATTTGATCGTTTATTTGGTAATTTATTGATGGTTAGATATAATTCTAATTGTAGGTGGTTTTGGACTTTGCTTGATCGCTCTATAGGATTCGGGAGCGAAATCTTCTTTGCCAAGGTGAGAATAAATAGGATTTAAAGTAACTTTAGAAACCGAATAAGTAGAATGATTTGTAGGATCCAAAGTCGACCTTTAGGTTTGAATAAAAAAGGATATAAGAAAATGAGCTAACTTTTTAGATTTGGGAGTTAGTTTTGATCTCGAGTTGAGAGAATTCATAAGTGTATCAAAGGAAACATTTAACTCTCAGAAATTCTAAGTTAGGTTAGTTTCGATGCCTAAGGATGACTATTCGGAAGTTGAAGGTTTCAAGATTAAAGAACTTAATAAGAAACTTGATTTGGAAACTTCAAGTACTTATTGGGAGGATTAGAATTCTCTTGAATTAGAGACTTTAAGATAAAGTTAGTAAGTAAGATTAACTGAGACCGTTTAACTTGATTTATTTACTGAATTCCTTATCAAAAGTTTCTACCTTCTTAAATTACGTTTAAGAGTAATATGACCCATTTAATTTTGTATTCCTTTGGTTTCTTGAAAGTTTATATTTATTTACTTGTAATCGCAAGCCTATTCATATCATATCATATCATATCATATTGCATATTGAAATCGGGAGGAATAATGCGGCAATGCATAGACTTAGTGAGCTTGCATTGTCTGGTATTATTCGTTTTATGTCCGTATATGTACATGAGGAATGCCAAAGGACTACGGACCTTGCATGATCGGAGGAGATGGATAAAGAGATAATGATGGAACTATGCGAGTTCACATTATCTGGTATTATCCATAATTACTATGATACATATACGAAGATACAAGGTGAATGAACTGATCTACAGGAGCTTTATTACCTGCCAATAATCACTAGAGATGGGAAGTTATGATTAAAAAGACTTATATGTTCTAATTGGAAAGCGAGATAATGAGATGAATGAACTGACCTACGGGAGCTTCATTCCCTGACATTATTCGCATGTGATGATTATAATGATTTAAAGATGGTGTATTCTTTATATTATTTAATTAGTTAATGATTGATGGTTAGACTTCATTTGCTAACATTATATGAATATACATAATTAGAGTAAATATCATACTTAGTACGAAACATCAAAAGTATGACCCAGAAAAATGTATGCTTTGGAATTATTCTTCTAAACAATTGAAGTTTTAGTAAAGCATAAGCAAATGGTAATTGGACACATATCAGAATGCGGGTTTGGGGTCTATCTTTACTTTTTATTCTGCCTATTCTCACTGGGCTTTGTTGTTAGCTCATGATATTATAACCAATTTCAGGTAATGCTCGTGCTAGAGGTCGTGGGAGAGGAGCTGGTGTTGCATGATCGATGGATGATGACCTCGGGATGGACAAGGTGTTGTAAAAGTCCATGGACTTAGTTTTTGTGAATTTTATACATTTTTGGATTTGTACATTTGTATATAGCTCTTAAGAGCTTTTCGCCTTTACTTTTATGATTATAACTCTTTTGAACTCCTGGATAGGAACTTAATGTTCCTTGTGTTTTTAGATTTCAGAATTTAAAATGTAAAACAGGTTTTGGCTAGCCAACTTTCAAACATAACCGCACCATTTTTCTTAAAATATAAAGACATCCGCTGTGTTTTCTAATTAAATGATTTGAAAAGAGTCGGGTCGTCACACTCCCTTAGGGCCTTGACTTGCTAACAAATCAAGCACCTACTCACATACTCTTCAATTTCATGTTTCATCCCAGGTCATCAATAATATTGTCTCGGTTCTCGTACCTCTTTGTATTGCCTGGATGAACATAAAAGATAGAACTGTGAGCCTCCTCCAACAGTTCTTTTCAAAAGTCAATCCTGAAGGCACCCCAAGCCTCCTACGATGAATTACGAACTATCGGTAAAACAAAGATAGATCGACTAGGCATGTCTTATTCTGTCTCTCGAAACAAGCCTGTAAGCCTTAGAAACCATAGAATCTTAGGCACACCAGTCAGTCTAGGCCATCTGCTATATGCCTCCAACTTAGAGGAATCAATATATAATCCTCTTCTTGATACCACATGGCCTAAGATGCCATTTATTTTAGCAAAACTCACACTTTGAGAACTTGGCATACCACTTCTAATTTCTTAATAATGTCAAAATTTCCTTCAAATGCATATCATGCATCTCCTCAGTCTTAGAATAAATCAGACTGTCATCATTACTCACAACTCAATAGAATTGATGAACCTCTTGAACACAGTATGCATAAGATTCATAAAAGTTGCAGGCGCGTTGGTTAAGTCAAAAGACATGACTACAAACTCATAATATCCATAACGTGTCCTAAAAGCAGTTTTAGGAATGTCTTAATCCTGAATCTTCAACGGATTTAACCGGATCTCAAATCCATCTTTGAAAAGATTGCGGTTTCTCCCCAACTGATCATATAGATCATCAATCCAATGCAATTGATACTTGTTTTTCATTGTAACTTGATCCAATCCTCGATAATCAATATACAGTCTCACTGAAATGTCTTTCTTTTCACAACCAACAAGGTGCTCCCTACGAGGACGCACTAGGGTGAATAAACCCTGAGTTTAAGAGTTCCTATAACTGACTCTTAAGCTCTTTTAACTCAGCTAGTCTCCGGTACAGAAGTATCGACAACACTAGCTAAATAAACTCAAGCTACATCACTTAGAAGCATTCTAGCTTCTATCATAGAAATCAAAGTGGGTGCTACTCGGCTACTAAACCCACGAAAACATAAACTAGTCCTACATGGACTCATAAAATCAAAACTTTCTCAGTACAATCGATAATGGTGGTACGATTAGCTGATAGCCAATCCTTACCCAATATCACAAAATCAGACATATGCATAACAATCAAAGTAGAATGTGAACATCTATTCATAATACACATGTCATCATAACTAATCACACCATCAATAAAAATAAACTTCCCCACTGGGTTAAAACACGCATCTCGAAACTCAACAGTCTCGACTCAAGAGTGCCAACTCATCATAATAAGATAAAAATAAAAGAGTGGCTAGCTCCAGAATTAAACAGAATAAAAGCTAGACGGCCTGAAATTGACAAAGTGTAAATCACTACCATACCGGCAGCTTTTCCTGATAATCCTGACCTTGCTACTATGTTGTGATGGTTGTATCTTATATGCCCTATAAAAGTGGCGTGATTCCAAGTTTGAGCACAACATAGCATCTTGATGGAAGTGTGCATCTCCCAAAATAGAAACTGGCACAACTATTGTAGTAAGGATGATCCTATCCTTGTACTTTTGGTTGTCCATGTTGAGCTCCATCTCGAACCTGTTGTTGCTGCTGTTGCTGTTGTTGCATCTGCTGTTGTTGCTTCTGCGGTATCCCTTGATTGGCATCGTCATCTTCTGTCTTCTTCTCCTGAGAGGAAATCGGTCTGTAGTTGCTAGTTTTCCCTTCCTTTCATAATATGCGAAATCCAAGATAAGGATAACTCCTAAGCCTCCTTATTCAAATCTTGAATGAACTCGACTTTAGAGATCATTTCTTTTCTTACAAAGCAAAACTGGTGTCTGTCAAACACCTTAGTCCAATAACATTCTAACCTTCCAACATAGGATTAACTTTAGAGTCTATCTAGAAAAGACTCAGTAGGTCCAACTATGACCTACAAGTTTCTCAAAGTTCACCATCCAATTAGATGGTCAAACACAATGTGAATTGAAGTTCACCAAACCATCACATTGCTTTATAGAAGTTACCGATATCACGGTACATCAACTTCCTTCTATATTTCAATCAAATACCAACACTAAACTTAGTGTTTGTCAATCTTGACAATTTACTAAATATGGATCTTCATTACTTGAACTCGAGTATATTCAATTTCAGATTGATACACCATAGTGTAATAGCGACCAAACTAAGCCATTCACCAATTAACACTGTCGTTAATGGTTCTCGTTGAGACTTATCACGAAATGTTCTTTCTTCCTTTCTTTAGTGTCTACACACTTTCCTTCTAACACAATACTATCACAATGAACTACCATTTACCATAATTCAACTTTCTCAAAATCAAACCAAGATTTTGTCCATTAAGTTGAAGCTAGGTTACTGGACCCGATCCAGACCGATTACTACCAACAATTACTCACCTCCAATAGGTGCTTTATCTCTTAATTCTGGGCTACAGACAATCATGTCCCCTTTTACACACAAATGTCAACACACATTTACTAAAACCACTATTTAGCAATTGTGTGACAATTAAAGTTTAATCAATCAATAAGGATCAATGATCAATGTGACGACCGGACACTTTTAAATAAATTTATTTCAGAAAACACAGCGGAAGTCTTTTATTTTAAGAAAATTTGCGTGGTTATGTTTGAAAATTGGCATGCCAAAAACCTGTTTACATCCTAATTTTCAAATCTAATAAATCCACAAGGAACATCAAGTCCCATTTCAGGAGTTCAAAGATGTATATCATAAAAACATCAACATTAAGCTCTTATGAGCTAAATACAAAGTACAAATCATTAAATTTCTTAAAGTTCATCAGAATAAAGACAATAACTTTACAACAAAAGAGTCCATCTCGAGGTCAACATCCCTCGATCACGCAGCACCATCTCCCCTTCTACGGCCTCTAGCCAGGGCATTACCTGAAATTTTTGTAATATCATGAGCTAACAACTTAAGCCCAGTGAGAATAATAAGCATAAAAAGTAAAGATAGACCTCAAACTCGCATTTTGATTTGTGTCCAATTAAACTGGCACAATCAATCCTAAAGTTCTCCAAACCTTAGGTAATTTCATTCTAAATTTTCAAAAGGATGATATTACAAACACTCGTAGACAATCCTCATCCAATTACTTATTATGACATAAATAAGAATAATAAATAAAACCTTGCATAAATATATAACATCTCGATTCTCTTTCTCATCTATCATATGCATAAAAGTAATGAGTACATCCCGTAGGATACGCATTCGCCATTTATGCATGAAATGAAGGTAATGTGGATTTTCACATACTATCCACCCTTATCCTTATGTATGAAGTAGTGTTGACTTTTCCCGTAGTATCCACCAAAACTTATGCATGGAAGTAGTGTGGACTTTTTCCGTAGTATCCACCAAAACTTATGCATGGAAGTAGTGTGGACTTTTCGCATATTCCACCAAAACTTATGCATGGAAGTAGTGTGGACTTTTCGCATATTCCACCAAAACTTATGCATGCAATTAGTGTGGACTTTTCTCATATTCCACCTTTATCCTTTCGTTTTTCTTTCTCACTTTCTTTTCTTTTCAATGATGCAAGATGTTATGCATATGCTTGCATATGCTTGCAAAAGTAAATAAGTAAATGTAAATGATAAAGTAACCGAAACATACATAAAGTAAAGGAGCAAAAAGTAAAGACATAAAGTAAAGGACATAAGTAAAAGACATAAAGTAGAAGGCATAAAGTAAAGGCATAAAGTAAATAGATAGTAATCTCGGACGTACGATATGTCGATGGAACTCCGGTATCAATAATAAAAGTGAAATCATAACTTAAACGATTAATCTATACCTTCAAGGATGCTAAACTTCCAATAAAGTCCGAGATTCTATTAAACGTTCTTTATCAAAGTCTTGGATCCTTTAACTTCCAATGATCCAACCTAAGCTTTGAAACGGATCTAACTTAGAATCTTCTAAGATTCAATACTTTCCTTGAGAACTTCTAAGTTCTCACTTAAAGGATTAACTCTTAATCCTAAGGGCACTAACTCACATTCCTCTAATCTTAGATTCGGATTCTAATCTTAGTTTCAAATTCTACAAACCTTCATACTCATTCGCTTTCTATAGTTACTTTAAATCCTAACTATTCTCACCTTAGCAAAATAAGACTTGCTCCAAGTCTCAAATTTCTACGAAACAACAACCGAGCAATCGCACCTACAATTCATCAATT
The DNA here is from genome assembly GCA_028015215.1 of Gynostemma pentaphyllum. Classification (NCBI taxonomy): domain Eukaryota; kingdom Viridiplantae; phylum Streptophyta; class Magnoliopsida; order Cucurbitales; family Cucurbitaceae; genus Gynostemma; species Gynostemma pentaphyllum. The sequence continues at coordinate 35,775,379 of CM051353.1, read as the reverse complement.
GTACAACATATTATAACTCATAACTAATATGCGAACAAGTGTGCATTTTTGGGTGAATAGTGATTTCAGATGAATAGTAATTTCGGATGAATAGTGATTTCGGGTGAATAGTGTTTTTCGAAAATCTGGGTTCAAAATCGTCAAATTCCATGATAGAAATCATGATTTCAACTTCAAAACTCATTTATAATAAAAAACGAACAAAACCATATAAAAAGTTTTGAAAACTTACGTTTTGGGACTTCCCTTAGAGAACGGGAAACTTCGAAAAGGTAGGTTGGATAGGTAGCCCTCGTCCCTACCAATCCAACGCAATCGAAAACACGACGATCCATCGAGAAACGAAGGAGAAACGAAGAAAAGAAAATCCACTTCCATGGTGGATGAAGGCTACGGCCAAGAGAAGAAGAAGAAGAAGAAGAAGAAGAAAAATGTCTAACTTTGTCAATTTTGTGATATTTAAAGAATAAATGAATAGTGAATTTAGATATTTTAAGAAATTAGAAATGACGGTTGCGTCCTTTTATGACTTTTGACTTATAAAACGAAACCCGATGCTCTTAAATAAATCTAAAGGTGATTTATAATTATTAATTGGCTTATTAATAATTATTAATGTCACCGAAACGAATTTAGAGCATTAAAACGATTAAAAAGAATTTCGGGCGAAATTAACTACTAAAATCGAAATTACAAAATAATAATTAATCTAAATACTTAAATTGAAATAAATAAATAAATAAATAACATTAAATAAATAATAGAATAAAATAAATAAATAATAAAAAAAAAATTTCACTTCAAAAATAACGGGACGTTACAATCAATCTCTCGGAGTATCTCGTCTCCTTTAATTCGACATCATGTCGATACTCTTAACAAGGTGTATAACCTCTAAAACTGTACGGGGTCATTTACATTTTCAGCATCCTAACCCAAATCTCAATCTGGGTCAAAATAAACATCACCACATAGTGATTTTTACGAGGATGTGAACTATCACATTTACATATAAACAACCTTCTCATAACTTTAATACCATTAAAGAATTTAAAGCTTGAGAATAAAAGTTCTAGGCATACCTGGTGCCGCTGATCTCTGATGATGACTAGAGAGTGGAGTTAAAACAAAACATGAAACACTAACATGCATCGCATGTAGTCTACAGAACCCTAAGGCTCTGATACCAACTGTGACGACCCGACTCTTTTTAAATTAATTTAAAATCAGATTGACAGCGGAAAACTTATTATTTAATAAAATTTGGCGTTGATATGTTTAAAACTTGGACTATCCACAACCTGTATACATTTTTCACAATCAGAGAAATTAAAACTAAGGAAATACAATTCCTTTTCCAAAATTAAAAGAAGATTATAACCATAAAACTTAAGACGAAAAGCTCTTAAGAGCTTATAAACAAATTTACATCTCAAAGACCGAAAATAAAAAAAAATAAGATAAGATAAGCCCCGGGACTTTTAAATGACATCTAGTCCATCTCCGCATCATCATCATCTCGATCAAACTGCACCAGCTCCTCTCTCATGACCCGAACATTACCTGAAAATGTTTGTAATATCATGAGCTAACAACAAAGCCTAGTGAGAATAAACAAAATAAAAAAGTAAAGTTAGACCCCAAACACGTATCCGGATTCGTGTCCAAGAAATTACTTACTCTTTGCTATCAATCCATTCAAAGAGTTTTATATCAAGTGTTCCACTTTTACTTACCAATTCCTCAATATAATTGTGGAACTACATTCCAAGCATTTCTGGGTATGGTTTCGTAATGCATATAGCATTTATATCTCATTTTCTTTATATACCTTATACTATATACAAGGTTTATATTCAAATGTTAAATCTCCAATTTCAAGATCTTCAAATTTGTTGAGAAACTAGTTCTCTTACATATATCACTTAATAGATATACAAGGTTCAATACAACCTCGTATTCTCTCATTATCAATTCAATCTCATTTCTTTTCCTATAACATTCGACTATTAAAAGTTTACTTTCCGTTATTTTTAATATAATAATGTTAAGCTCACTCGGACTTAACATATTCAACAATCACAATTTGCGATTAATGACGATAATATTAGTACATGTAGTCTAATCATTATTCATTAATTCGCTAAACAAGTGTAAAGGACATATAACCTTTACATCAATATAACCATCACATGCGAATAATGACAGGTAATGAAGCTCCCATAGGTCAGTTCATTCACCTCATTATCTCGCTCTCCAAAATAGAATATACAAAGTCCTTTCAATAATAGCAATCCATCTCTAGTGAATAATGACAGGTAATGAAGCTCCCGTAGATCAGTTCATTCACCTCATTAAACTCACTTTCCAAAATAAAATATACAAAGTCTTTTCAATAATATCTTCTCACCTCTAGTGATTAATGTCAGGTAATGAAGCTCCCGTAGGTCAGTTCATTCACCTTGTATCTTCGTATATGTATCATACTAATTATGGATAATACCAAATAATGTGAACTCGCATAGTTCCATCATTATCTCATTATCCATCTCCTCCGATCATGCAAAGTCCCGCAGTCCTTTAGCATTCCTCATGTACATATACGGAAATATAAAACTAATAATACTAGACAATGCAAAGTACTGCAACCTTTACATGTCTCATTATTCCTCCCACTTCCAATTATGCAATATGATATGATATGAATTATGCTTTCGAATGCAAGTAAAGTAAATATAAACATTCAACATAATCGAAAGGGCATAAAGTAAAGGACATAAAGTAAAGTGCATAAGGTAAATAGATCATAGATGTCCTTATGCATAAAGCAAATAAATAGGAATTTGGGAAGAATAGTAAGTAAATCGAACTTCCGATACTTTAATAAAAGTAAGATCTCCTCTTAAACAATAATCTTCACTTTCAAGGATTCTAAACTCCCAAAATAAAGTCCAAGGTTCTAATTTCAAGTTCCTTTAACCATTCTACCTAAAAGTTTGGATCCTTTAACTTCCAATAATCCATTCTAATATCCGAAACGATTCTAACTTAGAACTTAAAAAAAAATCAATTTTTCCCTCGAGAAACTCCAAAGTTTTCAGTCAAAAAACTAGCTCATAATCCAAAGGTCACTAGCTCACTTTCTTTTACTCTTAGATTCGAATCTTAATCTCAACTTCCGATCCTACAAACCGTTCAACTTATTCGGTTTCTAAAACTACTTTAAATCCTATTTATTCTCACCTTGGCCCAAATAGTTTTGCTCCAAAACTCCAATTTTCCACTAATCAACAACCGAGCAATCGCACCTACAATTCATCAATTGCACAACATATTACAACTCATAACTAAGATGAGAACAAGTTTGAATTTTTGGATGAATAGTGATTTCGGATGAATAGTATTTTCGGATGAATAGTGTTTTCGGGTGAATAGTGTTTTTCAAAAATCCGGGCTCAAAATCGTCAAATTCCATGATAGAAATGCATGATTTCAACTTCAAAACTCATTTATAATAAAAAACGAACAAAACCATATAAAAAGTTTTGAAAACTTACCTTTTGGGACTTCCCTTAGAGAACGGGAAACTTCGAAAAGGTAGGTTGGATAGGTAGCCCTCGTCCCTACCAATCCAACACAACCGAAAACACGACGATCCGCCGAGAAACGAAGAAAAGCCAAAGAAAACCAAAACCCTCCCATGGTGGAAGTGGCTCACGGCAATGAGAGAAGAAGAAGAAGAGAAAATGTGATTTTTGGTCAATTTTGTGATTTTTAAAGATGAGTGAATAGTGATTTTAGATATTTTAAGAAATTGGAAATGACGGTTGCGTCCTTTAATGACTTTTAACACATAAATCCAAACCCGAAGCTCTTAAACTAATCTAAAGGTGATTAATAATTATTAATTGTCCTATTAATAATTATTAATGTCACCGAAGCGAATTTAAAGTATTAAAACGATTAAAAAGAATTTCGGGCGAAATTAACTACTAAATTATAAATTACAAAAAAAAAATAATAATAATAAAACTAAAATACTTAAATTTAAATAAATAATAACATTTAATAAAATAATAAAAAAAATAAAATAATAAAAAAAAAAATTCACTTAAAAATTAACCGGCGTTACAAAAATGTATTCCCAAACAATGGGAACCTCCTTTTAGACCTTTATGATGAACCTAATCATAAGGACAACTTTGACAAGCGGGAAACCATAGGTTTTTTGTTTTTATTTCGTCTAGAGAGTTAAACAAGTATTTTGAAACAAGCATTTCAATTACAAACAAGTTTTTTAAGTGGTACATATTCTCTTTCGATATTTTGGTCCAAAATGAATTCCCACACAAGCGGAACCTCCATTTGGATATTTATTTTGGACCAAATCATGAGAAAAACTTTGACAAGTGTAACGACCCGAACCCGTTAAATTCTTTAAATTCAAATGCACAGCGGAAGACTCGACTTTTAAAGAAAAACGGCGTGGGTTCGTTTAAAAATCGAATAACCAAAACCTGTTTACAACCCAAATTTCCAGAAAAAGCGATAAATCGGGAATTTCGCATACCAAAAGACATTTAGACCATAAAACATAGACATATTTTACACAAATACCCTTTCGGGCTCAAAAAGACACAAGTATGTAAAGATGGAATAACTTACAAGCATTTCAATGAATGCTAAACAAAAATGAGTTCTTAGTATTGTCCATACACCATCTCGATCAGTCACGCGGCTCCACCTCCTCTACTACGCTTCTTAGCTCGAGGTTTACCTGAAAATTGTAAGTGTAGCACCATTAGCATAACATGCTAATGAGAGTAAAACGAAAGCAAGTAATCCTATGAACTAAATTTCATACCAGAAATCGTGTCCAAAGGCCTAAATGCTCATTACTACCCATATCCACACTTCCAATTTCCATACAAACAAACGAAAATAACATACTACCCGTACTCGTCATTCGATACCTTAAGATAGAAACAAAGATTTAAAGTAAAGCACAATCATCACTAAGTCTTACTACACAATTCTAAGGAAAAATGTAAATGTAACATTAACTACTTTTATTACCAAACAAGTTTCATCGTAACGGATTTACTGTATGGATCAACATCAACATACTAGCCCGTACGGTATTACCATATCACAATCATCGTATCGGGTATACCATATGGATCAAAATCACATACTAAGCCCGTACGGTATTACCATATCACAATCATCGTATCGGGTATACCATATGGATCAAAATCACATACTAAGCCCGTACGGTATTACCATATCACAATCATCGTATCGGGTATACCATATGGATCAAAATCACATACTAAGCCCGTACGGTATTACCATATCACAATCATCGTATCGGGACTTTCACCATTTCGCAAACTGTTAAGCTTCCTAAAAGTTAGCTAATCTCAAAGAATCCTACTAAGCTTTTACGAAGCCTAACTATCTAGATTACACGAGTTAACACTCAAGTGTATCTCTTGAGCTACTTTAACTTTCAACCACTCAAGTAACTCTCATTCCACTTTCCTCTATCATCTCCAATTCACTTGGTAACACTTTCAAACCACTCCGATGTTTCCTTTTCATCGAACTAATTATAGTTCCAAAATTCCTCCACTAACTTCCGAATTAAAGTTTCTAACCAAACTTAAATTCTAAGAAGCTAAATCTTGCTTAACTTCAATAAACAATAACATAACGAAACTTAATTCATAAAACAACTAACTTTCATTTTAAACTCACCTTAGCTTGAAGACAAGCTCCGAATAATCCGAGGTTGTAAATTCACGATCAATTCACAATCCTACAAACGAATTATTCCTAAAAACATTAATTAACCGGAAAACATTCAAACAACATCTAAACACATAAAACCACGAAAATCCCGGATTCTACCCTTATGGAGCTCTCGGCCATACTAGGGAAAATAGGGTTCGGGTTTGGTTTTCCGGCTTTTATGCATTTTAGAGGTGTTTCGGGTTTGTTTCGGATACTTTGGAGGTTTGCATAATCAATGGGTAACCGAAAAATAGGGTTTTGCATATTAATCCATTTTCGAAAAATTAACTAAAAAGCAAAAACACAAAGAACCTAACATCCTAAACATAGCCCAAAGAGGGAAAATCACAAGGGACGGGTTTCCGGCTCAAACTCGGTTTTAGGGTTTAGGGAAAGTTTCTAAAATTGACTATAAAGACTTCCCCGAATGAAACCCTCAAGCTTCGGTGAACGAATTCGAAGATTACAACTCAAATCCACCATTAAAACACTATTCACATCAAAATTAAGAAACTTTAACATACCTTTAAGCCTCGAGAAAACGAGCGAAAACCTCAATTGTTAGGATGGGTAGAAAGGTCTCGGCGAGAGCTTTCCAACGCATCCGAAATCACGTAAAACGGACGAGAAACGAAGCCGGGGCGACGATTTCTTTCTCTCCTCTTTTTTTCTCTCTAAGCTACGGGTTTGGGATGAAAAATGAGAAGAAAATTTCATATTTTGTCTAATTTTGGCTTATTTAAAGAGAAGGAGGAATAGTGTTTAGATATTTAACAATTTGGGAAATGACGCCTACGTCCCTCTTTTGTTTTAACTTTAAAAAACGAAACCCGAAGCTCTTAAATAAGTTTAAAGGTGATTAATAATTATTAATTGGCCTATTAATAATTATTAATGTCACCAAAACAAATTTAAAGTATTAAAACGATTTAAAAAAAAATTTCGGACGAAAATAACTACTAAATCGAAATCTCTGAATTTAAACTAATCTTAAAAGCTTTAATTAAAATAAATAAAAACAATTTCACCCCCAAAAGTAACGGGACGTTACAACAAGTGAGAAACCAAGTTTTTGGTTTCAATTTAGTCTAAGGAGAGAAAACAAGCTTTTCAATTACAAGTAAATTTTTGGAGTGGTACATATTCTCTTTTGATATTTTTGGAGTGGTACATATTCTCTTTTGGAAACCAAGTCTCTGCTTTCAATCTGGTCTAAAGAGTGAAACAACTTTTTCAATTACTAACAATCTTTTTTGGAATGGTACATATTTTCTTTCGATATTTTGTCAAAAATGTATTCCCAAACAATGGGAACCTCCTTTTAGACCTTTATGATGAACCTAATCATAAGGACAACTTTGACAAGTGGGAAACCTTAGGTTTTTTGTTTTTATTTCGTCTAGAGAGTTAAACAAGTATTTTGAAACAAGCATTTCAATTACAAACAAGTTTTTTAAGTGGTACATATTCTCTTTCGATATTTTAGTCCAAAATGAATTCCCACACAAGCGGAACCTCCATTTGGATATTTATGTTGGACCTAATCATGAGAAAAACTTTGACAAGTGAGAAACCAAGCTTTTGGTTTTAATTTAGTCTAAGGAGAGAAACAAGCTTTTCAATTACAAGTAAATTTTTGGAGTGGTACATGTTCTCTTTTGATATTTTTGTCCAATATGTATTCTCAAACAAGAGGAACCTCTATTTGGATCTTTATGATGGACTTAATCTGTAACGTCCCGTTACTTTTGGGGGTAAATTTTTATTTTATTTTATTTTATTTATTTACTTTAATTAAAGTATTTAAGGTTAATTTTAAAAAAATAGTGATTTCGATTTTAGTAGCTATTTTCGTCCGAAATTCATTTAAATCGTTTTAATACTTTAAAATTGTTTCGGTGACATTAATAATTATTAATGGGCCAATTAATAATTATTAATCACCTTTAGATTTATTTAAGAGCTTCGGGTTTCGTTTTTAAAGTAAAAACAAAAGAGGGACGTAGGCGTCATTTTCCAATTTCTTAAATATCTAAAAACACTATTCATCATCTCTTTAAATATAAAAAATTAGACAAAAATCATCATTTTTCCTTTCTCTTCTTCTTCTCCAACGTGAGCATCCATGGATGAGAAGAAAAATTCTTGTCTTTTCTTCGTTTCTCGACCGTTCTCGATGAGGTCAGTTGCGTTGGATTGCTCGGGATGAGGGCTATCTATCCCACCTAACCTTGTACCGTTTCTAGTTCTTTACGGGAAACCCTAAAAAGTAAGTTTTCAAAACTTTTTACATTGTTTTGTTCGTTTTTGATTATAAATGAGTTTTGAAGTTGAAATCATGAGTTTCCATCAATGAATTTGACGATTTTGAGCCCGGATTTTTGAAAAACACTATTCACCCGAAAACACTATTCATCCGAAAACACTATTCACCCGAAATTCCCACTTGTTCTCATATTAGATATGAGTTGTAATATGTTGTGCAATTGATGAATTGTAGGTCCGATTGCTCGTTTGTTGATTCGTGGGAATTTGGATGTCACGCGAGCATGCAAGGTGAGTTTAATGCGAAAGTTAGTGGTTTTATGAATTTAGTTTCGTTATGTAATTGTTTATCGATGTAAAGAGGGAAATAACTTCTTAGGATTAAGTTTGGTTGGAGACTTTAATTCGGAAGTGTGTGTGGAGAAAGTTTGGATTTATGGATAGTTCGAGGATTAGAGAACATCGGAGAGGTTTGGAAGTATGGTATTGTGATTTGGAGATGTTAGATGAAAGTGGAAATGGAAGTTACTTTGATGGATTTGAAAGTTACTTTGATGGATTTGGAAGTAAAGTATTTAGAAGATGCACTTGAGTGATAACTCGTGTAATCTAGTTAGTTAGGTTTCTAATTAACTTAGTAGAATTCTTTGAAGTTTAGCTAACTTTTTGGGGACCTACGGCACATTGATTTTGCACGTGATAGTATGTGATTTTGATCCATATGTAATCATGGTGAGATGATTTGTGGTGACCTTAGGCACATTGATTTACACATGGTAGTATGTTGATTTTGGTCCATATGTATCATGGTGTGATGATTTGTGGGTACCTTGAGCACTTTGATTCTGCACGTGATAGTATGTGATTTTGATCCATATGTAATCATGGTGAGATGATTAGTGGGATAGTACGGGCTTAGTATGTGATATTTATCCATATGGTATACCCGGTACGATGATTGTGATATGGTAATACCGTACGGGCTTAGTATGTGATATTTATCCATATGGTATACCCGGTACGATGATTGTGATATGGTAATACCGTACGGGCTTAGTATGTGATATTTATCCATATGGTATACCCGGTACGATGATTGTGATATGGTAATACCGTACGGGCTTACTATGTGATATTTATCCATATGGTATACCCAATACGATGAAACTTGTTTGGTAATAAGGAATGCTAATGTTACAATTACATATACTCCGGTACTTTTACTTTAAGTCTTAATATCGTTACTTTACAAGAAGCATGTTATGCATTGTTGATTGTGTGGAATTTGGAAATGTAGATATGGGTAGTAATGAGCATTCAGGCCTTTGGACACGATTTCTGGTATGAAATTTAGTTCATAGGATTACTTGCTTTCATTTTACTCTCACTAGCATTGTTTGCTAATGGTGCAACACCACAATATTTTCAGGTAAACCCCGTCCTAAGAAGCGTGGTAGAGGAAGTGGTGTCGCGTGACTGGCCGAGATGGTGTAAGGACAATGTTAAAACACTTTTGATAAGCATTAGTAAAAATGCTTGTAATCATATACTTTTTACATACTTGTGTCATTTTGAGCCCGTGAAGGGTGTATGTGTAAAGTACTTTGATGTTTTATGATTAAACTTTACTTTGAAATGCGCATTCCCGATTTATAGCTTTCTCTGGAAATTTGGGTTGTAAACAGGTTTTGGTTATTCGATTTTTAAACGAACCCATGCCGTTTTTCTTTAAAAATTGAGTCTTCCGCTGTGCATTTGAATTTAAAGAATTTAACGGGTTCGGGTTGTTACATAATCAGTAGGAAAAATTTGACAAGTGGGAAAGCAAGTCTTTGATTTCCATTTGGTCTAGAGAGTGAAATAAGTACTTTGACACAAGCTTTTCAATTAAAAACAAGTTTTTGAGTGGTACGAATTCTTTTTCGATATTTTGGTCCAAAATCTATTCCTCAAACAAGAGGAACCTTCCTTTGGATCTTATAATGAACCTAATCTGGAGAACACATTTGTCAAATGGGAAACCAAGACTTTGGTTTCAAATTCATCAAGAGAGTGAAACAAGTACTTTGAAACAAGCTTTTTCAACAAACAAATTTTTAGAGTGGAACAGATTCTATTTCAATATTTTTGTCCAAAATGTATTCCCAAACAAGAAGAGCCTCCATTTGGATCTTTACGATGAACCTAATCATGAGGACAACTTTGACAAGTGGGAAACCTAGTCTTTGGTTTCAATTTGGTCTCGAGAGTGAAACAAGCTTTTAAATTACAAACAGGTTTTTTGTGTTGTACAGATTCAAACAAGATGAATGTCTATTTGGATATTTATGAATAACCTAATCCCAAGGACAACTATGAAAAGTTGAAAATCTAACGTTTTTGTTTCAATTTAGGATAAAGAGTGAAACAAGTATTTTGAACAAAGCTTTTCATTTATAAACAAGCTTTTCGAGTGCTATAGATTGTATTTCGATATTTTGGTCCAAAAAGTATTTAAAAAAAAAAGGAACGTCCATTTCGATTTTCATGATGGACCTAATCCTTAGGAAAACTTTGACATATGAGAAAGCTTAAGTCTTTGATTTCAATTTGGTCTAGAGAGTGAATCGAGTACGTTGAAACAATATTTTCAATTACAAACAGGTTTTTGGAGTGGTACCGACTATCTTTTTATATTTTAGTCCAAAATGTATTCCTAAACATAAGGAACCTCCATTTGGATCTTTATGATGGACCTAATCATGAGGACAACTTTGACAAGTTGGAAACCAAGTCTTTGGTTTCAATTTGGTCACAAGTACTTTGAAACAATCTTTTCAATTACAAAAATGTTTTTAGAGTGGCACGGATTCTCTTTTGATCTTTGTGTCCAAAATGCATCCCAAATAAGAGAAACCTCTATGTGGATCTTTATGATGGACCTAATCACGAGGATAACTTTGAAAATTGAGAAACAAAGTCTTCGGTTTCAATTTGATCTAGAAAGTGAAACAAGTACTTTGAAACAAGCTTTAAATTTCAAACAAGTTTTTGGGGTGGTGCGGATTTTCTTTCGATAGTTTAGCTCAAGATGTATTACCAAAAAAGAAGAACCTCCATATGGAACTTTATAATGGACTTAATCATTAGAACAACAATGAAAAGTGGGAAACCTCAGGTCTTTGGTTTCAGTTTGGATTAAAGAGTAACAAGTACTTTGAAACAAGCGTTTCAATTACAAACAAGTTTTTGTAATTGCACAGATTCTCTTTAGATATTTTGGTCCAAAATGTATGCTCAAACAAGAGGAACCTCCATTTGGATCTTTATGATGGACCTAGTCATGATGACAACTTTTACAAATGGGAAACCAAGTCTTCGGTTTTAATTTAGTGTAGAGAATGAAACAAGTACTTTAAAACAAGCTTTTCAATTACAAACAAGTTTTTTAACTAATAGAGATTCTCCTTCAATATATTGATCCAAAATGTATTCCCAAGAACCAGGAACCTCCATTTGGATATTTATGATGGACCTAATCATAAGGACAACTTTAAAAACTGGGAAATCGTAGGTCTATGGTTGTAATTTGCTCTAGAGCATGAAACATGCTTTTCAATTTCAAACAAGTTTTTGGAGTTATACAGATTGTCTTTCGATATTTTGGTTCAAACTATATTCTCAAAAATGAGGAAAATCTATTTGGGTCTTTATAATGGACTTAATCCTGAGGACATAATTGATAAGTGAGAAATCTTAGGTATTTGGTTTAAATTTGGTCTAGAGAGTGAAACAAGTACTTTGAAAACACGTTTTTCAATTACAAACCAGTTTTTAGAGTGGTTCATATTCTCTTATAATATTTTGATCCAATATGTATTCTCAAACAAGAGGAACCACCATTTGGATATTTATGATGAACCTAATCATGAGGACAACTTTGACAAGTGGGAACCCAAATCTTTGGTTTCAATCTTGTCTAGAGACTGAAACAAGTACTTTGAAACAAGCGCGGTATGGATTCTCTTTCGATATTGTGGTGAAAAATGTATTCCCAAACAAGAGGAACCTTCATATGGATCTTTATGATGGACCTGATGATGAGGAAAACATTGACAAGTAGGAAACCATAGGTCTCAAGAAAACAAAAACAAGAAAAACCGAGTCCGCCCTTAAAAAACATTTTTTTTTCTTGTGCAGTAGCAGCCGCCGTAATTGTTAGGCTTGAGGCCTCTAAAAGAGTTCTCAAAGAGAAGTCCCAATGATCTTTCCTTGTAGTATAATATAATAAAAAAACAAATGCATAAAAGAATTACTAACCCTTGTAGAGAAGTGTCTGGCTCTTCCTCCTCGTTCTTGGTTACGATCCTGAGACCACCAAAAAGTTCTTCCTCACTAAACACAAAAGAAAATTGGTGCGTGGGCAATATCCTCTTTGGAAAAAGGAAGAGGGAAGAAAAAACGTTTCTTCCAGATAACCTAGGGGTGGCGGCGGCGGCAGAAAGAGAGGGTGGAGCAGAATTTTTTCTAACCCTTTTCTTTTGCTCTCTTAGTTGTGTGTTTTGGAGTCACCCCAAGGTTCTTATTTATAGGAAAACTATGGCCTCAGAATATCTTTAAATATGTTTCTGATTATCAAATCATTAATAAAGATATTATAAAATATATTTTGAATAATTAAGATATAATATCTTATTCCATAATAAGATATTCCCATATCACTATTTAAATTAAACATATTAATTTAAATTAAGATATCACATATATTTTAATTAAAATAAAATTCAAATAATTGGTTAACTATCAACCAAGGTGGCGTCACGCCCACATCATCATCTCCATGACAATATTAGACATTTTATTTTTCTTTGTATTTAATAGAAAAATTCCATTAAATATATAAATAAATAAAACTCCTTTTATTTATTTCCTCTTTAATTTAGCTTCCTCAAATTAAATATTTAAATATACTCCTCTATTTAAATCCCCATTAATTTTGGACAACTGCAAAATTAATTTAATTAAATAGACTCTTCTATTTAATCTCTCTATTATATAATTAAATAGACTCCTCTATTTAGTAAATAATTAAATAGACTCTTCTATTTAATTTCACCATTAATTAAATAATCAAATAGACTCTTCAATTTAATTTCATTTAATTAATCAAATAGACTCCTCTATTTTTATTTGCCTTAATTGATTTGACAACATCAAATCAAATACTTAAAACCATTTTTCTAAAGAAATTAATCCATATTAATTTATGTTCTCAATTACATGCGTAAGCTTGGAGGACTTAATGGACCTATAGGACTAAGCTCCAATGATCTAAAATTACATTGATCAAACGCCTTCACTAAATATCTAGACGTGCACTCTTAGCACTAGCGACATAGTTATGTCCATTGACTAATATCACTAACTACACTTTGATCCTTCACAAGTAGTTCGTATCCATGGTTAGGTAATTTTACCGTATTAACCTTCATGATACATCTAGTTTCTTAAGCCCAACTGATTCTCTAATGAACAACCTTACATAATCTCCATTATGCGTCTTTTCTTTTTTCTTGATTAAAGGAATATGGGGCCCCGCTATTCAAGCACCGAATCTGTCCATAAGGGAACTACTTATCTATTTTCCTATATAGAAAAGAGTGAATTCCAATCTTGTGTAATTACGTTCCCAGCTATAAGCAAGATGCAATCCTCAAAGTGGGAGGCATATTAAGCGAACTATATCGACTCACTTTCACCTATGTAAATTAAAGGTGTGTGTCTTGTGAATAGGAGTTCGTAATCCACTCAGGATTAAGATCATTGTACATGATCAACTGATAGATATACGAAGTGTCTTTCTGTAACGGCTTTACTAGACGACAGTAAGTTGATCTCTATTGCAGCAACACACCCACTCACATGTCTTTACATGAGCGATACCCCCACTCACATGTCTCTACATGAGCCATCCAGATGAGATCACTTGTGCCAATTCATAAGTGGGTCATGTTAGTGGTGTTACCAGAAATAAGGCACCCAACTTTTATTCATATACCACAAACTATTTGTGTTACGACTTAAGCGAATCTTCCCACATCACATGCTCACTATAAGTTATCATAAGTAACTCTAGATATTATGATGGATTACATTTATTAAACAATAGTAAATGACAATGTCAATATTACTAATTAATAATTCCTTTATTTATTTACAGTTTAATTTGATTACATAAGATTTAGGGCAAAAACCCCAGCAGACCAATCATAAGATCAAAGTTAAGGACAAGCATTGAACATCCATTACAAGCATTAAACGAGAAAAGTCTTTACAAGCCTACATGAGCAAAGTAAAGATGAGATTTGAATATCCGAGCTTGGAGGCTAACAAAGAGAAATTGATGCACTTTAATCTATGGAAAATGCATTTGGAAGAAGAGTATTGATGACTTTTTCAATCAAAAATGAAGAGGAGAGCAAATTAGGAAAGTTGTATCACTTTTACAAACTTTCCATATTTGGATCACTTTCCATATTTGTTCCTAAACTTTCCATATATGATTCCTAGGAATTGATGATGTATTTAGACTTATTTTAGGCCATTTATATTCAGTTTATTCGATTGGAAAAAATTGGGAAAGATATTATTCTTTAAGAAAGTTTTTCCCCAAAATCTGCCAAATCCATATATGGCAAGTTTTGGACAGATTTTATACTCTTCCTTATTTCAAATTTGCTAGCTGTTTTAGGATTTGCATGTAAGCGTTCTTTGTGCATTCAAAGGGTTTCTATTTAAATTTCTAGGGTTTCATATCATTTGGTATCAGAGCTTAGGCTCAAGGGATGATTTCTATCTCACTTTCTTTCTTTTTATTTGAATTTTTCTTGTTCTTGTTTTAGTTCATCAAAAATCCTGAAAAAGACAAAAAAAAGTTCCAGAATTTCCTTATTTAGTTTGGCCTACTGTTTTTACTGTGTTCTTGTTGTTGCAATTCGATTCTCAGGAAATAACCAACTCCAAAATATTTATCTTTCTTTCTAGTTTATTTGGTATTCAGAAAATTTCGTGAAAATAAATTGGAAGATTGAGAAAAAAATATATCTTTCAGACGGTCTGATTGTGCATAAATTGAAAAGAAAAACGTTCTTTCTTGATTTGTTTGAATTTATGGAAAGAGTGGTTCGTGTTCTTATTTTTCTTGAAGATTTCATCTTAAACTCGTCATTTTTGCATCTTGAATCCGAAAATTACAAAGGAGTTGTGCTAGAATTGTTTGTTTCCTAAAAAGCTAGAACTTAACATAAATTGCCACAACTGTTTTAGGAAAGTTTTAAATCTTTCTTATATTTGAATATATGCATATCTTGCTTAAAGAAAGTCATTTTTTTATTCAAACTACTTTAGGAAGGTCTTAACTCAAAATTTTATCTTCTAGGAAAGTTTATTCTTGCTTATTCTTTCTTTGTTTACAAAATACACACTAGTAGTCATAAATATGTTTTCTTTTCTTCTTAACAACCCAAATTGCTTGGTCTTCTTTCTTCATTGTTACTTTTATAAACTTTTTAGTATCTTAATTGTTTAATATTTACTAAAGCGTGCTAAGAGTTCAAGGCCACATTTAGGTCCTAAAATCTATTTTGAGTTCAAACACGAGTGAATTAACATATTTGAGTGTAAAAACTTAAGGATTGATTTGAAAGGTCCTATTTTTTTTATGTTACTAAGTTGTTTACTTGCAACAATGTATAATGAGAGAATGGATCAAAGGAGAAGGAGTAGATGTGGGGAGGTTGAACATCCTCAGAATGAACATAGAAAGGGTTATATGAAAGAATGGAGCATAAAAACTTAGGAGGACATAAGCTCATCTTAATACTTTCCTTGGGAATGTAGATCCAGGGGAGTACTTGCAATGGGAGAGTAAAATTCAACATTTCTTTGATTAAAACAACTATTGTGAGGAAATAAAGGTATTTCTTGCTGTTACTAAGTTCACTAATTATGCTTATGTTTGGTGGTCTCAATTGAAGGAAAAACTGAGGAGACATTGACAAGCAAATATTGAAACTTGGTATGAACATAAATATCACATGAGGAGGAGGTTTGTGCCGAGCTAAAGTCAGAGAGATATTGTGTAGAATTTTTAGATCTTACACAAGATGGAAAAGAGACTCCAAAGAAAGCTTACACAAGGAGTTTGAAATTCTCATGGCTAGTGGTGTCTGTTATTAAGATAATGAGTGTACAATGAAATGGTTCCTAAAGTGTTTAAAAGAGAAAATTTCTTATTGTGTTGAAGGAAGAACATATGTGGAGTTGGAACATATGGTTTACTTTGCCACCATGGTGGAAAAGAGACTCCAAAGAAAGGTTGTAAGAAGGTATTCTACTAAACATATTTCCTTCCATATTCCTTCTCAAGATATTGAATTAAAGAGCATTCAAGAGCAAGGATGGGGTTGCATATATGGTTTGATTATGAAAAAGGTAACGTTTGCTTCACAAGACCACTTCCAAATCAAATATTCATATGGAGGAAACTTACTATCCATGTCAATTACAAAAGTGTTCTATATTTAAAAAGAATGAGAATTTTGAAAAAGAGAGTGATCCAAAAGAAAAAGAGATGAGTGATTGAAAATAAATAAGTGTATCCAAAAGAAAGAGAGATGAGTGATAAAAAAAAAGAAATGAGTGATCCAAACGAAAGAAAGATGAGCTAAAAAGAAAGAGTGTTTGAAAAGAATTAAAGAGAAATTGAAAAGTAAGAAAATTGTGAGTCTAAAAAGAATAAGAGTAATGGTGTGAAAATGTGAGTTTGGTAGCAAGTGAGGCTAGGAAAACTATATTTTCAAACAAAACTCACTTTGTACTTTTGTATAAAGATACTTGCTTTCTAACTTATGAATTTCACCTTTGCTTTTCTAGTGTTTTAGCTAATCTTTTGAAGAATTACAAGGATCCATTTTTAATTGATGTACAAAATCAAGGAATGGATCATAAGATAAATACATAACAAGGGGCTAAAATTCTTAAGGCACCAACATATTTCTTGGAAAAAGATGTTACAAATAGGATCCAAAGCAAGAAAATGAAGTTTCTTAATTTTAATTTTAATCCTATTGCATTTGTTTGGTCAAATGATTTTTTTCTTGTTTTCGAATTCTAATTTTAAAACTAGAAATCATCCAAACCAATTATGTTTTCTTGATTAACATGCATTCTTTTCTAGGAGAATTCTTTTAGATGATCTTTACTTGTTTGTTAGCTTATCACTTTCAAAACATGATAAGCAAGCATATCCATTAACTTGTGATGGTCTGCATAGTTCTTATTTGTTTGCTAAATTGTGTTTCAAAACAGAGAAAGCATTTGTTTTGTGCTCTAAGCGTTGTACTTGAAAGATAATTTAATGAGTTTATGAATAGCATGGAAATTGAATCTTTTCTAATTTTTCCGAAATCATTAGACCTATTTGAGCTTGATTATGGTTCATATGCTTTGAATGACTTGTTATCTTCACCACTTGAGCAGCATGTGAGTATTGTTGAGTATGAGAAAATTTTTGAGATTGACTATGGTTCACATATTTTCTTAGACTTGTTTTCACTAACTAACCATATTGTGAGTGTTTTTGTCTTTCATGATCTAGGTTATGCTGTGGATATAAAGGGAAGGAAACGAAAAATATTTTACCCAGTAGGTGTTAACTTGAAAGGAGAAGGAAGGATACAATTGTTGCTTTTTTTGTTGTCAATTGACGATGGACGAGGTAAGTTTGCTTCATGAGCTTTTGTTTATGCTACTAACTTAAGTTCTTGCGATGTAGGTGATGAATTAGATTTGAGGTCAAATCTTTCTTAGGAGGGAAGGGGATTATATGAATCATGGAGCTTCGCAAATAGCTCAAGGACCAATCATAAGATCAAAGTTAAATCCATTACAAGCCAACACATGGCAAATGTATTTGGAAGAAGAGTATTGAAGACTTGTTCAATCAGAAATGAAGAGGAGAGCAAGTTAGGAAAGTTGCATAACTTTTTCAAACTTTCCATATTTGGACCACTTTCCATATTTGTTCCTAAACTTTTCGTATATGGTTCCCACGAATTGATGATATATTTAGATATGTTTTAGACCATTTATATTCAAATTATTAACTTGAAAAGAATTAGGAAAGATATTCTTCTTTAGGAAAGACTTTCCCCAAAATCTGCCAAATCCATATGAGGCAAGTTTTGGGATGATTTTATACTCTTCATTATTTCGAATTTGCTAGCTTTTTTAGGGATTTCTTTTGTAAATTTAAAGGCTCAATTGTAAACCTAATTACTCATAATGCTTTTAATAATAATATTTTTTTGGTTTAGCAAAAATTGCTATGTTTTGTAACCTTGTTCTTAGGTTACATGCTTTTGGAACATTCAAGCAAACATTGATCTAGTTTGTTTGATAAAATGTTTCAATCTTAAAATAAGAACAAGTTCTCTTATCTCAAGGTCTTAGATCATTGGAATAATCTTCTTTTCATGTTTTCCAAGGGTTTAACCTTATCGTTCTTCGGGTTTTAGGATTTGCATTTAGTGTTCTTTGTGCATTCAAAGGGTTTCTATTTCAATTTTTAAGGTTTAATACCACATTTAGTCTAGAGAGTTAAACAAGTACTTTGAAACAAGCTTTTCAATTACAAACAAGTTTTTGGAGTGCTACGGATTATCTTTTGATATTTTGGTTTAGGGTTTAGAGTTTTTAGGGATTGGAGAATTTATTTCGGCATAGGTTTTGGATGTTGAAAGCCGAAATAAATAAATAAATATGCCAATAACAATCAATAAAATTCAATCCTAAAAAATATGGTAATCATGTAAAATAAATTGAAACATACGTAATACATAAACTTCTTAAAAAAAATAGTAAGAACAAAATATGTTGGTCATAGAAATCAAATTAACAAGACAAAATTTCAATTAGGTATGAATAAAAACTCAAATTTATTAAAATGAAACAGTAAAAATTCTATAATAAAATATGTATATTATTAGATCTAAAAAAAAGTGTCATCAATAGTGTTTTGAATTTGTGATTGACCATTAATAAAATCCTAGCATACAACTAATAAAATGACAGAACACCTAAAAGTTCTCATGTCAATAGCATAAATATCTATAAAAAGAAAAAAACACCCCATATTAGTATTTGATCCAAAAAACAGCCCACATAAGTATTTGATCCGAGAGTGAGTTATGAAAAGCAGGCACACAGCCACTAGGCTACACAACCACGGGTAATAAATTAAAGCGGAAGGAATATAAAATAAAAAAAACAAAACACGCTAAGGGCAGGAAATTATACCAAAAATTCCCTGAAGGTAGATGAAAAAGAAAGGATGTTGTTTTACTACGATTTGTTTTTCCGACTTTGAATCTAAGATATTGTGCCATAATGAATCTTTCCCTCCTATAGTGTGAGCGTTTTTTTTGTGGCCGTGATGAATTTTCCTTTTTAGGGGCGTGGATTTTTGAGATCTGGGGGTGAAAGATTAAGTCTTGGATTACGATGACTTTTGGAGGTTATGGATGTGATGACCCGACTCTATTTAAATCATTTAAAAACCAAAACACAGCGGAAGTCTTAGTATTTTAAAAAAAGGGCATTGATATGTTTAAAACTTAGACTATCCAAAACCCGTTTACATTTTTCACATCAGAAAATTTAAAAGACAAGGAATTGCAATTCCTGTTCTAAAGTTTAAAGGAGTTTATAATTGTAAAAGTTAAAATGAAAAAGCTCTTATGAGCTTATATACAAATTTACATCTCAAAAGACAAAACATAAAACAAAATGAGGCCATGAACTTTAAAAGTATCTCTAGTCCATCTCAGCATCATCATCAACTCGATCTGCACTAGCTCCTCTCCCACGACCTCGAGCATGAGCATTACCTGAAAATGTTTGTAATATCATGAGTTAAAAGCAAGCCCAGTGAAAATAATTGGAAAGTAAAGTAACATTAGACTCCAAACCCGTATTCGGATTTGTGTCCAAGTAAAACTTACATTCTCTTTACCAAATCTTCCAAAACTCGAGAAACTAACTCCCAAACATTTAGAAGAATGTTTTCATATCACATATCTCTTTCTTATTCATCCTTTTTAATACCTCATACTATGTATAAGGTTTATATTCAAGTGTTTAATCTCCAATTTCAAGATCTTCCAATTAATTGAGAATCTAGTTCTCTTATATATATATATCATAATAATTATACAAGGTTCAATGCACCCTTGTATTATCTCATTATACAATTCAATCTCATTCCTCTTTCCTACAGCACTCGGCTATATATCATATTTCACTTCTTTTCTCTATGGAAATGTATGTCATACATAATGTTTCATTTCTTTTTCTTTATAGCGACTCAGGCTATAAAATAAGGTTTACCTTCCTTTATTTTTAATAAATAATGTTAAGCTCACTCGGTTTTAACATATTCAACAATCACAATTTGCGATTAATGACGATAATGTTAGTACACGCAGTCTAACATTATTCATTAACTCGCTCAACAAGTGTAAAGGGCACACAACCTTTACGTCAATAATAACCATCAAATTCTTATAATGACAGTAATGAAGCTCCCGCAGGCTAACAATACTTCATTATCTTCCCACCTCTAGTAAATAATGTCAGGTAATGAAGCTCCCGCAGGCTAAGCATCACCTCATTAACTCACGCACCGAATACAAGGTTCAATGCACCCCTGTATCCTCATATATGTATCATAGTAATTATGGATAATACTACATAATGTGAACTCGCATAGTTCCATCATTATCTCATTATCCATCTCATCCGATCATGCAAAGTAGTGCAACTTTTAGCATTCCTCATGATACATATACATAAACATAAAACGAATAATACCAGACAATACATGCACGCTCAAGCTATGCATTGCCTCAATATGAATATGAATGTGGCCTCAAATGCAAGTAAACATAAATAAAATCATTCGAAGTTATCGAGATAACATAACGATAAAAGATAAAAGATTCACGAATTATCCATTATACATAAAACAAGAAATTAGGAACTTCTGAAAAGAAAACAATAAATAAATCAGGCCAAAAGGCCTTCAGATAAACTTGAGTTATTAACTTATCGTAAAGTCTCCAATCAAAAGATTCTATTGCTTTCAGTAAACATCTGAAGTTCCATAATCAAGTTCCTTATTCACCCCTTTATACTTGAAACCTTCAACTTCCGATAATCAATATTAAACTCTGAAGCGAAACTAGACATGTAACTTCCAAGAGTTAAACGTTTCCCTCAAAGCACCTATGAGTTCTCTCACTTAATTAGAAATAACTTCCAAGCCTAAGCATGTTAGCTCACTTACTTTAATCCTTTAGATTCAAATCTTATTCTTAACTTCTGATCCTACAAATCGTTCAACTTATTCGGTTTCTAAGTTTACTTTAAGTTCTATTTATTCTCACCTCGAATGTGTGCGTGACAACAAAGTTCCCACGAACCATCAAACGAGTAATTGCACCTATAATTCATCAATTGAATAACAATTTATAAATCATAACTAAAATGAGAAATATATGTGCGTGAATAGTGTTGTTCGAAAATCCGAGCTCAAAATCTTAAAATTCCTTGATGGAAATATATGATTTCAACTTCAAAACTTATTTAGAAACAAAAACAAACAAAACCATATAAAACGTTTTGAACACTCACTTTTTAGGGCTTCCCTTAGAGAACGAGAAACGCCAGAAAGCTAGGTTGAATAGGTAGCCCTTGTCTCGAGCAATCCAACGCAACCGAAAAGAAGACAATCCGCCAAGAAACGAAGAAAACCCAAAGAATTCTTCATGAGAAGAGGCTCACTGTAACGTCCCGTTATTTTACACGGATTATTTTTTTTTAATTTTATTTATTATTTTTTTTGGTGTAAAGCACTTAATTTAGTTTTAGAATTTATTAATTTAAATTTTAGATTTAATTCAGAATTTATAACTTAGAATTTACGAGTTTATTTCGTTCGTAAATTCTATTAATCGTTTTATTAGCTTAAATTAGTTTTGGTTGTATTAATAATAATTAACGGGCCAATTAATAATTATTAATCACCATTTGGCTAGTTTAAGAATTTCGGGTTTCGTTTTATAAGTTAAAAGTCATTAAAGGGACGTATTCGTAATTTTAATTTCTTAAAAATATCAATTACTATTCATCTTCTTTTAAAAAACCCAAAGTTGACCATGGATTGACCAAGAAGCTCATTTTTTTCTTTTCTCTTCTTCCTCCAACGTGAGCCTCCATTGATGTGAAGAGATTGCTTTGGGTTTTTGTCGTTTCTCAACCATTTTCGATGAGGTCAGTTGTGTTGGATTGCTATGGACGAGGGCTATCTATCCCACATAACCTTGTGCCATTTCTTGTTCCCTAAGTGAAGCCCTAAAAAGTGAGTTTTCAAAACTTATTACATAGTTTTGTTCGTTTTTTTATTATAAATGAGTTTTGAAGTTGAAATCACGTATTTCTATCAAGGAATTTGACGATTTTGAGCCTGGATTTTCGAAAAACACTATTCATCCAAAATCACTATTCACCCAAAATCACTATTCACCCAAAAACATACTTTTTCTCTTATTAGATACGAATTGTAATTCGTTGATCGATTGATGAATTGTAGGTGTAATTGCTCGTTTGTTGGTTCGTGGGAAGTTTGTTGTCACGAGAGCATTCGAAGTGAGATTAATTAGAATTTAATGTAGCTTTAGAAACCAAATAAGTAGAATGATTTGTAGGATTGGAAGTTGAGACTAAGGATTGAATCAAAGAATAAAGGAAAGTGAGCTAGTGTACTTAGGTTTGGAGCTAGTTCTTTTGAGTGAGAACACTTAAGGATTTCTCGAGGGAAACGTATAACTTTTGGAAGTTCTAAGTTTAGAATTGATGGATTGTTGGAAGTTGAAGGATACAAGTTTAATGAGATGGTTAAGGAACTTGAATATGGAACCTTGGACATATATTGAAAAGATTAGAATCCTTGAAAGTGGAGACTTTTTTGTTTAAGTTAAGAAGTTACTTTTATTAAAGTACCGTTGGCTTGATTTACTTATTGTTTTTCCGAAATCCCTATTTATTTACTTTATGTAAAAGGAAATTTATGATCCATTTACTTTATGCCCTTCGGTTACTTTAATGTTCATATTTATGTTTATTTACTTTTGAAAGCATATGCATATCATATTGCATCATCGAATTGAAAGGAAAGTCAGAAAAAGGTGAATGCGAATCCTACGGGAGTTTTCATTACCTTCATTCATAAAAGGTTAATACGAATCGTACGGGAGTTTTCATTACCTTCATTCCTAAAAGGTGAAAGCGAATCCTACGGTAGTTTTCATTACCTTCATTTTCATTATCGGTGGAATTATAACAATTCTTTTCTCTATAGCAACTCAGGCTATCAAAAGTTTACATATTCTTTACCAAAGCTCCCAAACTCAAGAAACTAACTCTCAAATATTTGGAAGAATGTTTTCATATCCTATAATTTCTTCTTGGTTCATCCTTATGATATCTCATACTATATATAAGATGTACCTTTCCTTTATGTTCGATAAAAATAATGTTAATCTCATTCGGACTTAACATAATTCACAATTTACGATACAAGATGACATTACTAGCATACGTAATCTAATCATCATTCATTAGCTCATTAAACTAGTATAAAAGGGTACACAATCTTTACATAAATATAACATCTCATGCAAATAATGTTAGGTAATGGTAGCTCTCGTAGGACTAACATTCATTTTCATTATCGGTCGAATTGTAGTGGTGGATCTCATATTCTTAAAAGTGACACCTATGAAGGGTGTTATGAGAGTTGGGAATAAGGGTCAGTTGAGCCCTAGAATTATTGGCCTATCGAGATACTCAATCGAGTAGAAGTGGTAGCTTATTGTTTAGGTTTACCACTTTCGTTATCGGCCGTTTGTAATGTTTTTCATGTATTGATGCTTCGGAGATACATGGTGGATTCCGTCCCACGTGATTGTTTAGGAACTGGTAGTTTCGGATGCTATTGTGTCTAATGAAGAGACACCAGTTAAGACCATAGCATTCAAACAAAAGATGTTGAGAAATAAAACAATTCACTTGGTCAAGGTTCATCGGAAGAACCAAGTGTTAGAGAAACACCTGACCTCTAAGTACCCTGGCTTTTCACTTAGTGAGCGCACTTTTCGAGGACGAAAAGTCTTTTAAGGAGGGTAGACTGTAACGTCCCGTTACTTTTAAAGTGAATTTTTTTTTTATTATTTATTTAATATGTTATTTATTTATTTATTTCAATTAAAGCATTTAGTTTAATTTTAGTTTTAGTAATTTAGAAATTTAGTAGTTTATTTCGCTCGAAACCCTTTTTAATCATTTTATTAGCCTAAATTAGTTATGGTCGTATTAATAATTATTAATGGGCCAATTAATAATTATTAATCACCATTGGGCTAGTTTAAGAACTTCGGGTTTCGATTTATAAGCTAAAAGTCATTAAAGGACGTAACCATCATTTCTCAAATTCTTAAAATATCCAAAAATCACTATTCACTTCTTCTTAAATATCCTTTTGACCAAGACAACTCCATTTCTCTTCTTCCTCTCCATGCCATGGCCGTGGGAGCCATTTTGGGAAGAAAACCTTTGGGTTTTCTTCGTTTCTCGGTGGATCAGCTTGATTTCGGTTGCGTTGGATTGGTAGGGACGAGGGCTATCTATCCAACCTACCTTTTCGAAGTTTCCCGTTCTCTAAGGGAAGTCCCAAAAAGTAAGTTTTCAAAACTTTTTATATGAATTTGTTCGTTTTTGTAACGATCCGATTTTTTGAAAAATCCTTTAAAACAAATGCGCAGCGGAAAACTTGATTTTACAGAAAAACGGCATGGGTCCATTTAAAATTCGGATAATCCAAAACCTGTTTACATCCCAATTTTTCAGAAAAAGCAATAAACCTGGAATGAGCATTCCATAATATGATGAAAATTCTAGAGAAAGTTTTAAAGTTCAAAAACATATACAAATTATACAAATGCTCCATCGAGCTCAAAATGAAACATAATAAAAGTAGTGAAATGTTCATGAGCATTCAAGAATGCTTCACCCAAAAACCCTATATGTTCTTGTCCGTTAATTGTCTTGATAGGTCACGCGGCGCCACCTCCTTTACCTCTTCCTCTACCACGAGTCTTACCTGAAAAATTGTAATTGTAGCAACATTAGCATAAAAATGCTAGTGAGAGTAAAATGAAAACAAGTTATCCTATGAACAACATTCCATGTCAGAAATTGTGTCCAAAGGCCTAGATTTCGCTTTTACTACCCATTCCACATTCCAAATTCCACATATACTCAACATATATAATATACTTCCTAAAAAGTAACGATATCAAGACTTAAAGTAAAAGTACCCGTTATTACTAAGTCTTACTATACAATTCTAAAGATTATGTAATTGCATTACTAACTATCTTTATTACCCAATCAGTTTCATCGTATCATAATACCGTATGGACCGAAGTCGACATACCACGTGCCAAATCACAAATCATCGCACCATGATACCATATGGAGCGTATCAACATACTATCATGTGACGTATCACATATCATCGCACCATGATACCGTATGGAGCGTATCAACATACTATCATGTGCCGTATCAAATATCATCGCACCATGATACCGTATGGAGCGTATCAACATACTATCATGTGCCGTATCACATATCATCGCACCATGATACCGTATGGAGCGTATCAACATACTATCATGTGCCGTATCACATATCCTCGCACCATGATACCGTATGGAGCATATCAACATACTATCATGTGCCGTATCACATATCCTCGCACCATGATACCGTATGGAGCGTATCAACATACTATCATGTGCCGTATCACATATCCTCGCACCATGATACCGTATGGAGCGTATCAACATACTATCATGTGCCGTATCACATATCCTCGCACCATGATACCGTATGGAGCGTATCAACATACTATCATGTGCCGTATCACATATCCTCGCACCATGATACCGTATGGAGCGTATCAACATACTATCATGTGTCGTATCACATATCATCTCATCATGATACCGTATGGAGCGTATCAACATTCTATCATGTGCCGTATCACAATTACCATATAAAATTCATCAAGCTCCCTAGTAAGTTAGATAAAGTTCCACTAAACTACTAAAGAACATAAATCGCTTGAATTACACGAGTCAATACTCAAGTGTAATTTCCAAGCCACTTTGACTCCCAAATCACTTAAAGTTCCTTATTCATTCACTTTCATCTAAAGACTCCAAATCATCTTGTAAGACTTCCAAACCACTCATGTTTCCTCTTTTACTTCCAAAACCATAAGTACACCAAAACCACTCCACTCACATCCGAGTTTAAAGTCTCCAACCAAGTATAACTTCCGGAAGTTAGTTCCCCTCTTAACCTCGATAAACAATAACGTAATGAAACATAATTCATAAAATTACTAACTTCCATTTTAAACTCACCTTGAGAAGAAGTCATCCTCTTACGAGTCGGAGGATAAATCCCGCGAATAGTTTCCAAAACTTACAATTTAATTACATCTAACGTACATTAATTTAACAAAAAGAACAACGTTCGACATGTAACCAAATAAAAGATGAAAACAGCCCGGGATGGGGACTTGATGCTCACGGCCCTAAGGGTGATTTGGATAAGAGAGCATTTCCGATTTTTGGC
This sequence comes from Gynostemma pentaphyllum, assembly GCA_028015215.1. Classification (NCBI taxonomy): domain Eukaryota; kingdom Viridiplantae; phylum Streptophyta; class Magnoliopsida; order Cucurbitales; family Cucurbitaceae; genus Gynostemma; species Gynostemma pentaphyllum. The sequence continues at coordinate 35,748,514 of CM051353.1, read as the reverse complement.
ACTTTAGATGTAATCCGGGTTCGTTTTAGGCACTTTTGAGGTGGATTCAAATAATGGGTAACATTAATTAGGTGTTTAGGGGCTAGAATTAACGACACAAATTTAAAGGAAAACGAAAATAAAGCACTTCTACACTACACATAACAGTCCACGCAAAAGGGGTGAATCGACGGTGTCGGGTTTTTCACTCAATCCAAAATTAGGGCAAAGGATAAACATGCATCAACCCTAGGTAGGATCCTTTAGCTAACAACTACCAAAACCCAAAGGAAAAGGATGAATTCAAGCATAAACCAAAGATAGAATTTCAAAATCAACAATACCCATATTTTAAAGAATTTCCCTCACCTTTTCGTTCCTTGGAAGTGGATGGAAAGGCTTCAAATGTAGGATGGGTAGAAAGCTTGTTGCGAGAGCTTTCCAACGAGCTAAGGCACGATGAAATCGGCCAAGAAACGAGGGAGATCCGACACTTTCTTTCTCCTCTTCCTACTCGGGTTTGGGGGGTTTTGGGAGAGAAAAAGATGAGCAAATTTCTCTATATTTGGCTAAGGATGGGTTTTTAAAGAGTTGATGAATAGTAACTTGATATTTTTAAGAAATTGGAAATTACGCCTACGTCCTTCTTTTACTTTTTGCTTTTAAAACGAAACCCGAAGCTCTTAAACTAATCTAAAAGTGATTAATAATTATTAATTGGCCCGTTAATAATTATTAATGTCACCGAAACTAATTTTAAGTCATAAAAGGATTGAAAAGACTTTCAAACTAAAATAACTACTAAAATCGAAATTACTAAGTTTAAACTAAACTTAAATACTTTACTTAAAATAAAAAAAAAATTTACCTCCAAAAGTAATGGGGCGTTACAATCTACCCTCCTAAAAGGGCTTTTCAGGTGTTCGGGTCATGGGAGAGGAGCTGGTGCACTCTGATCGAGTTGATGATGATGCTGAGATGGACTAGAGTTACTTTTAAAGTCCATGGACAATTTTATTTCATGATTTGTCTTATGAGTTGAATATTTGTATATAAGCTCGTAAGAGCCTTTTGTTTTAATTTTTTTTATAATCTCGAACTCTTTTAATATTTGCAACAGGAATTGCATTTTCTGTTTTTTAATTTCTCTGATTGTGAAAAGTGTAAACAGGTTGTAGATAGTTCAAGTTTTAAACATATCCACGCCAAATTTTTATTAAATAATAAGTCTTCCGCTGCAATTTGATTTTAAATTATTTAAAAGGAGTCAGGTCGTCACAGTATTGAACCTTGTATAATTATTATAATATATATGTAAGAGAACTAGTTTCTCAATAAATTGGAATATCCTGATTTTGGAGATTAACACTTGAATGTAAATTTTATGTATAGTATAAGGTCTTGAAGAGAATGAAATAAAATGTTATGTGTGATGAAACACATCCTCCTAAAGGCTTGGAAGATTATTCCTCAATTATTTGGGAGACATGGTAAGTAAAAGTGGATTACTTGATGTAAAACTCTTTGAATGGATAGATAACAAAGAGTAAGTAAGTTTTTGGACACAAATCCGGATACGGATTTGGGGTCTATTGCTACTTTATATTCTGTTTATTTTCATTGGGCTTGTTGTTAGCTCATGATATTACAAATAATTTCAGGTAATGCTTACGTTCATGTTGGTGGGAGAGGAGCTGGTGCAGCTTTATCGAGAGGATGATGATACAGAGATGGAGTAGATACATTTTAAAAAGTCCATGGACTCATTTTGTTTTATTTTGTGTCTTTTGAGATGTAAATTTATATATAAGCTCATAGGAGCTTTTCGTCTTAACTTTTATGATTATAAACTTCTTTAAACTCTGGAAAAGGAATTGCATTTCCTTGCTTTTAAATTTCCTGATGTGAAAAATGTATACAGGTTGTGGACAGTCAGAGTTTTAAACATATCCACGCCAAATTTTTATTAAATGTTAAATCTTCTGCTGCAATTCGATTTTGAATCGGATTTATAAATATATATTGAAGATTTTAAATCATCCTATCATTATGGGTATTTACTGTATTAAGAAAATCAAAATGTATTTTTTTATTAAGTATTTTCATGGTAATTCATTTATTTGTGAAGGAAAATGGGTAAATTTGAGTGAGAAAAGGTGTACTAAAAATTGTCGAATTTTGTAAATCTTTAAATAACAAAAAGGTATTTTTAAAACAAAAGTTTTGATTACAAATGTATATAATAGAAAGTTTATAACTAATATTGAGTCTTTGACCATCTCCTCCAACCAAATTGTAACGTCCCGTTATTTTACACGGATTTTTTTTATTTATTATTTAATATAATTATTATTATTTGATGTAAAGCACTTAATTTAATTTTAGAATTATTAATTTAAATTTTAGATTTAATTTAGAATTTATAACTTATAATTTACGAGTTTATTTCGTTCGTAAATTTTTTTAATCGCTTTATTAGCTTAAATTAGTTTTGGTCGTATTAATAATTATTAACGTGCCAATTAATAATTATTAATCACCATTTGGCTAGTTTAAGAACTTCAAGTTTCGTTTTATAAGTTAAAAGTCATTAAAGGGACGTAACCGTAATTTCTAATTTCTTAAAAATATCTAAACACTATTCATCTTCTTTAAATAGCCAAAGTTGACCAAGATTGACCAAAAATTTCATTTTCTCTTCTCTCCTTTCTTCCTCCTTGTCGTGAGCTTCAACATCAATGGTGGGAGGGGTTTTTCTCTTGGCTTTTCTATGTTTCTCGGCGGATCGTCGTGTTTTCGATTGCGTTGGTTTGCTCGGGATGAGGGCTATCTATCCCACCTAACCTTGTGCCATTCCTCGTTCTCTAAGGGAAGCCCTAAAAAGTAAGTTTTCAAAACTTTTTACATGGTTTTGTTTGTTTTTTTTATTATAAATGAGTTTTGAAGTTGAAATCATGAATTTCCATCAAGGAATTTGACGATTTCAAGCTCGGATTTTTGAAAAACACTATTCACCCGAAAACACTATTCATCTGAAATCACTATTCACCCGAAAATCATATTTTTCTCATATTAGATATGAATTTTAATTCGTTGATCGATTGATGAATTGTAGGTGCGATTGCTCGTTTGTTGGTTCGTGGGAACTTGGTTGTCACAGGAGTATTCGAGGTGAGAATGAATAGAAATTAAACTAGCCTTAGAAACCGAATAAGTTGAACGATTTGTAGTATCGGAAGTTGAGATTATGATTTAAATTGAAAGAATTAAAGTAAGTGAGTTTAAAATGGTTGTGATTACTTTTATGTTTCCGGATTGCATGACGATCATGTTTTTGGGTTAAGTGGGTTACTTGATTTTAGAACTTATCCAAGATTGGATGTAGTTGGGAGATGAGGAAAGTGCATAAGGTAAAAATTAGTACACTTTTGGTGTTGTTTAAAGTGAGTTGTTTATTGTAGATTAAGTTGTATTCTCAATGAGAATTATGTTTCCAGAAATTGGAAAAGAGTATTAAAATACTCCGTTTATTTGAGTGGTTATAAGGTAGTTAAGGGAAACTTTGGAGAGAGTATCATGTTGAATTGAGTTAGTTTAATAATTATAGCGATGTGATTTGCTAATTAGTACTACCAAAGGGGAGTAGTACGTGTGGTGTTATGATACGCATGGAAATGTGAAACAAATCATCATGTGGTATATGTGGTATGAGTGGTAATGTGAAACGAATGATCATGTGGTATGTGTGGTATAAGTGGTAATGTGAAACGAATCATCATGTGGTATTTGTGGTAATGTGAAACGAATCATCATGTGGTATGAGTGGTAATGTGAAACGAATCATCATGTGGTATGAGTGGTAATGTGAAACGAATCATCATGTGGTATGCGTGGAAATGTGAAAGGTGACAATGTGGTCACGGTTTGAAATGTGAAATGTGACAATGTGGTCACAGTGTGTAATGGTTAATGTGACAGTGTGGTCATGGTGTGATAATTATAGCGACGGGATTCACTAATTAGTACTACCAAAGGGGAGTAGTACGTGTGGCGTTATGATACGCAGTGTGGCGTTATGATACGCGTAATGGTTAATGTGACAATGTGGTCACGGTGTGAAATGTGAAAGGTGACAATGTGGTCACAGTTTGAAATGTGAAATGTGACAATGTGGTCACAATGTGAATTATGGTGTGATGTGGTAATTGTTAAATGAAATAATGTGTGGTATGACGTGCATGATGGAAATTTGCATTATTACTTCCTTTGTTATGCTTTAGTACTAATTAGTTACTTTAGTACTTTATTATGAGTTTGAATGTTTATTTCAAAGTTAAGATATAGTGAAATGAGATTGTTTCTTATGCATAATGTTAAGACTTAGTGAGTTTAACATGATTTTGATTATATTAATGTAAAGCCCGATTGTACTTTACATGTATTGGGTGAGTTAATGCATAATGTTGAGACTGCGTGTGCTAACATTATTGGCATTAATCACGAGTTATTGTAACTTCCCGTTATTTTACACGGATTTTTTTTTATTATTTAATTTAATTATTATTATTTGATGTAAAGCACTTAATTTAATTTTAGAATTTATTAATTTAAATTTTAGATTTAATTTAGAATTTACGAGTTTATTTCGTTCGTAAATTCTTTTAATTGCTTTATTAGCTTAAATTAGTTTCGGTCGTATTAATAATTATTAACGGGCCAATTAATAATTATTAATCGCCATTGGACTAGTTTAAGAACTTCGGGTTTCGTTTTATAAGCTAAAATCATTAAAAGGACGTAACCGTCATTTTTGACTTCTTAAAAAAATATCTAGACACTATTCATCTCCTCTTTAAAATGCCATTTAACCAAAAGTTGACCAAAACCTTCTCATTTTGCTCCTCAAAACTGTGGCCCTCATGCTTGGGAGAGAAAGTTTGGGTTTTGCTCGTTTCTCGACGGATCGACTTGATTCCGGGTGCGTTAGAAAGCTTTCGAACCTAAGATTCTTCTCAACCTAACAATCGTGCTTTCCATCGGTCTTCTAAGGGCCACAAGGTATGTTAAACTTTCAAAACTTAAGCTTCAAATAGTGTTTTAATGGAGTTTTCATTTTGAATCTTCGATTTCTAGCCGAGAAACTCGATGACTTTAACTACGGGAGTTGTTTTAGGTGTTTTTGGAAACTTCCTCTTAACCCTAAACCTGAGTTTGAACCGAAACCCGTCTCGTTTGAAATTTGCAAGTTAGGGGCTGTTTTAGGATGCCTTTTTATTGTTTATTTGTTAATTGTAATTCAATTCGGTAATCAATTATTGTCCAAAAACCCGATTTATCGTTACCCATTGAAACCAGAAACTTCCAAACTACTTGAAACCAACCCGAAACAGGTCTAAATTGCTTAAAAGCCGGAAAACCAAACCCGAGGCTCATTTACCCTTGTAGGGTCGAGAGCTCCTTTAAGGGGATTCCGGGTTTTTCGTCGTTTTATGCTTTTAGTTGTCAATCGATCGATGTTTGGTTAATTAATGATTGTTAGATATACTTTTAATTGTAGGTGTTTTTGGACCGTTGCTTGATCGCTCATTTAGAACTCGGGAGCGAAATCTACTTTTGCTAAGGTAAGAATAAATAGAAGTTAAAGTAACTTTAGAAACCGAATAAGTTGAACGGTTTGTAAGATTGGAAGTTGAGCTTAAGGTTTGAATCGAAATACTAAAAGAAAGTGAGCTAATATGCTTAGGCTTAGAGTTAGTTCTAATTGAGTTGAGAGGACTCATAGGTCGTTCGAAGGAAACCTTAAACTCTTGGAAGTTCTAAGTTTAGATTAGTTCCGAAGCTTAAGAATGACTATCGGGAGTTGAAGGTTTTGAGTATAATGGATGGAATGAGAAACTTGATTATGGAACTTCGAATACATTTTTGGAAGCAATAGGATCATTTGAATTGGAGATTTTATTATTAAGTTAGTAAGATGAGTTTAACTAAAACCGTTTGACTTGATCTATTTATTGCTTTCTTATTAAAAGTTCCTATTTTTTTTTCATTTTATGAATAAGAGTATTACCTGATCTATTTACTTTTATGTTCTTTAAATTACTTTGAATGTTTATAGTTACTTACTTGTAATTGAAAACATTTCCATATAATATCATATCATATTGCATTATCGTTTATTGGGAGGAATAATGAGGCAATGTATAGGCTGAGTGTGCTTGCATTGTCTGGTATTATTCGTTTTATGTTTCCGTATATGTACATGAGGAATGCTAAAGGACTACGGGACTTTGCATGATCGGAGGAGATGGATAATGAGATAATGATGGAACTATGCGAGTTCACATTATCTGGTATTATCCATAATTATTGTGATATATATACGAAGATACAGAGTGAATGAACCGACCTACTGGAGCTTCATTACCTGTATTCGGTGAGTGAGTTAATGAGGTGAATGAACTGACCTACGGGGGCTTCATTACCTGACATTAATCACTAGAGGTGAGAAGCTATTATTTAAAAGACTTTATATATTTTATTTTGGAAAGTGAGTTTAATGAGGTGAATGAACTGACCTACGGGAGCTTCATTACCTGACATTATTCGCATGTGATGGTTATATTAAAGTAAATGTTATGTACCTTTCACACTAGTTTAGTGAGTTAATGAACGTTTATATATGTTAAGACCGAGTGAGCTTAGCATTATGTATTAAAGAAAGGATATGAAACATTATGTATATATTTCATAGATTTCCTGGAGAAAAAGAATAAAATATGATGCATAGCTGAGTGCTATAGGAAAGAGAAATGAGATTGAATCGTATAATGAGAGAATACAAGGGTGTATTGAACCTTGTATAATTATTATGTTATATATGTAAGAGAACTAGATTTTCATTAAATTTTAAGATATTGAAATTGGAGATTAAGACTTGATGTAAACCTTATATATAGTATAAAGTATTGAAGAGAATGAAATATAATATTATGTGTGTTATGAAACACATCCTCTTAAATACTTGGAAGTTAGATCTTCGACCATTTAGGAGACTTGGTAAGTAAGTTCTTGGACACAAATCCGGATACGGGTTTGGGGTCTATTGTTACTTTAATTTATGTTTATTTTCACTGCGCTTGTTGTTAGCTCATGATATTACAAACATTTTCAGGTAATACTCGGGGTCGTGAGAGAGGAGGTGGTGCGGCCTGATCGAGTTGATGATGATGCTGAGATGGACTAGATGTACATTTAAAAGGCCAAGGACTCCTGTTGTTTAATTTGTGTCTTTTGTTATGTAAATTTTTATATAACTCTTAAGAGCTTCTTGTTTTACTTTCATGGATGTTAACTCTTTTAAACTCTTGAAATAGGAATTTGAAATTCCTTGTCTTTAAATTCTCTAGTGTGAAAAATGTATACATGTTTTGGTTAGTCCAAGTTTTAAACATAACCACGCCGTTTTTTTTAAATATAAAGACTTTCCCTGTGTTTAAGTTTTTAAATGATTTAAAAGAGTCGGGTCGTCACAGTTATCTTGCTTGAATATGTTAAGACCGAGTGAGCTTAGCATTAATTATTAAAAATAAAGGAATGTAAACCTTATTTTATAGCCTGAGTTGTTATAGAGAAAATAAATGAAACATTATGTGTATCATACATTTCTATAGAGAAAAGGAATGAAATATGATGTTTAGCCGAGTGCTATAGAGAGTGTAAGGTGTATTGAACCTTGTAAAATTATTATGATACATATGGGAGAGAACTAGATTCTCAATTATTTGGATGATCTCGAAATTGGAGATGATAATACTCGATGTAAACCTTAAGTATAGTATACGGTATTAAAGAGAATGAAATACAAATATTATGTGTGTTATGAAACACATCCTCTTAAATTCTTGGAAGTTAGATCCTCGATAATTTGGGAGACTTGGTAAGTAAAAGTGGAGAGAATGGATGGATAGCAAAGAGTAAGTAAATTCTTGGACACAAATCCGAATGCGGGTTTGGAGTCTAATGTTACTTTATTTTCTATGTATTTTCACTGGGCTTGTTGTTAGCTCATGATATTACAAACATTTTCAGGTAATGCTAGAAGTCATGGGAGAGGAACTGGTACAGTCGAATCTGGATGATGATGATGTCGAGAGGGACTAGAGATATTTTAAAATCCATGGACTCATTTGTTTTATGTTTTGTCTTTTGAGATGTACAATTGTATATAAGCTCATAGCAGCTGTTCGTTTTAACTTTTATAACTTGAACTCCTTAAAATCAAACACAGGGGAAGTCTTTATAATTTTAAAAAAAACAGCGTGGTTATGTTTAAAACTTGGCTAGCCAAAACCTGTTTACAATTTCAATTCAGAAATTTAAACACAAGGAATTTTAAATTCCTATTTCAGGAGTTCAAAAGGATTAATAATCCTAAAAGTAAGATGAGAATCTCTTAAGAGCTTATATACATATTTTCCATTCAAAAGATACCAAATATAACAAAAACAAGTCCATGGACATTAAAATTCTCCTAGTCCATCTCAACATCATCATCATCCAGATCAGACTGCACCAGCTCCTCTCTCCATGATCCCGAGCATTACCTGAAATTGTTTGTAATATCATGAGCTACAAGCAAGCCCAGTGAAAATAAACAGAATAAAAAGTAACCTTAGACTCCAAACCCGCATCCGAATTTGTGTCCAAGTAAAACTCACATTCCTCTACCTTTCAACCGCCAAAAAGGTTTTATATCAAGTGTCTCACTTTTACTTACCAATTCTTCCAAATAATTGAGGAACTATCTTCCAAGTCTTTAGGATGATGTGTTTCATAACACACATAATATTTGTATTTCATTCTCTTAAATACCTTATCCTATCCATAAGGTTTACATCAAGTCTTAATCTCCAATTCAAGATCTTCTAACTAAAAGAGAATCTAGTTCTCTTAATAATTATTCAAGGTTCAATACACCCTTGTATTCCCTCATTATACAATTCAATCTCATTCTTCTTTCCTATGGCTCTCGGCTATACATCAATTGTTTTTATTTTCTCTATAGAAATGTATGTTAGACATAATGTTTCAATTCTTTTCTCTATAGCAACATAGGCTATCAAAAGTTTATATAACCTTTACCAAAGCTCCCAAACTCAAGAAACTAACTCCCAAATAATTGAAAGGATGTTTTCATATCCCATAATCTCTTCCTGGTTCATCCTTTTAATATCTCATACTATATATAAGATTTACCTTTCCTTTATGTTCGATAACATAATGTTAATCTCGTTCAATAGCTCATTAAAATAAGTATAAAAAGGAGTAAATAATCTTTACATAAGCATAACATTTCAATTCACCTTGTTATCTTACTTTCCATAATGAAATATACAATTCTTCTTCATGATATAATTCCACTGAAATATGAATGAAGGTAATGTGAACTTCCTGTAGGATTCACATTCTCCCTTATGCATGAAGGTAATGAAAACACCCGTAGGTTTTGCATTCACCTTTTTGTCTCACTTTCCATTCCACCGATAATATGCATGAAGGTAATGAAAACACCCGTAGGTTTCGCATTCATCTTTTGTCTCACTTTCCTCTCATTTCATTGATGCAAGATGTTATGCATATGCTTTCAAAAGTAAATAAACGTAAATATGAATGTTAAAGTAACCGAAGGGCATAAAGTAAATGGATCATAATGATGCAAATATGATATGCATATGCTTGCAAAAGTAAATAAATAAAAATATTCAACATAATCGAAAGGACATAAAAGTAAATAGATCGTGAATTACTCTTAAACATAAAATGAGTAATTAGGAACTTCTGAAAATCAAAGAATAATTCAAGCCAACCGGCTTTCTGATAACTCGAGAATTTGACTTAACATAAAAGTCTCCAATTTCTTACTCCATTGTTTATTAAACAAACGAAGTTCCTTATTCACAATCCTTATTATATTTGAAACCTTCATCTCCCGATAAACCATAGGAAACTCCGAAGTAAGTCTAAACTTAGAACTTCCAAAAGTTACTCGTTTCCTTCGAAGCACCTATGAATTCTCTCACTAATATAGAACTAACTCTCAAGCCTAAGCATGTTAGTTCACTTAATTTAATCCTTTCGATTAAACCTTAATCTCAACTTCCAATCCTACAAACCGTTCAACTTATTCGGTTTCTAAGGCTACTTTAAATCCTATTTATTCTCACCTTGAATGCTCGCGTGACATCCAAATTCCCACGAATCAACAAACGAGCAATCGCATCTACAAATCATCAATTGCACAACATATTACAACTCATAACTAAGATGAGAACAAGTTTGAATTTTTGGATGAATAGTGTTTTTGGCTGAATAGTGTTTTTCAAAAATCCTAGCTCAAAATCGTCAAATTCCATGATAGAAATTCATGATTTCAACTTCAAAACTCATTTATAATAAAAAACGAACAAAACCATGTAAAAAGTTTTAAAAACTTACTTTTTGGGACTTCCCTTAGAGAACGAGAAACTTTGAAAAGGTAGGTTGGATAGGTAGCCCTCGTCCCAACCAATCCAACGCAACCGAAAACACGACGATCCGCCGAGAAACGAAGAAAAGCCAATAATTTTTTTTTCTCTCATCCATGGTGGATGAAAGCTACGGCCAAGAGGAAGAGAATGAGAAGAAGATGTCAACTTTGTTGATTTTTAAAGAAGATAAATAGTGTTTTTAGATATTTTTAAGAAATTGAAAATTACGGTTACGTCCTTTTTAATGAATTTAACTCATAAATCGAAACCCGAAGTTCTTAAACTAGTCCAATGGTCATTAATAATTATTAATTGGCCCGTTAATAATTATTAATACGACCAAAACTAATTTAAGCTAATAAAACGATTAAAAAGGGTTTCGAGCAAAATTAACTACTAAATTCTAAATTACAAAATAATAATTAAACTAAATACTTTAATTGAAATAAATAAATAAGTAAATAACATACTAAATAAATAATAATAATAATAAAATAAATTTCACTTCAAAAGTAACGAGACGTTACATAAATTCTCTGATTGTGAAAAGTGTAAACAGGTTGTGGATAGTCCAATTTTTAAACATATCCACGTCAAATTTTTATTAAATATTAAGTCTGCCACTGCAATTCGATTTTAAATGATTTAAAAGGAGTCGGGTCGTCACACAAATGTTCGAGTGGTTTTTTCAAAATATTTTGTTTGTATCAATACCTCCTTGATGCAATTTTGACCAGCTCTAGAATCAATTACATAATGCCATTTTTGAATCTGTACTTGATTAGCTAAATTTATGAAATGCTAAGTAGGTAAATTTTTAGCTTCATTATTGATGTCAATATTTTGAACATTTGAGGTTGCTGTTGAGGGAACATTCTTGGAGTTAAGATTGTAAATAAGTTCTGGAAGCTTAATTATTTCAAAATCATAGCAACTTGATCATCGAAGATTTGAGATTTTTTTTGTTTTATGTGATTGATATCTTTTTTAAGATTATTGACTTCATATGTAAATCTTTAATTGTTGCAGATTTGGATGGAGTATTAAATCTTGAAAATATTTCTTTGATGTCATATGGGACAAGGTTTTCTTGAGACAAGGTTTATGTTTTTTCTATATTATCTTCTTTGGATATTAAATTTTTTAGTTTGAGTAAGTATCCTTTCAGTGTTATTGATTTGGTCAGTAATTTTAAACATATATTCTTGTTCTTTATAAATTACATAGATTGTATTTTTGCAAGTGCAAATTTTTTTTTGTTATCTCAGGCTGATGATGTCATACTGTCATCATCTGATTGATAATTTTCTTGCTCATCCAATGTGAGATTATAAGAGAATTCTTCCTCAGAAGTTGAACTTGATTCAGAATTAATTAAAATAAGAAGTTGATTTTTGAGATCATTGTCAATTTTGAGGTTATTAATCTTTTTCTTCAGAAGACATTTATTTGCATAATGTCCTTTAGTTTTACATTTATAGCATTGAATATCCTTAATATTTCTTGAATATTTTTATGAATGTCTTTGTGCTTTGAAGTAATATTTTTGTTGAAGATAGCGTTTTGATTGAGAATGTGTAGAGAATTTTCTTGAATAGTTATAAGCTTTCTTTTGAAATCTCTGATATCTTTTTCTCATTATGGCAGAAGAGGGACCTTGGATTTTCCCACAACCATATTGATCACAAAAGGCACCTACTTCTCGTCGTTGTTGTCCTTCACTAGTTTTGAGTTTGTTTTGAAGCTCGTAGTCAGTACAAAATCTCAATCCCCCTCATTAATAATATAAGAGATTAATTCTCCATAAGTCAATGTATCACAATGAATATCTCCTTGAAATATATCTCTTACTCTTTGGTAAATTTTAACAGCAAATAACTTTGGTAAACCAACTACAAATCGTTCTTTCAAATAAGAACTATTGCACTCCGCTCTTATGAATAATTTTGAAAGGAAGACATCTTTATACCATCTAAAATCTTGCATGGTATTGGCTCTTAAATTAAGAAGAATTTCAGAAGATCTATCTTGAAATTGACTTGGGTCTCCGACGAAATGTTTTGTAATTGCAAACAACATCTTGAAGATGACTTACTTAAGTACCATCATTTTCAGTTTTAGTTTAAGAAATAATGAACTTTCGTTCATGTTCAGTAAGAAAATGATCCCACCAACCTTTAAGTTGTCCGATAAATCCAGAAACTAAAGGAATAACTGTTTGATGATCACTTTGTCGTTGAGTCTTAAAGGTTGTGGCAGCCATGCCATCTCATGGATTAAATTATCATTTGATATTTTGTACATCCATCTATATTCCATTCATAGACATATTTACCATCATAACCAGCTTGAGTTTGTTTGTCTTTCCTCATGTTTCATATCAGGAGGTGAGGGTTATGGATAAACACTTTGAATTCCAAAGTCTTGAAAGGTAGAAGGTTGATCAATTGCCATAGCTTGAAATTGTTGTTCAGGTTGATCGATTTCATCTTCACTACTATTTGGAGTACATTAAAATTTTGAATAGGTTGTTTTGATTTAGATGATGTAGCCATACCAATTGAAAAAATTTCCAATTTTTTTTGTCAATTTCTTTCATCATATCTTCTTGATTTGATTTATTGATTGGTAAAGGTCTTTCTATATGGTAATTAGTCGATAAATGATTTTGAGTAAATTTGGTATCAATTCTATCAACTTGTTCAGAGATTGTAGATAGAATTTTATTTGAAAAATTATTTTGAAGTTGAATATTTTGTATGTCTATTAAGGAAAATGATTTGGAATCATCAATTATCATTTTGAATGGTGAGGCTTTTACTTCAAGATTTGAGAATTTTTTAATTTAATATCTTCAAGAGGGGGGGTGAGTTGCTTTAATTTAAGTATTGGTTGTTCTTTGATTAAATTTATTGATTTATATTGAATACGATTATTTAACCAATGGACAAAATAGATATTTTATTACAAATATTCCATTGTTGAGTAGCACTCAGAGCGAAGCTTATTTCATTCGTTCTCTTTAAAAATGGGAAAAAATGATTCACGAAGGGGAGTATTTTTTTGAATAAAAATCTTGATTCAATAAATCTTTATTAATTTTAAAGGATTGAAAAATGAGATTTAATTGATTCATCTCAATTTTTATTGGAGATAAATTTTATTCTTCACATGGTGTTTATCTGATATAATAAACATGAGGAATTTCTCTTACAAAATCAACTGATTTGAGTTTAAATGAGAAATGTTTTAAAGTAGTCATTTCAGAAGAAGTACTAGGTTTATTTTTCATAAAATCTTTATTTATTGGTTGTTTTAAGGATAGTTGAGAAAATTGAATACCCACACTTCTATCGGGATGTTCTGTTATTTGAGTCAATTTTGGTATATCGACAGAGGGTTTAAAAGGCTCTTGTAATCTCCATCTAGGACTATGAGTAATTTGTGTTCCCATTCTAAAAGTTTAGGAAACTTAGGAAACATTTTATCTAAATACTTTGACATCCAAGGAAAACTATGAAATGATGAACAGAAAGATTAAAAGTATTACCTCTTTAAACTAATTGGACTCCACCGACAAGTTTCCAATTGGGGAACACCAAACTTACCAATGGTCTCATGCCTCTCACTACCGGGAACAAAAGGTTTACCAACGCACTCAGTAAACTAACCAGAGTAATCTAATACATTTAAGAAAACTCAACTACCAATCCTCTTAGGAGTAATCTAATCTATCATAATACAATTTGGCCCAAAATATCGAAAGAGAATCTGTACCACTCCAAAAACTTTTTTGTAATTGAAAAGATTGTTTGAAAGTACTTGTTTTACTCTAAAGACCAATTTAAACCAAAGAACTATGGTTTCCCACAATTCATAGTTGTCCTCATGATTAGATCCATCATAAAAATCCAAATGGAGGTTCCTCTTGTTTGGGAAATACATTTAGGACCAAAATATAAAAAGAGAATTCGTAATAATCCCAAAACATGTTTGTAATTGAAAAGCTTGTTTCAAAGTACTTGTTTTACTCTCTAGATCAAATTGAAACCAAAGACTCAAGTTTCCCACTTGTCAAAGTTGTCTTCATGATTAGGTCCAACATAATAATCCAGATGGAGGTTCCTCTTATTTGGGAATAAATTTTGGACCAAAAATGGAAAAGCTTATTTCAAAGTACTTGTTTTACTCGCTAGGCCGAACTCAAACCAAAGACCTAATGTTTCCAACTTGTCAAACTTGTACTTATGATTAGGTACATCATAAAGATCCAAATGGAGATTCTCCTTGTTTGGGAATATATTTTGGACCAAAATATTGAAAGAGAATCTAGATCACTCTAAAAACTTGTTTTAATTGAAATGCTTATTTTAAGTACTTGTTTCACTCTCGAAACCAAAGACCTAAGGCACTAGTCAAAGTTGTACTCGTGATTAGTTCCATCATGAATATCCAAATGGAGGTTCCTCTTTTTTGGGAATAATTTTTGACCAAAATATCGAAAGAGAATTTGTACCACTCCAAAGACTAGTTTTGAATTGAAAAGCTTATTCTAGAGTACTTGTTTCATTCTGTAGACCAAATTGAAACCAAAGACCTAAGGTTTCTCACTTGTCAAAATTATTCCCACGATGGGGTAAAACATAAAGATAAAAATGGTGCTTCTTCTTGTTTGGGAATATATTTTGAACCAAAATATCAAAAGAGAATCCGTACCACGAAAAAACTTTATTGCAATTGAAAAGCTTTTTTCAAAGTATATGTTTCAATCTCTAGACCAAATTATAGCCAAAGACTATAGGTTTCCCACTTGTCAAAGTTGTCCTTATGATTAAGTCCATTATAAAGATCCAAATAGAGGTTCCCCTATTTTGAGAATATATTTTGGATTAAAATATCAAATGACAATCTATACCACTCTAAAAATCTGTTTGTAATTAAAAAGTTTGTTTCAAAGTACTTGTTTCACTATCTAGTTAAAATTGAAACCAAAGACCCAAAGTTTCCCACTTGTCAAAGTTTTCCTCATGTTTAGGTCTATCATAAAGATCCAAAAGAAGGTTCCTCTTGTTTGGAAATACACTTTGGATAAAATTATGGAAAGAGAATCCGTTCCCCTTCAAAACTTAGTTTGTTATTGAAAAGCTTGTTTTAAAGTACTAATTTCACTCCAAAGATCAAATTTAAACCAAAGACCTTAGACTTCCTACTTTTCAAAGTTGTCTTCGTGATTAGGTACAGAATAAAATATAAATGGAGGTTTTGCTTGTTTGGGAATACATTTTGAACCTAAATATCGAAAGAGAATATGTACCACTCCAAAAACTTGTTTCAAAGTACGTGTTTCACTCTCTAGACCAAATTGAAACCAAAGACCCAAGTTTTCCCCCAAGTAAAAGTAGTCTTCATGATTAGGTCCATCATAAAGATCCAAATGGAAATTCCTCTTTCTTGGGAATACATTTTGGACCAAAATATCGAAAGAGAATACCTACCACTTCAAAAACTTGTTTGTAATTGAAAATCTTGTTTCAAAGTACTTGTTTCACTCTCTAGACCAAATTGAAACCAAAACCCAAGTTTTTCCACTTGTCAAAGTTGTGCACATGATTAGGTCTGTCATAATGATCCAAATAGAGGTCGAAAAAGAATTTGTACCCCTCCGAAAACTTGTTTGTAATTGAGAAGCTTGTTTCAAAATAATTGTTTCAATCGCTAGAAGAAATTGAAACCAAAGACCTAAGATTTTCTACTTGTCAAAATTGTCCTTAAAATTAGGTACATTATAAAGAACCAAATGGAGGTTCCTCTTCTTTGGGAATAGATTTTGGACCAAACATTCGGAAAAAAATTCGTACAACTCCAAAAACTTGTTTGTAATTGACCAGCTTGTTTCAAAGTACTTGTGTCATTCTTTAGACCAAATTAAAACCAAAGACCTAAGGTTTCACACTTGTCAAAATTGTCCTTGCGATTTAGGTACATCATAAAGATAAAAAAATGAGGTTCCACTTATTTGGGAATACATTTTGGATCAAAATATTGAAAAAGAGTCTGTATCATTTCAAAAACTTGTTTGTAATTGAAAAGCTTACTTCAAAGTACTTGTTTCAATCTCTTGACAAAATTGTAACCAAAGACCATAAGTTTCCCACTTGTCAAAATAATTCTCATGATTACATCCATTATAAAGATTCAAATGAAAGTTCCTCATGTTTGGGAATACATTTTGGACCAAAATATTGAAAGAAAATTCGTACCACTCTAAAAATTTGTTTGTAATTGAAAAGCTTGTATCAAAGTACCTGTTTCACAATCTAGACAAAATTGAAACCAAAGTCCTAAGGTTTCTCAGTTGTTAAAGTTGTCCTAATGTTTGGGTCCATTATAAAGATCCAAATCGAAGTTCCTCTTGGTTGGGTATATATTGTAGACCAAAATATAGAAAGAGAATCCATTCCAATTCAAATCCTTGAATGTAATTGAAAAGTTTGTTTCAAAGTATTTGTTTCACTCTAAAGACCTAAGGTTTCCCACTTGTCAAAGTTTTCCTAATGTTTAGATCCATCATAAAGATCCAAATGGAGGTTCCTCTCGTTTTGGAATACATTTTGGACGAAAATTTTGAAACAGAATCTGCATCACTCCAAAAACTTGTTTGTAATTGAAAAGCTTATTTCAAAGCACTTGTTTCAATCACTAGATCAAATTGAAACCAAAGACCCAAGGTTTCCCTTTGTCAAAGTTGTCCTCATGATTAGGTACATCATAAAGATGCAAATGAAGGTTCCTCTTGTATAGGAATACATTTGGGAGAATATTATAGAAAGATAGAATTGGAACCCCTCCAAAAACTTGTTTGTAATTGAAAAGCTTGTTTTAAAGCACTTGTTTCACTCAAAAGACCAAATTGAAACCAAAGACCCAAGGTTTCAACATGTCAAAGTTGTCCTCATGATTAGGTCCATCATAAAGATCCAAATCCAGGTTCCTCTTGTTTGGTAATATATTTTGGACCAAAATATCGAAAGAGAAACCGTACCACTCCAAAAAAAATGTTTGCAAATGAAAAGCTTGTTAAAAAATACTTGTTTCAGTCTCTAGACAAAATTGAAATCAAAGACCCATGGTTTTTCATTTGTCAAAGTTGTCCTCATAATTACTTCTATTTTAAAGATCCAAATGGAGGTTCCACTTCTTTGGGAATACATTTTGGACTAAAATATAGAAAGAAAATTCAAACCACTCCAAAAACATGTTTGTAATTGAAAAGGTTGTTTCAAGGTACTTGTTTCACTCTCTAGACAAAATTGAAACCAAAGACCCAAGGTTTCTTGCTTGTCACTGTTGTTCTCATGAATAGATCCATCATAATGATCCAAATGGAGGTCCCTATTGTTTGGGAATACATTTTGGACCATAATATCAAAAGAGAATTTGTACCACTCCAAAAATATGTTTGTTAATGTGAAGCTTTTTTTAAAGTACCTATTTCACTCTCAAGACAAAACTGAAACCAAAGACCTAAGGTTTCCCGCTTATCAAACTTGTCCTAATTATTAGGTCCAACATAAAAATCCATATGGAGGTTCCTCTTGTTTAAGAATACATTTTGGACCAAAATATCAAAAGAGAATCTTTAGCACTCCAAAAACTTGTTTGTAACTGAGAAGCTTGTTTCAAAGTACTTGTTTCACTCTCTAGACCAAATTGAAACCAAATACCCAAGATTTCCCACTTGTCAAAGTTTTCCTCATGATTAGGTCAATCATAAAGATCCAATCGAGGTTCCTCTTGTTTGGGAATACATTTTGGACCAAAATATAGAAAGAAATTCGTACCACTCCGATAACTTTTTTGTAATTTATAATATTGTTGCAAAATACTTGTTTCACTCCCTATGTGACGACCCGTCATTTTTAAATAAATTAAATTCAGAGAAAACAGCGGAAGTCTTTTAATTTACGAAAAATTGGCGTGGTTTTGTTTGAAAATTGGCATGCCGAAAACCTGTTTACAACCTAATTTCAAATCTAATCAAAATCTCATGGACTTTAAGCCCAAATCAGGAGTTCAAATGTTTCATCACATAAAAACCACATCAAAAGCTCTTATGAGCTATATACAACATCAAAGTGTTCAAAAATTTATAAAAGTGTTACACAAACTTTACAAAGACAAGTCCATCTCGAGGCCAGCATTCCTCGATCACGCAGCACCACCTCCTCCTCCTCGACCTCTAGCCAAGGCATTACCTGAAATTGGTTGTAATATCATGAGCTAACAAACTAAGCCCAGTGAGAATAATAAGCATAAAAAGTAAATATAGACCTCAAACTCGCATTCCGATTTGTGTCCAATTAAACCGACACAATCCTTCCTAGAATTCTCCAAAGTCTAGGTCATTCTAAGTCATAGTTTCCAAATGATGAAACTAATTAGCACACTTAGGCTAATTGTTCATCCTTTAACTTGTTATAACATAAAGTAAGAAAAGTAAATGACTTTGCAAAAAAAAAATATAACATCTCGACTCTCTTTCTCATCTATCATATGCATAAAAGTAATGAGTACATCCATAGGATACGCATTTGCCATTTATGCATGTAATGAAGGTAATGTGGATTTTTACAAACTATCCACCCTTATCCTTATGCATGAAGGTAATGTGGGAATCCACTCATCCACCATTCAACCTTATGCATGATGAAGGTAATGTGGGAATCCACTCATCCATCATTCACCTTATGCATGAAGGTAACGTGGGAATCCACTCATCCACCGTTCCTTTCATTCTTTTCATTCTTTTCTTTTCTCTTTTCAATGATGCGAGATGTTATAGTTTAATAAATAATGATGCAAAATGTTATGCATATGCTTGCATATGCTTGTACAATTAAATAAAGTAAAGTAAATGATAAAGTAATTTAAAATACACATAAGGTAAATGGGCATAAGTAAGGACATAAAGTAAATAACGAAAAGTAAAATAACTGAGAAACTCGAATGAACGATATGACGATCGAACTCCGATATTAGTAATAAGATTAGAATCATAATTTAAACGATTAACCTATGTCCTCCGGATTCTATACTTCCAAATAACCCGAGGTTCTATTAACCGTTTTAAATTACAAGTTGGACCATTTTGACTTCAAAATAATCCAACCTTAGTTTCATAACAAAACTAAGTTAGAATCTTCTAAGATTCAAAGTCTTTCTCGAGAATTTCTAAGTTCTCACTTAAAGGATTAACTCTTAATCCTAAGGGCACTAACTCACAACCCTCTAATCTTAGGTTCGGATTCTAATCTTAGTTCAAACTCTCAAACCATCACACTAGTTTGCTTTCCATATTTAATTTAAATGCTAACTATTCTCACCTTATTAATAAGATGATTTAGCTCCTAAGTTCGAAGGAGCGATCAACCACGAAGTTCAAAAACACCTACAAACGAATTACATCGTAACAATCAATAACGAAACCAACTATCATTCAAACAATTACTAAACATACAAAGCAACGAAAACCCAATAAAACCCACAAAGAGGCCCACGGCCTTATCATCAAAAACAAGTCTCGGGTTTGGTTTTTCGGCTTTTTGGCAATTCAAATACGTTTTGAGTTGGTTTTAATCAAATTCGATCATCCCGATTTCAATGGGTATCGATGAATAGTGTTTTTGAACATTAATCCCTTTCCCGAATTGAATTTAAATAAACATTCATTCATTAATTTCTAACCCATTTTCAATCCCAAAAGGGTAAATTTCAAACGGAAAGGGTTTATTGAAACTCGGTTTTAGGGTTATGGAATAGTTTCCAAAAACACTTAAAACTACTCCCGAATTGACAAACACCGAGTTTCACGGCAAGAAATCGAAAGAAAACAAGCAAAACTCCATTAAAACACTATTTGGAGCTTAGGGTTTGAAGAGATTCTTACCGAGAACTCCTCGGATCTCGAGAGAAACGGATGATGGGTAGATGGGAAATGATCCTTGACCCAGGGGCTTTCCGAAATATCTAAGCTCGAGTCGATCCCGGCAAGAAACGAACAAAAGCCAATTTTTCTTTCCTCCTCTTTGATGCTCACGGGTGGGAAGGAAGAAATGAAGCAATTTTTGGTCAATTGTGGTCAAATGGGATATTTAAAGAAGATGAAGCAATAGTGATTTTTTGATATTTTGTAAATTGGGTAATTACAACTTTGCCCTTTTATGACTTTTGGCTTAAAACGAATCCCGAACATCTCAAACTATCCCAATGGTGATTAATAATTATTAATTGGCCCGTTAATAATTATTAACACCATTAAAACGTAATTAAATAAATAAAGCCATTAAAAGGAATTAAAATGAAATAAATTACTAAATTCTAATTTAATAATAAATAAATGAATTTTAATTGCTCAAATAAAAATAAAATAAATAAAAGTTTTTTTTTTTTATCACAAAATAACGGGACGTTACACCCTAGACCAAATTAAAACCAATGACCTAATGTTTTCCACTTGTCAAATGTATCCTCGAGATTAGGTCCATCATAAAGATCAAAATATGTAATCTAATTAAACTATAAATAAATAAAAGAATTACTAATTAGTTATATTTACATTGTCATTTATTATTTTTCAATCAATGTAATCCATCATCAGATCCAGAGTTACTTATGATAACATAAATTGAGCATATAATGCGGGGAGATTCACTTAAGTCGTAACTCAAAACGTCTATGGTATACGAATAAAGGTGTTGGGATTTATGCCCTAAAATTCGTAATTTGTAATAGAATATTTTATGAATAAATAAAAGTATTATTTTAGTGAATTTTGTGCAATTTATTATATGTTTACAGCGCATTCTAAACTTTTGCACTGACTATATTTGGAAGTTGAAAGGTATTCTATTATGATTTGGTAATTAAAAGCGATGTAATATAATTTGATAGGTATTCTACTTATTTTGTATATTAGTAGAATGTTTATTTGTACTTTTTCATTATCTCTTATTTATGCTCAAAAGGGATGGTGGATATAATTTATATTTTATAATCAAATTTGTGATTTCTTTATTTTCAGAAGGTACTTATTCATGGTGTTTGTGTTAACACATTGAAAGTGAGCCACTTCATTTTAACAATCAATTGATGTTTTATAATGGTCAATTGATAGATGTTCTCTTAATTTTTTCTTCTTTACTCTTTGTGGTGCCTTTTTTAATCATATAGTTTTGGAATCAAGTAGATGGCTTGGGAGAAATCTTGTGAGGCTCAAGCTATGATAGAAGCCCTAAATCCTTGAAGATATAACAAATCTGATGCAGAGCCCTTGAGGTGTAAATTGTAATACACTTTAAAGCTAGTAGTGCTTATTACTCTTTGTGGTGTCCTTGTTAATCAAAATTTATAGTATTTTTTTAGGAGGAAGCAAAATGGCTTTGAGGTAAAGCTACTAAAGTTTATAATTTCATAAAAGGTTCTATCCCTCTTATCTTTTTTGCTTCTAATATTTGAACATTATAAGCATCATTTTGTTTTATTAATATTTGACCTTGTTTAAGTTGTTGATTCTGTTTCTTATTTGGTTTATAAGTTTGTAAAAGTGGTCTTTGGAAATAATTGATCCATTTTATATGGTTGTCATTTTTAGCTCTGCTTTTTTTTCCTTCAAGTAAGCACGAGGATAAATTCTGCCATTTTGTAACCAAAAAGTTTTAAAAACAAGTGCATTATATAAATCTCTGCCTATAAATAATTGCTTATATAGGTATAACTCCATTAAGTTTCAGGAAAAGCTTTTATTCTCTTTGATTTGAACAGAGCAGCTGAAATGGAATTATTAGACTTGACTTAGAGATGCCTAATGCTTCCTGATTGAAGGTAACATTGATTTAATTACTTTTTAAGAAAACACCCTCTAGCTTTCTGTCATCCTTGTACAAAATTAATCTCTATTCGACACTTCTTTTATTTTCATATTTGCCATGTTCTAGTTGAAATAAAAAAATTTCATCTATTTGTGGATGCTTTAAAATGTAAAAGATATTATTTATGATGTAAAGGATATAGTTGATCATTTATAGAAACTTCTAAAACCAGTTTGTTTGATGTCTACTGATTCTTATAGGAAATTACTCATCTGGAGCAAGAAAGGGTACTGTCAATTTGTGGAAACGCAAGACTTTAAGGCTTTCCAGATTACTATAAGCTCCATGGCCTATGAAAGAAAGGTGCATTATATAATTCAATTTTAAGTTGTTGGAATTCAAATTAGTAGCATTGAAATTCTAGAGTAATTGTAGATTAAGGAACCAACTCTTTCTTTTCAATTGACTGACCATCATGCTCTCTCCCTCCTTATTGTGTTTGTGTGTTATGCTATTTGTGTTTATTTTATCGAAAGTTTCACTAGTAAATTTGATTACTGGCAATTATTGTTCATATCGATATCATGTGGTATTTCTTAGGCCATGGCCACCAAGAGAATCATTCATGGATATGGAAGGGATTAGTTTCTTGGTCTATTAAACTCTCTAAAAGCATGTGTTTGTCTTTATTTTTTCAGCTTTAGAATAATGATGTATGGAGATTTTGTCCATACATGTGTTAATTTGAATATTGTGTCCTTGACTCCTTACCTTGCAGCTTTGGAAGTAGTGGAGCAACGGTTTTGTTGGTCATCCCTTTTCCATTTCACGCCAAAACCCACTTCCAAGCTCAGCCCTTTTCTCCTTTTTGCTTAAGATGGAAGAAAAAAGGTTTTTTTTCTTGTTTTTTCAAAATTTTCTGTAGATTTTGTATGGCAGTGAGCTTATTTTGGTGTGAAATTTCTGATCTTTGTCTCGGCAAGCCTGTTTTAAAGCCTGGTTAATGTTGTTAAATGGTTTTTTGTGGAGGTTTAGAAGTAATTCTTTTGTGTGTATAATATTCTAGTTTTTGAGAAGCACCATTTGTAAATATTGTACTTTAAATTTGTAATGTATTCTTGTTATTATATATAAAGTTTGTGGCTACTTCTTGTAATATGACCATGTTACCTTTTAGTATGTTAGATTGATCAATATAAGGTTCATAGGTATCAAAAAGTCACTAAACGGTGGTATTATTAAATTATAATTTTTTTTCTCTAATTTGTTACTTTTGATGACGGGGAAAAAACGTCACCCTTTTAATAGGAAAGCGTAATTTTTTTTTAAAATTTTTCTTTTTTACAAAAGGTGACGGGTAAAATAGGTCACCTTTACAAATAGGTGACGGGTAAAACGGGTCACCTTTACGAATAGGTGATGGGTAAAACGGGTCGCCTATTGGAATAGGTGACGGGTAAAACAGGTCACCTATTGGAATAGGTGACGGGCAAAACGGGTCACCTATTCGAATAGGTGATTTTTTTTTTGCTTCGCCTATTCAAATAGGTGACGGGTAAAACGGGTCACCTATTCGAATAGGTGACACTTTTTTTGGCGTCACCTATTCGAACAGGTGACGGTTTTTTATGCCCGTCACCTATTTAAATAGGTGACACTACCATAGGTGACGGTCAAAAAACTGTCACCTATTCAAATAGGTGACGCCAAAAAAGGTCACCTATTCCCGAAATTCTTATATTGGGACCAAAATACCAAAAGAGAATCTGTACCACTCCAAATACTCGTTTTTAATTGAAAAGCTTGAATCAAACTACGTCTTTCACTCTCTAAACCAAATTGAAACCAAGGACCTAAGGTTTTCCACTTGTCAAAGTTGTCCTTGTCATTAAGTCCATCATAAAGATCAAACTGGAGGTTCCTCTTGTTTAGGAATAGATTGTTTTACCAAAATATGGAAAGAGAATATGTACCCCTCCAAAACCTCTTTTGTAATTGAAAAACTTGTTTCAAAGTACTTGTTTCACTCTCTAGACCAAATTGAAACCAAATACCTAAGGTTTTCCACTTGTCAAAGTTTTCCTTGTGATTAGGACAATCATAAAGACCAAAATGGAGTTTTCTCGTGTTTGGGAATATGTAACGTCCCATTATTTTCGTAGTATTTTTTTTTAATATTATTATTTCATTTATTTACTTATTTATTTTTAGATATGTAATTTATTTTGGTTATTTAGTATATCTTATTTATTTATTGATTTAGTTATTTATTACTTCAAAGTAATTAAATTTGATAAGATAGTTAAATTAGTTAAGTTATTAAATGGTGTTGTTTAGTAATTTTAGTTGAATTATTAAGTGTGGGGCCTCTACTTCAACATTTGGTCTTATCCCTAAATTTTAGGTCAACTTTTATTGGCCAAAAGGGTGAAATTCAATTTCCATTCTTTTTTCTCTCATTATCCATCGTAGCCGCCGCACACCCCACCCCAATTCTTTTTCTTTTTATTTTTCTTCCCATCTTTTTCCTCTCCTTCGCATCTTAGCCACGCCCCGCCATCTCTCGCTAGCTCTCTCCCTCACCGTGAACAACGCCGCCGCCTACAAGACCACGCAGTCAAGAACAAGGAAACTCAGCCACCGTATCTTCTCTCTTCTCTTCGTTTTGAGCTTCGCCGCCGCTCACCGCCTTTCCGCCTCTCTACAAGTGAACCAGCCACTGTCCCTAACCCCGTGTTGTGCTTTTCGTTTTGAACTCACCATCACTGCGGGTCAGATCTGGAACTCGCCGAAAAACGGGATTAAACTAACGGTTTTTGGAAAAAACTTGGACGAAGCTTCGATCATTTGATATACTCAGCATATTAGATGATTTCTTGGACTTTTCCCGCTGGCAGGACCCCAAGAATTGCCGGAAAACAGACAGAGGTGCGCTGCGTTTCTTTTTCTGTTTTGGCCGCCGTGCGTGGAGCTTCATTTGAGAAGAAAGGATTCAACTGAACCGGATGGCCTGTTCACTTGAACTGGTTCAGTTTGGTTCAGTTGAACTATTTGTAAATTGGGCTCGGTTTTGGCTCTTTTGATCCAGTTCTCTCGCTAATAAGTTATAATTAATGATTTTCCAGGTTCTGAGCAACTCTAGGGGCGTGAATTTTACTTTTATTGAGACCGATTCCTGATTTTAGCTACTTTCCTAAGCTTCAAAGGTAAGTTTAAGGTGGTGGTGTGTGTTTTATGTACGTTTTACATGACAATTTTGTTTAATTGAGTTTAAGAGGGAATGTTTGAATTGAGATCCTTTGAGGATTTGGTTGTTTAGTTGTTTCGGAAGTGAGTGTTTGAGTGTTTATTTTCGAAGTTTAGATGGATTACGGTTTGATTATCTAAGTTGATTGTGATTGGTGGTTTATTATAGAGAATTGAAGGTTCCGGTTTGGTTCTTAGAAGTTAAGAGTTCCAAAGGAAAAGTTGAGGAAAGTAAGGTATAATAATGGGAATCGGATTCCAGTTATGGGTGAATTAGGAGTTTGGCCTTGTTGTTGGTAGCCAAGTGGTTTCGGGCTTATGTTTTTACTTTATGGCTACATGGGAATTTTTCCTACTTTTGCGGAATCGTTAATGGTAGTGGATTATTATTTCTTGTGCGTACTTTACTTTTCGAAATGTTCATGATTGAGAATCTTTAGTTGAATCGGTCATGAATGGTGACATTGTAACATACTCGGATTCATTGTGATGGAGTATGAGTACTTTATAAATGTGGAATTACGATCTATACTCGGATTCTTTAGATGGAGTATACGTATCGTTTAATGGGAAATTACAAACATACTCAGATTCATTGTGATGGAGTATGTGTACTTTATAAATGTGGAATTTTGATCTATACTTGGATTCGTTATGATAGAGTATAAGTATCGTTTAACAAGAAACTACAAACATGCTCGGATTCATTGTGATGGACTATGAGTAGTGTATAAAAGTGAACTATTGACTTATGCTCGGATTCATTGTGATGAAGTATGAGTAGTGTATAAAAGTGAACTATTGACTTATGCTCAAATTCATTGTGATGGAGTATGAATAGTGTATAAAAGTGAACTATTGACTTATGCTCAGATTCATTGTGATGGAGTATGAATAGTGTATAAAGGTGAACTATTGACTTATACTCGGATTCATTGTGATGGAGTATGAGTAGCGTATAAAAGTGAACTATTGATTTATACTCGGATTCTTTAGATGGGGTATAAGTATCAATTGTTATGTGATTACGATGTACTCGGATTCTTTAGATGGAGTGCATGAATGTTAAGAGTAAGGATTATTATTTTTGTTAATATTGTTGTTGCCTTATGAAATTCGTCGATAAGTATACTTTCTCTGGTGATAACGGGTATGAATTGAGAGTTCGACGTAATTGTTGATTATGAATTTACATTTCGGTATTGTGTGGTTTGTAAATGGGAAAATGGTTTTGTTTGGGATATAAGTAGATTTGGGAGTTTAGAATGGGTAGTAAGGAGCAGGTAAGACTTTGGACACAATTTCCGATGTGAAATTCATCCATAGGATTACATGCCTTCATCTTACTCTCACTAGCTTTTTTATGCTAATGTTGCTACACTTTAATCTTTTCAGGTACGCCCCGTGGTGGTTGTCGTGGTATAGGTGGTGGCGTCGCGTAATCGTGAGATGATTGTTGGACTTGGACCGCTGAATTGAGTATTCTAGGAATGCATGTCATTTAGTCTATTTATGAACTATTTGTGTTATTTTGAGCTCTAGAGAGAGCAATTGGTGTTTTTTAAACTATTGTCTGATTTAGAACTATGTCAGAATTGCGCAATTCCAGGATTTCTATGGCTTTACAGCTTTTCGTGCTTGAGAACCTTGTATTTTGTTTTTGGATTGTTCAAAATACAAACGGCACCATGCTGAATTTTTATAAAACCAAGTCTTCCGCTCTTCACTTTGATTTAAGTATTTTTCAATAATTCAG
This sequence comes from Gynostemma pentaphyllum, assembly GCA_028015215.1. Lineage (NCBI taxonomy): Eukaryota > Viridiplantae > Streptophyta > Magnoliopsida > Cucurbitales > Cucurbitaceae > Gynostemma > Gynostemma pentaphyllum. The sequence continues at coordinate 35,721,140 of CM051353.1, read as the reverse complement.
GTCTTTACAGTTGGTATCAAAGCCTAAAGGTTCTGTCGACCACATGCACCGCATGTTTCTTTCATGCTTTGTTTTAAAGTCCTTGTCCAAGCATCATCTGCGATCGACGACACCAGGTATTCCTTGAACTTTATTCTTAAGTTTTACTTTACTTAGTAGTGGGTAGTTTATGAGGAGAGATTCTCCTTTGTTGAATGTTCTTTATAATTTGTGTTAATTGACCATCGCGTAAGAGCCATTAAGTGGCGGTGTTAATTTGATTGATAGGCTGAGATCTTGATATGAGTACTAAGGATTGGATTTAACCGTGTAGTTTAGAGGTTGTGTACCTCGTGTAGTGTGTTGATGTAAAATTGGTGCAAGGGAGTCGAGATACTCCAAGAGATTTATCTTTTGATCATCAGGTCTGATGAAAGTTTGATATGGTATGGATGCTAAAGTAGTCGTCTTCGTGGAACACAAGATTAACGTTCTCTGTGTAGATGGAGCGTGATTGTTTCTATATCCCGGAGATAAAGAATGAGATACCTAGTTCTTTTGAGTGATTGTGGAAAAGTAATCGGTCCGGCTCAAGTCTAGAAACCTAGATTATGTTAGGGATAAGTACCTGGTCAGGGATGAGACAGTGAAACTTGTATTGTTTACGGTAAATTAACGTGATAGTGTGGTGTTAAGTTAAAAAGGGTGTTGCCACTCAAGATTGGAAGGTAGAACCTTTTGTTGAGGGTCCCGATGAGGACAGTGAGTGACTGTATCATTTGATCTTTGGCCTAGCCTTGTAGCTTGCATGTAATGAGTGTACCAAAATGTGCCAGAATACTTGAGGTCGAGTTCTTGAAATCCCTGCTTGGGAAGTCTGTTATTGTGGATGGACTTATTCATACTGATGATTTGTGCATTTTGGGTTGTTATTTACATACTGATTTGATTGTTATGCCGATGTCTGATTTTAATGTTATTTTGGGTATGCATTGGCTGTCAGCCAACCACGCCAATATTGGTTGTAGTGATAAAGTTGTGGACTTTGTCGATCCATGTAGGAGCAATTATCGTTTTCATGGCACTCGAGGTAGGGTGATGCCTGCAGTTATTTCTGCGTTACAGGCTAGAGCACTTTTGAGTCTTGGTGCATGGGGTTACTTGGCTAGTGTAGTAGACACTTCTGTTAGTGAGACTACTCTTGCTTCTGTACCCATTGTAAGGGATTTCACTGATGTGTTCCTGATGAGTTACCCAGTTTACTACTGGAGAGAGTTAGATTTCCAGATAGAGGTGATACCTAGGATCGCTCCCTTGTCCAAGGCACCTTATCGTATGACACCGGCTGAGTTGAAAGAGCTCAAGAGTCAGTTGCAGGAGCTCTTAGACTTAGGGTTTATTTACCCTAGTGTGTCCCCGTGGGGAGCACCTGTGTTGTTCATGAAGAAGAAGGACGGTTCATTGAGATTGTGCATTGATTACCGAGAGTTGAACCGAGTTACTGTGTAAAGGAAATATCATTTGCCTAGGATTGAGGATCTTTTCGATCAGTTGAAGGGAGCTACTGTCTTTTCGAAGACAGATTTAAGATCCGGTTACCATCAGTTGAGGATTTGGGAGAATGATATTCCTAAGACTGCGTTCCAGACGCATTATAGATACTATGAGTTTGTGGTTATGACTTTCGGGTTGACTAATGCGCCAGTGGTTTTTATGGATCTCATGCATACCGTATTTAGGAGGTTCATTGACCCCTTTGTTATCGTGTTCATTGACGATATTTTGATTTATTCTGAGACCGAGGAGTTGCATGCTATACACTTAGAGGAGGTTTTAACGGTGTTGCGAGAGCAAAAGTTGTTTGCAAAGTTCTCTAAGTATGAGTTTGGGCTAAAGAAAGTGACATTCTTAGGCCATTTGGTTTCTAGTAGAGGAGTAACGGTGGATCCCTCAAAGATTGAGGCGGTGAGTAGTTGGCCTAGACCAACTAGTGTGACCGAGATTCGTAGTTTTCTTGGATTTTCTTGTTATTATAGTCGATTTGTGCAAGACTATTCCAAGATAGCATCGGGCTTAACGTATTTGACGAGAAAAAAAAGGAGTGGACTTTGTATGATCTGAGAAGTGTGGAGAGAGATTTGAGGAGCTCAAGAAGTGATTAGTGACTGCATCTGTTCTTATATCGCCGGATAGATCGGGTGGTTTGACTGTGTATACTGATATTTTGAAGAAGGGTTTGGGTTTCGTTTTGATGCAACATGGTAAGGTTATAGCTTATGTTTCTCGTCAGTTGAAGGAGCATGAGAAGAAGTACCCCACCCATGATATGGATTTTGCAAGTGATTTACCAAGGACGGTAAGGGTTAATGACATAAATTGGATAATGGTCAATGGATTGGTCAAGTGGGCTTACTTTTAACGGAAAAAGCGGAATAGTGGACTTATGACCAGAAACTTGGGCTCAAATGTTTTGGATAAGCTTTTGAGGGATGATTGGGGTAATAGTCACTTTAGAGTTAGATCAAGACAGCTGAATCGTTTTAAAATGTTCACAGAGTTCACCTTATGCCATGCACATCAAGTTAGACCTCGACGTTGTTCTCATCATCAGGTAGATGGTCAGACAGAACGGGTTAAGTAGATTTTGAGTTTATGCTTCAAGCTTGTACTCTAGGGTAGGGGAACTTAGAGTAATCAGTTATTTCAGGTGTAGTTTGCTTACAACAACGGTTATCGTTTACTACGGAAAAGGTACCAAATGAGACCTTGCATGGCCAGGTTGTAGATTGACAGTTCGGTGAAACGAAAGGTTGAGAGTAAGATGTTTGAGCTGAGCTAATTTAGATAACTAGTGGGCCTTTCAACTTGATCCCGTGAGGGATAAGAACTGAACAGATTGGGCAGAAAAGATATGTGGATAATTGACATCAAAATTCAGAGTTGTGTTAACAAGGCTGTGAGATCTTGTTACTAGCTTCAATGATTGATTTATGAGATATAAGTCAGAGGGCAAGCTTAGTCCATGAATATTGGACCAATTGAGAATTCTGGCTTGAGAGGGACGAATCGCTTATTGGTTGGCCTTGCACCAGTGTAGCTTAGAGTGCATAGTATGTTTAGAATGTTCGTGTTTTGGAATTATTTTTCGAGTTTTTCACACGTGCTACGTTTCGGGACAACGATGCTAGATATGAGCTCACTTTATGGGTTCTTTTCGATAGAGATTTGGTTATTGGGCGTCTTGTTTCGAATTTCAAAACCAGTGTCGTTGTAATGATTGTGGAGAGATTGGATTTCGGTGAAAAGGAACGTTTGTGTGAATGACTGGTTGTGAGGTTTATTATTTTGAATGGCACTACAGGAAGTTTGAGACGAGTATATATCGTTAAATGTGAGTAGGTTTTTGGTGGGGATCATTTTACAATAATTGTTTGAGCTTTTGAGCTGTGAGATATACTTGGTGGTCTATGTCTGAGTTGAGCACAACACACCCTTGCCAATTTCTTTAGTAACGTCTCTTTTCGGGGACAAAAAGCCTTTTAAGGTTGGTAGACTGTAACGTCCCATTATTTTCAAAGTATTTTTTTTATATTATTATTTTTTTTATACTATTATTTCATTTATTTACTTATTTATTTTTAATTATGTAATTTATTTTGGTTATTTAGTTTATCATATTTATTTATTTATTTAGTTATTTATTAGTTTAAAGTAATTAAATTTGATAAGATAGTTAAATTAGTTAAGTTATTAAATGGTGTTGTTTAGTAATTTTAGTTGAATTATGAAGTGTGGGGCCTCTCCTTCAACATTTGGTCTTATCCCTAAATTTTAGGGCAACTTTTATTGGCCAAGAGGGAGAAATTCAATTTCCATTCTTTTTTCTCTCCTTCTCCATCGTAGCCGCCGCACACCCCACCCCAATTCTTTTTATTTTTCTTCCAATCTTTTTCCTCTCCTTCGCATCTCAGCCACGCCCCACCGTCTCTCGCTCGCTCTCTTCCTCACCGTGAACAACGCCGCCGTCTGCAAGACCGCGCAGTTGACAACAAGGAAACTCAGCCACCGTATCTTCTCTCTTCTCTTCGTTTTGAGCTTCGTCGCCGCTCACCGCCTTTCCGCCTCTCTACAAGTGAACCAGCCACCGTCCCTAACCTCGTGTTGTGCTTTTCATTTTGGACTCACCATCATTGTTGGTCAGATCTGGAACTCGCCGGAAAACGGGATTAAACACACGGTTTTTGGAAAAAACATGGACCAAGCTTCGATCATTTGATATACTCCGCATATTAGATGATTTCTCTGACCTTTCCCGCTGCAGGACCCAAAAAATCACCGAAAAACAAACGGAGGTGAGCTGCGTTTCTTTTTCTGTTTTTTCCGCCACGCGTGGAGCTTCATTTGAGAAGTAAGGGTTCAACTGAACCGGCTGGCCCGTTCACTTGAACTGGTTCAGTTGGGTTCAGTTGATCTATTTGTAAATTGGACTTGATTTTGGCTATTTTGATCTAGTTCTCTCGCTAATAAGTTATAATTAATGATTTTCCAAGTTCCGAGCAACTCTAGGGGCGTGAATTTTACTTTAATTGAGACTGGTTCCCGATTTTAGCTACTTTCCTAAGCTTCAAAGGTGAGTTTAAGGTGGTGGTGTGTGTCCTATGTACGTTTTACATGATGATTTTGTTTAATTGTGTTTAAGAGGGAATGTGTGAATTGAGATCCTTTGAGGATTTGGTTGTTTAGTTGTTTCGGAAGTGAGTGTTTGAGTGTTTACTTTGAGGTTATTTTCGGAGTTTAGATGGATTACGGTTTGATTATTTAAGGTTATTGTGATTGGTGGTTTATTATAGAGAATTGGAGGTTCCAGTTTGTTTCTTAGAAGTTAACCGTTCCAAAGGGAAAGTTGAGGAAAGTAAGGCATAATAAGGGGAATCGGATTCCGGTTATGGGTGAATTAGGAGTTTGGCCTTGTTGTTGGTAGCCAAGTGGTTCCGGGCTTATGTTTTTACTTTATGGCTACATGGGAATTTTTCCTACTTTTACGGAATCGTTAATGGTAGTGGATTATTATTTCTTGTGCGTACTTTACTTTTCGAAATGTTCATGATTGAGAATCTTTAGTGGAATCGGCCACGAATGGTGATATTGTAACATACTCGGATTCATTGTGATGGAGTATGAGTACTTTATAAATGTGGAATTACGATATATACTCGGATTCTTTAGATGGAGTATATGTATCGTTTAATGGGAAATTACAAACATACTCAGATTCATTGTGATGGAGTATGTGTACTTTATAAATGTGGAATTTTGATCTATACTCGGATTCATTGTGATGGAGTATACGTATTGTTTAACGAGAAACTACAGACATGCTCGGATTCATTGTGATGGAGTATGAGTAGTGTATAAATGTGAACTATTGACTTATGCTCGGATTCATTGTGATGGAGTATGAGTAGCGTATAAAAGTGAACTATTGATTTATACTCGGATTCTTTAGATGGGGTATAAGTATCAATTGTTATGTGATTACGATGTACTCGGATTCTTTAGATGGAGTGCATGATTGTTAAGAGAAAGGATTATTACTATTGTTAATATTGTTGTTGACTTATGAAATTTGTCGATAAGTATACTTTCTCTGGTGATAACAGGTATGAATTGAAAGTTCGACGTAATTGTTGATTATGAATTTACATTTCGGTATTGTTTGGTTTGTAAATAGGAAAATGGTTTTGTTTAGGATATAAGTAGATTTGGGAGTTTAGAATGGGTAATAAGGAGCATGTAAGACTTCGGACACAGTTTCCGATGTGGAATTCATCCATAGGATTACATGCCTCCATCTTACTCTCATTAGCATTTTTATGCTATTGTTGCTACATTTTAATCTTTTCAGGTGCTCCCCGTGGTGGTGGTCGTGGTAAAGGTGGTGGTGTCGCGTGATCACGAGATGATTGTTGGACTTGGACCGTTGATTTGAGCATTCTAGGAATGAATGTCGTTTAGTCTATTTCCGAACTATTTGTGTTATTTTGAGCTCTAGAGAGAGGAATTGGTGTTTAATAAACTATTGTCTGATTTAGAACTATGTCAGAATTGCACAATTCCAGGATTTCTATAATTTTACAACTTTTCCTGCTTGAGAACCTTGTATTTTTTTTTTGGAATGTTCAAAATACAAATGGCACCATGCCAAATTTTTATAAAACCAAGTCTTCCGCTGTTTACTTTGATTTAAGTATTTTTCAATATTTCGGGTCTTTACAGAATACATTTAGGCTCAAAATATCAAAGATAATCTATACCACTCCAAGAACTTGTTTCAAACTACTTGTTTTACTCTCTAGACCAAATTTAAACCAAATACCTAAGGTTTCCCACTTGTAAAAGTTTTCCTCATGATTAGTCCATCATAAAGATCCAATGGAGATTCTTCTTTTTTGGAAATTTATTTTGGAAATAGTATAGGGTCTCCACATGACATTGATGCTATATTTATTCGAGACGATGAATCCGATGAAGAAACAGAAGAAGAAGAAGAAGAAGAAGAAGAAGAAGACTTTATGTGAGGGACTTCTTTGAGACGATGAATCCGACGAAGAAATAGAAGAAGAAGCGACGACCGAAGAAACTGAGGATGATGAATGAGACATTTTGTAACTTTATGATTCACTGTGTATGTTTTATTAAAACTATTTCTTTAATGAAGGATTAAATATATATATATATATATATATATATATATATTAATATTTGCGACCATATGGTCACAATTTAACACAAAAGGTGACCACACGGTAGTAATTTAGAAGTAAAATGCGACCAGTTGGTCGCATTTGTGGAAAAGTAGAATTATGTTTTTCCAAAAATATAAGTTAAATTACGACCAGTTGGTCACAAAACTCAAAGGGTATTATAAAATGTTCATGAAATTTTTGGCGGTTAATTTCATAAGTGCGACCATGTGGTCGAAAATCTGAGCGGTAAATTTAAATTTTCATGAAATTTATGGCGGTGAATTTATAGATTACGACCAGCTGGTCGCAATCCTTGGCGGTGAATTTCATTATTGCGACCAGGTGGTCGCAATTTTTGATGGGACGCGTGATTTGACAGCTGTTGTGGATAATCGCAAATTGGCGACCAGATGGTCACTTTTTTAATAAATGCTACCAGGTGGTCGTAAATATGTGTAAAAATGCGACCAGGTGGTCGTAATTTCCCCAGCATGCGCGACCTTTCGTTTCTAGTCATGATTACATATTTGCGACCAACTGGTCGCAAATTCTGATTTAAAACTAGCACCGTTTTCCTTTCCCCCGTTTCCCTTTTTTCTTTCTCTTTTTCATTCTCTCTTTTCTTTCTTTTCTTTCTTTTCTCTCTTTCCCCTGTTCTGTTCCCCGTTATTTTTTCCCCGTTCCTACTCTAAACCTAAAAACCCTAAACCTCCAATCTCGATTTCTATTACGAGGTTAGTTTTCGTATAGATTTTAAGTTTTAAGTTAGTTTTAGTTTTTAGTTTTTAGTTAGTTTTAGTTTCAGTTCAAATTTAGTTTACTTAGTTTTAGTTTTTAGTTTTTAGTTTTAATTAATTAGTTTAGTTTAATTTTGTTAATTTAATTAATTTTAGTTTAATGAATCTAATTTAGTGTAATTAATTACTTAGTTTACTTTAGTTCAATTCATCTAATTTTAGTTTACTTTAATTAATTAATTAGTTTAGTTTAATTTTGTTAATTTAATTAATTTTAGTTTAATTAATGTAATTTAGTTTAATTAAGTACTTAGTTTACTTAAGGTTAATTAATCTAATTTTTGTTTACTTTAATTAATTAATAAATTTTAGTTCAATTAATCTAATTTTAATTTACTTTAATTTAATTAATTAGTTTAGTTTAGTTTAGTTTAGTTTTAATTAATTAATCTTAGTTTAATTGAATTAATTTTAGTTCAATTAATCTAATTTTAATTTACTTTAATATAATTAATTAGTTTAGTTTAATTTAGTTTTAATTAATTAATGTTAGTTTAATTTAATTAATTTTAGTTCAATTAATCTAATTTAGTTTAATTCTTCATTACTTAATTTACTTTAATTAATTAATTAATTTTAATTCAATTAATTTAATTTTAATTTAGTTTAGTTTATTTTAGTTTTAATTAATTAATGTTAGTTTAATTTAATTAATTTTAGTTCAATTAATCTAATTTAGTTTAATTCTTCATTACTTAATTTACTTTAATTAATTAATTAAATAATTTTAATTCAATTAATCTAATTTTAATTTACTTTAATTTAATTAATTAGTTTAGTTTATTTTAGTTTTAATTAATTAATGTTAGTTTAATTTAATAAATTTTAGTTCAATTAATCTAATTTAGTTTAATTCTTCATTACTTAATTTACTTTAATTTAATTAATCTAATAGTTTAATTCTTCAGTACTTAATTTACTTTAATTAATTCATTTTAGTTTAATTAATCTAATTTTAATTTACTTTAATTTAATTTAATTAATTAGTTTAGTTTAAATTAGTTAATTAATTTATGTTAGTTTAATTTACATTATTTAATCAATTTAATTTAGATTATTTCATTAATTAATTTAATTCAGATTATTTCATTAATTAATTAATTTAATTAATTTAATTACTTAGTATTAAATTAGTTTAGTTTAGTTGCTGGATTATGACGGGCAGACGACGTCCTCCCCAATCAGACGAGCCTGACGACGAGATTGACAAGGCGACTCCTCGGCCCCTCCGCCATGCGCCGCCTGATGCGACACGACCTGACTAAGTTGGGACGACCTCCTCTTCGTTTACGAGTCGGAGTTGCTGCCACTCTCGATGATGCAGTCCCTGAGTCCCAGCCTGCGACACCACGATTGGTGCAAGACTCCCAGGCCACGACTTCCTTGGGAGCATCAGGGTCTGCATCACAGCCCGATCCAGCGAGATCATCCACTTCAGGCACGCAGCCTCCTCGGGTAGCAGACTCTACCCATCAGATTGAAGGGAATACGTAAGTAATTTTGTTTATTGTTTTAATTACTTAATTTTTAAATCTTTAAACATTTTTAAAAGTGTTTTTTTTTTAACAAATACTTTCTAATATCACAATATTTTTTATGTTTTTGCAGAGTACAGCCGCATACAACCATTTCAAAACGGTTTCGCGAGGGCCTCCAGAGCATACATCTACCCAGCGAGCTTCGCTGGCAGAAGATTCCGACGACGGAGAAACGTTGGATGTACAACAATTGGAAGGTAAAAAACATCATTTATTTTTATAATTAATTAATTTTGAATTTTTTACAAATAAATTTATTACTTTATTACTTTAACAATTTTTTATTTCAATTTTTTCAGGGCAAGTTTCCTGTTATCGATCCGATATCACGGACGGTAGATTATTCTCCCTATAGGACAATCACGTCCAGGATCGATTCAAGGACCTCATTTACCGGGTGCGCAGAAAGCAAGCAGCAAACCGACCCGTGTGGATGAGCGAGGAGGACCACGCGCGGCTGATCGCGAGCTTGAACACTCCCGAGGGCAAGGCAGTGTCAAGGAGGAATAAGGCCAACAGCGAGAAGAATCCCACTATACACACAGGCGGGGCCCGAACCCACGACGAGCACCATCGTCAATTGGTAAGTTTTTTTTTTTTTGCTTTTTTACGTACTTTTTTCTTGTTTTCTTTTTTCAATTAGTTATTAATTTAATTTTTCTTCTTCAATCTCTAATATTTTTAGGAAGCGAAGCACGGTCGCCCTGTCCTGCCCGATGAGCTGCACTTCATTCTTCACACGAAGAACGACGGGACAATCGTCGACTGGAAGGCGAAAAAAGTTCAGGTATTTAATAATTTTTTCAATTATTATTTTTTCTTTACAATTTTTTCTAACTTATATATTAACTATTTTATTTTCTGAATTTTAAATGTTTAGGAACGTTTCAAGGAGTCTTTGAGTCAGCGGTTGCCCACACCAGACTCGCAACCAACTCAGGACGACCGTAGAGAGGCGTTCTTGGAGGCTGCTGGAGGGGTTCGGCCTGATAGATCAGTTCCTGGGCTCGGCTCGTACGAGAGACGACTATACGCCGACGTGCCTCGGCCTCAGCGTAGCGGAGCGAGCACGAGTTCCGGTCCTTCTCCGACTGAGCAGCAACTACGAGATGAGGTTCAGCAGCTGCACACTGAGCTGGACGATATGCGCAGCAACTTCGATGCTCAAGTCGCTGGTATTCAGTCGGATGTTCATACTCAGGTTCAAGCCCAGGTCGCACCTGCATTGGCCGCTTTCTTCGGATCCCGAGATCCCGGTTCATCATCTTCGGCGCCGCCTCCACCACCCCCTGCTCCTCCGCAATAGTTTAGATTTCTTTTCTTGTATAGTACATTCTTTTGGAAATTTATTTATATATTTTTTTATTTTAATTCCATTTTTTTATTATTTAATTTAAATAAATAATTAAATATTTAATTAATTAAATAAAATAAAAATAATATTTACAAATTAAATAATTTAATTTAAACAATAAAATAATAATACTAATATTTACAAATTAAATAATTTAATTTAAACAATTAAATTAGAAATTAATTAAATTATTAATTACATTGGCGACCACCTGGTCGCATTTTTCAAAATATAAAACGACCAGATGGTCGCAATTTATAAAATATAAAACGACCATCTGTTCGCAATTTATACGACCAAATGGTCGCCTTGGGCTGATGCTCAAACTACCAAATGGTCACTTAAGAAGTGACCATTTGGTCACTAATATAAACGACCATGTGGTCACCGTTTCTATGGACCAACTGGTCACTTGTCTACAACTTAAATTACGACCAGCTGGTCACTATTTTACCCGACTGTCTGGTCGTTTTTTCAAATGTTGACTTTTTTGCAACCAAATACGTTTGGTCGTATTTTGGTGACCACTTGGACGCACAAATGACCTGGACGACCAGCTTTTTTGCCACGCCAGGTTTGTTTACTTTTTTGGTCGCATTTACCTTAAAAATGACCGTCTGGTCGTAATTTCCTGGTCACAATTAGACTTTTTTTGAGTCATAGTTAGGAAGACTTTTGGTGGTCTTAGGATCATAACGTTTTATTGAAAGCATACATTTCTCTTCAAGAGTTAATGTGACGACCTGACTTCTTTTAAATAGTTTAAAATCAGATTGACAGCGGAAATCTTGAAATTTAATAAAAATTTGGTATGGATATGTTTAAAACTCGGACTATTCATAACCTGTTTACAATTTAAATTCCGAAATCTAAAATGGTTTTAGATCAATATTTCACTTTTACTTACCAAATCTCCGAAATATTTGAGGAACAATCTTCCAACCATTAGGGGGATATGTTTCATAACATATATATATAACATTTGAATCTCGTTCTCTTTAATACCTTATACTATACATAAGGTTTACATCAAATCTTATTCTCCAATTACGAGATCTTCCAATTTATTGAGAAACTAGTTCTCTTACATGTTTATCACATGATAGTTATACAAGGTTCAATACACCCTTGTATTCTCTCATTATCCAATTCAATCTCATTCCTTTTTCGTATAGCACTTGGCTATACATCAATTTCATTTCTTTTCTCTCTAGAAAAGTACGTCTTACATAATCCTTTCTATAGTTCTCTAATCTCTAGAAAACTAACTTTCATAATCATAATCTCTATAGGATGATAATACTAGCACACGTAGTCTAAATCTCATCCATTAACTCGTTAAAACAAATATACGAAAAAGTAAATAAACTTTGCATAAGCATAACATCTCAATTCTTTCTCCATGATATAATTCCATCGATAATATGCATGAAGGTAATGAAGACATCTCGTAGGATTCGCATTCACCTTTTATGCATGAATGAAGGTAATGTGGGCACTTCCCGTAGGATCCACATTCTCCCTTCTTTTCTTTCTCACTTTCTTTTCTTTTTCTCTGAAGGTAATGTGAACTTCCCGTAGGATTCATCATTCTCCCTTCTTTCTCTTTTCTTTTTCATTTCAATGATGCGAGATGTTATGGTGCGAGATGTTATGGTATGCTCGCAAAAGTAAATAAACGTAAATATGAATGGAGCGTAAAGTAAAGGGTATAAAGTAAAGGACATAAAGTAAATGGATCATAGATGTCCTTATGCATAAAGTATTAAATAGGAATTTCGGAAGAACAATAAGTAAATCGAACTTCCGATACTTTCATAAAAGTAAGTTCTTATCTTAATGAGTAAGTCTCCACTTTCAAGGATTTTAAACTTCCAAATAAAATCCAAGGTTCTATTTTCAAGTTCCTTTAACCATTCTATCTAAAAGTTTGAATCCTTTAACTTCCAATGATCCATTCTAATCTCCGAAACGATTCTAACTTAGAACTTTCAAAAGTTCAATGTTCCCTTGAGAAACTCCAAAGTTTTCACTCAAAGAACTAGTTCCTAATCCTAAGGTCACTAGCTCACTTTCTTTTACTCTTAGATTCAAATCTTAATCTCAACTTCCGATCATACAAACCGTTCAACTTATTCGGTTTCTAAACCTACTTTAAATCCTATTTATTCTCACCTTGGCCCATTTAGTTTTGCTCCAAATCTCCAATTTCCCACGAATCAACAACCGAGCAAACGAACCTACAATTCATCAATTGCACAACATATTACAACTCATAACTAAGATGAGAACAAGTTTGAATTTTTGGATGAATAGTAATTTCGGATGAATAGTAATTTCGGATGAATAGTGTTTTCGGGTGAATAGTGTTTTTCGAAAATCCGAGCTCAAAATCGTCAAATTCCATGATAGAAATTCATGATTTCAACTTCAAAACTCATTTATAATAAAAAACGAACAAAACCATATAAAAAGTTTTGAAAACTTACTTTTTAGGACTTCCCTTAGAGAACGGGAAACTTCGAAAAGGTAGGTTAGATAGGTAGCCCTCGTCCCTACCAATCCAACGCAACCGAAATCAAGCCGATCCGCTGAGAAACGAAGAAAAGCCAAAGAAAACCAAAACCCTCCCATGGTGGAAGTGGCTCACGACAATGAGAGAAGAAGAAGAAGAAGAGAAAATGTGATTTTTGGTCAATTTTGTGATTTTTAAAGATGAGTGAATAGTGATTTTAGATATTTTAAGAAATTGGAAATGACGGTATTGTCCTTTAATGACTTTTGACTTATAAATCGAAACCCGAAGCTCTTAAATTAATCTAAAGGTGATTAATAATTATTAATTGGCCTATTAATAATTATTAATGTCACAGAAGCAAATTTAAAGTATTAAAACGATTAAAAAGAATTTCGGACGAAATTAACTACTAAATTCTAAATTACAAAAATAATAATTAAACTAAATACATAAATAGAAATAAATAAATAAATAAATAACATTAAATAAAATAAAATAAAAAATTCACTTCAAAATAACGGGACGTTACAGTTAATATGCTTATATGGTTATTAGTTTATAATAATTATGTAATGCGATTAAGGATACCTACATGCTTTCATTGCCAGTCCGATTTAATTTTTTAATCTGAATTCGTTTACCCTACGAGGATACAAATTCCAACAAAGCCCAATTCGTTGATTATATATTATTCTAAAAGTTATGGGTTTTATTTTGGTTGAACTTGTAATATTTACCCTATGATGTACTTTTTTCTTGAGGGAAAGGAACGAATTATGAGGATTAGTTTTTGAAGGGATTGAGGCTTTAGGCTCTCTCACTGAAATCCGATCTTTACTGTAACAAGAAGAAGTCTAATGAAACAATTGATCAATATCTTCAACGAATCAAGGAGATTGTTGTGCTCTTTCAATTGTTTCAATCCAAATTAATGATGATAAACTATTTATTCATACTCTTAATGGTCTTCCTGACATCGCTACAACACTTTTTTCACAGTTATTTGCACAAGAACTGACTTTGTCTCTCTCGAAGATTTGCAAGACTTTATTACATTTTTACAAATACTCTTGTAGTACTTTTGCTGAATTAAATCAAGACTTTATTCTTTCATCCAAGACTCTTCTCTCAATATGGTATCAACTTGGTTTTGACAAATGGCCTCTTCTTCCACGAAGAACCCAAACTCCACTGATTCTTCTTCATTTGCTACTCTCAACATGCAAAATTCTCCAATTTTTCTTCTTTCTAACATCTGCAACCTTGTTCCAATCCGTCTTGATTCAACAAATTTTGTTCCATGTAGATTTCAAGTTTCTTCGATTCTTATAGCTCACTCCTTGTTTGGTCATATTGATGGCTCGACTCCATGTCCTGCACAATCTTTACGTTCTTCCAATTGCACTTCTATTAATCCTAAATTTCTTCAATGGGTGAAAAATGATAAGGCATTAATCACTTTGATCAATGCTACACTTTCCCCCACTGCTCTTGCATTTACTGTTGGTTCAAAATCTACAAGCTATCTTTGGTCTGTTCTTGAGAAAAAGTATTCATTAAAATCTAAATCAAATGTTCTCTCACTAAAATCCTATCTTTACTGTATCAAGAAGAAGTCTAATGAAAACATTGATACATTCATATGTTCAACGAATCAAGGGGATTTTTCATGCTCTTACAATTGTTTCGATCCAAATTGTTGATGATGAACTGTTTATTCATACTCTCAATGGTCTTCCTGACATCTACAACACTCTTCGCACAGTTATTTTCACAAGAATTGACTCTGTCGCTCTCGAAGATTTGCATGCAATGCTTCAAGTTGAGGTGAAATCTCTTGAACGTCAACACAAACCTTCAGATCTGCTTTGGCTATTATAAAGGAAGTGAATTTTCGAAGTAACAATTCTCAGGATAATCGAGAAAGCAACTCTAGAAATAGAAATAGAGGTAACAATAGCAATCGTGGTGAATCTTATGATGGAAATAACATGAACAATGGAAAGGCTCGAGTTAATAGAAATGGAATTTTCAATTATGTTGGAAATGGAAATTTTCCATTCTCTGGTGGATCAAATTTTGGAAAATCTTCAAATGGAAGCAACAGTCATTTCTCTTGATCAAACAATTCTTCTAGTGGTAAAATCTACTGTCAAATTATTGAGAAATCTAGTCATAATGCTCTAGACTGCTACGATTGATTGAATTTTTAATATTGGGGAATATATGCATCCTCTAGTTTAGTTGGCTGCTCTTGCTGCCAGTTCTTCCAACTCTAATATTACTTCTCTCTGACTGATTTATAGTGGTTGTGACACACATCTAACAAATGATTTTACAAATTTGAGTTTGGCTAACAACTACAATGGAGAAGACACTGTTGCTGTTGGAAATGGATAAGCATTGAATGTAACTCATATTGGTTGTGGTATTATCTAAACTACTTCTCGAACCTTTTCCGTATCTAATGTTCTTTATTCACATGATCTTTCAATGAATCTGTTATCTATTCATAAATTTCGTCGTGATAATAACTGTAATTTCTTTTTTATGTTGATTGGTTCCTCATTCAAGACAAAATAACGGGCCAAGTTCTCCACAAGGGCAAGAGTGACAATGGCTTATATCCCATTTCTTCCTTAACTTCTTCACAGATAAAGCCTACTGCCTTTTTTTTGCAAATAAAGAACGCATCCTATGGCATCTTCGTCTAGAAAATTTCTCATCTTCTATTTTGAATAAAGCTCTTGCTATCTCTGGTATTTCAAAAGTATAATCTTTTAAAAATTGTAACTGTTCTAGCTATTTACAAGCTAAAATGTCTAAACTTTCATTTCCCTTATGCAATTCATTTACTAATAAGCCTTTAGCTTTACTGTATAGTGATATATGGGTCCTTCCCTCGTAATATCAAATTCTGATTTTCGTTACTATGTCAGTTTTACTGATGATTTTAGTCGTTATACATGGATTTTTTTCTCTTTGTTACAAATTTGAGGTTGCCAATGTTATTCGTACATTTGTTCCTTTTATTGAGAATCTTTTATCCTCCAAATTAAAAATATTTTGATATGATGAAGGTGGGGAGTTTGTAAATGGTTCTGTTCAACAATTTCTTTTGTCAAAGGGGGTTCAACATAAAAAAATCTTGTCCCTATCACCTGAACAAAATGGCATAGCTGAAAGGAAGCATAGACATAGTTGAGACAACCCTTGCTCTTATATTTTATGCATCTATGCCTTTAGATTTTTAGCTTCATGCCTTTTCTATAGCAGTTTTCCTTATAAATAGGATGCCTACTCCAAAAACAAAATCTTCTTTTGAAGTACTGTTTGGACACACCCCTGATTTACTTCATTTAAAGTCATTTGGCTGTTCTTGTCATCAACTTTTAAAGCCGTATAACTCTCACAAATTGGAACCAAAAGCTACTCAGCATGTTTTTATTGGCTACCCTATTTACTAAAAAGGATATATTTGCTATAGTACTTCTACTATGAAAACTTTAATTTCCAGACATGTCATTTTCAATTAAACCATTTTTCCATTCAAAACTTTATCCTCTTCTACTTCTTCTAATTCAACTACTTCTAATTCTTTTGATTGTTTTCCACTTTTCATTTTTAAATTTCTTCATTCAACCAATTCAACCAATTCAGCCACTTCTCCTACTCCTACTTCTTCATATATATTCTCTTCTCCTCAAGTTTTATCTCCTCATTCTTCTTAGATACCTCAACCTATGCAAAATCCTTCTTCTATTAATATCACATCTGGTCCACAAACATTCAATGCAATCCAGGTTGAAGTCTGATATATCTAAAAAGAAAGTGACTTTAGCAACATATGAGAAGTCTTCTATTCTTGATCCATGTACCTACACTGTAACTTCTAAATATCCTGAGTGGATACAAGCAATGGCTGAGGAATGCATAGCTTTATAAGAATAGGAACATGGTCTCTTGTTCCACAAAGTGCAAATATGAATATAGTCGGTTGCAAATGGGTATATAATGAAGTATAATCCTAATGGTACACTCTCTCGTTATAAAGCAAGATTAGTTGCTAAGGGATATCATTTGATTTTAATGAAACTTTTAGTCCTGTTGTGAAAAAGCTAACTATGAAAGTTATTTTATCTCTTGCTTCTTATTTTGGCTGGCAGTTGCATCAATTAGATGGTAAAAATACTTTTCTTCATGGACATTTAAAGGAAGAAGTTTATATGAGTCAACCATCTGGTTTCAAAGATAAAGATCAACCCTTGGTAGTATGTAAACTCCATAAAAATCTTTATGGTCTTAAGCAAACCCATAGAGCTTGGTTTGACAGATTTACTACACATATTCTTACTCTTGGTTTTATAGCCTCCACTGTTGATAGTTCTATGTTTTTGCATTTAGAAAATGGTTCTCATTCATATTTACTACTTTATGTTGATGATATAGTAATCACTGGTGATAATACTTCATATAATATTGCTCAAATTAAGCATGATTTAAGCACTGTTTTCCATATTACAGACTTATGAAGACTGAAATGCTTTTTTGGGCTTGAAATACATTATCTTGCTGCTGGAATTTTGTTAATCAAGCAAAATATCTTATTAATTTGTTAAAAAAGCCAGGCCAATCTGATGCTAAATCATGCAAAACACCAATGTCTACATAGCTTAATCTTCATATCGTTTCCCTTTTGTTTCATGATGCTTCTTTATATAGACAATTGGTTGGATCTTTGCAATATTTAACTTTTACACGCCCAGATATTGCTTTCTCTTTTAATAAGGTTAGTCAGTTTATACAACAACCTTCTGTGCTTCATTACTCTACTGTGAAAAGAATTATGCGACATTTGTATGGATCAAACCACCTAGGTATTATGTTTAGGAGCTCCAAACTTGCTCTTATGACCTATTGTGATGTTGATTGGGTTGAAGATATTAAGGATATGAGATCAACTATAAGGTTTATTTCATTACTTGGCACATGTCCTCTTTCTTGGCCTTCTAAGAAACAAAATACCGTTTCTAGATCACCTACCGAGGTCGAACATCGATCCTTAGCTCAACTTCCGCTGAAGTTTATTGGGTAAGACAATTGTTATGCTATTTGAAGATATTTTTACATGATTCTCCTTTGCTTTGGACTGATAATGTGTATGTCATTTCTTTAGCAAATAATCTGGCATTTCATGCTCGTACAAAACACATCAAAATAGACTATCATTTTGTAACAAGAGGCCTCAAGTATTTCTTCACTTAGAAAGAGTTGAATACGAGACAACAGCGATGGTTTGAGCTTGTGAAAGACTATGATTGCGACATTCAGTAGCATACTGGTAAGGTTTACGTAGTGGCGGGTGCACTTAGTAAGAAGTCATCGTACCTCGTCAGCTTTGACTACCATGCCTCTGAGACTGAGATAGGATATGGAGTGACCTGAGATAGATCTTCTTACAACTGAAGTAGTAGTGAGTCTAGCTAGATTGATAGTGGGACCTACTTTAAGACAAGGAATGATTGATGCGCAGAAGAGTAAGGCTCACCTAGAAGCAGGTTTTCAAGAGGTAGATTTGGATCTGCCTAATCATTTTACCTTTTCTACTGATACTAATTTGATGTATCGTAGGAGACTTTGTTTGTCTTTAGGATCGACTTTCAAAAAAGAGTTGTTGGAGGAGGCTCACAAGTTTATTTTTTTTGTACAACCAGGTAGTACGATGATGTATAGGGACCTGAGACAGCACTATTAGTGGCCTGGGATTAAGCATGAGATTTACTAGAATATGAGTAGGTGCTTGACTTCTCAACAAGTCAAGGCCTTAAGGAAGAGTCTTTCGGGTTATCTTAATCCTTTGAGTGTGCTTGAATGGAAATGGGAGGATATCTCTGTGGATTTTATCACTGGTTTGGCGAAGACAGTAAAAGGGTACGACATTATTTAGGTGATTGTTGGCTGACTAACGACGACTCCACATTTTATACCTGGGAGGTTGACTTACCCAGTTGATATTTCGGCACAGTTGTATTTGTGAGAGATAGTTAGATTGCATGGCGTGCCAGTCACAATTGTATCAGATTAAGAAACCTGTTTTGTCTCGACGTTTTGGTAGAGTTTGCATACTACCATGGGTATCAGTTTGGATTTTAGCAACCGTCAAACTGAGAGAGTTAACCAGATACTAGAGGATATGTAGAGAGCCTGTGTTTTAGACTTCGGTGGCAGTTGGGACTCATCAGTTGCATTTGGCAGAGTTTCCCAATAATAATAGCTTTCAGGCAACCATTGAGATCACAATGTTTAAGGCACTATATGGTAGAAAATGTTGATCTCCCGCTCATTGGGATGAGGTTGGTTACACATGACTAATGAGCCTATCGCTTTGATCAGAGAGAGGATAAGAGTTGCTTAGAGCAGGTAGAAGAGTGAAGCTAATAAGCAGCGTAGTTCTCTAGAGTTCTGTAACGACCCAAAACTCGTAAAAATCCTTTTGATTCAAATGCACAGCGGAAAATAAGATTTTTACAGAAAACGGCATGGGTTCATTTAAAAATCGGACTATTCAAAACCTGTTTACATCCCAATTTTCAGAAAAAGCAATAAACCTAGAATGCGCATTCCATATTATTATGAAACTTCTAGAAAAAGTTTTAAAGTTAAAAAACATATACAAATTATACAAATGCTCCATCGAGCTCAGAATGAAACATAAGAAAAGTGATGAAATGTATGTAAGCATTCAAGAATGCTACACCCAAATCCAATTGTGTTCCTGTCCATTCATCATCTCGATAAGTCACGCGGTGCCACCTCCTCTACCTCGTCCTCTACCGCCATTCTTACCTGAAAAAAATTGTAATTGTAGCAACATTAGCATAAAAATGCTAGTGAGAGTAAAATGAAAGCAAGTAATCCTATGAACCAAATTTCATATCGAAAATTGTGTCTAAAGGCCTATATTTCACTTTTACTACCCATTCCACATTCAAAATTCCACACATAATCAACATACATAATATGCGTCTTGTAAAGTAATGATATTAAGACTTAAAGTCAAAGTACCGGTTATTACTATGTCTTTCTATCCATTCCAATGAGTATATGTAACTGTAACATTAACATTTTTATTACCAAACTAGTATCATCGTATCGGGTTTACCATATGGATCAATATTACATACTAAGCCCGTACGGTATTACTATGTCACAATCATCGTATTGGGTATACCATATGGATCAATATCACATACTAAGCCCGTACGATATTACCATGTCACAATCATAGTATCGGGTATACCATATGGATCAATATCACATACTAAGCCCGTACGGTATTACCATATCACAATCTTCGTATCGGGTATACCATATGGATCAATATCACATACTTAGCCCATACGGTATTACCATGTCACATTCATCGTATCTGGTATACCATATGGATCAATATCACATACTAAGCCCATACGGTATTACCATGTCACAATCATCGTATCGGGTATACCATATGGATCAATATCACATACTAAGCCCGTACGGTATTACCATATCACAATCTTCGTATCACGTATACCATATGGATCAATATCACATACTAAGCCCGTACGGTATTACCATGTCACAATCATCGTATCGGGTATACCATATGGATCAATATCACATACTAAGCCCGTACGGTATTACCATATCACGTTCATCGTATCGGGTATACCATATGGATCAATATCACATACTAAGCCCGTACGGTATTTCCATATCACAAATCATCAAGTTCCTTAGTAAGTTAGATTACTTAAATGAGATTATACTAAAGCACTAAAGAACATAAGCTACTTGAATTACACGAGTTATCACTCAAATGTAACTTCTAAGCCACTTTGACTCTCCAACCACTCAAAGTTTCTTAAACTTCCACTTTCTCTAAAATCTCAAATTTCATCTAAAACACTTCAATTCATCTTACAGGACTTCCAAACCACTCAATGTTTCTTAAACTTCCAATTTCATAAGAATTCCAAAGTCACTCCACTCACTTCCGAGTTTAAAGTCACGAACCAAGAATTTATTTTCAGAAGTTAGTTCCCCTTGTAACCTCGATAAACAATATCATAACGAAACGTAATTCATAAAATTACTAACTTCCATTTTAAACTCACCTTAGATTGTGAAATCCAAGCTTCCAAAATGCCGAGATCAAAATCACGCGCTCGATCACAATCCTACATAACGAATACACTTATTATTCATTAAGTAATCGAAAATCGAACAAACGGCCATTAAATGCATAACCCGGAATTAAACCATAAGGGACCCACGGCCAAACAAGGGAGAGAGGGCTCGGGTTCGGTTTTTCGTCTTTTATGCACTTTTAGAGGTGATTCGGGTTGATTTAGGATACTTTGAAAACCGAGATATCAATGGGTCACCATATTTTAGGGTTTTACATAATAATCGATTTCCAAAAAATTAAGCAAAACTTAAAATCATAGCAAACTAAACACCCTAACCATGGTCAAGTGAGAGAATATAGCACGGGACAGCTTTTCGACTCAAACTCGGCTTTAGGGTTTTGGAAAGTTTCTAAAATCACCTAAAACGACTTCCTCGATTGAAATCTTCAAGCTTCGGTGTTTGAATTTGAAGATTTCAATCTCAACCTCCATTAAAACACTATTCAAAGCTTGAATTTAGAAACTTTGTCATACCTTGAGGCTTGTAGAAAATTGATGAAAACCTCGATTGCTAGGTTAGAATCGATCCTCGGGATGAGAGCTTTTAAACGGAACCGGAATTACGGTGATCTACCGAGTATTTGAGAAAATCCAAGGAGAGAGAGAGGGAGAGGGAAACCCACGGCTAGGAGAGGGAAAGAAAGGAAAAGAAATGAATTTTTGTTGACCATACTTTGACTTTTAAAAGATGAAGATAGTTAATAGTGATTTTTAAGAAATTTGAAAATGACGATTACGTCCTTTTTAAGTGATTTGATTAAAATACGAAACCCGAATATTTTAAAGTAATCAAAAGGTGATTTATAATTATTAATTGGCCCATTAATAATTATTAATGTCACCGAAACTAATTTTAAGTCATAAAAGGATTAAAAAGACTTCGAACGAAAATAACTACTAAATTCGAAATTACCAAGTTTAAACTAAACTTAAATACTTTATTTAAAATAAAATAAAAAATTTACCTCCAAAAGTAACGGGACGTTACAATCTACCCTCCTAAAAGGGCTTTTCGTCCCCGAAAAGTAGGCTCCCTACGTGAAAAGGTGAGGATACTTTGCCCGCATCTCATCCTCACATTCCCACGTATCTTCCTCTGATACTTGGTTCTTCCATAACACTTTAACCAAGTTTATTGTTTTATTTCTCAACACCTTTTGTTCAGTAGCCAAGATGTCAACTGGTATCTCCTTATAAGATAGACTAGTATCCAGAGTAACTGGCTCATAATCAATAATATGTGAAGGGTCAGTCACATATTTCTTGAGCATGGACAAATGGAACACATTATGTACTGTCGACAAAGCCGGTGGCAATGCCAATCGATAAGCGACAGACCCAATCTGATCTAGGATCTCGAAGGGGCCTATAAATCGAGGGCTCAACTTGCCTTTCTTTCCAAATCTCATCACACCTTTCATAGGTGCCACTTTCAGGAATACGTGGTCACCAACTTCAAACTCAAGTGCACTACGCCTCTCATCAGCGTAACTCTTCTGTCTACTCTGAGCCATTCTCATCCTCTCTCTGATAAGAGCAATGGACTCACTAGTCATCTGCACTAACTCCGGTCCCAGCAGTTTCCTCTCACCAACTTCATCCCAATGAGCTGGTGATCTGCACTTCCTACCGTAAAGTGCCTCAAAAGGTGCCATGTCGATGGTAGCCTGATAACTGTTGTTATAAGAAAACTCAACACGATACAACTGAGTATCCCAACTACCACCGAAATCTAGAGCACAAGCTCTCAGCATATCCTCCAGAATCTGATTGACCCTCTCGGTCTGACCATCTGTCTGAGGATGAAAAGCAGTACTGAAATCTAAGCCAGTGCCCATAGCAGTATGCAGACTCTGCCAGAATTTCGAAACAAAGCGGGTGTCTCGATCTGAAACAATCTTGACTGGCACTCCATGAAGCCTGACAATCTCTTTCAAGTACAACTGTGCCCATGTCTCAACAGGGTAGGTTATCTTTCCTGGTATGAAATGTGCACTCTTAGTCAACCTGTCAACTATCACCCAAATGGTGTCATAACCCTTTGCGGTTCTCGGCAAACCACTAATAAAGTCCATCAATATTTCTTCCCACTTCCATTCAGGCACACTCAAAAGGTTAAGGTAACCAGGTGGACTCTTCCTCAAAGCCTTCACTTGCTGACAAATCAAACACTTACTAACAAAGTCAGCAACTTCACGTTTCATCCCAGGACACCAATAATGTTGTCTCAGGTCCCTGTACATCTTAGTACTACCTGGATGCACAAAAAATATAGAACTGTGAGCCTCCTCCAACAGCTCTTTTCTGTAAGTCGATTCTAGAGGCACACACAGCCTCCTACGATACATCAAAGCATTATAAGTGGAGAAAGTAAAATGGCTAGGTAAATCGGACTCTGCCTCACGAAAACCCTCAGCCAAGTGCTTTTCACCCCGCTGTGCATCTATCATCCTCTATCTCAGAGTAGGGCCAACAGTCAAACTTGCCAAACTCACAGTAACCTCAGCTGTAAGAACGACTATCTCAGCTCTTTCCATCTCCCATCTAAGTCTCAGCGGAGTAGTACTCAAAGCTGACAAGTGTGATGACTTTCGACTAAGTGCATCAGCAACTACGTTGGCCTTTCCTGGATGATATTGTATGTCACAGTCATAACCTTTCACAAGTTCTAGCCACCTCCTTTGTCTCATATTTAACTCTTTCTGAGTGAAAAAGTATTTGAGACTCTTGTGATTGGTGAAAATCAGAATCTTTTCACCATACAAATAATGTCTCCATATTTTCAACGCATGTACCACCGCTGTTAGCTTTAAATCATGAGTCGGATACTTTTTCTCATGCTCCTTTAACTGCCGAGAAGCATAAGCTATTACCTTCCCATGCTGCATCAATACACATCTCAGTCCCTTCTTGGATGCATCTGTATACACTGTCAAACCACCCGACTCATCAGGTGATACTAAAACCGGGCCGATACAAGTCGCCTTTTAAGCTCCTCAAAGTTATTTTCACACTCATCAGTCCACACAAAATCAACCCCCTTTTTCGTCAAATGAGTCAAAGAGGATGCAATCTTGGAAAAATCTTGCACAAACCGTCTATAATAACCTGCAAGTCCAAGAAAACTCCGTATCTCCGCCACATTAGTAGGTTGGGGCCAACCACTAACTGCTTCTACCTTGGAAGGATCAACAGAAATCCCTCTACTAGATACTACATGCCCAAGGAAGGCCACTTCCTTCAACCAGAATTCACATTTAGAGAACTTCGCAAACAACTTATGAGCTCTCAAAGTCGATAACACCTTCTCTAAATGTATAGCATGTAACTCCTCAGTCCTCGAATAAACAAGGATATCATCAATAAACACTATCACAAAGGAGTCAATAAACCTTTTAAACACTGTATGCATCAGGTCCATAAAGGCCGCAGGAGCATTAGTCAAGCTAAAATACATGACAACAAACTCATAATGACCATATCGTGTCCTGAAGGCAGTCTTAGGAATATCCTCATCTCTAATTCTCAACTGATGATATCCCGATTGAAGATCTATCTTCGAAAAGACAGTAGCTACCCTCAGCTGATCAAACAAGTCCTTTATCCTAGGCAAAGGATACTTGTTTTTCACTGTGACCCGATACAGCTCCCTATAATCAATACATAATCTCATGGAGCCATCTTTCTTCCTTACAAACAATACCGGAGCTCCCCAAGGTGATACACTTGGGCGCATAAACCCCAAGTCTAAAAGTTCTTGCAACTGCCTTTTCAACTCTTTAAGTTCAACTGGTGCCATATGATAAGGTGCCTTGGACAATGGAACGCAGGAATCACCTCTATCTTGAAGTCTAACTCCCTCACTGGTGGCAAACTAGGTAACTCATCAGGGAATACATCAATGAAATCCCTCATAACAGGCACAGAAGCTAAGGTAGTCACACTAACAGACGTGTCCACTACACTAGCTAAGTAACCCCAAACACCGTCACTCAAAAGTGCTCTAGCCGGGATCACCGAGATAACTGTAGGTGTCACCCTACCTCGGGTCCCATGAAATCAAAAACTTGTCCCACATGGACCAACAAAGTCTACCACTTTCTCACTACAACCGATGTTGGCGTGGTTGGCTGACAGCCAATTCATACCCAAAATGATATCAAAGTCAGACATTGGCATCACAATCAACATAGCATGCAGAAAGCAACCCATAATACACAAATCATCGGTAAAAACAACTCTATCAACAATCACAGATTTTCCGAGCGGAGTAATAACATGCAACTCATGTCCTAATGGCTCAGAATCAAAGGCAGCTGACTCAACAAACTCAGCAGAAATAAATGAGTGACTAGCCCCAGAATCAAATAATACAAGAGCAGAGTGCCCTAATACCGACAAAGTAACTGTAACAACAGTACCAGATGCCTCAACATCCTCTCGAGTAGTGGCAAAGACACGTGCCTGTTGTCGTGCCTGCACTACTGGTGGCGCTCTCTGCTGCTGAGTAGGCCTAACCTGGCCTCTACCACCTGTCTGACCTCGACCCTGACTCTGTCCTCGGCCCTGACCCTGACTCCCACGCTGCTGTGGTGTCTGTAAACTAGGACAAAATCATCTAACATGCCCGACATGTCCACACTGGAAGCACCTCTTCACATAACACTGATCCAAGTGGTACCCAGTACAATCAGGACAATAGGGCAAAGAAGGGGCCCGATCACTAGACTGACCTGAATGGAAATGCGGTCCTGTCTGTCCCTTGCCCCTACCAAGAGCCTGTCTATGTGACTGTGTCCCTCGACCGGGAAGGTCGTCCATAGCCTTCCTCTTCCCAGAAGAGGTTTGTGCAACAATCTCATTGGCCTTTTTCTCATAATCACCAATATCTAAGGCCAAAGCAGCAGTTAGAGCATCAGCATACATAGTAGGCTGTAAAGCTCGTACCTGCCCTCATAGCACTGCTCTCAAACCTACAATAAACCTTTGTCTCTTGCTCTCAGGATCAGTAACATGTTTAGTAGCAAATTTTGATAATCTGTCAAACTCTCTCTCATACTCCACAACAGATCTATCATCCTGTCTGAGTGTGAGAAACTGTATCTCTAACTGATCTCGTGTATCCTCTGGATAGTATTTTTCATAGAACTTTTCCCTGAACATCTCCCAACTAACCTGTAACTCAGGGCTGAGAGTACGGAATAAACCCTTCCACCAGTACAAAGCATCATCTACTAAAGAATAGGTCCCACAGTGGACCTTCAAATGATCCGGACACTTAATGAATTCAAGTACCCTCTCTACTCTGGTAATCCATCTTTCAGCAACTGCAGGATCAGTAGATGTCCCATCAAACTCAGGAGTATTATACCTGATATATTCTTTCAAAGTTTTTGCAGCATCAGTAATACCAGACTGGTCTACCACTGAAGCAGGTGCTCTAACAGGCGGTATATCCTGACCAGCATGTCCACCACCTCGTAACAGGTCTAAATAGTTGATATGAATCATGGAACGTCACAAAAAGCCCAAGGAAAAATCACAACATTAAAGTTCAAGAGAAGCATTGAACATCCATTTACAAGCCTACATTAGCAAAGTCAAGACAAGCTTTGAAGATCCGATCATGGAGGCTATGGAAGAGGACGTGATGAACTTCAATCTATGGCAAATACATTTGGAGGAAGAGTGTTGAAGACTTGTTCAATCGGAATTGAAGAGAAGAGCTAATTAGGAAAGTTGCATCACTTTTGCAAACTTTCCTTATTTGGACCACTTTCCATATTTGTCCCAAAGTTTCCATATTTGTTCCCAAAATGGTTCCAACGAATTTATGATGTATTTAGACATGTTTTAGGTCTTTTATATTCATTTTATATGTTTGGAAAGGATTAGGAAAGATATTATTCTCTAGAAAAGATTTTCCACAAAATCTGCCAATTTCACATAAGGCAAGTTTTGGGCAGATTTTGTGCTCCTTGTAATCCGAATTTCCTAGCATATTTTTAGGGTTTCTTTGCCTATTTAAAGGCCTCATTTGTAACCCTAAATACCAAGATTTAACATGATAATAATATTGCTTTTTGCTTAGCTGAAATTGCTTAGTTTTGTAGCCTTGTTCTAGGTTGCATGTTTTAGAAACATTCAAGCATGAATTGATCTATTGTGTTTGTGGATTGTTTCAATCTTGAAATAAGAACAAGTTCTCTTATTTCAAGATCATAGATCATTGGAATAATCTTTCTCTTCTTTTGTTCCAAGGGTTTTACCTTATTGTTCATCGGGGTTTTAGGATTTGCATCTAGGGGTTCGTTGTGCTTTCAAAGGGTTTCTATTTCAATTTCCTAGGGTTTCATATCATTTGGTATCAGAGCTTATGCTCAAGGGAAGATTTCTATCTTACTTGCTTTCTTGTTATTTTAATTTTTCTTGTCTTGTTCTTCGTTCATCGAAAATTCCCAAAAAAAAAAAAAAAAACACAAAAAAAAAACTGTTCCAGAATTTCCTTTTATAGCTACTATTTTTGTTCTTTTTCGTATAGTTCCTTTCCGATTCTCAGAAAATCATTAACTAGAAAAGTGTTTATATTTCTGTTGTGCTTATTTTTTATTCAGAAACATTTGTCAAAAAAAAAGTGGAAGATTGAGAAAAAAATAGATCTTCGCAGACTGTCAGATTGTGCAGAAAATTGTTAAAAAAAAAAAAGTGTTCTTGCTATTTGCTTGAGTTTCTGGAAAAAAGTGTTTAGTGTTCTTATTGTTCTTGAAGATTTCATCTTAAACTCATCATTTATGCATCTTGAATCCGAAATTATCAAGTTGAATGAGCCAAAGTTGTTTGATTCCTAAAAAGCTAGAACTTACCATAAATAGCCAAAACTGCTTTTGGAAAGTATCAATTCTGTCCCATATTTTAATATATGCATCTTTTTCTTTAGGAAAGTATTATTTTCTGATCCAAAGTGCTTTAGGGAAGTCTAATTTCGAATTTTTCTCTTTTAGGAAAGTTTATTCTTGCTTGTTTTCTTTCTTATTCTTTCCTTGTTACAAAATACACCATTTGAAAAATCTGTCCTTTTATTTCTCTAGCCACCCAAGCTGATTGTTTCTTATTTCTTTATTGATACTTTTTACAAATATCATTAGTATCTTATTTGTTTGATAGTTGCTAAAGTGTGCTAATAGGTTCAAGGTTACATTTAGGCCCTAAAATCTGTTTTTGAGTGCAAACACGAGAGAACGAACATCATCGAGTGTAAACACTTAGGGAGTGATTGAGAGGTCCTATTTTTATTATTAACCTTTTTATTTGCAGCAATGTATCATGAAAAATATGATGAAAGGAGGAGCAATGGATGTCGAGATGTAGAGCATACTTGGAGGGAAAATGGAGAGGCTTATTATGAAAGGATGGTGCATAGGAGCTTTCGAGCACATAAGCTCAACTTATATACTTTTCATGGGAGTGTAGATCCAGAAGAGTACTTGCAATGGGAAAGTCAAATTGAGCATATCTTTGATTACAACAACTATAGTGAGGAAAGAAAGGTATTTCTTGCTAGTGAAAAATTCACTAATTATGCTTATGTTTGGTGGTCTCAATTGAAGGAAAAACTAAGGAGAGATCGACAACCACATATTGATACTTGGTATGAACTTAAATATCACATGAGGAAGAGGTTTGTGTCGAGCCAAAGTCAGAGAGCTATTGTGAAAGAATTTCTAGATCTTACACAAGGTGAAAGGAGTGTTGAAGCTTATCACAAGGAGTTTGAAGTTCTCATGGCAAGGGCTGTCTTTTTTGAAGATAATGAGTCTACAATGACACGGTTCTTAAAGGGTTTAAAAGAGAAGATTGCTTATTGTGTTGAAGGAAAAACATATGTAGAATTGGAACACATGGTTTACTATGCAATTACGGTGGAAAAGAGACTTGAAAGAAGGGCTGCAAAAAGGTATTCTACTAAACATCTTTCCAATCTGATTCCTTCTCAAGAAAATCAATTAAAGAGTGCCTTAAAGAGAAAGGATGTGGCTGCCAATGGCTTGATTAAGAAAAAGGTAACATTTGCTTCACAAGACCACTTCCGATCAAATATTCATATGAGGGAAACTTATGACGCATGTGAGTTAAAAAAGTCTTCTACATTTGAAAAGAATGAGAATTGTCAAAAAGAGAGTGAGCAAAAAGAAAGAGAGATGAATTTTCAAAAAGAAGAGTGTGAAAAAGAAATTATTGAAATAAGTGAGCCAAAAGAAAGAGAGATGAGTGCTCAAAAAGAAATGAGTGACATGAGTGAGTCAAAAGAAAGAGATTTGAGTTCAAAAGAAAGAGTGTTTGAAAAGAATGAAAGAGAAATTGAAAAGAAAGAGAGTTGTGAGTCAAAAATGAATGAGAGGAATGGTGAGAACATTGTGAGTTTTGTTGAAAGTGAGGCTAGGAAAACAATGTTTTCAAATAAAACCCACTTTGTACTTGTGTGCAAAGATTCTTTCTTTCTAACTTATGAACTTAACCTTTGCTTTTCTAGTGTTTTAGCTAATGTTTTGCAGAATTACATTGATCAATTTTCAATTGGAATGGAGCACAAAGTAGATGCATTTCAAGGGGCTGAAATACTTAAGGCACCACCATACTTCATGGAAAAAGATGTTGCCAACGGGATCCAAGTCCAGAAAAGGAAGTTTCTTACTTTTAATCCTATTGCATCGGTTTGTTTAAATGATTATTTCTTGTTTTCCAATTCTTATTTTAAGACTAGAAATCATCCAAACCAATTATATTTTTATGATAAACATGCATTCTTTTCTAGCAAAATTCTTTCGGATGATCTTTACTTGTTTGACAGCTTATCACTTGCAAAACTTGTTAAGCTAGCCTATCCATTTACTTGTGATGATGTGCATAGTTCTTGTTTGTTTGCTAAATTTGATCTCAACTCTGATATTTTACCACTTCAATTTCATTCTTATGAAAAACATATGTTTTGTGCTACACAAGTTATCTTTGATAAGACATATGATGCATTTAGGGAGAGCATAGAGTTTTCATATTTTGTAATTTACCCCAACACATTAGACCTATTTGAGTTTGTTTATGGTTCATATGCTTTGATTAATGTGTTACATTCACCATGTGATCATCTTGTGAGTAGTGTTGAGTATGAGAAAATTTACGAGATTGACTATGGTTCATATATTCTATTAGATGTGTTACCACTATCCACCAACCATATTGTCTGTTTTGTGGTCTTTGATAAGCTCGAATGTTTTGCTGATTTAAAGGGAAGGAAACCAACAATATTTGACCGGGAGGTGTTAACTTGAAAGGAGAAAGAAGGGTACCATTGTTGCTCTCTTTGGTGCCAATTCACAATACACGAGGTAAGTGTGCTTTATGTGCTTTTATTTATGTTATTAACTTAATTTATTGTGATGTAGGTAATGTTATAGATTCGAGGACGAATCCTTTTCAAGAGGGAGGGGATGATATGAATCATGGAACGTCACAAAAAGCCCAAGGAAAAATCACAACATTAAAGTTCAAGAGAAGCATTGAACATCCATTTACAAGCCTACATTAGCAAAGTCAAGACAAGCTTTGAAGATCCGATCATGGAGGCTATGGAAGAGGACGTGATGAACTTCAATCTATGGCAAATACATTTGGAGGAAGAGTGTTGAAGACTTGTTCAATCGGAATTGAAGAGAAGAGCTAATTAGGAAAGTTGCATCACTTTTGCAAACTTTCCTTATTTGGACCACTTTCCATATTTGTCCCAAAGTTTCCATATTTGTTCCCAAAATGGTTCCAACGAATTTATGATGTA
This sequence comes from Gynostemma pentaphyllum, assembly GCA_028015215.1. NCBI lineage: Eukaryota > Viridiplantae > Streptophyta > Magnoliopsida > Cucurbitales > Cucurbitaceae > Gynostemma > Gynostemma pentaphyllum. The sequence goes on along the minus strand of CM051353.1, from coordinate 35,690,145 downwards.
TTTAGACATGTTTTAGGTCTTTTATATTCATTTTATATGTTTGGAAAGGATTAGGAAAGATATTATTCTCTAGAAAAGATTTTCCACAAAATCTGCCAATTTCACATAAGGCAAGTTTTGGGCAGATTTTGTGCTCCTTGTAATCCGAATTTCATAGCATATTTTTAGGGTTTCTTTGCCTATTTAAAGGCCTCATTTGTAACCCTAAATACCAAGATTTAACATGATAATAATATTGCTTTTTGCTTAGCTGAAATTGCTTAGTTTTGTAGCCTTGTTCTAGGTTGCATGTTTTAGAAACATTCAAGCATGAATTGATCTATTGTGTTTGTGGATTATTTCAATCTTGAAATAAGAACAAGTTCTCTTATTTCAAGATCATAGATCATTGGAATAATCTTTCTCTTCTTTTGTTCCAAGGGTTTTACCTTATTGTTCATCGGGGTTTTAGGATTTGCATCTAGGGGTTCTTTGTGCTTTCAAAGGGTTTCTATTTCAATTTCCTAGGGTTTCATATCAATAGTACTCCTCAGAAATGGTGATACTACGACCATGACTAGGTGGCTGATCAATTGGAGGCTCATCCTCCCAATAAACAGGTGGAGGGGGTGGCGGTGTAACTGCCCTCGCCCGACCTCTACCTCATACCTCAACCGGTACTCTGCTCCGACCTCTTCTAGGTGTCACTGTCCTCGGAGGCATACTGAAATCGCAATCAGAAAAACCTCTCATGAGATAATAGGAAAGGAATGGCAAAACTACAATTACACTTGTCAAAAGAGAAGGTTCTAAGGATACCTGACGCCGTTGACCTAGAACAATGATTGGACAAGAACAAAATCAAACCATGATAACATGCGATGCATGTGGTCTACAGAACCAAAAAGGCTCTATTACCAACTGTAACGACCCAAAACTCGTAAAATTCCTTTTGATTCAAATGCACAGCGGAAAATAAGATTTTTACAGAAAACGACATGGGTTCATTTAAAAATCGGACTATTCAAAACCTGTTTACATCCCAATTTTCAGAAAAAGCAATAAACCTGGAATGTGCATTCCATACTATGATGAAACTTCTAGAGAAAGTTTTAAAGTTAAAAAACATATACAAATTATACAAATGCTCCATCGAGCTCTGAATGAAACATAAGAAAAGTGATGAAATGTTTGTAAGCATTCAAGAATGCTACACCCAAATCCAATTGTGTTCCTGTCCATTCATCATCTCGATAAGTCACGCGGCGCCACCTCCTCTACCTCGTCCTCTACCGCCATTCTTACCTAAAAAAAATTGTAATTGTAGCAACATTAGCATAAAAATGCTAGTGAGAGTAAAATGAAAGCAAGTAATCCTATTAACCAAATTCCATACCGGAAAATGTGTCCAAAGACCTATATTTAACTTTTACTACCCATTCCACATTTCAAATTCCACACATAATCAACATACATAATATGCTTCTTGTAAAGTAACGATATTAAGACTTAAAGTAAAAGTACCGGTTATTACTATGTCTTTCTATCCATTCCAATGAGTATATGTAACTGTAACATTAACATTTTTATTACCAAACCAGTATCATCGTATCGGGTTTACCATATGGATCAATATCACATACTAAGCCCGTACGGTATTACCATGTCATAATCATCGTATCGGGTATACCATATGGATCAATATCACATACTAAACTCGTACGGTATTACCATATCACAATCTTCGTATCGGGTATACCATATGGATCAATATCACATACTAAGCCTGTACGGTATTACCAAGTCACATTCATCGTATCGGGTATACCATATGGATCAATATCACATACTAAGTCCGTACGGTATTACCATGTCACAATCATCGTATCGGGTATACCATATGGATCAATATCACATACTAAGCCCGTACGGTATTACCATCTCACAATCATCAAATCGGGTATACCATATGGATCAATATCACATACTAAGCCCGTACGGTATTACCATATCACAATCTTCGTATCGGGTATACCATATGGATCAATATCACATACTTAGCCCATACGGTATTACCATGTCACATTCATCGTATCGGGTATACCATATGGATCAATATCACATACTAATCCCGTACGGTATTACCATGTCACAATCATCGTATCGGGTATACCATATGGATCAATATCACATACTAAGCCCGTACGGTATTACCATATCACAATCATCGTATCGGGTATACCATATGGATCAATATCACATACTAAGCCCGTACGGTATTACCATATCACAATCATCGTATCGGGTATACCATATGGATCAATATCACATACTAAGCCCGTACGGTATTACCATATCACAATCTTCGTATCGGGTATACCATATGGATCAATATCACATACTTAGCCCGTACGGTATTACCATGTCATATTCATCGTATCGGGTATACCATATGGATCAATATCACATACTAAGCCCGTACGGTATTACCATGTCACAATCATCGTATCGGGTATACCATATGGATCAATATCACATACTAAGCCCGTACGGTATTACCATATCACAATCATCGTATCGGGTATACCATATGGATCAATATCACATACTAAGCCCGTACGGTATTACCATATCACAATCTTCGTATCGGGTATACCATATGGATCAATATCACATACTTAGCCCGTACGGTATTACCATGTCACATTCATCGTATCGGGTATACCATATGGATCAATATCACATACTAAGCCCGTACGGTATTACCATGTCACAATCATCGTATCGGGTATACCATATGGATCAATATTACATACTAAGCCCGTACGGTATTACCATATCACAATCTTCGTATCGGGTATACCATATGGATCAATATCACATACTAAGCTCGTACGGTATTACCATATCACAAATCATCAAGTTCCTTAGTAAGTTAGATTACTTAAATGAGATTATACTAAAGCACTAAAGAACATAAGCTACTTGAATTACACGAGTTATCACTCAAATGTAACTTCTAAGCCACTTTGACTCTCTAACCACTCAAAGTTCCTTAAACTTCCACTTTCTCTAAAATCTCCAATTTCATCTAAAACTCTTCAATTCATCTTACAGGACTTCCAAACCACTCAAAGTTCCTTAAACTTCCAATTTTATAAGAATTCCAAAGTCACTCCACTCACTTCCGAGTTTAAAGTCACCAACCAAGAATTTATTTTCAGAAGTTAGTTCCCCTCTTAACCTCGATAAACAATATCGTAACGAAACGTAATTCATAAAATTACTAACTTCCATTTTAAACTCACCTTAGATTGTGAAATCCAAGCTTCCAAAATGCCGAGTTCAAAATCACGCGCTCGATCACAATCCTACATAACGAATACACTTATTATACATTAATTAACCGAAAATCGAACAAACGGCCATTAAATGCATAAAACGATGAAAAACCCGGAATTAAACCATAAGGGACCCACGGCCAAACAAGGGAGAGAGGGCTCGGGTTTGGTTTTTCATCTTTTATGCACTTTTAGAGGTGATTCGGGTTGATTTAGGATACTTTGAAAACCGAGATATCAATGGGTCACCTTATTTTACGGTTTTACATAATAATCGATTTCCGAAAAATTAAGTAAAACGTAAAATCATAGCAAACTAAACACCCTAACCATGGTCAAGTGAGAGAATATAGCACGGGACGGCTTTTTGACTCAAACTCGGCTTTAGGGTTTTGGAAAGTTTCTAAAATCACCTAAAACGACTTCCTCGATTGAAATCTTCAAGCTTCGGTGTGTGAATTTGAAGATTTCAATCTCAACCTCCATTAAAACACTATTCAAAGCTTGAATTTAGAAACTTTGTCATACCTTGAGGCTTCTAGAAAATTGATGAAAACCTCAATTGCTAGGTTAGAATCAATCCTCGGGATGAGAGCTTTTCAACGGAACCGGATTTACGGTGATCTACCGAGTATTTGAGAAAATCCAAGGAGAGAGAGAGGGAGAGGGAGACCAACGGCTAGGAGAGGGAAAGAAAGGAAGAGAAATGAATTTTTGTTGACCATACTTTGACTTTTAAAAGATGAAGATAGTGAATAGTGATTTTTAAGAAATTGGAAAATGACGATTACGTCCTTTTTAAGTGATTTGATTAAAATACGAAACCCGAATATTTTAAAGTAATCAAAAGGTGATTTATAATTATTAATTGGCCCATTAATAATTATTAATGTCACCGAAACTAATTTTAAGTCATAAAAGGATTAAAAAGACTTCGAACGAAAATAACTACTAAATTCGAAATTACCAAGTTTAAACTAAACTTAAATACTTTATTTAAAATAAAATAAAAAATTTACCTCCAAAAGTAACGGGACGTTACAAGTTCGCAGTGGGGGATCATGTGTTTCTGAAGGTGGCACCCATGAAGGGTGTTATGAGATTTGGGAAGAAGGGCAAGTTGAGCCCGAGATTCATTGGCCCATTTAGGATTCTTGATCGAGTTGGAGCGGTAGCTTACTGTTTAACTTTATCTCCATCATTGTCGGTCGTTCATAACGCTTTTCATGTTTTGATACTTTGAAAATACATGGTAGATCCGTCTCAAGTGATTAATTTTGAGATAGTTGTCCTGGATGAGAATTTGTCTTATGAGAAGACACAATTCAGATCTTAGCGATTGAGCAGAAAGTGTTGAAAAATAAAACGATTAACTTGGTTAAGGTTTTGTGGAGGAACCAAGTGTCAGATGAGGTCATGTGAGAGCTTGAGGATGCGGTGAGGGCTAAGTATCCTCATTTGTTCACCTAGAGTTAGTACTTTTTCGGGATGAAAAGTCTTTTAAGGAGGTTATACTGTAACGTCCCGTTATTTTATTTAAATTTATAGTAATTTATTTAATTTAATTTCTAGAGTTTAGTTAATTTAAGTTCATCAATATAGCATTAGATATTTTAGACATTCTTTTGGTAATTTAAAATTTAGTGTTGTTATTTAAAAACTAGGTGTATTAGATATTATTAGTAGGTCAATTAATAATAATGAAACACCTGCCAGCTTAGTTTATTGGTGTTGGTATGTTTTAATTAAGAACTTAGGTGTAGAATTTCATGGGGTTTATTTTAAAACTAAGAGAAAGGATGAGGGGCCCTTTTGCAAGATTTTGACCACTCATCCAAAATCAATAGGGTTCAACTTCAAGCAAGAAAAGAAAAACCACAAAACCTCTCCCTCTCATCTCCAAGACGCTGCCGCGGCCGCTCATTTCTACCCATCTACACACTCATCTACATCTTGAAGCTTTCCCCTTACTTCAAGGAAAGCCCTAGAGGTGAGATTTATGTAATTTTCTTTTTTTTTCTTTTTTCTTTTTAAGATGTTGATTGAGTTGAAATCTTCAATTCCATCTCATGGAACTTGAAGATTTAAAGTTCAAACTAGATTTGGGATATTTCTTGATGTTCTCCTAGTCCTAGATCTCAAAAATTTGTAAAACACCAACTCCCCCGAAGTCCCTAAAACCGTGGCTGCCATGGGTGTTTTTCCCCTAGTTTGTTTTGCTTTTTCTTTGATTTTGGATGGAGAAATCATGTGAAAATGCCCTATTTTAGTTTACCCATTGATAGAAACATCTAAGAAACCTTCCTAAACAAACCCAGAACATCGTAAAATCATCAAAAAGCTGGAAACACCCTCGTAAACAAACCTTGTTCGATCGAGAGCCTTATGGAGGAATTACCAAGCTGTTTTTCTTATTTCTTGATTTATGTGTCGTTCATTGCTTGTATGGTTTAATTAATATAATTTTTGCATATTAAATTATAGATGGTGCTTGATTGCTCGCTCATTGATTGTATGGGTTATCAGTTTTAAGCTATAACCAAAAGGTGAGGATAAATAGAATTTAATGTAAACATAGGAACTAAATAGGTTGAACGATTCCTATGATCGGAAGTTAAGTAAGGTTATGGAATTAAGAGATTGTGAGCATGCTTAGAAATGGTTATGAATTTGAGAGTATAGATGGTTTTGTCTATTTTGGGTGGATTTTGGACTAAGATGAATATACATAGTTTTTAACTTAGAATTATTGCTTTTAATTATGCTTGGGACTTTCCTGATACATATACTATTTCTTTTCATTATTATTAAGTTGGATGGGTTTGATACTTGAGGAAGTATCTTGAGATTGCTAGTTTATAGCATTTATGGGAGGTAGAGTTAATTGGTCATGAAATTCTGTTTTAAGTTTATATTGAGACTCTGTTTTATTTACTTGCATGTTGGTCATCTAAGAGTCTAATGACTTGAGAAATTGTTTTATACTTAGCACTTGAGATTCTGTTTTACTTTCCTTGTATGTTGGTCATCTGAGAGCCTATATGGCTTGAATATCCTATTTTGTTTCTATGATATATGTTTCTTGTCATTGAAATGAGATATAAAGACTATAAAGTCTATGTATTTTGCTTGTCATTGAAACGAGATATAAAGACTGTAAAGGCTATATGTACTTTGCTTGTCATTGAAATGAAATAGTAAGACTGTAAAGGCTATATGTACTTTAGCTTGTCATTGAAAGGAAATATTAAGACTGTAAAGGCTATATGTACTTTGCATGTCATGAAACGAGATATAAATACTGTAAATGCTATAAGTACTTTGCTTGTCATTGAACGAGATATAAGAAGACTGTAAAGGCTATATGTAGTTTGCTTGTAATTATCCACATACTTGTGCTAATTAAGTAATGTCGAGACTATATGATTTTAACTTGTACTTGAATGTGAATTTGGAAGTTGTAATGAATTCAAGATATCGTTTTGATTATGAAATTTAACTTGAAAAATACTATGTTGTTCTATTCTGGGTAGTTAAGAGATTATAGGTTCTTTGGACTCAAATCCGGATTCTGATTTCAGACCTAAAGTTACTTTATCTTTCGTTTGCCGTCACTGCGTATTTTGCTCATGATACTACTTTTCAGGTATGGGACAAAGTCGCGGCCTAGGCTGTGGAGCTGGTGCGGTGTGACGTCAGCACGAACATGATGAGATGGATTAGAATAGTCTTTTGTAGTCCATATACTTATACTTGTCTTTAGTTTACATTCTCTTGGTTTGGTGAGTTCATAAGAGCATACTTTGTTTGATTTGGAGTTATTTACTTAGATTTATGGATTTAAGAAACTTTATCTCCTAGTTTTGAACTTATTTATGAAAAGGGTATGCGCATCTCAAACTTTGACAATAGTTATGGATTTTATCCTACGTTTGAATTGATTTACATGTTAATACAAATTATATGATAAAAAAGGACTTCATTCAAATACTAATGAAAATTAAAATAACATCATTAATTCTAGATAATAGCAAATATGCTTTGAGTAGCGTATTAATCCAAAAATATTGAAATCAACAAATTGATATTTTTTCAAACTCTTGGTTCTTTGTTACAATCGCCATTAAGACTTTGGTTCCTTTTCATGCTTATCCCTATTATTTATATTTTCTTTTATATTTTATATCAATGTCACTTTCCATTGAGACCAATTCAAAACAGATGGAAAAAATTCCACACGAAAGAAGAAAATGACATACAAATTTAAAATTGTATTAAACAATACTAAGTCTGAGTTTACAATACAATAACACACTTATCTACCTTCTTTATTAATTATTTAAAACAGACGTAAACAAGAAGAAGAAGAACTCGATCAAACTTGGAGTTTCTCAAGCTGAACATCTTTAGCCTTCAAAGGAACATATTCTCCAAGCAAATAAACTTCGAGATGATCCGATAAAGCCGACTTGTCGATATTCTCATGGTGATACGATTTGCATACAAAATACAGCACAGTTTCCGTCACAAGCTTCAACAAAAAGAACACAAAAAGCCACATGAAACACATAATCCCCAAAATACCCCTACTTGCCACTCCCAAAAACGTCGTACGGACAACAAAATGGCCAAACGCATACTTAACGGTTCCAAGAGAGAAACCAATGAAAAGGGGTATAATTATTGCAATCACAATCTTTCCTTTAATAAGTGCCCTACTTTTAGCCATCGCTTTGAACCCACAACAATCTTCCAAAACAGAAATCACGTTTGACAATTGCCAAATTACGGTCAAATAAAAACCCCCAACCATCACCAAAATCCGAATGATGAGGAAAATAAACATGGTTGATCCGTGACCTAATCCGTACGGTCCTTGAATAAGGAAGATGATAAAGAAAACGAAAAAGGTTATAAACAAAGTGACGAAAAAGTAGGCAATGAATGAGAGGGAAACGCAGAGGAAAGTGATGAGAAGTCGTTTCCAGACTTTGGGCACGACGCTCATGACCTGTTTGAAAGTAACGTCACGAGCGGTGTAGATGCTGGCGACGGTGTAAACGACGGCGGAGTTGGAGAGGAGGGAGAGGATCCATAAGATGATTAAATATGAAACTTGGAATATCCAAAAGTAAATCCATTCTTTCGAAACGACGTCGGAAAGTTTTTCGAATTTCGGGGTTGCGGTTTTGGTATGGTAAAGATCGATTTCGTCGTGGCTGATTTTTCTGTAGAAAAGATTTGATATTTCCATGTGAGCCAAGAATAAGAAAGAAAGGGGAAGGATTAAGGTAAGAGTGATCTGGGCAAAGATTCTTCTCCATGTGTAGATTAATTTGGTTGTTTCTTGAAATATTCCAAATATTCCAAGAAATTGCATCTCTTCTTGTTCTACATCCATGATTATATCAGGCTGGGACAATCTGGGAGGTGGAGGAAAAGGAGAGGGAAGAAATGGAGGGAAAAAATGAAGCTTGAAGAAAGTTTAGAAAGGATATAAAGGAAAATGGGGACTTATAAGAATTTCTACGTTTCTATCAAGGTTTAAAAGTCTTGGTCTTGAATGGGCTAAAACGAAAACAAAAATTAAAAAAAAATTGACTTGACCAAATATAATAAATATAATAAAAAAAAAAAATTGTATGTCTTCCTTGATTAATTACAAATATAACTTAAAGCTCACGGCAAAAATCTTGCCTTTTTATAGTCTTAAAAAAATCATGGTATATTCAAATACTAAATCATAAGAATGACTTAATTTATATTATTAAAAAAAATCTAAATTGGTTATATAAAATGAAGAGAAATTATTGAACATGATCACAATAAGTTCAACCCCACTTATAAATTATTATATCTATATAAATTTCTCTATCTCTTTTATTAAAAAAAAAAATTCTTCACGTAAAGAAAAACTTCTTCTTACTTCCATATGTGTTTATTTATATTTGATTATAAAAAGAAGTGAGAATAACATTTTTATTAAATATAACATGACATGACTTGAAAATATATAATAGGAATAGATCAAAAGAAATCATAGAAGTAAAAGTTTTTGGTAAAAAGACAAGTATTTCTGAATAATTGTAAGATAGTAATATTTTAAACATCATTCTATAATTTATGAACAGAATTGGTATATGATTCACGCAACTAATTATCACTTCCTCTATTTCGTTTTTTGATTAATGCATAATTTTATTTAAAATGAAAATAAACTTTTTTTATACAAAGTCTAGAAGGTGAGAATTGAAATATCCACTTTAAGATAAAACTACATACCTTTATTCATGAGTTATGCCCAGGTAGCTCAGGTGGAAAAATGTAATTAATGTTGACAGTGTACCTTTTCTGAATAAAATATAATAACAATAATAGTCGAGGAGGAACTTGAAAAGAAGGGATATATTGGTAGATAGTCCACCAACTGAACAATTAAAGCTTCTAAAAAAGTGTAAAGGGTAAAAATAGCCCTCTTACAGGCCACGTTCACGCCGGACAGGTTCACATGTGGACGGGCCCATCCAAACCATCATTGATCGTTGGAGGGTTCTCGGCCGGTACCATACCGGTGCCCTTCTGACCGTCGTGCTTTGTAGTGTTTCCAGGTAGCTTCACCGCGAGAGACTAACACGTGACGCAGCGTGTTCAACCATGTGGAGAAACCCATCACGAGAAATACCCCACACAGTTTGGCACCCACCGTGGGGCCATTCATCTTCGATTTCGGCTTAATCAAAAGATACTCACGTTGTACCCACAAGTCGAAACAATGACCACTCGTTCAACCAGGCAACAAGCTCTCAATGAAAACGCAGCCAAAGACAAAGGAGTAACCGACGATGCTTAGAACCTCGATGTTGAACCGGGAACCATCACCATCGCATTGGAAAAACACCGAGAGATGGTGGAAGCGCACAAAACTTTGAGAGAAGAATTACGGGAAATGAGAGCCTTACTGAGGAAATGGTTGGCAGTGGTCCACACTAACAGCCAAAACATCTTGAACATAGATGAGAGAGGCCCTTCAAAGCAACGAATTGGAAAATCCCAAGCCAGGCGGCGCGCGTCTGAGGCCACCACGTCCGATAAGGGAAAGAATGTATTGGGAGACGACCTACGGACTAGGCTGACGACCCGCCGACGAGGGGAAACGCTAGTCTGGAGATCATCTCATCGAAGGAAAAAGATGCCCTAAGAAAAACAGGCCCTTCTCGATAGACTAGAGACTAGGTGCCGTCCCAGAGGGATGCTGAGGGACAACAAGACTCGAGTTACACAGGAAGCGACGAAGGAAGCTCGGCATCCATCGGTAAGAACAAAAGCCGGGAAAAGTAGCAGAAATAAACTGACACAAGGCAAATCCTCGAAGAAAAGTTGGCAAAGAAGACGTCAGAAAAAAGAGCCAAACCTAACTCAGAAGCTCGAGAGCCAGGGGATTCCCCCTTTACGAGAGGAGTCATGTCCATTCCTACAACCGAGGCATTTCATCCTCCCCAAGTTCGAAATGTATGACCGAAACTGGAGATTCGATGGAACATGTGGCCCACTTCTTCAACATGATGGAATCCTCGTGCGTAATCGGCCCCGACCTAGACACTTTAACCTGCAGATTCTTTCCCACGAGCTTGAAAGGTTCCCCCTTTTATGGTTCAACAGCCTCCCTAAAAAGTCCATTAAACACTTTTCGGACCTATCATCGGCTTTCCTCAGCGAATATAGCGTGAGTCGAAAGTTCGCCAAAATGAGCCACGACCTCTATGATGTGCTGATGGGGGAAAAATTAGCCCTTCGAGACTTCATTGTCAGGTTCTGACAAGTAAAGTTTGAGGTCAAAGACTGCAATGACCTAGAGGCAGCGACCGGATTCTCACGGACTGTACACCCAAACCACCCCCTCTGGAGGTCTTTCAACAAGCAAAGGCCCACTACCATGAAAGAGGCCCTTGACAGAGTGATTGCAAAGATATCGCAGGACGAGTCCGAAAGGGTGATTAGAGAAATCGGAGAGTAGGGTCGAAATCTGAAGGAATGTGGAAGAAGAAGGAACCCTCACTTGAGGAGGGAAGAAAAAGAGAGCGCGGACGCTCGGAAAGAAGAAAAGAAGAGAAAAGAGACGAGGTGGAAAGAAAATCCGTATGGGGTAGGATCAAAGATTCGAAGAAACGGACCCTGCACGTGGAAGCGGCGAGAAATTCCTTCTGAAAGGAAGAGAGAGAAAAAAGGTCATGCTATGCCCAGAAAAGTCTAAAGAGAAGATAATCCTACTGCAGGTTCCATAAATCCAATAGGCACGCCATGGAAAACTGTAAGATCCTCGCCCGGGAAATAGACCGCGTATGCAAGCAAGGTCCGGCCAGGAGAATCAAAAGGCAAGATGTGAGAGACATAGATAAGAGGCTCGTCGTGCCCGTGGAAGTTTCGGGGGATGGACAAATAAGCTCGATCCACTGCACTGGGGAATCTCTCAACGCTCACAAAAGGTCTCATTGCGAAGCTTGACTCCTAGTCTATCGGGTCGAGCATTCTTCCGAGGATCTGATTAAATACTCCATGAAAGATCTAGAAGACGTACACCTGCCCCACAATAACGCACTAATGATAACGATATCCATCGGGTCAGCAAGGTCCTAGTAGATCTAGGTTCTTCCATCAATATATTGTACATGTTCGCGTTCTGGAGCATGAAGCTAAGAGAATCGGATCTCACCTCAAATTTCCAGGACATGGTGGGATTCAATGGAGTAGTGACGAGATCCAACGGAACTATCAAACTGCCAGTCTAAGTCAAAGGTGAAAATCCAATGACCCTTTTTCATGTCATAGACGCTTGTTCAGGGTACAATGCCCTACTTGGAAGGTCGTGGATTCACGACATGGGGTCACACCCTTCAACTCTTCACCAGAAGCTAAAATACCCCACTGAAAAGGGGATTAGGGTTATAAAATAGGACCAATAGGTTGCAAGATCATGCTTGGTTGAAATCGTCAAGCTGAAGTCTCAATGCCAAGCATAGCAGCTACAGGATCGGGGCCCCGAAAGAGGCCTGCCCTTTGCTCTACCAAGAATTGAAGCGCCTGAGGATGGATCGGTAAAAATCTAGATCCATCTAAAAGGCCAGGAGAAAACGACGAGCATTGGGAAAGATTTGAAAGAAAATCTGAGAGATGGACTTGTAAACCTTCTAAGGAAGAGTTGGAAAACGTTGGGATGGGATCACACGGACATGCCCGATATAGACCCAGATATCATAACTCACAACCTCAAAGTTTATCCGAGCCAACCTCCTGTCAAAAGAAGAGACGTAAATTCGCACCCGAGCAAAATGACATCATCAACGAGGAGGTTCGGAAACTTTTGGATGCGGGTTTGATCTAAGAGGTCAAATACCCCGAGTGGCTGGCCAATGTAGTGGTCGTAAAGAAAAAGAATGGGAAATGGAGGGCGTGTATTGACTTCACAGATCTCAACAAAGCTTGCCCAAAAGACTCTTTTTCGTTGCCCAAAATAGATCAACTAGTAGATGCAACAGCCGGTTATGAACTGCTCAGTTTCATGGACGCCTTTTCCGGGTACAACCAAATAAAGATGAACCCAAAAGATCAAGAAAAAACCTCGTTCATAACCAATGTAGGCACGTATTGCTACGTTGTGATGCCCTTTGGTTTAAAGAATGTAGGAGCCACCTATTAGCGCCTGATGAATGGAATGTTCAACGATCTTTTGGGAAAAATAGTGGAGGTGTACATCGATCGGTATGTTGATCAAGTCACGGAAGGCAGAGGACCACCTAGCTCACATGGAACAAGCATTTGAAGTGCTGAACCGGTACGGGATGAAATTGAACCTTGATAAATGCACATTCAGGTTTGAGGCAAACCCTGACCAAATTCAAACGATAATAGACATGCAAGCGCCCACGAATCTGAAGGGTGTACGGAAACTAACTAGGTGTTTGGCAGCATTGAACAGATTCATATCTCGATCATCAGATAAGTGTCTACCCTTCTTCAAAGCACTAAAAAGGAGCAAAGAATTCGGATGGGGAGTTGAGTGCCAGAAAGCATTCGAGGAACTCAAGGTCTACTTTTCGCACCCACTGTTGGTCAAGCCCTCTGATAACGAAAAACTATTCCTGTACTTAGCGATATCTGATGCAGCGGTCAGCTCGGTGCTGGTGCATGAAGACGGGCAGACACATCACCCAATTTACTATGTGAGTAAAGTGATGGTCAATGCCGACACATGGTACTCAAAGTTGGAGAAGCTGGCGTTAGCCCTGATAGTCGAATGTTCAAAGCACTATTTTCAGGGTCATCGGATAGTAGTGAGAACCACCTTCCCACTGAAAGCCATTCTTTACAAGCCGGATGTTTCGAGACGACTAACAAAATGGGTGATAGAACTGGGCGGATAAGACATCACCTACGAGCCGTGGACGACCATCAAAAGGCAAGTTCTCACAGATTTCGTTGCAGAGATGACTCTAGCAAGCTTGAATGAGACCGAGACAAGCTCACCATTGCCGGCAGGCCCCGGGATGGAAGCCTGGCCCTAAGCGTTGATGGTTCCTCGAATTCAAGAGGATCCACCACAGGGCTAGTCCTGTCGACCCCTGAGGGATACCTCCTGGAGCAATCTATCCGATTCAGATTTACAGCTTCAAATAATGAAGCAGAATACGAAGCATTGATAGCTGGACTACAGAGAGAAAAGGAACTGGGAGTCAAAAACCTAAACATCAGAATCGATTCTCAACTCGTGGTAAACCAGGTCAAGGGACTATTTGAGGCAAATGTTCCTAGAATGGCAAAATACCTGAAAAAGTTCTATCTATCCTGTCTCAGTTCGCCGAAAACAGCTTCAGTCAGGTGCCGAGGGTTGAGAATGGACATGCCGATGCTCTGGCTAGCCTCAGATCCGCAGTCAACACCGAAACGAGAAGAGTGATTGCTATCGATTATCTATCCGTACCAAGTATTCGATTCGAGCATAAGGAGTGGAGATGACGGAGGGATGGGACAAGTAATGCCGGTAGGGCAAGGTCTGGAGCCCGATCCAGACTGGAGGAACCAAATCCTCGAGTACTTACGATCTGGACTTTTACCCGAAGAGAAACTAGAAGCGTGAAAAATCCGATCTAAAGCTGCTAGATACTCGATCATCCAGAGAGAATTATACAGAAGGTCTTTCAGTGGACCCTATCTAAAGTGTCTTGGGAAGTCAGAGAGCTCTTACGTGCTAAAGGAATTGCACCTTGGACACTGCGGAAATCACGCAGGACCAAGGTCCTTGAGTCATAGAGCATTAACACAAGGATATTATTGGCCTACCATGGTCAAAGACGCCAAAGACTTCGTTTCCCGATGCGGCAAATGTCAAAGGTTTGCAAAAACTATTCATGCGCCACCCACGGCCCTGACGACAATCTCAGCACCTTGGCCCTGCATGCAATCGGGTCTAGACCTAGTGGAAAAACTGTCGTTAGCCCCGGGTCAAAAATGCTATTTAATTGTAGCAACATACTACTTCTCCAAATGGATTGAGGCCGAGCCGCTGGCAAAGATTACGGAACGGAAGATCAAGATGTTCCTCGGGAAAAACATCTTTACCCACTTCAAAATCCCCAAGGTCATCATCACTGATAACGGAACTCAGTTCACGAAAAGGTCCATCTGTAAGTATTGCGCGGACAGAAAAGTGGAACTTCGATATTCAACACCCCGCTACCTACAGGCTAACGGACAAGCAGAAGCGTCAAACAAAAAAATCATGGATTCTCTGAAAAAAAAGATTGGAACGAACGAAGGGAAGATGGGTGGATGAACTGCCGGGAGTCCTTTGGGCCTATCGAACCACCCCTAGAATCCCAACTGGCGAAACCCCATTCGCCATGGCTTTCTAGGCTGTAAAGCCTCGTCACGGGAAAGTTAAAAATCAATATTATTTTGTTAAATAATATTAATCCGTCTTTATCGATTAATTAGAGCAGAAATATCTTATTCTTTCAAAAAAGGTATTATAGTAATTTTCCCTGAAAAACCTCGAAATTTGAAACTTGTGATTTGACTAATATTTTGACATGAAATTGATCGTCTCGATGTCAAGAGTTCAACGCAGCTGATTGTTTTTCGTTCTGAGACCCGATGATCAAGTTATAGACGTTTTAAGGTGAGTGGCATTTCGTAAATATGATAACTCGGGATTTTAACCTAAAGGAGAACTTTTCATTATTAATTTTCAGAATTCATTCTCTCCTTCTCTTCCTCTCACTCCGCTGTCGCCCCCATTGGAGACTCCCGGAAGGTTTGCTCGATTTCCTTCATCAATTGGACGTTAATTCGTGTTCCGATCTCGGATTCGAAGTGGTTGGGGACTACCTTTGTAATCAAAAGAGGTAATTTTTCTTCCATTGGTTTCCCCTAGTGCCGCCGCCCCTCTTAGGGTTTTTAGGAGTTGATTTCTTCATCAATTCTTGTTAATAGGTATCCGTTTTGATCGTGGGAATTCGTTACTCAAGGTTTATAGTCCGGATCCGTGATTTCCTATCATTGGGTGAGTATTTAGATTGGTTTTTCATTCTTTTCAAATCTGGATTTTGTTTTATTTATCAAATTTTAATGTTCTTGAACCTTGCCCAAAAACCCATTGCATATTGCCTTTTGTTAATTAATAGTACGCCTAAAACTTAATTTGTTGTTGATCCCCTTTGCCTAAAACCAAAACCTATCAATATCGATCACCCAGAACCCGAAACCGAGACCAAACCGTGACCCGGAGGCCAAAGTTCAGCCACTGCAAAAGACAGCAGCGCAGCAGCTATCTCCTTGAAACGGCGGTCGTTCATCGTTTGCCTTTTTCCCGATCTTCGAGCCGTTGAACCCCAATATTTTTAACCATTTTTGGTATTGTTTTAGCATGTAAATTAAATTTTTAGGACCCTTGTTTCAGGTCTGATTGGTGGTGGAAACTAGCTTGGAATTTGGAATTTTAGCAAAGACAAGATGAGTTAACGGTTTAGTCAACGGTGGGGTTTTAGAGAAATCTAAGGCTCTTACCATAGTTTATTCATTTCATTATATTTAATCATGATATTCTGGAACATTTGGATGAATTTGGACCATCGAAGATATCGTTTTTAATTTGGGAGAAATTAGATTTTCGGTTAGAGCTAAAAGAGTCAATTTTCGGTAGAAGTGAGTTTTCTTTACATCGAATTGATTCTGATTGAGATGAATGTTAATTCTGGAAATTATGGAGTTTTAAGATGAGTTTTGATATTTGAATCATAAGAAAAATCTATTGGGAGAATTAACTTTTTCGGTTATAACTAGTTTAGGCTTTTTCGACGAAAATTGAAGTTTTTAGATTCGAATTTCCTCTGACTGATTATAAGTTTAAATCTGGAATTATTTGGAGATATTTAATGTTAAATGCCTTGAGTTTTGAGTTAGGGAGCATAAAATTGCATTTTCCATGTTTCGGCAGTTTTCGGCAGTTTTGTGAAATTATTTGAGTATATTTAAACGGTAATTAATATAAACATTATTAATTGTTTAAATAATGAGTTTATTTAAAAAGGAAATTAATAATGAAATATTATTAATTCTTTAAATATTGAGTATATTTAAATGGTAATTAGTAATTAAAATTAATTGATAATTATTAATTGTTTAGATAATTAATTTTATTTGAACGAAAATTAATAATTAAAATTATTTAATTAATAATAAAATATTGTCAATTAGAATTGTTAATTAATTAAATAATGAGTTTATTTAATGGAAATTAATAATTAAAATATTTATTATTAATTGTTTTAATAATGAAAATTATTTAAATGGAAATTAATAATTAAATATCATTTGTTAATATTTAGTCGGGAGAAAATATTAATATTATTAATTGTTTAAATAAAATATTTTATTTAAATGTTAATTAATAAATTAATTAATTAAGTTGGATTTATTTATTTAAGAGAGAGTTTCTAGCCCAATTGGATTAGTGAACCTAATTGAATTTGGCCCAAAATAATTAATTAAATAAATTGGAATTATTTATTAATTATTGTTGATAATTTCGGCCATAATAGATAATTTGTTGGAGAAAATTGTTTGAATTATATCCTATAATAATTATATAGATTTATTTACCCAAGATAAATCAAATAAAAGAAAAGAAAATATCCTCTTATTTATCCATGGTATTTTCGAAAATACCAAGATAATGGAAAGAGAATATTTTTTTCTTTTTGTATTTATCTCTATGGAATATCTTAATGAGATTAGATTTTCCATTAGTCTATAAATATGAGGCTTGGGTCATTCATAAATCACACAACTCAATTCATAGAAATTGAAATTCTCTCTTCCTCTTCTCTCTATGCCATTGCCGATTTTAGGCATTAAAATTGGGAAGAAAAATATTTTTTCTTCTTTCTAATTTCTTCTAAAGTTCGATCCCACAATTAGATTTCTTTTGATCGATCGGGATATAGCATAGAAGATCCGGTGATGCTGAGGATTTGATGCTGTAAAGAAGCCTCTAACCAATTCTCCATTTATTACTCAATATAAGTAAAAGACCTTTAATTTTCGAAAATAGCATGAATCTACATGTATTTTATCACAAATTGCATGATATTAATAGATCCGTAATTAATCGCTAATTAGATTACTAAATGAAATTCCGCTCATTTAGTAGATCAATATCTTCAGTATGTTTTCTTTAACCATCTAAGTTTTTCATCATGACATCTGTTCGAGATCTAGCGATGTCCGCACTTTTTGTTTCCACTTCTGTTTCTATTCCAGATTTGCCATAAGATCTCAATTTTAAAATTTAGATGTCGGTGAGTGGAAAGCAAACGATACAAATGAAGAAAAGAAATAAATAAATTAAAAAAACAACGAATAACACGGATCTTTGGACTGAGCCATGAAATTTGATGAAGAAAAGAGAAGAGAAAAGAGAGAGATGAGGAAGAAAGAATCTCATCTAGAGTCGAGAGTTTAAAAAAAGAGAGAGGGAAAAAAAGGAAAAGAAATAATTAAATGCAAACAAAAATGAAATGGCAATAAATCAGGGAGATTTAATTTTAAAAAAGAGAAAATGTGAATGGAAATATAGAGAGAGAAGGTGGATTGAAATATAGAGAGAAACGGAAACAAAAAAAATAAGGAAACAAAAATAATTAAATAAAGGACAAATTAGGTATAATAAAAAAATCATATCATAAACAGGCTAAAAAATGTTAAAATTTATAGAGAGACTAAAAAAATGGTGTATAGCGATGATAGATCATACACTTGATTATGGGGCAATTGTACATATAGGTGAAAAAGTTCAATATTTACAAAAATAGGAGCCCAAAAAATTATTTGTAAAAATAGTAAAAAAACTCAAATTTGCCCCTAAAATATTACAAAATTATCACTTATACGCGTAAGTAATCACTAATTTTCACGCAGAGATAATCACTTATTTTACTGATTCACTATATCATATGATATTTCGTGTACGTAATTATATTACCTGAAAAAATATTACTAATTACCTCTAAATTATCATTAATTACCTTTAAATTATCACTGATTTCTTAGATTCACTTGAAAAGAGTTTTTAAAAACCGTTATATCTATAAATACTTTGTAAAACTACTAGATTTATAAATGTTGAAAGAAAATTTTGCTACCAAGGATTTTATCACGAAAAGAACTAACAATAGGCCCAATCTTTAGAAGCCGGTTGCCATGACGTCAAGCACCAAAGTGCGGAAAGATTCAAAGTTTAGCGTGTTTTTAGTACGTATGTCTTTACAAATCGGAATGAGTCAACACGTCCATGGCCCATTTTTTCAATTTCATGGCCAATCAAATTGTAGAAAATGATAAACCCAAAAAACAATTCTCACGACTAATTAAAAACCCAGGTCAACTTGACCCACGATGTTGAATATAAAGACATTGTGTCCACATGCTTTTGGAATAATGAAAAATTAGGAAAATTTAGCATGTTTATTATGTACATGTCACCTTGAGCCAACTCGGTTCGGGTTTGGTTCCAACAGATCTATGGAGCACAACCCAACTTAAAAAAATAAAAATCCACGACTAGATCCATAGACTTGGCTCGTAGGGAGGAGTTTGGACCTAACTCGTTGGATCGAGTCGACATCGACCCATCACAAGATTCATTTTTTTTTTACAATTTAATTTACTTATTTTTTTTAAACATTTTAGAAGTGATATTACAATAATTTACTTTTAGTTTATGAATTAAATTTATAATACAAGACCAAGGACATAAAAAGTAGATATGTTTATTAATTAATATTTTCATAATGGATATTTGAAAATAAATTGCATCACTATATTATGTATGAGTACATCCCAATTAGATTGACAACCACTATGTCAATCATGTGTATTTTTCACAAGGTAAAAAAATACTAGGTAAAATATTACATGTAATTGAATATATTATTCAATTATTTTAGAATCACATTCTTTTAACTATTAATATTGATGAAGTGTATGACTCAAAATCTTAAGTTAACCTTTTTAATAAAGTTTTTTAAGAGCTAGCCAGAGAAAGAGAAAGAATGCTCTGAAGGTATATCTTCAATTGGTTAGGAATGATGAGAACTTGGTTCTCATAAATAAAAGAAGACAAGCAAAGAAAACAAAGAGGAAATCAATACAAGACCATGATAATGGGTAGCAAAATCAAGAAAAAGGAAAAGACTAATAAGAGAAAAGCAATACAAGCAAGTAAAAAAGTACAAAGTACAACTACTCCAAAGGAAGGCAAAGAATAGTGACAGTGAATAAGCTGAGCGAGTCCGAGTTTGTCACATAGCT
The DNA here is from genome assembly GCA_028015215.1 of Gynostemma pentaphyllum. Taxonomy (NCBI): domain Eukaryota; kingdom Viridiplantae; phylum Streptophyta; class Magnoliopsida; order Cucurbitales; family Cucurbitaceae; genus Gynostemma; species Gynostemma pentaphyllum. The sequence continues at coordinate 35,669,962 of CM051353.1, read as the reverse complement.
TGTGAAAACGAGTAGTAGAAAGAGGTTTTGTAAGACAATCAGCAAGTTGATCATCGATAGGAACATAACATATTGTAACGACCCAAACCCGTTAAATTCTTTAAATTCAAATGCACAGCGGAAGACTCAACTTTTAAAGAAAAACGACGTGGGTTCGTTTAAAAATCGAATAACCAAAACCTGTTTTACAACCCAAATTCCAGAAAAAGTGATAAATCGGGAATGCGCATTCCAAAAGAGAATCTAAGTCATAAAACATAGACATAATTTATGCAAATACCCCTTCGGGCTCAAAAAGACACAAGTATGGTAAATGGAAATAATTTACAAACATTTTAACAAATGCTAAACCAAAAGATGTCTTTAACATTGTCCATACACCATCTCGACTAATCACGCGGCTCCACCTCCTCTACCACGCTTCTTAGGGACGGGGTTTTACCAAAAATTTGTAAGTGTAGCAACATTAGCATAAAAATGCTAGTGAGAGTAAAACGAAAGCAAGTAATCCTATGAACAAAATCTCATAACCGAAATCGTGTCCAAAGGCCTAAAATGCTCAATACTACCCACATCCACACTTCCAATTCCCATACAATCATACGATAGTCATATACTACCCGTAATCGTCATTCAATACCGTACGATAGATATAAAGACTTAAAGTAAAGTAACATTCACTACTAAGTCTTACTACACAATTCTAAAGAATATGTAAAGTAACAATAACTATCTTTATTACCAAACACATTTCATCGTATCGTGCTATTGTATGGATCGAAATCAACATACCACGTACGGTCGTATCATATCTCAAATCATCGGATATCAGGACTTTCACCACATCGGATATCAGGACTTTCACCATATCAGGTCTCAGGAATTTCACCATATAGGTCTCAGGAATTTCACCATATCAGGTCTCAGGAATTTCACCATATAGGTCTCAGGAATTTCACCATATCAGGTCTCAGGAATTTCACCATATAGGTCTCAGGAATTTCACCATATCAGGTCTCAGGAATTTCACCATATCAGGTCTCAGGAATTTCACCATATAGGTCTCAGGAATTTCACCATATCAGGTCTCAGGAATTTCACCATATAGGTCTCAGGAATTTCACCATATAGGTCTCAGGAATTTCACCATATCAGGTCTCAGGAATTTCACCATATCACAAATCACCGCACCATGATACGTATGGATCTGAATCAACATACTATCATGTGCCATATCACAATCATAGTACCATAGTACGTATGGATCCGAATCAACATACTACTATGTACTATATCACAAACCCTCGCACCATGATACCTATGGATCCGAATCAACATACTATCATGTGCCGTGTTACAAAAGGTTAAGCTTCCTAATAAGTTAGTTAAACTCCAAAGAATTCTACTAAGTTAATTAGAAACCTAACCAACTAGATTACACGAGTTACTACTCAAGTGCATCTTCTAATTACTTTACTTCCAAATCCATCAAAGTAACTTTCAAATCAATCAAAGTAACTTCCAAAACCATCAAAGTAACTTCCATTCCACTTTCATCTAACATCTCCAAATCACATTACCATACTTCCAAACCTCTCCGATGTTCCCTATTAATCGAACTATCCAATAATTCCAAACTTTCCACACACACTTCCGAATCAAAGTCTCCAACCAAAACTTAATTCTAAGAAGTTGTTTCCCTCTTTACCTCGATAAACAATAACATAACGAAATTCAATTCATAAAACCACTAACTTTCGCTTTAAACTCACCTTGGATGCTCGCGTGACAAGCTCCGAATAATCCGAGGTTGTAAATTCACGATCAATTCACAATCCTACAAACGAATTATTCCTAAATTACATTAATTAACCGAAAAGCAATCAAACAACATCTAAACACATAAAACCACGAAAATCCCGGATTCTACCCTTATGGAGTTCTCGGCCAAGCTAGGGAAAAAGGGGTTCGGGTTTGGTTTTCCGGCTTTTATGCATTTTAGAGGTGTTTTGGGTTGGTTTCGAATACTTTGGAGGTTCGCCACTACAATGGGTAATCGTAATTTAGGGTTTTGCACATTAAATGATTTCCAAAAAATTAAGTAAATAGTAAAAAGACAATAAACCTAACATCATAAACATAGCCAAAAGAGGGAAAAATCACAAGGGACGGTTTTCCGGCTCAAACACGATTTTAGGGTGGGAAACTCAAGAAAAAGTTACTCAAAGTGTTTCCCAACAACATTTAGTATCAAATTTGAGAAGAAAGTGGAGCTTTGTTAAAGAAATCACAAGTTTGACTCAATTTCCATGAAGAAAAGTGTTGAGATTCGAAATCTAGGGCTTACCTTAGAGAGGTGGAATCGTCCCAAGAGTGGAATGGATAGAAAGGTCTCGGCAAGAGCTTTCCAACGCATCCGAAATCACGTAAAACGGACGAGAAACGAAGCCGGGGCGACGATTTCTTTCTCTCCTCTTTTTCTCTCTCTAAGCTACGGGTTTGGGATTGAAAAATGAGAAGAAAATATGATTTTTTTGGTCTAAAATTGGCTTAATAAAGAAGATAGTGAATAGTGTTAGGATATTTTAATAAATTGGAAATGACGTCTACGTCCCTCTTTTACTTTTGCTTTAAAAACGAAACCCGAAGCTCTTAAACTAATCTAAAGGTGATTAATAATTATTAATTGGCCCGTTAATAATTATTAATGTCACCGAAACGAATTTAAAGTATTAAAACGATTAAAAAGAATTTCGGACGAAAATAACTACTAAAATCAAAATTACTAAATTTAAAATAATCTTAAAAGCTTTAATTAAAATAAATAAATAAAATTAAAAAAAAAATTTCACCCCCAAAAGTAACGGGACGTTACACATATAGCCAACTGATCTGAAGAGCTTGATCACGAATGAAATGAGCGTCAATTTCAATGTGTTTCGTTCTAGGATGAACAACGGGATTGCGAGCAATAGCAACGACATTGACATTATCACACCAAGTAATTGGGGGCAGAGGTAAGAGGAATATGTAATTTAGTAAGTAAGGAAGTGATCCATTTCAATTCACAAGCAACATGAGAGAGAGCATGATACTCAAACTCTGTGATAGAACGAGCAACTACACCCTGCTTTTTGGATGATCAAGATATAAAAGAAGAACCAAAGAAAATGCAATAACCAACAACAAAACGATGATCATCGAGGCAAGCATCCCAATAAGCATCAGAGAAACTAGTAAGTGTGAGGGATGAAGCAGGTTGAATAGTAAGACCATGAGAGATAGTGTCATGTCATGGAGATACCGAAGAACACGTTTCAGAGCTTGCTAGTGGGAGGAGGTAGGAGCGTGGCAAAATTGACTAAGCTTGTTAATGGAAAAAGCAATATCAGGACGTGTATGAGTCTAATAGTGAAGAGTGCCAAAGGTGCTACGATAAATAGAGAGGTCAGTAAGCGGATCACCAGTCTAAAAAGTAATAGATGTACCGAGGATAATTGGAGTTGGACAAGCCTTCAAAGTCATCATATGGAGGCGTTTAAGAATGTCTTGAACATAATTGGCCTGAGAAAGATGAAAATAAGAGTTGTCACGATTGATTTGAATCCCCAAAAAGTAATGTAAATCACCAAGATCACGAAAAATAAACTGGCGTTGGAGCAGCTCAATTTAGTGAGCAAGCATGATAGAATTGGACCTAGTTATTAGACATTTAATGTTTTCTGTTATTGTAATTTAGTTAGTTGTTGCTAACTTCATCTATAAATACTTGTAATTATTGAAGTATACAAAAATAAGGAGGTTTTTCATTTTCTGATTCTCTCACTTGCTGTATTATGGTATCAGAGCACAAACAAAAGGGCTCGCGTCTGAATCAGAAAATTTTCTCCGTTTCTCGAGAGAAACCCTTATCTCTCATTTCTAAATTTCTTATCTCTCAGATCTTTCTTCTTTGAGGTAATTTCTTTTCCAAAATTTTTGTTCGATCGACAATTTTTTTGCGATTTCTTTCGTGATTTACGATTCTCATTTGCAAATTTGGATTTTCTACTTTTGATTTGAACTCTCTATTTTTATTTGATTTCAATTTGAGATTTCTCTTTTGGAAATGGCTTCCAACTCTTCCTCATCTCCATCCATGGTTTCTGAACCACAACCACACGCCCCTACCACTCAAACTTTCCCTGATGAACGAGCAAACCCTTTTTATCTTCACCACAATGATAATACAGGTTTAGTTTTGGTTACTCATCTATTGAATGGTGAAAACTATGGAGCATGGAGTCAATCCATGATGATGGCCCTCTCTGTCAAAAACAAGTTAGGGTTTGTCGATGGGACAATTTCTCGTCCGCCAATCACAAATCCGCTTTACGGTTCTTGGATTAGGAACAACCACATGGTTATTTGTTGGCTTGCAAATTCATCAATTAAAGAAATATCTGGAAATGTGATATACTCCAAATCGGCTCGTGAGGTATGGCTTGATCTTCAAGATCAATTTTCTCAGAAGAATGGCCCTCGTATTTACCAGCTTCGGAGGGATTTGATGAATCTCGAGCAAGGACAACTCTCTGTGAGTTCATATTTCACCAAACTAAAAACACTATGGGATGAATTGATTAATCATCGGCCTGGTTGCACGTGTGAAGATTATTGTTGTGATGGAATGAAATCTCTCTCTGATTTCTATCATATAGAATATGTTATGATGTTCTTGGTTGGTTTGAATGATTCCTTTGCTCAAGTTCGATCTCAGATTTTATCCTTGGAGCCTATCCCTCAAATAAATAAAGCGTTTGCTTTGGTCATTCAAGAGGAACAACAGAAATCTATTAGATCTTCAACAAATGCTTCGGTGGAAGCTATGTCATTTTCCGTTGGTCAAAATAATCCAAGACCACATTTGAACTATTCGAAACAGAAGAGAGATCGTCCTTTATGTACTCACTGTGGAATTTCTGGACATACCATGGAGAAATGTTATAAACTCCATGGTTATCCTCTAGGCTATAAGATCCGTCCAAAGGTTAATCAGATTTCTGCTAACTATGTCTCTGACTCTACTATAGTTGGCAACATTCAAGCTCCGGTATCTTCTGATGCTCTCGTTCAGCAACTTCTTACTGTGTTGCAAAGTCACTTGGAGGCTGCAAAGGTGAATCCGAGTCCCAATGAGGCTTCTAGTTCAGGTATATGCCTTTCATTCTCTAAGGATTCTGAAAAGTCTCTTCAAAAATCATGGATTGTAGACTCGGGTGCCACAAATCATATTTGCTCTACTCGAACTGATTTCATTTCTCTCAAGCCTATTCAGAACTCTTTTATTATTCTGCCAAATCAAGAGCAAATTGTTCTTAATTTTATTGGAGATGTCAAAATAAATAACTCTCTGATCTTTGTTGATGTGTTGTTTGTTCCAACGTTTCATTTCAATCTCATATCAGTGAGTTCTTTGATAAGTAGTTTTGGTGCTTCTTTCTTGTATCATGATGATTCATGTACAATTCAGGAAAGGTTCACTTTGAGGAAGATTGGCAGTGCTAAGAGAGCTCATGGTTTGTACTTGCTTGACTTGGATTTTCATTCAGCTTGTAAGTTCTTTTGTAATTCAGTTGTCAATAAGGTGAGTACTCATACTTGGCATTTTCGACTTGGTCATTTATCTCCAAGGGTATTGGATGTATTGAAGCCTACTTTACATTGTTTTGATTCCTCTAAGGATTCCCCATGCCATGTTTGTCCACTTGCCAAGCAAAGAAAGCTGTCTTTTCATTCAAATAATAATAAAGCTGCTTTTCCTTTTGATTTAGTGCATTGTGATGTCTGGGGTCCTTATCACATTCCTACACACTCGGGACAACAATTTTTCCTGACTTTGGTGGATGACTGTAGTAGATTTAAGTGGGTATTTTTGATGAAAAACAAATCAGAAGTTATTTCTCTTATCCCTCGTTTTTTTACCATGATTGAAACTCAATTTGGGAAACTTATAAAATGCTTCCGCTCAGATAATGCCCCTGAACTCAGGTTTACTGATTTTTTCAATTCTAAAGGAGTTATCCATCAATTTTCTTGTGTTGAACGCCCTGAGCAAAACTCTGTGGTTGAGCGTAAACACCAACACCTTTTAAACATAGCCCGGGCCTTATATTTTCAATCCAAGGTACCTATAACTTTTTGGGGGAATTGTGTTCTTACAGCTACTTTTTTGATTAATCGCATCCCTTCAAAATTCCTACATAACACTACTCCTTTCCAAATCCTTTTTCAAACCAACATTGACTATTTTTCTTTTAGAGTTTTTGGTTCACTGTGTTTTGCATCTACTCTATCATCCCATCGTACAAAATTTCAAGCAAGGGCAAGAGCTTGTGTTTTTGTAGGATACCCCCCTGGTATAAAAGGTTATCAACTTTATGATATCATTTCCAAAACTTTTTTCATCTCTCGAGATGTTGTTTTTTATGAGTCAATCTTTCCTTTTCATTCCCTCCCTGAGAAATTTGAAAAATTGGATCCTTTCCCTGATTTAGTTCTTCCCAAATCTCTCTATGAAAATATTTCTTACCCCACCCAACTTGACTCATCTAACTCTCTCCCTCCATCCACTGTTTTGTTACCTTTAGATACTCAACATTCAACAACAGTTTCAGCCACTTCTGTCCCTATTGACAATTCTGTTTCTTGTCCAGTACCTCCAGTCTTGCAACGATCCAGTAGACTTCCCAAACACCCTTCATATTTGCAAGAATATCATTGCAACCTCCTAACTCCATCCATTCATTCCAAACCTTCTTATACATACCCTTTAAACAAATACTTATCATATTCAGCATTGTCTCATAAACATGCTCATTTTCTCATGAATGTTTCATCTCATTTTGAACCTATTTTTTATAACCAAGCTGTTTCTTTTTCTCATTGGAGGGATGCCATGAAATCTGAATTAAATGCCATGGAAGCCTCTAATACTTGGTCTGTTGTTGCATTACCAAAGGAGCATCATTCCATTGGATCAAAATGGGTTTATAAAATAAAATTCAAGTCTGATGGGAGTATTGAGCGATATAAGGCTCGTTTGGTTGCCAAAGACTATAATCAGCGAGAAGGGTTTGATTTCTTTGACACCTTTTCTCCAGTTGCAAAATTAGTAACTGTTAAGCTTCTTTTTGCTATAATTGCTATTCAAGGTTGGTCTATGGTACAAATGGATGTTAAAAATGCTTTTTTAAATGGAGATCTTTTTGAGGAAGTTTATATGGATCTTCCACTTGGATATAAGGCTACTGTGCTTCCTAAGCATGGGGAGAGAATGGTTTGTAAACTTCATAAATCAATTTATGGTTTAAAGCAAGCATCTAGGAAATGGTTCTCCAAGTTTTCTGCTGCTTTGTTGTCTAATGGTTTTGAACAATCTAAAGCTGATTATTCGCTGTTCACTCGAGGCAAAAATAACAGTTTTGTGGCTTTATTAGTATATGTCGATGATATATTGATTACTGGTCCTAATTGTAATGAAATTGCAGTTGTTAAAAGTGTTTTGCATGCTCATTTTAAACTCAAAGATCTAGGTCCTCCAAAGTATTTTCTTGGTGTTGAGATAGCTAGATCTTCTACTGGTATTTCTCTTTCTCAGTGACATTATGCACTACAACTTGTGGATGATTGTGGTCTTCTAGGTTCTAAGCCATCTACTTTACCTATGGACCCTAAACTCAAGTTAAGTGCGACTGATGGTCATTTATTAGCTGATCCTTCTTCTTATCGGCGTCTTGTTGGGCGTCTTTTATATCTCACAGTTACTAGGCCGGATATTACATTTGCGGTTCATCAATTGAGTCAATATGTATCTCAACCACGAGAGCCACATTTGGCTGCTGCCCATTTCCTGATTCGCTATATTAAGACATGTCTTGGCCAAGGTTTGTTCTTTTCTTCTACATCATCTCTACAATTACTGGCTTTTGCTGATGCGAATTGGGGTTCTTGTATTGATTCTCGCAAGTCTATCACGGGTTTTTGTGTATACCTTGGGGACTCTTTGATATCATGGAAGTCCAAGAAACAGTCCACTATTTCTCGTTCATCGGCTGAGGCCGAATATCGAGCATTGGCTGTCACTACTTGTGAGATAGTTTGGTTGCAACAATTATTGAAACCTTTTATGTTGCCTTGTTTGTCTACTTTGTTGTTTTGTGATAATCAGTGTAACGTCAGTTTAAAAAAAAAGAAAAGAAAAGAAAAGAAGATAAGTTAAAAAAAATGTGGAGGTGGGCTTGACACGTGGCAGCATGAGGTTTTTTTTTTTAAAAAAAAATTACAAAATTAAAACTAAATCATTTTGCTGCAGTTGACCCGTAAGCAGAGAAGGAGAAAACGAAAAATAGAAAGAAAAAGGGAAAAAGAGAAAGAGAAGGGAAAATTGGAATTTTTGCTTGAAATTGTTTGAAGGCTTCAACAATTGGTGGTCAATTTGGGGGTAATTGCTTGTTGGTAAGTAATTTCCTCAATCCAATTCTTATTTTGATGAGTTTTGGTAGTTTTTGCAATGGTTCAAATATGAGTTATGGGTTTTATATAAATTTTGTTGTTTATGGATTTTAAGTGAATTGATGAAAGAGTTGAACTTCCATGGGTTAAATTGAGAGGTTGGTGTAAAGATTGATTAAGAATAGTGTAAAAATGAAGTTTTCCATATTTTTATAGAGTTGCTATGAAAATTGTATGAGTTGGGAAGAGGATTTGTATATTGGTTTTTCTTCAATTTGAGTTGGGATTATATGTTGAGAATGAGGAAGAGCAACAAGATTGATATTATTGGCTTTGAAAAATATATTGAAAGCGTAGTCATTGAAAGGAAAGTTGAAGCTCTAGCCATGTGATATTAACCACAATTTTATATGATTTTCTAACATTTCAAATTACTAAGTCGATAATTGATATGTATTTTCTTAAATCAATATTTTCAGGTGATATCGTGGCGTAAATGATATACGATTTGGAATGTTAACAGCAAAAGTTTATGAGTGGATTCTATTTTCACATTTAAAATTATTGGTAGCCTTGAGTTTTTAGTAGTTTACAAAACATAAAGTTTTAGACTTTATATTATCGTTACGATTATTTTTTTGATATAAATATATATAAATGAAAGTTTTTAGATAATCATTATTCAGTATATATGATTTATGCTAGCTACGAAAGTTTCAATTGCGGTATTATAATGGTTTGAAAATTATGATATTATTTTCAGTAGTCTATTTTCAAACCGCTAGAAACAGTACCCCTCAGTTATCAGATTTTAGCAGGTCTTTGGGACCCACTTTAGCATACACATAGGCTTTGGGCCGTATGTTAGGGTGCTTAGCCCTTTGGGGGCAGCTCTGCTCGCGTATGACCAGTTTCAGTATTCAGTTGCTCTGCTGCATGCATGATTTCAATCTACATGCAGTATGACCAGTTAAGGGTACATTTTTAGTGGGTTTTTATCGCTACGATATAGTATATGAACAGTTTCTATTGTATATATATTTAAGTACAAGTATTGATCTAGTTTCAGTAGAATATTACGATTATTAAATTACGACTATAACTAGTTTTACGAGTTTTAGTTTTTAATATTATGATTATTAGTTTTGAACAGTTTTATGAATTTAGAAACTATTATATATTATGTAGTTTTCAAGAAAATATTAGTTTAATAAAAAATTCCACTCACTGGGCCTTTAGCTCATTCTTTTCAAATGTTTCCCCCCCCCCACAGGTAGCTTTTGAGTTTCAGAAGATGATCGAGCCTACAACGAGCTTATCCACCACATGTTTTGCATCAGTCTAGTTAGTACATGAAACATTTATAGTTTGATTTAATATTAGCATAATTATGTTTAGTTTGCCTTGATGGTAAGTGGTGGCTTTCGGGCTATCGCTTGCCATCGGCGCACGACTCGTCACGGGTTTATAGGAAGATCCCGGGTAGGGTCGTGACAAGATGGTATCAGAGCATTACGATTCTATACGTGTATCATTGTGTCACATTGCATTTGTGTTCTTGCATGACATGTATCATATGAAAAGAGAATTATGGTTTGTGGTGGCAAAGCTCGTAGGCTCAGAGGTATATTCATGAAACTCGATGCTACAGGTTGGTAAGTTTTATGATGAAATATTTGTAAAAAAAAAAAAAAAAAAAACCCTGTAATTTATTTAAAAGTGATAACAGTTTGAAAGTAGTAAAAGAAAATTGTCAACAAGTGGTTAAGTCAGTTGAGTTGAAGTTTCCAAAAGAGTGGAGGGAGACTTAATATTCTTAGTTTATTAAGACTTAATGTTCTTAGTTGCCGAAAGTATGGAAGGAGACTTAAGTTGCCGAAATATATTAATTTGGGAAATGGTAATTCAGTATTTGTGGAGAATTATTTGGATCGTTAGACGTATGATGTCAAGAGTTTGAAATTTTACTTCTCGGTTTGACTGGTTTAGAAGGAATTGTTAGTAGACAGTGTGTTTACGTAAATTGCAAGTGATACCTATAGATGGACAAGTATTGGAAATATTTATTATTCATGGTTTTCGTAATTGGCCTTGCTGAGAATCATTCGTGTCTAGACCTCAAGTCGTGAAGCAGTTGTTAAATACCAATTGTCAAGGTGTGTAAAATATCAGAACTTTTGTATAGTGATATGGTGTTGGTAATCCCGTTTGGAAGGTCGTTATTACTAGACATTATTTATAAATTTTGGATGATAATTGTGGCATGGGATAAAGTTGAAAGAAATTATAATGTTCTCGGTTATACTGATTTTAATATACGATATTCTGAGTATAGACTTCTTGTTTGGGAATTAACTGCTTTCAGTATAGATGTTTAAAGAGCCCGATGATTTGAGTTTATCTTTAGTGGTGAAAGGAGAGTGTTTTTATATATGTGGTTGTTGCACTTAAAGTTAGTAAATTGCTTAGACATGGATATTATTCGTATTCGTCTTGTAATGGATACTTGGAGCATTGAAAAAAAAAAAATTTAGACATGAGTTTTGCAAGAAAAAAAAAATGTTCTGAGGTTTGTGTTAGAAGTTAGTGGATTTATTGTAGATCAAGGATATTGAGAGTAGTAAAAAATTATCAGCTAGTGGTGTACTTCACTGAGGCTGGAGTTGTTGTCAGCATGGAAGTGCAATTTTGAATAGTATTCTTCAATTAAATAAGCTAGTATTTGATTTAAAGATCTATACTTAAAGAACTTATATGGTAATTGCAAAAGAATATCTTGACAACGACTAGAAGTTATATAGAGTGGTGGAATAATTTACAGTTATAAAAATGACTTATCAGCGGTTTGATGTGTTTGGGTTTTACTACTTGAAGAGTAGTTATGTTATTTTTTATAAGGAAAGTAGATAGAAAAAGTTTGTGTATTAATTATGGTACAAAATTATAATATTTGCTGCCTCTTGTAAATAATTGGTTGCATTTGTGAACTGGACAATTCAAAGGGTTGCGTGTTTTATATAATAGATGTGTATTCAGAGTATCAAGTTCAATTAAGCGACATATATATGTGGGTAAAGACTGCGTTGAGAACGGGATTTGATGGTTATCAATTTTTTGTCATGTTGTTTTGATGGATTACTGATGCAATAGAATTTATGGTTCATGTGAAAATGATATTTTGCTCATATTTTGATCGGTTCACCATTGATTTGTTAATGATATTATAGTCTTTAAGTTAAATGAAGACCATACAGAGCATCTCATATCAGATTGCGGGCCCCAGGTGAAAAAAAAAAAAAACTTGTATGTGAAATTTAGTTATTGTGAATTCTGGTTTCTATTAGTGAATGGTGTGATATTTGCAGAAGAGAGATATGTCAATTTTTAGGTATTTTAAGCATAAATTAAATGACAATCACTTAGGACTGTTCTAGAAATTTGTAGCGTTTCATGGGACTCGTCGATTACTAGCATTGTTTTATATAAGAAGTTTTGAGTAATAGCCCCTTCGTTGATTAGAATAAAAAGAAAATAGATTTGGAGTAAAGTGATGATCGTAGAAAGTTTACCAGAATTGAAGGAAAGAGAAGTTTACCGTCATATGTGTGTTATGTTGTAAGTTTCTCAGATGAGAACGTGTTGTTTATTTAGCTTATGTAGTGGGTACTCAGCTCAGTTGTTCAAAAAGTTGAAGACATATCAGTCATGGAATTTTAGGGTTTATCAGAGATGATAAATTTCCTATGGCCTACCAATGTTAATTTGTGCAAACAGAAGATGATCTAATGAGAATGTATTGATTATAGGTACTCAACTAAAGTAACAGTGCGTAGCAAATATATGATGCCTCATGTCAATGATTTGTTTGATCAGCTTATTATAATATCTTTGTTTTATTTTTAGAAATTGTTATGGGGTTTGGTTAGCATCAAGTTGAATCAGATAAATAATAGGTGGTGAGGATTAATTTTTTAAACTGTGCCAGTTTATGTGGATTCTCAGCTGCGGCTTTCGTTTAGCTAATTCTTTATGGGTTTTTGTGATAACAGCATGTCATTGTTATTCAGATAGGTTTGCCATTAAGTTTATTATGGAGATACTAGTGTGGGATGTGAGGAAAGAAGCATATACAGAGGTAGTATTGTGGACTCTATATAAAAGAAAAGGTATGTATGTAAATTTAGTGAATTTTGACTGCACTGAATCTAGTTTGAATTATATTCAGATTATGGTTTGGAAAAAAAAAAAAAAAGGTAGTAGATGCGGCTTGCAGGAAAACAAGTAGTTCAATTTTAACAGGTATTATAGTAAGTCTTCTTCAATGTGTGAACTCACTAGTATGAGTGTTGAGTTATCAGTGTACACACTGACGCTTTGTGTGAATAATTGAGAAATACAAGTTTCGATTGACCGAGTATTTGATTAAAGAAGATGAGGTTGATTTTGATACATTGATCATATATTTAGAATAATTTAAATTTAGATGGAACGTTATTTCAACTTATGTTACGCAATCAAGAAACGTGAAATATATATATATATATATATATATATATATATATTGAGCATTGAAAGAGTATTGTTAGTAGTAGGGTTCGAAGCAAATAATAGCGGAACATGTTTCACTATGATTTATGTGTCAGAGTTGCGTAGTGGAAGCGTGGTGAGATTTAGTCTGCTATTTTATTGTATCTTGGAAAAGATTGGACAAGTTCGTTATTTTGTTGATAGATTTGCTATGATATTTAAGAAGCAAAGAAAGTCCATGCAGAAATTGTTAGATTGATGTTACAGTTTTTGTGAGACACATTGATTTGCAGAAATTAGTTAATAGATAAAGGCTTGTTTGGGTTATGTGTTTTGTGCACATGAGATTGCAGGATATTTATGTTGACTTACAAAATGATAGAGTTGGAGATACCTCAGAAAAACATGAAACTGTGTAGCAGAAATGTGTATTTTATTAGGAACAGTCGGTTATAATCGTTGCTTTGTATGAGAATTTTGAGAAATAATTCTTCAAGTGACAGTGTGCGAACAAAGTATACATAAATTGAAGGGAAATATTAGTTCATGCATTATTGGTACCTTCAGTGTTTTTATTTCGGTTTGAATTTCGAGGACAAAATTCTCAAAAGGAGGTAATAGTTTGTAACGTCAGTTTAAAAAAAAAAGGAAAGAAAAGAAAAGAAAATAGAAGAAAAGAAGATAAGTTAAAAAAAATGTGGAGGTGGGCTTGACACGTGGCAGCATGAGGTTTTTTTTTAAAAAAAAAAATTACAAAATTAAAACTAAATCATTTTGCTGCAGCTTACCCGTAAGCAGAGAAGGAGAAAACGAAAAATAGAAAGAAAAAGGGAAAAAGAGAAAGAGAAGGGAAAATTGGAATTTTTGCTTGAAATTGTTTGAAGGCTTCAACAATTGGTGGTCAATTTGGGGGTAATTGCTTGTTGGTAAGTAATTTCCTCAATCCAATTCTTATTTTGATGAGTTTTGGTAGTTTTTGCAATGGTTCAAATATGAGTTATGGGTTTTATATAAATTTTGTTGTTTATGGATTTTAAGTGAATTGATGAAAGAGTTGAACTTCCATGGGTTAAATTGAGAGGTTGGTGTAAAGATTGATTAAGAATAGTGTAAAAATGAAGTTTTCCACATTTTTATAGAGTTGCTATGAAAATTGTATGAGTTGGGAAGAGGATTTGTATATTGGTTTTTCTTCAATTTGAGTTGGGATTATATGTTGAGAATGAGGAAGAGCAACAAGATTGATATTATTGGCTTTGAAAAATATATTGAAAGCGTAGTCATTGAAAGGAAAGTTGAAGCTCTAGCCATGTGATATTAACCACAATTTTATATGATTTTCTAACATTTCAAATTACTAAGTAGATAATTGATATGTATTTTCTTAAATCAATATTTTCAGGTGATATCGTGGCGTAAATGATATACGATTTGGAATGTTAACAGCAAAAGTTTGTGAGTGGATTCTATTTTCACATTTAAAATTATTAGTAGCCTTGAGTTTTTAGTAGTTTACAAAACATAAAGTTTTAGACTTTATATTATCGTTACGATTATTTCTTTGATATAAATATATATAAATGAATGTTTTTAGATAATCATTATTCAGTATATATGATTTATGCTAGCTACGAAAGTTTCAATTGCGGTATTATAATGGTTTGAAAATTATGATATTATTTTCAGTAGTCTATTTTCAAACCCCTAGAAACAGTACCCCTCAGTTATCAGATTTTAGCAGGTCTTTGGGACCCACTTTAGCATACACATAGGCTTTGGGCCGTATGTTAGGGTGCTTAGCCCTTTGGGGCGGCTACGCTTCGCGTATGACCGGTTCGATATTCAGTTGCTCTGCTGCATGCATGATTTCAATCTACATGCAGTATGACCAGTTAAGGGTACATTTTTAGTGGGTTTTTATCGCTACAATATAGTATATGAACAGTTTCTATTGTATATATATTTAAGTGCAAGTATTGATCTAGTTTCAGTAGAATATTACGATTATTAAATTACGACTATAACTAGTTTTACGAGTTTTAGTTTTTAATATTATGATTATTAGTTTTGAACAGTTTTATGAATTTAGAAACTATTATATATTATGTAGTTTTCAAGAAAATATTAGTTTAATAAAAAATTCCACTCACTGGGCCTTTAGCTCATTCTTTTCAAATGTTTCCCCCCCCCCCCACAGGTAGCTTTTGAGTTTCAGAAGATGATCGAGCCTACAACGAGCTTATCTACCACGTGTTTTGCATCAGTCTAGTTAGTACATGAAACATTTATAGTTTGATTTAATATTAGCATAATTATGTTTAGTTTGCCTGCATGGTAAGTGTTGGCTTTCGGGCTATAACTTGCCATCAGCGCACGACTCATCACGGGTTTATAGGAAGATCCCGGGTAGGGTCGTGACAATCAGGCCGCTATTCACCTTGCTTCCAATCCGGCATTTCACGAATGTACAAAGCATATTGAGCTTGATTGTCATTTTATACGGGAGAAATTACTCGAAGGAGTTCTCAAGCTACTTCCTGTCCGGACCAACAATCAGCTAGCTGACCTTTTTACAAAAGCTTTGAGTATTCATTCTTTTATTTCATTGACCTCCAAGATGGCTATTCTCGACCTTCATTGTCCATCTTGAGGGGGGAGTATTAGACATTTAATGTTTTCTGTTATTGTAATTTAGTTAGTTGTTGCTAACTTCTTTTACTTCATCTATAAATACTTGTAATTATTGAAGTATACAAAAATAAGGAGGTTTTTCATTTTCTGATTCTCTCACTTGCTGTATTACTAGTAATGAGAATATCATCAACGCATACAAGGACAAGGATGATGGAAGTTGGTGAATGAAGATAAAATAGAGATGTAACAGGCTTGGTTTGTTTGAATTTCCAGCCATGAAGAGAAGAAGCCAAACGATCTTACCAGGCACGAGGAGCCTGCAAACACAGAGAGGTTTGTTGATATGACAAACATGCGTTGGTTTGAAGGAACACTACAAAAAAACTGTCAATTTGCGACCAGGAAATTGCGACCAAATGGTCGTTTTTTACCTAAATTGCGACCAAAAATGCGACCAACTGAGTGGTTGCTAAAAAGCTGGTCGGATTTCAATTGTGCGACTGTATGGTCACAAAAATTCGACCATATGGTCGCAAAAAATTTTGGTAGCAAAAAAGTCAAACTTTAGAAAATGCGACCAAATGGTCGCATTAAAAGGGATCATATGGTCGCATTTTATCTTCAATAGAAGTGACCATTTGGTCACATAAAAAGTGACCAAATGGTCGCATTTTATGCGACCAAATGGTCGCATTTAGGCTCAGTTAAAATGCGACCAGATGGTCACCTAAAAAGTGACCATCTGGTCGCATTTTATGTGAAAGATAAGTGACCAATTGGTCACATAAAAAAGTGACCAAATGGTCGCATTTTATGCGACCAAATGGTCACTTTTAGGCTCAGTTAAAATGCGACCAGATGGTCGCCTAAAAAGGGACCATCTGGTCGCATTTAAGAATTTTTTTTTAAAATTTAAATTTCAATAATTAGTTAATTAATTATTATTTATTAATTATTTCTTAATTATTTATTAATTATTTATTTAATTATATTAATTGAACTAAAATTAATTGAATTAAACTCAAATTAATTTTAGTTTCAATTAATCTAATTTTAATTTACTTTATTTCAAATTAATTGATTAGAATACTTAAACAAAATTATTCTAATTAATTAATCTAATTGTACTTTACTTTAATCAAATTTTAACTAAAATTAAGTAATTAAACAATTTTTATTTATTCATTAAATTAAAATTAATTAATTAAATTAGTGTAATTAATTAATTTAAACTACTTAAGTATAATTGAAGTTAAACTATTTGAATTAATTACCCTACTTTAAATTAATTGATTTAATTAAAGTAATCTAAATTACATTAATTAAACTAAAATTAAAATTTAAACTAGTGTAATTATAAATTAATTTAGTTTAATTTTATTAAATTAAAGTAAACTATCTTAAATAAACTAAATTAGATTAAGTAATTAAATTAATTACTACTTAAATTGAATTAAAGTAAACTAAGTTAGATTAATTAAACTATTAGATTAATTAAACTAAAATTACTTAAAGTAACAAAATTAAACTAAACTAATTAATTAGTTAATGTAAACTAAAATGCTATGAATTAAACAAAAGTAAACTAAGTAATTGATTACACAAATTTAGATTCATTAAACTAAAACTAATTAAATTAACAAAACTAAACTAAACTACTTAATTGAAAACTAAAAACTAAAACTAAGTAAAATAAATTCTTAAACTAAACTTCAATTTTATACGAAAACTAACCTCGTAATAGAAACCAGGGATTGGGGTTTGAGTGTTTTAGATTTAGAGTAAGAACGGGAACGGAACGGGAAGAAATAACGGGGAACGGGAGAGGGGAAAGAGAGAAAAGAACAAAAAGAGAGGAAGAAAAAGAGAAAGGAAGAAAAGCGAGAAACGGGGGGAAAGGAAAACCGATGGGAATTTAAATCGATTTTGCGACCAAATGGTCGCAAATATGTAATTATGACAAGAAACGAAAGGTCGCGCGTCTTGGGAAAATGGCGACCAACCGGTCGCATTTCTTGAGATATTTGCGACCATATGGTAGCATTTCATGAAAAGCGACCATATGGTCACCACTTTACCATGATCCATAACATTTGTCATATCACGAGTCCCATCAATAATTGCGACCATCCTGGTCGCAATAATGAAATTCACCGCCAAATATTGCGACCTGGATGGTCGTAATCTTTAAATTCACCGCCATAAATTTCATGGAAATTTAAATTTACCGCTCTTTTTGCGACCATATGGTAGCCCACCGCCAAATATTGCGACCAGATGGTCGTAATCTTTAAATTCACCGCCATAAATTTCATGGAAATTTAAATTTACCGCTCATTTTTGCGACCATATGGTAGCCATTTTACTTATATTTTTTAAAAATATAATTATAAAATGCGACCAACCGGTCGCATTTCACTTCTAAATTACTACCATGTGGTCACCTTTTTGTGTGAAATTGCGACCACTTGGTCGCAAATATTTTTTTTTTTTTTTTTTTTTTTTTTTTAATCTTTCCTTAAAAGAAATAGTTTTAATTAATTAAACACATACACACACATATGAATAATCAAGTTAATGAAATATCTCATTCATCATCGTCTCCAAGAAGTCCGTCACATACAGTCTTCTTCTTCTTCTTCTTCTGTTTCTTCATCAGATTCATCGTCTCGAATAAATTCAGCATCAATGTCACGTGCGTGAGAAGTGGAAGCATGTATATCATCATCATCATCATGCAATGTTATCGTTCCATCGTTCAAAGGACGAACAGTACTTGCATCCTGACCATCGTCGATTGCACGAGATCGTATCTCATCTTCTTGAAAAGCAACAGCTTCATCTGCGTGGTCGTCTTTCTCGGACAAGTTTTCTTCTATCTGGCGTGGTTTAACTTTACAAACAACTAACCAATCTGTCAGATCTCGTCTATTAATCGGATAGTTCAGGTAATAAACTTGAATCGCTTGTGAAGCCAGGACGAACCTATCAACGGTGCGCATATGCTTAGACTTCTTTACCTCAACGATTTGTAAATGATCAATCTTACGGACTCGCCTCGCCTGGTTGTCTTGAACCAAGTGCGGTTGAACGAGAACAATGCGTTTTAGCGTCGGACTTGCGTATTGAATCTCAAGAATCTCATCGATTACTCAAGTAATCGTCTTCGTTTCAGGCCGAACACGTGACCTTTTATGCAAACACCACTTGTTGTTTGTTGCCCGCTTCACCGAATGCGCCTTCGTTTGAAATCTGTAACCGTTTCCGACGTATCCACCATACGACCTTGTTATCCGTCCAGGTCCCTTTGCTAAAGAAATGATGCGAGGATCATCCACCGGTAATGTAGGGGAGTCAACCTGTGTCATTGTCCACATACAGTAATGTTAGGAAGATAGTAATTGTTTCAACATAATGCAACGGTTGTTTGACAATTTAAAATAACTCACGTATGCACTGAACCAAGAACGAAACTCTTTGTCGATTATTGACCCCTCCTCAGCGTCTGTAAGACCAACTCGTGTCATTCGAACGTATACGTTTAGAAATAATCGTATGTTACAAAAATAGTTAGCAAATAGTTTGTACTTGTTTATGCGATGGAATAATGTTAAGTTACAAACTCACTCTATGTAAGGCTCGATCTCTGGCGAGTTGCATAACACGTATGTCTGCATTACGTGATACTCAGAATCGGTCAACGGCCTTCGCACTGATCTTCCAACTGTCATGCCAGGTTCCGTAAAAATCGGCAAGTCGTTCATGTCAACACCTTCAAGTAAATTATCGACAACGTTTCGTTTTGACGGTCGAAACTGCTCTGCAATGTGTTGATCAAAGTAGTATGAACAAAATGTGGTAGTCTCTTGCGTCAGGTACGCACTACAGATAGATCCTTCTACTCGTGATCTATTTCCAACCATCTTTTTCAACCGACGTAAGTACCTGTGGGTACAAAACATTATTAACATTCGATGATCACTGTACTGATTCATACGCGTACATTAGAAAATAACTGTGCTTACCTTTCAAATGGGTACATCCAGCGGTAATGTACGGGACCCCCTAAGAATGCCTCGTATGGAAGATGCACTAGAAGATGCTCCATGGAGTCAAAAAAGCCAGGTGGGAACATTCGCTCCAACTTACAAATAATAACGGCGATCTCCGAACTCATTGAAGCGACAGTAGCTTCCGTCAGCTCTGTACATGTCAAGTCCCTGAAAAAAACACTCAACTGGGCAAGCGGCTCCCAATGTCTATTCTCTAGGAACGGTCTGAACGCGACGGGCATCAATCGTTGCATGAATATATGACAGTCGTGGCTTTTCATCCCGAACATGATATGTTTTTGACTGCCTATACACCGACTCAAATTCAAACGTATCCGTCCCGGGAATTTGATGGATTTGATCCACTCAAATAATGTTTTCTTTTCATCCGTCGTCAACATGTACTTTGCTTTTGCGTAATTATCATTGTCGTCAGGCTCCAACTCAGGACGGTCACATATCTCCTGTATATCATAACGTGCCTTGATTGTCCTTCGTTTTTCCTGAACGTTCAAAATCGTATTGAAAATGTTGTCAAAGAAATTCTTCTCAATATGCATTACATCAAGATTGTGTCTAATCAGTAGATCTTCCCAATACGGTAGATCCCAAAAAATACTTCGTTTCTTCCAACCCGTGTTTTTTCCAGCCGCATTGTTTGCACTCTCTGCACCTTCCACGGTAATCTTCTGCATCCCTATAGTATCTATACCGTGCAGAATCTGTCTTCCACTATACATGGTCGGGGGGTTTGTTTTCTTACTAGTCGACCCTTCTTCCAGTCACTGCCGTTTGAACGGAAAGTGTGATTCAAAGGCAAGAATCTACGGTGACAGTCAAACCAACAAGTTTTCCGACCGTTTCGAGATAAAATGCATCGTGTCTAGCATGCAATGCGGACATGCGTATGTCCCCGCCGTACTCCATCCTTTAAGAGGAGGAGATTGAGGTTCACACAATTAACTACAATGACTAAGGAAAGCAATAACAAAAGCTAAACACCGACTCAAAAATGTATATGAAAGCAATTAAATATCAACATACCTGACAGCATTGAATACGCAGGGAAGTCACTGATCGTCCAGATTAACGCGGCGCGCATCAAGAAATTTTGTTTCTTTGAAATGTCGTACGTCATAACACCGTCAGTCCACAACCTTTTCAACTCTGCAATAAGTGGTTGCAAATACACATCCAGTTTCTGTTTTGGACTTTTCGGCCCAGGTACGATCACTGTTAGAAAAATCACTGGTCTCGCATGCACATCGAGGGAGGCAAGTTATACGGGGTTACCATGATGGCCAAATCAATATTGTGCCCCGGATGCCCCGAACGGGTTGAAGCCATCGTGCATAAGCCCAATCGGCGTTTCTCGGATCTTGTACAAAATCCGGATGAGAATTATTTAAATGCTTCCATGCCGCAGCATCTGAGGGATGTCTCATAACACCTTCATCCTGTGAATGCTCGTGATGCCATCTCATGTGCGAGGCTGTCACATCCGATGCATACAACCGTTGCAGACGTGGGGTCAGCGGTAAATAGAACATGCGGGCATTCGGAATCAGGCTGCGTTTCCCTTGTTTGTATCTTGGAAGAAAACAGGATTTGCAATGATGCAGGTCCTCATCCACATCCCAGTAAATCATGCATCCGTTTTGACACGAATCTATTTTCTCCACGGGTAATCCAAGTCCCTCCACTAGCTTTTTCGTGTCGTACAAACTGTGGGGCATATTATTTTCTTCTGGAGCGCATCGACGAAACCACGATGCAATCGCATCAAATCCTCTACCCAGGTATGTTGTATCGCGCCTTTATATTTAAAAGTTCTCGAGCAAAGCAGCAAGTTGACTTACCTCACACCCATCGTACAATGGTCCCGGTCTTTGTCTTTAGCATCTCGTGCATCTTACGTGCTTGGGATTCATTTCCTCTTCTACAACCCGTTCATCTTCGTCTCACGTTTAAACTTTCACGGAAATTTTCATTGCCCCCATACCCCGCACCATCAATTATCATTTCTCGACTCGACAATCCTGTTGTTCATCATTTCGTTCTTCGTCAACAACCTCTACATTGAGCCGCTACCTTCGTATCGTCTCGATTCCTGTAATGCGCGTCGAACATTTCCTGTGTTTCCCCCGAAACACCCAGGTGATAATAATTCCGCACAAACCCCCAGGTATAAAGATGCACCTTCAACTCAGAACTGGTATGATTCTCCTATTGTCGCATTTTCCGCACTGCACGGCGTAGCTTTCCACCATACTTTTCATAATAGAGCGTTGTCATGCAAAACTCAACAAAGCTGTTCAACCCTGACCCACGAACTCATCGTTCAAATACCCGTCTATCAAACGAACATACATCCACTCTCTCATTTTCTTTTTACTTAATGCTAAGAAACAATGGGTGGAGGGGTTTTTATAATGGACTCCTCTGCTTCATTTGCGACCAGGATGGTAGTATTTTTGCTACCACCTGGTCGCAGTTTCCGCCAAATTTTCCTGCTATTTTCCTCACTGCCCGGGTCACATCAAGTCAGAATTTACGACCACATGGTCACTTTTTGGGTGACCACTTGGTAGCTTTTATCCCACCAAATTCTTTATCAATTATTGGTCCCATAAAAATCACATAATTTGCGACCATCTGGTCACTTTTTATTGCGACCATCTAGTCACTTTTTATTGCGACCACTTGGTAGCTTTCTTCCCTCCAATTATAAGCTACCACTGCTCACTTTTGATCACCAAAATTGCGACCATCTGGTCACTTTTTATTGCGACCATTTGGTAGCTTTCTTCCCTCCAATTATAAGCTACCACTGCTCACTTTTGGTCACCAAAATTGCGACCATCTGGTCACTTTTTATTGCGACCATTTGGTAGCTTTCTTCCCTCCAAAATTACGCGCCATTTTTTGCTACCAAGGAACATTTTAGTCACAAAAATGCGACCATATGGTCGGAAAAAAACACTTTTTATTGTGACCATTTGGTAGCTTTCTTCCCTCCAAAATTACGCGCCATTTTTTGCTACCAAGGAACATTTTAGTCACAAAAATGCGACCATATGGTCGCAAAAAAAGTGACCAAATGGTCACTTAGAGTCAACCTTCAAAGAAAGTGACCAGGTGGTCACCAGAAAGCTACCATATTTTTTTGGTCGCAAATTTCTGGTCGCATTTTGACAGTTTTTTTGTAGTGGAATAAATGTAACAAAGGGGTTGTGGCATATAAACAAGCTCAGTGAGATCGCCATTAGAGCCATCAAGCTGGCGAATGTTCCATTTCCTGCTAGCAGCAAGTGTAATAACAAGGCGAATTGGTACGGGCTAAGTGATAGAACTATATGTTTCAGTAAAATCAATGAAGTCTATTTGAGAATAACCCTTAGTCACTAACATGACTTTGTAACACTCAATAGAACCATTGGAAGCTCGTTTGATCTTATAGAACCACTTGTTACGAACAAGGTGCTGAAAAGGAGATGCAGGAACAGGTGTCCAAGTGTTTGGTCTACATCGATGTATGTATGTCACAAAGGAAGAGGAGGAGGCTTGAGAGAAAGTGGAAGGTTCACACAAAGACCAGTCAGGAGAAGAAATAACTTGAGAAATAGACATTTTCAATCTGCTCCTTGAACACAATAAGAGAATCACTTTTGGCCATCACCTGCTGTAATCATCTTAAGAAACTGATATATAGTAGGAAAAGACATTAGTGGATTTAAGTGGGGTGAGGACCCCATAAATCAGTGTGAATGAAAACAAGAGGAAAAGTAGTAAGAGAGTTGAGAGACTAAGAAAAGAGCAAATGATGAGATTTACCATATTGACAAGCCTCACAAAAGGATAAAGTTTATTGAATTATTTAATACCAGTACACACTTATAGATAATTTGATTTAAAATCTTAGGAGGTGAGTGGCCAAGTCTATTATGCCATACATTCTTACTAGAACAAGAAATAATATAAGTAAAAAAATTGCTTTCTGCAAGTCTATCTTCAAGAAAGCAGTCATATTTCCCTCCGTCAATGATACCAAGAATGAGAAATTAACTTTTAAATTTAAATATGATTTATAAAAAAACATTAGATTAATTTTCCAATTGAATATTACAAAACAAAGTCTACACGATAATCATAAATAATAGGATATTCAAATTTGAATTTCAAACTAATTGTAAATTCTCGTCTTTGACTTTGAATGGAGTGTAGTCTTCCATTTGATAAACTTGTAGATGATCTGTGAGAGTCGACTTGTCAATATTCATATTGTGATACGATTTACAGACGAAGTAGAGCACTGTTTCCGTAACAAGAGATAACAAAATGGATATTGGAAACGATAAGAAGCAGACAATCCCCAAAATACCCTTAGTTACAACCCCGAAAGTCACCGAAGGAAGAACAACAAAATAGAACACAAGTTGAATGGCTGAAGAAGGGAAACTGAGCAAAATAAATATGATTGTGGCCATCAACATCTTTCCCTTGAGAAGTTCCTTACTTTTATCCATTGCTTTAAACCATGTCAAATCTTCCAAAACCGAAATAGTACTCGATAATTGCCAAATTATCGACATGTAGATAGAGGGACCAAATCCAAAGAAGAAAATGAACAAGGAAATCATCTTTAGGGCTTCGGGGCTTAAGGCTTGTGGTCCATAGTATAGAGTAATTACAACAGAAATAATACAATACAGAAAAGAAACAACACCGAGAACGAATAACGATAACGAATCTCGTAAAACACACATAAACGTGACGAAAAGCCGTTTCCATACCTTTCATACTACACTCATTACTTGTTTGAAAGTAATGTCATGACCTGTGCAGATGCAAGTGGCCGTGTAAACGACGGCGGAAGTGGCTACGAGAGAGAGGGCTGTACACACGATTAAGTTAGCAAAGCTGAAAAGTAGAAAATAGATTATTTCTCGGGAGGCTAAATCATTAAAAATTGGATTTTTGGTAAAAAAATATATCAAGTACGTGAAGGATAAGAAAGAGAGAGGAAGTATTAAGGAAAGAGTGATCTGAGTGAAGATCCTTCTCCCTGTGTAGATTATATAGATAGCTTCTCGAAGGATTCCAAAGATCCCTAGAAATTGCATATTTTCATGTTTTGCATCCATTGATTTTCTTGTTTTGAAGAAATGGAAAGAGAAAGAAAGCAATATGTGTAGGAAAACAAGATATCCTTCTATTCTATTCTCCTTTCAAGGAAGCTTCAAAATTCTAAGATAATATTAAATGGGAGAGATTATTCAATGTTAGTATGAAATGGGATCATAATTCAAAATCTTTGACTATTTATCAAAGAGAATAAGAATAGTAAACCTTCAAAATATTTGACTTTGTAAACATTATCCCCGAAAACCTTTGATTCAGCACTTTATTTAACGGAAACGGGTGGATGACGGAAAGAAAATGTATTTTAAAATTTCTTACTTCTTTTCGTTGGTTTAAAAAAAGACGAAATTCAAGATAATTTTATTTTTCTTCTTATAATGTAAAAATAACAGGATTTTTTAATTTATTTATTTTTTATACCAAACAAGGTCCAAATTAGGAATTTTGGTACATTTTTTTTACATCTCTCATAAGAAATTCCAAAATTAAATGTTTTAGGTACATAAAAAATATATTTAAAATACATATATAAATATATATATATATATATATTGATAAAATTCCATTACTATTTGTTCTATGAGAATTGGTCTCTAATGACATATTTATTACGGTTAATGAGTCTAATAGCTCAAGTTTTAATTAATCCCCAAAATGACATTTTTTATTTCCTGATTTTAATTCCTTTTTTACTTTCATTTTTCGTGCGCCTTCTTCTTCCTCCTCCACCTAGTCTCTCTCCCTCTCAACAGATTTCCCCAAGACCCACCGATTCCCTTCACTAAATGAAGCTACAGAAATCCCTTCATTTTTCATGATTTTCTTGTTTTGAAGAAATGGAAAGATAAGGAAGGCAATATGTAGGAAAACCTGATATCCTTCTATTCTCCTTTGAACGAAGCTTCAAATTTCCAATTTTAATTAAATAGAAGAAAATTATTAGTTAGTATTAAATGGGATTAATATAAAATATTTGAATTTGATCAAAATCAAAGAGAATAAGAATAGTGAACCTTCATAATATTTAGGATGATAGAGTAATTTAAGGAACCAGTGTGTATTATAGAGTAATTTAAGTAGTTATTTTGGTACATTATCTTTAGAAGTACATAAATAGGATTTTCTTTTTTAAAAAACAATTATCGAAAAAATTCAACTAGAAAGTTTATTGGGTAGCTGAATTTTCTGCACTATTTATAAATAGGGAATTTTAAAAAGTATCTATAAATATAGCATTAAAATAAACCATCATTCATGTGAATCAAAGAAATCGGTGATAACTTATTATGTAATCATTTATTACATGCACGAAATATCAGTTGATACACTGAATTAGTAAAATCAGTGATTGCTATGTGCTCAATCAGTGCGAAAATCAAAACTGTTAAGAATCAATCGCCATTGACAAGGAAACTCGAAGCTCTGTTTTGGACCACGAACACACAGAGATGAATGCTTGCAGAAATTGAAGAGTAGAGAGCAAGAAAGAGTATACAAGGATTATAGTTGTTCAGACGATTTTTCAGAAATTAAAGAGTAAAGAGCAAGAAAGAGTATACACACAAGAAACTCATTGTTACACAACCATAACAGATTTCCTACGAAGCTGGAAGCTCACACTATTGGCATGACTCTTGTGCTTATGTAGAGGAACTTTTAAGGCTAATTTTACAAATCTCCACCTAGCCTTAGAGAATTTACTCAACACGCATCTCTCCCTTAGACATTCAAGCCTCATTAGCCTTTACCTACCTTCAGCAAGCTCAAGAAGTAGTGAAACTTGCTTCTAGGTAGCACCTTTGTCAAAGCATCAACTGGATTTTCATCATTACTTATCTTCTCTAGCATAAGCTTCTTTTAATTGATGACATCCTTTACAAAAAATCAATGTGTTTTTTATCGTTCATGATGTTCAGGGTTCTTGGCAAGATGAAGTGCACTCTAACTATTTGTCATTACAAAGATTGTAAACTTAATGTCTAGTAGCTCACTATTGTTGAAACTTGTGATATGTAAGTGTACGGAGTCAAACAAGTAATAAAATGATAAGTAAGATATCATTCCCACGAGGATTAGTAGATTAAATAGGTGTTTAACAATTAGCTTAAAATAAAAATAAACACGATGATAATTTAGGGTGGTATGGACGTGTAACTAAAACAATAAAAAGGTGCAAAAAGACATGAATATTGCTGCGTTTTCTGCCCTAAATCTTATGTAATCCAATTAAACTATAAATAAATAAAGGAATTATTAATTAGTAATATTTACATTATCATTTATTATTGGTTTAATAAATGTAACCCATCATAAGATCCAGAGTTACTTATGACAACTTAAAGTGAGCTTATGATGCGGGAAGATTCACTTAAGTGGAACTCAAATAGTCTGTGGTATATGAATAAAGGTTAGGTGCCTCATTTCTGGTAACACCAGTAACACGGTCCACTTGTGAATTGGCACAAGTGATCTCATCTGAATCGCTCATCTAGAGACATGTGAGTGGGGGTGTTGCTGCAATAGAGATTATAGTAGACTGGACTAAGATAAACTTACTGTCTTCTAGGAAAGCCGTTACAGAAAGACACTTCGTTTATCAACCGGTTGATCATGTAAAATTTATCTTAATCCTGAGTGGATTACGAACTCCTGTTCACAAAAGACAAACCTTTGATTTACATAGGTGAGAGTGACTCGATATAGTTCGCTCAATATGCCTCCCACTTTGGGGATTACATCTTGCTTATAGCTGGGAACGTAAGTACACAAGAATGTAATTCACTCTTTTCCATAGATAAGTAGTTCCCTTATGGACTAATTCGGTCTTGAACAGCGGGGCCCCATATTCCTCTGATCAAGGAAAAGGTAAAGACACATAATGGAGATTATGTAAGGTTGTTCATTGGAGAATCAGTTGGGCTTACGAACAAGATGTATCATGGAGGTTAATACGGTGCAAATACCTAGCCATGGATACGAACTAACTTGTGAAGGATCAAAGTGTAGTTAATGATATTAGCCAATGAACATAACTATATCTATAGTGTAAGAGTGCAACTCTAGATATTTAGTGGAGTTATCTAGGAGTTAATGAATAAGAATTAATTGATTGAAAGAGTTCAATCAATGTAATTCTTGATCATTGGAGCTTAGTCCTATAGGTCCATTAAGTTCTCCGAGCTAAAACATGTAATTGAGAACACAAATTCATGATGACTAATTTCTTTGGAAAAACGATTTCAAGTATTTGATTTGAAGTTGTCAAATCAATTAAGGCAAATACAAATAGAGGAGTCTATTTGATTAATTGAAATTAAATAGATGAGTCTATTTAATTATTTAATTTATGGTGAAATTAAATAGAAGAGTCTATTTAATTATTTATTAAATAGAGGGGTCTATTTAATTATAAAATTGAGAGATTAAATAGAGGAGTCTATTTAATTAAATTAATTTTGAAGTTGTTAAAAATTAATGAAGATTTAAATAGAGAAGTCTATTTAAATATTTAATTTGAAGAAGTCAAATTAAAGAGGAAATACATAAAAAGAGTTTTATTTATTTATTTATTTAATGGAATTGTTCTATTAAATAAAAATAAAAATAAAATGCCCAATATTATCATAGAGATGACATGGTGGGCGTGTGACCCACATGTAGGGTCACACGCCCTATTGGTTAAATGGTAACAAAATATTTGCATTTTATTTTAATTAAAAAATATGAATATCTTAATGGTTAAGATATGGAATAATGATTTTAAATTAATAAAGATTAATTTAAATAAAAGATATGAGATTATCTTATTATGGAATAAAATATTATATCTTAATTATTTAAAATATATTTTATAATATCTTTATTAATTATTTGATAATTAAAAAGATATTCAAAGATTTTATGAGGTCTTGGTTTTCCTATAAATAGGACATTTGTGGTGATCCCAAAACACACACGCTAAACCCGTTAAATTCTTTTAAATTCAAATGCACAATGAAGACTCGACTTTTTAAAGAAAAACGGCGTGGGTTCGTTTAAAAATCGAATAGCCCAAACCCAACCTTTTAACAACCCAAATTCCCGGAAAAGCTATAAATCGGGAATGCGCATTCCAAAAGATATTTAAATCATAAAACATAGACATATTTTACACAAATACCCTTTCGGGCTCAAAAAGACATAAGTATGTAAAGATGGAATAATTTACAAGCATTTCAATGAATGCTAGACCAAAAAAATGAGTTCTTAATATTGTCCATACACCATCTCGACTAGTCACGCGGCTCCACCTCCTCTACCACGCTTCTTAGCTCGAGGTTTACCTGAAAATTCGTAAGTGTAGCACCATTAGCATAACATGCTAGTGAGAGTAAAACGAAAGCAAGTAATCCTATGAACAAAATCTCATAACCGAGATCGTGTCCAAAGGCCTATAATGCTCAATACTACCCACATCCACACTTCCAATTTCCATACAATCATTCGATAGTCATATATTACCCGTATTCATCATTCATTACCATGAGATAGATATAAGGACTTAAAGTAAAGTAACATTCACTACTAAGTCTTACTACACAATTCTAAAGAATATGTAAAGTAACATTAACTATCTTTATTACCAAACCGTTTCACCGTATCGTGCATCGCCTGTATGGATCCAATCAACATACCACGTCCGGGCGGGTCCATATCTCAAATCATGGATATCGGGACTTTCACCATATCGTTTGGACTTTCACCATATAACAAATCACCACACCATGATACGTATGGATCCGAATCAACATACTATCATGTGCCATATAACAATCATAGTACCATAGTACGTATGGATCCAAATCAACATACTATCATGTGCCGTATCACAAATTATAGTACCATGGTTACATATGGATCAAAATCACATACTACCATGTACTATTTCACAAATCATCTCACCATGATTATATATGGATCAAAATCAACATACTATCATGTGCCGTATCACAAATTATAGTACCATGGTTACATATGGATCAAAATCACATACTACCATGTACTATTTCACAAACCCTCGCACCATGATTACATATGGATCAAAATCAACATACTATCATGTGCCGTATCACAAATTATAGTACCATGGTTACATATGGATCAAAATCACATACTACCATGTACTATTTCACAAATCATCTCACCATGATTACATATGGATCAAAATCACATACTATCACGTGCAGAATCAAAGTGCTCGAAGTTCCCACAAATCATCACACCATGATTATATATGGATCAAAATCTCATACTACCATGTGTGAATCAAAGTGCTCAAAGTTCCCACAAATCATCACACCATGATTACATATGGATCAAAATCTCATACTACCATGAATCAAAGTGCTCAAGTTCCCACAAATCATCACACCATGATTACTATGGATCAAAATCTCATACTACCATGTGTGAATCAAAGTGCTCGAAGTTCCCACAAATCATCACACCATGATTACATATGGATCAAAATCTCATACTACCATGTGTGAATCAAAGTGCTCAGGTTCCCACAAATCATCACAC
Organism: Gynostemma pentaphyllum; assembly: GCA_028015215.1. Taxonomy (NCBI): domain Eukaryota; kingdom Viridiplantae; phylum Streptophyta; class Magnoliopsida; order Cucurbitales; family Cucurbitaceae; genus Gynostemma; species Gynostemma pentaphyllum. The sequence continues at coordinate 35,639,552 of CM051353.1, read as the reverse complement.
CATGATTACATATGGATCAAAATGTCATACTACCATGTGTGAATCAATGTGCCCTAGGTCTCTAATAAGTTAGCTAAACTCCAAAGAATTCTACTAACTTAAAAAGAAACCTAACTAACTAGATTACACGAGTTATCGCTCAAGTGCATCTTCTAAATACTTTAACTTCCAAAATCCATCAAAGTAACCTTCATTCTCACTTTCATCTAACATCTCCAAATCACATTACCATACTTCCAAACCACTTCGATGTTTCCTATTCATCGAACTATCCATAAATCCAAACTTTCTCCACACACACTTCCAAATTAAAGTCTCCAACCAAAACTTAATCCTAAGAAGTTATCGCCCTCTTTACATCGATAAACAATTACATAACGAAACTAAATTCATAAAACCACTAACTTTCACATTAAACTCACCTTGCATGCTCGCGTGACATCCAAATTCCCACGAATCAACAAACGAGCAATCGGACCTACAATTCATCAATTGCACAACATATTACAACTCATATCTAATATGAGAACAAGTGGGAATTTTGGGTGAATAGTGATTTCGGATGAATAGTGTTTTCGGGTGAATAGTGTTTTTCGAAAATCCGAGCTCAAAATCGTCAAATTCCATGATAGAAACTCATGATTTCAACTTCAAAACTCATTTATAATAAAAACCGAACAAAACCATATAAAAGTTTTGAAAACTTACTTTAGGGCTTCCGGGAAAAAAATAAAAAACGAAAGCACAAGGTTAGGTGGGATAGATAGCCCTCATCCCGAGCAATCCAACGCAATTGACCTCATCGAGAACCTCGAGAAACGAAGAAAAGACAAGAATTTTTCTTCCCGATCCATGGATGCTCACGTTGGAGAAGAAGAAGAGAAAGGAAAAATGATGAATTTTGTCCAATTTTTGATATATAAAGAGATGATGAATAGTGTTTTTAGATATTTAAGAAATTGGAAAATGACGCCTACGTCCCTCTTTTTGTTTTTACTTTTAAAAACGAACCCCCAAACTCTTAAATAAATCAAAAGGTGATTAATAATTATTAATTGGCCCATTAATAATTATTAATGTCACCGAAACAATTTTAAAGTATTAAAACGATTTAAATGAATTTCGGACGAAAATAGCTACTAAAATCGAAATCACTATTTTTTTTTAAATTAACCTTAAATACTTTAATTAAAGTAAATAAATAAAATAAAATAAAAATAAAAAATTTTACCCCAAAAAGTAACGGGACGTTACAGCTAAGCAACCAAGAGAAGGCTCAGAAAATTCCTCTTCATCTCTCTTTTTTCCAAAGAGGACAGTGCCCACGAACCGAATCTCTTTTGTGCTTAGTGAGGAAGATCTTTTTTGTGGTCTCAGGATCGTAACCATCGAAGAACGAGAAAGCGCCAGACACTTCTGGACAAGGGTTAGAATTTGATTTTATGCATTTAGTTTTTGTTAATATTATACTGCAAGGAAAGATTCTTGAGACTTCCATTTGAGAACTCTTTTAGGCCTCAATCCCAACAAATATATGTTGTGAATGCCAAATTATGAATCTAAGTGAATCAAATCTAAATTAATTATGATGAAGACTATAATTACCTAATTTAAATAATTAAATCTACTAAAATTAATCCTAGAATATGCAAAGATAATAAAGAGTTTTAAACTACATAGAGAAAATTAAGCGGTTGGAATGTCAAGAATCCCCTTTAAGAGCATTAAACCTCATAATGTTGCAGCATTCTGCTTTAACGAAATAAGTTTTCAAGCAAAAGAACCCAATATTTCATGTGAATTCGTCAAGATTAGCATGATTTTAGCATTCCAATTCAAACTAGCTCCTGTGGCTAGGTAAAATCAAATTAAAATGTATGTTTTTACGTTTCGGTTCTTAGAGTATAAGGTGTAAATGCATATGTCTATAATTTTACAAATAAAAATTTCAAGAATCATTAAACCCTATCAATCAAGTATTTTCCATTTAATCTTAACCTTTTCAGAATTAAAATTAAATTGATTGTCTAACTTATGGTGATCAAGCAAAAGTAAGAATTTGAAAATTAACAAGAACACTTAATTTGAGCAAGAAAAATAGCATTCAATAATACCTTGATGTTTAATTCTCCTTTAGGGTTCATCAATCTATTCCAACTTAATGCAATTATTTCATAATAAAACCTAAAATAACAAAGAAAAACATACATAGTAAAACTACTATAAGCGTATTCAAAGGTTCAACAATAGAGTTTAAATAATAATAAATCTAAAGAAACTAAAAAATTAAACATAAAAAGAAGGGAAAAGAATCAAATCCAAGTTTCCAACAAACGACGTTTTTCTCCTCTCCCATGGCTTTTACATCTTCCTTCCACATTCAGCTTTTTTGCCTCCAGTGAAGTCTCCCCTCAAGTCGCCAAATCAGTCTAGGGTTTCTTTCTTTCTTTTCTCTTTTTATGGATGATTTCCATTCAATATTTGGTTTCGACTTCATTAAAACTATCCAAAATTTGCTCTAACATGGATCTCAAGGCTTGCCCTAATTTTTTCTCATGTGGATCTATTGAAACGGGCACATAACGACGATATTTAAGGCAAAAAATAATGGATTTGAAGTGTTTTCTAAGTCTATTTCTTGGTTTAAAAAATTGCAACTATTGCTGCAGCATTCTGCGAAAAAGTCCATCTTTCTTTCTTTCTCCTACGTGAAATTAGCAACTTGTTAGAACTTTTCTTTCTCTCAAAAGAAATAGGATTAAAATAAAGAAATCCTAAAACGCGTTTAAATATTCTTTATGATGCAACTTATCCAAATTTTCTCAAAATGTACTCAACTCAAGAATGAATGTGAAATAAGCTCAAAGTGTGCATTCTAAGCAAACATAAATCAAATATTCATATAATTTACATGAAATTAGGACTAAATAACTCTATTTTATAGAGTTATCAAACCTCCAAACTTAACTCATTGCTCGTCCTAGAGTGATAAAAAGAAAAATCCTCGACTCTAATGAAGTAAAATAAAGATTAACAAAGTAAAGATGAAAGTTTTCAACAAGTAGTTAATTGGTTTTGGTTAGGCTTAGTTTAGTTGACATGATAAACTAAATCGCCCATTGGGACACACTCATTTGCTAAGAAATAGGAGTGTCTACACATTTACAACTCAAATGGCGAGTGACTATGTCAACCTCAAACTTTTTGAAACAATTATTTTGAAGCTCACTAACAAAGTTGCAAGGGTTTTCTACTTACGGTCACTCAATATTTTCTTCTCACGAAAGGCAGTAATCCTCAAGCATCTAAATTGGCTAAATGGGTTTTCGAAGAATGGACTCAAAACGGGGACATGTAACTGAATCTAAAGCCCAAAATACACTTAACCAAGGTTTAGAGCTATCCTAAAGTAAATAAAAAAGCCAGTTATATCATTTGAAACATCCTAACCAACCAAAAACTGAGAAAACAACACTTTTTTTATAACAAATTTATGTTCTTTTTTTTTAGGGAAACATCTTAAATCATGATCAATAATCATTTATTTCATCCACTATTGATACCTATTATCAACAATATAGAACAAAAGGGCAATATCATGAAACTTAAAATAATTAGTATCTAAAAATAGATACAACACCCCAAACTTAAATCATGGTGTTTCCTCACAACATTGAAAAAGAAAAAATGCCTCAAAGCTAGCATGAATCAATGCACATAAGTGCACAACAAAGAGACAAATAAACAGAGCAACCTAATAAAAACCATTAAAGAACTATAGGGCATGAAAGCAAAGATGAGTAGAAAACTCCCCTCTATTGTGATCATGTATGCTCCCCTTGCCTCTTTTATCTTTTTCCAAAGCTTATAATCAACCTTGTTCCCCTAAACTCTTCTTGAATTTTTTTTGAAAATCGAAATAAAATGAAAAGAAATTTTTTTAGTAGTATCAAACCCTAAGAAAGTAAAACACCTAACAATATAAAATAAAATTAAAAAACTAACTAATAAAACATAAAAGTAATTAAACTACTCAGCTTTGATGGGTTGCCTCCCAACTAGCGATTTGTTTTAAAGTCGACAACCCGACTTTACCACTTCTCTTTAGTAGATTTTCTATGGAATTGAGTTGTGACCTCCTTGCCAAGCACTTCCCCTATCATTACCTCTCTTTTTCCTCTTTCTCATCCTTTTCTTTTTCAACAAATCGCCTTTTTTATATGAAGAAAAATTATACCACATTAGTTTTTCTCTCTTATACTTATTTTTCTTTCCAATGTTGGATATCTTCACTTGAAAATATTGAGAAAAATTTGGTTGAGGCAATTCAAGCCTTTATTTTGATTCCAATTATTGCATCTTTAGTACAATAATGGTTTTCTTACAAGCTTTCACATTCTTTGACTCATCTTCTTTACGCTCTATTTCTTCATCCTCTTGTTACAAAGCAATATCTTGATTATTCATCTTAACCATAGTTTGCTCCAATTATTCTTCACTTTGAAGAGTCTCCACTTCACATGTTTCCTTACCTTTATTATAACTAGGATTTTCAATGTCACTAAGCAAGATTTCTTGAGCTTCATTGTTAATGGATGAACCAATTTGTTCCATTTGGATCTCCAAATTTCTTAAGGAAGGAGCTTGATCTTCATGTATGGAATTTTTTTTGCCAATGTAATCTATCATCATATTAGCAAGAGCTTTTATGGAATCTTCATCTTCAAGCATGTAGTTATTGAGATAAGGGAGGCATTCGGTGCGGTTGAGCTTGAGGTTTAAATGGCCCATTTTTAGTATATGAGGCTTCATTCAAATAATATCTCCAAGCAGAATTTGATTGTTGCCTCCAGCCGGAGTTATGAGAATTGGAATATGAATTGAAACTATGGTTAAACCCCACATAATTGATTGAATCTAGATTTCTTGGGTAATTTTCATAACAATGACCCCTTTCATAGTAGACCCGACAATCAGAAAAGTGTAATTTGTTGATTTTTAATAATTAAAGCCCATCTTTTAAGTACGTGAATCCAAGCTTCCACATGTACTGCCAAAGATCCTGGTCATATTATCCATAGATAAAAATATAACAACATTAAAAACAAAAGAGTAAAATATAACTAAATACTTTGACACCAATTAAACCTAAACTAATCCCCGGCAACGATGCCAAAAACTTGTTGTTGAAATTTGTGATACGCAAGTGAATGTTGTCAAACAAGTAATAAAATGATAAGTAAGATATCGTTTCCACGAGCATTAGTAGACTAAGTAGGTGTTTAACAATCAGCTTAAAATAAAAATTAAGAAAATGATAATATAGGCTGATATGGACGATGTAACTAAAACAATAAAAAGATGCAAAGAGATGTGAATATGTGAATGCCTAATTATGAATATAAGTGAATGAAATCTTTAATTATGATGAAGAATGTAATGACCTAATTTATATTCTTAAAGCTACTGAAATTAATCCCAAAATATGCAAAAATAATAAAGAGTTTAAACTATGTAGAGAAAAGCGGTTGGAACGTCAAGAATCCTCCTAAAGAGCATTAAACCTCATAATGTTGCAACATTCTGCTTGAGCCAAATAAGTTTTCAAGCAAGAGAACCCTATATTTGATGTGACTTCGTCAAGCTTAACATGATTTTAGCATTCCAATTCAATCTAGCTCCTATGTTTGGGTAAAAGCGAATTAAAAAGTATATTTTTACGTTTCAGTTCTTAGACTTTTAAGTGTAAATGCATATGCATATGACTTTACAAATAAAAATTTCAAAAAACATTAAACCCAATCAATCAAGTCTTTTCTATTTAATCTTAATCTTTTCAGAATTAAAATCAAATTGATTATCTAACTTATGGTGATCAAGTAAAAGCAAGAATTTGGAAATTAACAAGAACACTTAAATTGAGCAAGAAAAATAGAATTCAATAAAACCTTGAAGTGTAATTCACCTTTAGGGTTCATCAATCTATTCCAACCTAATGCAATAATTTCATAATAAAACCTAAAATAAAAAAATAAAATCATAAATAATAAACCTTCTTTAAGCATATTCAAAGGTTCAACAATGGAGTTTGAAAACTAAGAAGAAGAAGAAGAATAAATCTAATGCAACCATAAAATAAAACATAAAAAGAAGGGAAAAGAATTAAATCCAAGTTTCCAAGAATTGACGCTTTTCTCCTCTCCCATGATTGCTACTTCCTCCCACATTCATCTTTTTTCCTCCAATGAAGTCTCCAATCAAGTCTCCAATCAAGTCTCCAAAGTCTAGTGTTTTTTTTCTTTCTTTTCTCTTTTTATGGATGATTTTCCTTCAATATTGGGTTTGAGGTTCATTAAAACTATCCAAAATTTTCTCTAAGATGGATCCTAAGGCTTTCCCTACATTTTCCTCACATAGATCTATTGAAATGGGCCCAAAATGATGACTTTTAAGCCCAAAAATCGTAGATTTGAAGTGGTGTCCAAGTCTATTTTTGCTGGTTTAAAATGTTGCAGCAATTGCAAAAAACAACATATTTCTTTCTTTCTTTCTCCTATATGAAATTAGTAACTTGTTAGGACTTTTCTTTCATTCAAAATAAGCAAGATTAAAATAAAAGAAATCCTAAAACACGTCCAAATAATCTTTATAATGCCACATATACAATTTTTCTCAAAATATACTCAACTCAAGAATGAATGTGAAATAAGCTCAAAGTGTGTGCATTATAAGCAAACATCAATCAAATATTCATATAATTTATATGAAATTAGGACTAAATAACTCTATTTTATAGAGTTATCACTCTCTAATTATTCCTTTCAACCAAGCCCCTCCTTGACAGCTTCTCTGGTTGCCATGTACTCAGATTCAGTAGTGGATAGAATGACCACATATTGTAATATATGACTTCTAACTAATGGTATTGTAAAATTGAGTGAACACATAGCCAGTCTATGATCTTCTTTTATCCAAATCTACAACATAATTTGAATCAACATACTCCTCAACCTCAAATTTCCTCTTTGGATCATAATTGTACACTAAATATGTATCCCAAGATCCTGACAAGTATTTTAACACCCATTTGACAGCCTCCCAATGATCCTTGCCTTGTTTTGACATATGCCTGCTAACACGACTCATTGCATATGCTAAGTCAGGCCTAGTACATACCATGGAGTGCATTAAGCTTCCTACTGCTTATGCATATAGAACTTCACCTGTTATCCTTGGTGATTGATCAGAAGACAAAAAAATATTCTTAGTTGAGGCGGTAGTGACTACTCTAGCATTGCTCATGTTGGACTTTTTTAAGATTTTAGAAACATGGCTTACTTAATCTTAAGAAGTTTACCATTATGTTCTCTCCTGATGTCCATCCTAAAGATCCTTCTAGCAACTCCTAGATCCTTCATCTCAAATTCACTACTTAAAAGAGATTTAAGCTTGACAATTTCTTTGGAGCTATGGATGCAATAAGCATGTCATCAACATAAAGTATTAATAAAATAGTCACTGATGCAGACACCTTCTTAAAATACATGCAATAATCATATGAACTTCTTTTATAGTCATTTGAAGTAATGAATGGGTCAAACCTTTTGTTCCACTACCTTGGAGACTGTTTGAGCCCATAGATAGACTTCCCTAGTAGACATACTTTACCTTTTTCTCCTTTCTTCTCAAAACCAGGAGGTTGCCTCATATAGATGGTCTCATCTAGATTTCCATTTAAGAATGTTGTTGTAACATCTATTTGTTCTAGGATCTTATCAAATTGGACAACAATTGAGAAGAGTATTCTAATAGTTGTGTGTCTTACAACTGGTGAGAACACTTCATTGAAGTATATGCCAGCTTGTTGTGTAAATCCCTTAACCACCATTCTGACTTTATATCTTGGCTTGCTAGTACTAGTAACAGTGGACTTCATCTTGTAGATCCATTTGTAGTTTTGATCTTTAGGTTTATCAACAAGCGCCAAGTTTCATTCTTTGTATAATGGCTTAAGTTCTTCCCGCATTGCATCTTCCCATTTGCTTCTTTCTTTTGATCTTAAAGCACTGCTTAGAGATATTGGTTCTGACTCCATCAATTCAGCAGCAACTGAAAGGGCATAAAGAGCAAGGTCCGCCTATCCATATCTTACAGGTTACCTTATTTCCCTTCTTTGTCTTGTAAGTTGATAGCTTCATTGGGATGGTTCTACATCATCACTCCCATTTAGATCCCCTTCTGTTAGCTCCAACGTATGTTCATCTAAAAAATCTTCTTTAATTGTTGTAGTTGTCAAATCAACTTCATTTCTATTCACAAACTCAGATAGCTTCACCTCAAACTGATTTTTTTGCTTATCAGCTTTCTCTTTGCTGGTAGCCTTGTTAGTTCCCCCTAGAACAACCATTTGTTCCTCATTGAACACCACATCTCTTTTAATAAGGTTTTGGCCTCATCCTTAGTAAAATTTTAGAGCTCGTATCCTTTAACTCCATTAGAATACCCTATGAATATACACTTATTTGCCCATGGATGAAGCTTGTCTTATCTAATATGTGCATAAGCAACACACCCAAACACCTTAAAATTGAATAGATTAAGTGGCTTACCAGTCTATTTTTCTTATGGACTGATTGAGTTTAAGGCAGTTGAAGGAATTCTATTTATGAGGTAGTAAGAAGTTTTAGCAGCCTTACCCCAAAATGCCCTTGGTGTAAGTTAGAATTTGACAACATACATTTTATCCTTTCAAGTATAGTCTTATTGTACCTCTCAGCCATACCATTTTACTATGGAGTCCCTCTTACAATAAGGTGTCTTGCAATTCCTTCTCTAGTGCAGAATTTGTTTAAGTTATCATTGACAAATTTTAGTTCTTTGCAATTCCTTCAAACCTGTTTGAGCTTGTACCAAGGTAATCCATTCAATGAACCTTTTAAAGACTTTATGCTTGTATTTCAATAGATAAATTCAAATTTCCTGCTATAATCATCTATGATAGACAAAAAATAACTAGCTCCACCATGAGGTTTTACTCTAGCTGGTCCCTAAAGATCCGAAAGGATGTAGCTCAATTTTTTATTACTTCTATGTGAGGACTCGCTAAATTTCACTTTTTGTACTTTCTCAAAATGTATTAAAAGTAGCTACCTCCTACAAAGTCGTTGTTGAATGAGCATTTGACCCTAATCATGACATTAACTAACGTTTATGACATTTGTAGAAATTCTGTTTGTTTTTAGCAATTACACGAGCCTCACCTACAAGTGCTTCTCCTTATAAGAAATGAAGGTAATTTTTAAGGATACCTTTGAGTTTTTCAAAGAACCTTTATACACTTTTAAAACTCCCCTAGAAGCTTTAAAATTATACGAGTTTTTGTCCGAAATGCTAAGAGAAATTAGACTTCTATGAAGACTTTCAACATACCTTACATCATTTAACATTCTAATTTGGCCATCATGAAACTTAAGGCTATTCGATCCAATACCTTTCACAAAATATGCGTTGTTGTTTCCCATCAAAACTCTACCTCTTAAAAAAGGTTTATAATTCTTCAAGAGATCCATATGCATGTGGAAGGTATAGAATTAAACACCCACTCATCCTTAGACTGATTATCATAAACTAGAAGAAGCTCTGCTGAATCAAATCCATCTGATACATTTGCATTATTATCTTCTTTCTTTTCCTTCTGGCCTTTTTTACTTCAATCTATCAGGACAATTACGCTTGGAGTGACTTCCTTGATGCACACAAAGCACTTCTTACTCTTATTCTTGGATTTGGATCGATTCTTGCCTCTATTGCTTTTACTTTGATTCTTCTCAGGTCTACCCTTCATGAACAATGTATCTCCATCTTTCTTTTTAGATCTAAGCTCCAGATCTTTGAATCGTAGGACACCAAGCACAATCTCCATAGACAAACTATCTCTTCCATACTTTATCGTAGATTTCACCTCTTTATACGAATCTGGAAGTGAATTGAGCAAGATAACAACCTAATTTTTAGAGTCAATCTTCTCTCTAGTATTGACAAGTTTAGAAGTGATCTTGTTGAATTCATCTAAATTATCTTCCAGATCCTTAGCTTGATCCATTATAAACCCAGAAGAATCGCTCTTTGAGGTAAATCTTGTTTGTGAGTGACCTTGACCGATATAGTGCTTCAAGCTTACTCCATACCATGAGAGAAGTGATCTTCCTCAATTACTTATCACAACACATTGTCAGAGAGGTAAAGAATGATTGTGTTGTATGTAATCTCATCCATTTCCTTCTTTTCTTCGTCCTTCATCATAGCAGGATAGACTGATCCGCATCTAGAGCCTTAGCAATCTTTTGCTGAACTAGGAGAGCCTTGAGTTTTTTTTTCTAGAGTGAAAAAACTCCTCTATCGTTGAACTTTTCAATATTAAATTTGCTGGGGTTTCGGCCATAAATCTTATGTAATCTAATTAAACTATAAATAAATAAAAGAATTATTAATTAGTAATATTTACATTGTCATTTATTATTAGTTTTATAAATGTAATCCATCATAAGATCCAGAGTTACTTATGATAACTTAAAGTGAACATATGATGCGGGAAGATTCACTTAAGTGTAACTCAAATAGTCTGTGGTACATGAATAAAGGTTGGGTGCCTTATTTCTGGTAACACCACTAACACGGCCCACTTGTGAATTGGCACAAGTGATCTCATCTAGATTGCTCATGTAGAGACATGTGAGTGGGGGTGTTGCTGCAATAGAGATTGTAGTAGACTAGACTAAGATAAACTTACTGTCTTCTGGGAAAGCCATTACAGAAAAACACTTCGTTTATCAACCGGTTGATCATGTACAATTGATCTTAATTATGAGTGGATTACAAACTCCTGTTCGCAAGAGATAAGCCTTTGATTTGCATAGGTGAGAGTGACTCGATATAGTTCGCTCAATAAACCTCCCACTTTGGGGATTGCATCTTGCTTATAGTTGGGAACGTAATTACACAAGAATTTGATTTCACTCTTTTCCATATAGGAAAATAGATAAGTAGTTCCCTTATGGACTAATTCGGTCTTGAACAGTGGGGCCCCATATTCCTCTGATCAAGGAAAAGGTTAAAGACGCATAACGGAGATTATGTAAGGTTGTTCATTGGAGAATCAGTTGGGCTTAAAGAACAAGATGTATCATGAAGGTTAATACGGTGCAAATACCTAGTCATGGATACGAACTAACTTGTGAAGGATCAAAGTGTAGTTAATGATTATAGCCAATGGACATAACTATGTCTATAGTACTAAGAGTGCAACTCTAGATATTTAGTGGAGTTATCTAGGAATTAATGAATGAGAATTAATTGATTAAAAGGAGTTTTAATCAAAGGTAATTCTGGATTATTGGAGCTTAGTCCTATAGGTCCATTAAGTCCTCCGAGCTAACACATGTAATTGAGAACATAAATTAATATGATTAATTTCTTTGGAAAAATGGAATTAAATAGAGAAGTCTATTTAATTATTAAATAGAAAAGTCTATTTAATTAATTATGAGAGATTAAATAGAAAAGTCTATTTAATTAAATTAATTTTGAGTTGACCAAAATTAATGGGGATTTAAATAGAGGAGTCTATTTAAATACTTAATTTGAGATTGTCAAATTAAAGAGGAAATAAATAAAAGGAGTTTTATTTATTTAATTATTTAACGAAATTGTTCCATTAAATAAAAAAGAAAATAAAATGCCCAATATTGTCATGTGATGATGATAGGGGTGTGTGACCCATGGTGGGGTCACACGCCACCTTGGTCAAAGAGTTGACTAAGTTTTACATTTTATTTTATTTAAAATATATGAATATCTTATTTTAAATTAATGTGATTAATTTAAATGGAAGATATGTAATAATATATTTAAATTAATATTAATTAATTTAAATAAAAGATATGAGATATTTTATGATGGAATTAAATATAATATATTTATTATTCAAATATATTTTAGAATATCTTATTTAATTATTTAATAATTAAAAGATATTCAAAAGATTTTTTGAGGCCTTAGTTTTCCTATAAATAGGAACCTTGGGGTGATCCCAAAACACACAACTAAGAGAGCAAAAGAAAAGGCTCTGGAAATTCCTCTCCTCCTTCTCTCTTAGATGCCGCCCATAGGGTGATTGGGAAGAAAATTTTCTTCTTCCCATTTTTCCTTTTTCCAAAGGAGACAGTGCCCACGCACCGATTCTCTTTTGTGCTTAGTGAGGAAGTACTTTTTGGTGGTCCCAGGATCGTAACCAGCCAAGAACGAGGAAGAGCCAGACACTTCTCTACAAGGGTTAGTATTTCTTTAATGCATTTAGATTTTGAGTATATTATACTGCAAGGAAAGATCTTTGGGACTTCCGTTTGAGAACTCTTTTATAGGCCTCAATCCCAACAAAAGCAAGTAGACGTTCTTGCATAATCTTCAAATTTTACGAAAAAGATTACAACCTTGAGACGTCTAATTCCAAGATGAGACAGCCTCTGACGATTTGATCGGATGATCGCTCTGATACCATTTGTTAAGGGACAATGAGCCTGCATGTTGTTGCATGAAAATGGTACAAGTGTAATGTGCGGACGTGCTCGGCGCCAATGCCTCTTTTGCTTCCATGTGTGCAACGAACAATAAATTTGTATTGAGTCGGAGGCGATGATCCGCGTATGAGGTAACTTGTGTGAGTGTCTTGCTTCATAGGTGGTAACCTACATAGGTGGTCTGCTATGTAGGTGATCACCTGCGCAAATAGAGCTAGTAGCACCGGTGTGGCGCCGGCCTAAAACCCTCTGATGCTTAAGTTAGAGTAGAGCAGAGCTAGTGGGTAAAGCAAATGAGGAATGAAAATGAATTCCCTTTTGGCCATTTCTCATCTCCTATTCATAGGAGTGGAAATGGATGATGTCTTCAAGCCACGTGTCACACACGGATTGGTCCATATGTTGGGTGTAAGTGTGTAGGAGGCTGGTGCGCACCTACACTTCTCTGAGGTGGGGGTAGATACGCACAGCGTAGCAGCACAGCAGCGGAGCTTCTTACTTGGACACTTAGTCGATATTTCTCCTAGACGGGTCCGCGTCTATACGCACCTGCGAGCTTGTCACTCCATCATTAATTAGGTGGTTGTGCCTCGTGGTCCTTGACACTTGAGACGACTTTGGGCTACTCTTGATGGTACATTCTTCGCTAGTGGTGGAGGTTGGGTCCGCCGTGCGTGACATGCTCAAGTAACTAGGCTTACACGCGTTGTCATGACCCGCCCCGGGATCTCTCTATATACCCAAGACAAGACGTGTGCCGATGGTAAGCGATAGCCAAACGCCAACACTTACCATCAAGGCAAACTGAACATAATTATGCTAATATTAAATCAAACTAAAAATGATTCATGTACTAGTTGAGCTGATGCAAAACACGTGGTGGATAAGCTCGTCGTAGGCTCGATCATCTTCTGAAACTCGAAAGCTACCTGTGGGGGGAAAACATTTGAAAAGAATGAGCTAAAGACCCAGTGAGTGGAATTTTTATTAAACTAATATTTTCTACAAAACTACATAATATATAGTAGTTTCCAAATTCATAAAACTGTGTAAAACTAATATTCGTAAAACTTAATAATCATAATATTCAAAACTAAAACTTATAAAACTGGTTATATTCGTAATTTAGATATCATAATATTCTGCTGTCGAAACTATATCATAATATACGCGCGCAGAGCTGCCCCAGAAGGGCTAAGCACTCTAACATACGGCCCAAAGCCTATGTGTATGCTAAAGTGGGTCCTAAAGACCTGCTGAAAACTGATAACTGAGGGTACTGTTTCTAGCGGTTTGAAAATAAACTACTGAAAATAATATCATAATTTTCAAACCATTGTAAAACTGCAATTGAAACTTTCGTAGCTGGCATAAAGCATATATACTGAATAGTGATTAGCTAAAAACTTTCATTTATATATATTTATATCAATAAATAATCGTATACGTTAATATAAACTCTAAAACTTTTATGTTTTGTAAACTACTAAAAACTCAATACTAATGATAATTTTAAATGTGAAAATAGAATCCACTCACAAACTTTTTCTTTGAATACTCCAAGCCGTAAATATTTAAAGTCTCGACATCACCTGAAAATAGTGATTTAAGAAAATACATATTAATCATCTACTTAGTAATTTGAAATGTTAGAAAACCATATTGAAAATAATATAAAAATTGTGGATAATATCACATGGCTAAAGCTCCAATTTTCCTTCATGACTTCTTTTTCAATATTTTTTTCAAAGCCAATAATATCAACTTGTTGCTCTTTCTCCTTTCCAACATATAAAATCCCACTCAAATTGAACAAAAACCACACATAATCCTCTTTCTAATTCATACCAATTTCCATAACAACTCCATCAAAATATGGAAAATCTCTCATTTCTACACTATTCGTAATCATTCCTTAAACACCAACCTCTCCATCAGGTTCAATTCTTTTATCAATTCTCTTAAAAATCCATAAATAATAAAACCCATAAACCAACCTTAAAGCATAGCAAAAACTACAAAACTCATCAAAATAGAATAATTGAGTTGAAGAAATCACTTACCAACAAGCAATTACACCACAAATTGACCCCCAATTGTTGAAGCTTTCAAAATTTTCAAGCTAAATTTCCTTCCTTAACTATTTTTCTCTCTTTTTCCCTTTTTTCTTTTCTTTCCTTCCTACGGCTGTTGAAGCAAAGAGAAGAATGAGTTTTAATTTTTCTTTTTTATTAAACAACTCATTGCCATGTGTCAAGCCAAGATCCTTTTTTTTTCATTCTTATCTTCTCCTTTCCTTCAATTTCATCCACTTGTTTATTCTATTTATTTTTTTTAAAAAAGAAGAGTTTACAAACTATTACCTCCTCTTAAGAATTTCGTCCTCGAAATTCTATCGTGATCACTAGGAACCTCAGGCTGCATGAACACTTTTTTTCTTTCTGATCCAAGACTTACTAAACTCTAATTTTTCTATGGTGGAAAACAAAGAGAAACTTTACCACCCACCTCATGGTTGAGGACTTTACTAAGTATATCTATATAACCATTGTGCCTATCATGCACCGTTTCAATATTTCCAACCAATATATATTAACTTGAACCATAACCCATCAACTTAATCTCACTAATTTTATTGCATCAAACCTAAGCACTTCTAAAAGTGTCACATCAACCTCATTCGCTGACTGTTACAATTCATAATTCACAAGCAACTAGTGAGTGCACCATATTCTTTCTAAACTGCAAACTGGAAGCTCATTATATAAAATCTGAGTCTCGAATAATTATTTGACTACCCAAATATTTTACGATTGTAAAATAATATCGCAATGCTATATAGTTCCCAAAGCTTACAGTTAACTGCTTTACAATCTTTCCATAAACTAGGAGACTTGTTCCAATACATTCAACACTACATATTCAAATTTATTACTTCTTCAGCATAAATCTATCAAGAGAATACTTTAACTTTATCTAGCAAAAACTTGATGTTTACTCTTTAGCTGTTGATCATCGTTCAAATACCATCACGTCTACTTTTTAGTAAAAGCCATGTTAAATTCTATCATTCTATTTCAACATACCTATGCATCAAGCATTTTGAAACAAATTATATTATATTGCTTCTTCATATTATGCCACATGTAATGTTCTTTGAATACAAAATACAATCCAAAGCTACTCAAGTTCTTAACATAAACCGAAGTGTGCACTTAATCAAATACGTCTCTCTAAATTAAATTACTCTTAGACACATAATCAATGTAACATAAGAAAAATCCCTTCATTATGATCAAATAACCCACTTGCTGTTAAATTTTCATTTCTACCCTTCTCCTGCTCAAAATGAAACCTCTAGACTATGCTTCTGAAATTCAGCTAGTAAAATCCGATCTTATTCAAAACTTATTAATAGTGCCCCTAACATCAAAACTAGCAAACTCACAAAGACAATGAAGACTTGTGGTATAACATGGTGCAATTGATTTGTTAGAGTTCCCCAATAGATGCAACTGTAACCACACAAACTTGTCTTAGATAACTTGTTACATTTCCTGTAAAAGTTCATATTGTTCTCATTAAATCTCGACTTTCAACATTTCCACTAAGAAAAACTAGAATTCATAATAACTGAATTTCTCATACAATATTTTCCTTCATATAGAGACTGTAATACTGATATCAAGAGCTCAGTATAATATTCTTTGTCCCATAAATACCTTAGTATCTCCTTAGTAAACTATTACATTTTTCTTCAGCATCATAAATACAATTGCATCTTTACTCAACTCACAATCCCCAATCTACAATCTAAAATAATGTTTCTCACGTTTCTCATTTTCTAACATATGATTCTGACTATATATCAATTTTAGATAATACTGAAACCCATTTGAACTTATCAAAGAAATCATCGATACTCAACATTGCATATGTATTACACTGTAATTATTTTATACCACTTTTAGTAGTCAATAATCAACATCATTGTGACGTCATTATTTTTCATAAATGACTTAACTATGTACCACAAGGTGTCTAACCAATCATATCAATTGTTTAACAAGTCATTCTTGTAGCTGTGCTTTCAGTTCATTTTAATTCAATCTAAACCTTTCCAATGGATCTCGAGAAATACAAGTTGTGCCTAACATTAAATCAATCACAAATTCTTGCACATCTGACGTGTCTATTGAGCTAAGTATCCACGCCATTAGCTAAAAACACAAAATATCTATTATTTAGTAAAGTTATCAGCCAAATGAACACTCAAACTCAGCTCAAACTCATGTAGTCTTTACACATCTCTACTGAAAATATTGAACTAAATCACGATTCATAAACAAGTAATCCTTACCCATACTAATATCAAATCTTTGGTTAGGATAATAAATCAACTTGTAGTCTTTTCCTATCCAAATTTTCCACACTGCCATCATAAACACTTTGGTTATTCAATAATGATATCCCAACATGTCATATTGCAACTACCCAGTTTCCACTTATTAAGCATAAGATCTCTTTCAACCACTACTTCAATCCCAAACGCATTTAACTATCTATACACATTTACTAAAACCAATCCATTATCACATGATTCACAAATAAGAAATCTATACCAATAAATAATATAGTAAAACCAGTATAATCAGAGACATTAAGTTTACCTTCAACTTCTTCCCAACTGACCACCATCACACAAATTATAGTGACAATGTCTATCAATAATAACTTCTCACGTGGATTACCACCAGACCATTCTATAAAAATTAAGATATTTGAGACATCATCACATATAATTCATCGACTCCTCCTTCCATCTGTCTTTACTCAAATAATATAAGTGCACCAAAGGAAAAACTTGGTCTAATATAACCGTTCTCAAGTAACTCATGTATCAATTCTTTAACTCAATTGCATTCGTGAGAAATAAGAGTTACTACTGAGCCTGACTCAATCACAAATTAATTTTCTTGTCCAGCAAAAATAGCTGATAAATTTTTTTTTTTGAAACTGCATCTGGAAACATATACACATGCTTGCTTTCAAGATCGAATTTACTGATCCAAATATCCACTATATAAGCCAAATACATTTCCTTTCGAAACAATTTACCGCATAAATTATATATGACAATAAGACTTTTCTTCCACCACGATGAATAATCTCAATCTCTTTACACTACAAAAAAAACTGTCAATTTGCGACCATGAAATTGCGACCAAGTGGTCGTTTTTTGTCTATATTGCGACCAAAAAAGCGACAAAATAAGTGGTGGCCAAAAAGCTGGTCGGTCCAGAATTTGTGCGACTGGATAGTCACAAATATACGACCATAAATTTTTTGTCACAAAAAAGTCAACCTTTTGAAAATACGACCAGATGGTCGCCTAAAAAGTGACCATATGGTCGTAATTTATCTTGAAGATAAGTGACCAATTGGTCACTTTTAGACTCAGTTAAAATACGACCAGATGGTCGCCTAAAAAGTGACCATCTGGTCATAATTTATGTGAAAGATAAGTGACCAATTGGTCACATACAAAAGTGACCAAATGATCGTATGTTATGTGACCAAATGGTCACTTTTAGACTTAGTCAAAATACGACCAGATGGTCGCGTTAAAAGTGACCATATGGTCGTATTTAAGAATTTTTTTTTTAATTTAAATTTCAATAATTAGTTAATTAGTTAATTAATTATTAATTATTAATTATTAATTATTTATTTAATTAATTAATAAAATTTAATAACAAAAAATTGGAATTAAAATAAAATATATATATCAAATATTCAAAAAACGTTTTATACAGATGAAAGCATCCTAGAACTACTGCGGAGGGGCGGGGGTGGCGGGGGATGCGTCGATGATGAAGGGCCGCCGCCTAGGGATCTGAAGTACGCGGCCAAAGCTGATGCGCCCTGGGCCTCGACTCGTGCCTGCATGTCGGCCTCAATCGCAGTGACTAGAGTAACGAAGTCCTCGCGCATAGTGTCCATATCCGCGCGCAGCTACTTGCTCAACTGGAGAAGGGCCGGAGCTAGTGCTCGCTCCGCTCCGCAGAGGCCGGGGCACATCTGCGTAAAGGTGTCGCCCGTACGAGCCGAGCCCAGGAACTGACCCATCAGGCCGAACCCCTCCAGCAGCCTCCAAGAATGCCTCTCTACGGTCCTCCTGAGTCGGTTGCGAGTCTGGTGTGGGCAACCGCTGACTCAAGGACTCCGTGAAACGTTCCTAAACATTTAAAATTCAGAAAATAAAATAGTTAATATATAAGGTAGGAAAAATTTTAAAGAAAAAATAATAATTGAAAAAATTATTAAATACCTGAACTGCTTTTGCCTTATCGTCGACGAACGTCCCGTCCTTCTTCATGTGAAGAATACGGTGCAGCTCATCGTCGACGAACGGCTGGACGGGGCGCCCGTGCTTCCCTTCCTAAAAAATTAAAGATTGAAGAATAAAACATAATAAATTAATAACTAATTGAAAAAAGAAAACGAGAAAAAAGTACGTAAGTAAGAAAACGACGAAAACAAAACTTACCAATCGACGATGGTGCTCGTCGTGTGTCCGGGCCCCCGCTGTGTGTTTGGTGGGATTCTTCGCGCGGTTGGCCTTATTCCTGCTTGACACTGCCATGCCCTCAGGAGTGCTCAAGCTTGCGAGAAGCCGCGCGTGGTCCTCCTGGCTCATCCACACGAGGCGGTTTGCTGCTTGCTTTCTACGAGCCCGGTACATGAGGTCCTTGAATAGATCCCGGACGTGACTATCCCATAGGGGGAACAATCTACCGTCTGTGATATCGGGATCGATAACAGGAAACTTGCCCTGAAAAAATTGAAATAAAAAATTGTTAAAGTAATAAATTTATTTCTATAAATTTCAAAATTAATTAATTATGAAAATAAATGATGTTTTTTACCTTTCAATTGTCGTACATCCGACGTTTCTCCGTCGTCGGAATCTTCTGCCAGCGAAGGTCGCTGGGTAGAGGCATGCTCTAGAGGAACTCGCGAAACCGTTTTGAAACGGTTGTATGCAGCTGTACTCTTCAAAATCATAAAAATTATTGTGCTATTAGAAACTATTAGTTAACGGGAAAAAAAAACAATTTGAAAAAAGTTTAAAGGTTTAAAAATTAAGTAATTAAAATAAGGGTTAAATGCACCAATTACCCCTACACTTTCAAACTTTTTCAATTTACACCCCTCCACTTTCAATTTAGCTTTTTTCACCCCTATACTTTCCATAGCCCAATTTCTGTTAAAAAAAAAATCCAAAACTAACGGAGCTTATTTTTTTAATATTATTTCTATCTATAGTGGAAGAAAAGACATTCTAGTCCTCATACTCATAGTCAAAGCATGTTAGTCAAATTTGCATAGGTACATTTCATCCACGTTCACCCATAAAAATCCATGAAAAATAAAGTTTTGAACCTCTGCCTTCGTCTATCTCTGGTAGGAATTGAAACGAAAAACTTGGCACTACAAATCGAAGAGAAAAAAACAGGCAAGCAATTTCGTCTTTCTCTGGTACTAAATGTAAGGTTTTCTTCTGCTTGCAAAGCAAAGAAACAGAGGCGACGAAATCTGTGAGCTACGATTTTTCTGAACATTTTTTTTAGTCAAGCGAGCGATTTCATCGATCTCTAGTACGAATTTTGAAGTTTTTCGTTTTCCTGAACTATTTTCGCATATAGGCGAGCGATTTTATTGGATTTTTTCTTCTTGAAACATTTTTTCGATTTTTTAGGATTTTTAGTTACAACGCTACGACTGAAGTTTTAAATTTTGAACGATTCTGTAATTCAAAGCTTGAAATTGAAGATTCTCAATCACTCACTGAGTATGCACCAACCATTTATATCTAAAAAAAAGAATTCTGATTAATTTCTCTATACAATGGGCATAAATCCAAAAAGAGGGAACGGTTTTCCTCTTTTCACAATTGATGTTTGGCAAATAAAAAATCAATGAATTAAAAAGCAAAAAAAAAAAAAAAAAAAACTTGGTTAGCATAGAAGAAAAACCATAGTCTAACATTTTGGGCACTAAATTCAACAGAGTGAATGGTTTTCATTTTTGGATGAGGACCAAAAGAGAAAATCTTAGCAGCAATTGGAATTGAATCATTTTTTTTAAAGAGATAAATCACTTGATTTTGTATGACAAATTACAGTTAAGTAGAGTAAATTTCCCTAGATTTCTAACCCGAAAACTCCAACAAAATCGCTTTTGTCTGTGTTCGCTTCGCTTTGGTTCAGAAAAACGAAAAATATCCTAAAAATCTTAGCCGAAAAACTCTAACAAAATCGCTCACCTGTGTTCGCTTCGCTTCGATTCATACCAGAGATAAACGAATATGCTCGATGATTTCATTGAGGCAGACGCTATAACATATAATGTCTATGGCAGAAGGCTCTCTTTTTCTATGTTAATATTATTATAACATAGAAATAATATTAAAAAAAAAAGCTCGGTTAGTTTTGGATGTTTTTTTTAACAGAAATTGGACTATGGAAAGTGTAGGGGTGAAAAAGGCTAAATTGAAAGTGAAGGGATGCAAATTGAAAAAGCTTGAAAGTGCAGGGGTCATTGGTGCATTTAACCCTTAAAATAATAAGCAACATTACTTACGTATCCCCTTCAATCCGAAGGGTAGAGTCTGCGGCCCGAGACGGCCGCGTGCATGAAGTGGAAGGGCCAGCTGGATCCGACCCTGACGCATACCCTGATGCAGACCCTGATGCTAAGCCGGGAGTCGTGGCAAGGGAGTCCTGCGGCAGTCGTGGTGTCGCAGACTCGGTCTCGAGGGATCGCATCATCGAGCGTGGCGGCAAGTTCCGTCTCGAATCGAAGAGGATGTCCAACTTCTCTATAGTCGGTCCGCATCGGGGCGTGGCGATGGCGTCTGCGGAGCCCCTCGTCACCCGCGTCGTCAGGCTCGCTGGACCGGGAGGAGCGTCGTCTGCCCGTCATAATCCTACAACCAAAATAAACTAATTTAATACTAATTACGTAAGTAAAATATTGAAATAAATTAAATTAATTAATTGATGAAATAATGTAAATTAAAATAACATAAATTAAGTAAATAATTTAAAATCAACTAATTAATTAATTTGAATAAAAGTAAATTAAAATTATATTAATTGAACTAAAATTAATTAAATTATACTAAATTAAGTAATGAAGAATTAAAATAAATTAGATTAATTGAACTAAAATTAATTAAATTAAACTAACATAAATTAAGTAAATAATTTAAAATAAACTAATTAATTAATTTTAATTAAAGTAAATTAAAATTAGATTAATTGAACTAAAATTAATTAAATTAAACTAACATTAATTAATTAAAACTAAAATAAACTAATTAATTAATTTGAATTAAAGTAAATTAAAATTAGATTAATTGAACGAAAATTAATTAAATTAAACTAAATTAAGTAATGGAGAATTAAAATAAATTAGATTAATTGAACTAAAATTAATTAAATTAAACTTAACATTAATTAATTAAAACTAAAATAAACTAATTATTTAATTTGAATTAAAGTAAATTAAAATTAGATTAATTGAAACTAAAATTAATTGAATTAAACTAAATTAAGTAATGAAGAATTAAAATAAATTAGATTAATTGAACTAAAATTAATTAAATTAAACTTAACATTAATTAATTAAAACTAAAATAAACTAAACTAAGAAATTAATTAAAGACCTTACAAAAAAAAAAAAAAAAAAAAATTAATTAAAGTAAACTAAGTAATGAAGATTTCAACTATTAGATTACCCTAAACTAAAATTAATTAAATTTAACTAACATTAATTAAATTTAATTACTAACATTAATTAATAAAAACTAAACTTAACTAAACAAATTAATTAAATTAAACTAAATTAAAATTAGATTGATTGAACTAAAATGTAACAATTAATTAAAGTAAACGAAATTAGATTAATTAACCTTAAGTAAACTAAGTACTTAATTAAACAAAATTAAATTAATTAAACTAAAATTAATGAAATTAACAACATTAAACTAAACTAATTAAATTTAAACTAAAACTTAAACTAAAACTAACTAAAAATAACTTAAAACGGATACGAAACTAACCTCGTAATAGAAACCGGGATTGGAGGTTTAGGGTGTTTAGGTTTAGGGTAGGGTAGGAACGGGGGAAAAAGAACGGGAAACAGAACGGGAGAAAGAGAGAAAAGAAAGAAAAGGGAGAAAGAAAAAGAGAAAGGAAGAAAAGAAACGGGGGAAAGGAAAAGAGATATGATTTTAAATCAGATTTTGCGACCAAATGGTCGCAAATATGTAATAATGACAAGAAACGAAAGGTCGCGCGTGCTGGGGAAAATGCGACCAAATGGTCGCATTTCTTGAGATATTTGCGACCATATGGTAGCATTTCTTGAAAAAGCGACCATATGGTCGCCACTTTGCCATGATCCAGAATAGCTGTCATATCACAAGTCCCATCAATAATTGCGACCATCTGGTCGCAATAATTAAATTCACCGCCAAATATTGCGACCAGATGGTCGTAATCTTTAAATTCACCACCATAAATTTCATGGAAATTTAAATTTACCGCTCATATTTGCAACCATATGGTCGCCATTTCACTTATATTTTAAAAAAAAATATAATTATACTTTTCAAACAATGCGACCATTTGGTTGCCTTTCCCTTCTAAATTACTACCATGTGGTCACCTTTTGTGTGAAATTGCGACCACATGGTCGCAAATATTAATATATATATATATATATATTTTTTAATCATTCCTTAAAAGAAATAGTTTTAATTAATTGAACACATACACACATATTTGAATAATCAAGTTAACGAAATATCTCATTCATCATCGTCTCCAAGAAGTCCGTCACATAAAGTTTTCTTCTTCTTCTTTTGTTTCTTCATCAGATTCATCGTCTCGAATAAATTCAGCATCAATGTCACGTGCGTGAGAAGTGGAAGCATTTGTATCATCATCATCATGCAATGTTAGCGTTGCATCGTTCAAAGGACGAACAGTACTTGCATTCTGACCATCGTCGATTGCACGAGATCTTATCTCATCTTCTTGAAAAGCAACAGCTTCCTCTGCATGGTCGTCTTTCTCGGACAAGTTTTCTTCTACCTGGCGTGATTTAACTTTACAAACAACTAACCAATCTGTCAGATCTCATCTATTAATCGAATAGTTCAAGTAATAAACTTGAATCGCCTGTGAAGCCAAGACGAACCTATCAGCGATGCGCATATGCTTAGACTTGTTTACCTCAACGATTTGTAAATGATCAATCTTACGGACTCCGCCTCGTCTGGTTGTCTCGAACCAAGTGCAGTTGAACAGAACAATGCGTTTTAGCGTCGGACTTGCGTATTGAATCTCAAGAATCTCATCGATTACTCAAGTAATCGTCTTCGTTTGTCTTGAACACGTGACCTTTTATGCAAACACCACTGTTGTTTGTTGCCCTGTTCACTGAATGCGCCTTCGTTTGAAATCTGTAACCCTTACCGACGTATCCACCATACGACCTTGCTATCCGTCCAGGTCCCTTTGCCAAAGAAATGGTGCGAGGATCATCCACCGGTAGTGTAGGGGAGTCAACCTGTGTCATTGTCCACATACAGTAATGTTAGGAAGATAGTAATTGTTTCAACATAATATAACGGTTTTTTGACAATTTAAAATAACTCACGTATGCACTGAACCAAGAACGAAACTCTTTGTCGATTATTGACCCCTCCTCAGCGTCTATAAGACCAACTCGTGCATTCGAACGTATACGTTTAGAAATAATATGTTTGTTACAAAAATAGTTAGCAAATAGTTTGTAATTGTTTATGCGATGAAATAGTGTTAAGTTACAAACTCACTCTATGTAAGGCTCGATCTCTGCGCAGTTTCATAACACGTATGTCTGCATTACGTGATACTCATAATCAGTCAACGGCCTACATACTGATCTTCTAACTGTCATGCCAGGTTCCGTAAAAATCGGCAAGTCGTTCATGTCAACACCTTTAAGTAAGTTTTCGACAATGTTTCGTTTCACCTGTCGAAACTGCTCTGCAATGTGTTGATCAAAGTAGTATGAACAAAATGTGGTAGTCTCTTGCGTCAGGTACGCACTACAGATAGATCCTTCTACTCGTGATCTATTTCCAACCATCTTTTTCAACCGACGTAAGTACCTGTGGGTACAAAACATAATTTACATTCGATGATCACTGTACTGATTTATACGCGTACATTACAAAATAACGGTGCTTACCTTTCAAATGGGTACATCCAGCGGTAATGTACGGGACCCCCTAAGAATGCCTCATATGGAAGATGCACTGGAAGATGCTCCATGGAGTCAAAAAAGCCAGGTGGGAACATTCGCTCCAACTTACAAATAATAACGGCGATCTCTGAACTCATTGAAGCGACAGTAGCTTCCGTCAGCTCTGTACATGTCAAGTCCCTAAAAAAAAACACTCAACTGGGCAAGCGGCTCCCAATGTCTATTCTCTAGGAACGGTCTGAACGCGACCGCATCAATCATTGCATGAATATATGACAGTCGTGGCTTTTCATCCCGAACATGATATGTTTTTTACTGTCTATACACCAACTGAAATTCGAAATGTATCCTTCCGGGAATTTGATGGATTTGATCCACTCAAATAATGTTTTCTTTTCATCCGTCGTCAACATGTATTTTGCTTTTGCGTAATTATCATTGTCGTTAGGCTCCAACTCAGGACGGTGACATATCTCTCGTATATCGTAACGTGCCTTCAGATTGTCCTTCGTTTTTCCCAGAACGTTCAAAATCGTATTGAAAATGTTGTCGAAGAAATTCTTCTCGATATGCATTACATCAAGATTGTGTCTAATCAGTAGATCTTCCCAATACGGTAGATCCCAAAAAATACTCCGTTTCTTCCAACCCGTGTTTTTCCCAGCCACATTGTTTGCACTCTCTGCACCTTCCATTGTAATCTTCTGCATCCCTATAGCATATATACCGTGAAGAATCTGTCTTCCACTATACATGGTCGGGGGGGTTTGTTTTCTTACTCGTAGACCCTTCTTCCAGTCACTGCCGTTTGAACGAAAAGTGTGATTCAACGGCAAAAATCGACAGTGACAGTCAAACCAACAAGTTTTCCGACCATTTCTGAGATAAAATACATCTGTGTCTAGCATGCAATGTGGACATGCGTATGTCCCCGCCGTACTCCATCCTTTAAGAGGAGGAAATTAAGGTTCACACAATTAACTACACTGACTAAGGAAAGCAATAACAAAAGCTAAACACAGACTCAAAAATGTATATGAAAGCAATTAAAGATCAACATACCTGACAACATTGAATACTCAGGGAAGTCACTGATCGTCCAGATTAACGCGACACGCATCAAGAAATTTTGTTTCTTCGAAATGTCATACATCATAACATCGTCAGTCCACAACCTTTTCAACTTTGCAACAAGTGGTTGCAAATACACATCCAGTTTCTATTTTGGACTTTTCGGCCCAGGTACGATCACTATTAGAAAAATCACCGGGTCTCGCATGCACATTGAGGGAGGCAAGTTATACGGGGTTACCATGACTGGCCAAACTGAATATTGTGCCCCGGATGCCCCGAACGGGTTGAAACCATCTGTGCATAAGCCCAATCTGACGTTTCTCGGATCTTGTGCAAAATCCGAATGACAATTCTTTAAATGCTTCCATGTCGCAGCATCTGAGGGATGTCTCATAACACCTTCATCCTGTGAATGCTGGTGAAGCCATCTCATGTGCGAGGCTGTCACATCCGATGCATACAACCGTTGCAGACGTGGGGTCAGGCGGTAAATAGAACATGCTGGCGTTCGGAATCAGGCTGCGTTTTCCTTTTTTGTATCTTGGAAGAAAACAAAATTTGCAATGATGCAGGTCCTCATCCACATCCCAGTAAATCATGAATCTGTTTTGACACGAATCTATTTTCTCCACGGGTAATCCAAGTCCCTCCACTAGCTTTTTCGTGTCGTACAAACTGTGGGGCATATTATTTTCTTCTGGAGCGCATCGACGAAACCACGATGCAATCGCATCAAATCCTCTACCGGGTATGTTGTACTACGCCTTTATATTTAAAAGTTCTGTAGCAGCAGTAAGTTGACTTACCTCACACCCATCGTACAATGGTCAGCTGGCTGTCTTTTGCATCTCGTGCATCTTTCGTGCATCTGGATTCATTTCCTCTTCTACAACCCGTTCATCTTTATCTACGTTTAAACTTTCACGGAAATTTTCATTGCCCCCATACCCCGCACCATCAAGTATCATTTGCTGCATCTGACTATACTGTTGTTCATCATTCTGTTCTTCGTCAACAATCTCTACATTCGAGCTGCTACCTTCATATCGTCTCGATTCCTGTAATGCAGCGTCGAACATTTCCTGTGTTTCCCCCTGAAACACCCAGTGATAATAATTCTGCACAAATCCCCGACTATAAAGATGCACCTTCAACTCTGTAACCGGTATGATTCTCCTATTGTCGCATTTCCTGCACGGGCAATGTAGCTTTCCACCATACTTTTCATAATAGACAGTTGTCATGCAAAACTCAAGAAACTGTTCAACCCCGGCCACGAACTCATCGTTCAAATACCCGTCTATCAAACGAACATACATCCACTCTCTCATTTTCTTTTTTCTTAATGCTAACAAACAATAGGTGGAGGTATTTTATAATGGACTCCTCTGCTCATTTGCGACCAGATGGTAGTATTTTTGCTACCATCTGGTCGCATTTTCCCTCCAAAATTTCTCGCCATTTTCCTCACTACCCAGAGTCACATCAAGTCAGAATTTACGACCAGATGGTCACTTTTTTGGTGACCAGTTGGTAGCTTTTATCCCACCAAATTTTTTATAAATTATTGGTCACATAAAATCACATAATTTGCGACCATCCGGTCACTTCTTAATGTGACCACGTGGTAGCTTAATTCCCGCCAAAATTTTAAGCCACTACTGCTAATAAAGGTCACAAAAATTGCGACCAGTTAGTCATTTTTAATTGTGACCACTTGGTAGCTTTTTTCCCTCCAATTTTAAGCTACCACTGGTCAATAAATGTCACAAAAATTGCGACCAGATAGTCACTTTTAATTGTGACCACTTGGTAGCTTTTTTCCCTCCAAAATTACGCGCCATTTTTTGCTACCAAGACATATTTTAGTCACAAAACTGCGACCAGCTGGTCGTTTTTTTAGGTGACCAATTGGTCGCTTCTTTCGCGCCATAATTTCGTGCCATTTTTTATGACTACTTCTGCTTTTGGTCGCAATCTGGTCGTAAAAAAAGTGACCAGATGGTCACTTAAAGTCAATCTTCAAAGAAAGTGACCAGGTGGTCACCAAAAAACCACCACTTTTTTTTTGTCGCAAATTTCTGGTCGCATTTTGACAGTTTTTTGTAGTGTTAGCCATCTAAACACAATCTCTCCCAAAATAAATTCAATAGATGCACAATTTATAAATGAAATTCATACCCCAAATAATATTTAAATCAATATAACCCAAGACAAACTCCTTACCAACAACAATTATCTTACCAACTCTAAAAACAGTATATGTTAATAACCAGTATTAAGTGGGGTTACCACCATCAATTTACTATGCGAAAGTTTCCAATATTTTACGCACCACAAAAGGCTGGAGGTTTCGACTCAACTGGGTATCAACAAGTCAAAGCACTATAAACTATGGGTACTAAATAACCTTTTCAATACTTATCAAAATTTTAGTACCACTCACAATCTTCGTAAATATTGTCCTACTACATAGTACTTCTAAACTAGTCAAACCGAGAAGATAAATTTCAAACTCTTGACATAATACGTCTATATAGAATACTTGTATAGTCGATATGAAACAATTCTCCACAAATACTGAATTACCATTTCCCAAATTAATATATTTCAGAAACTTAAGTATCCTTCCATACTTTCGGCAACTAAGAACATTAAGTCTTAATAAACTAAGAATATTAAGTCTCCTTCCATTCTTTCAGAAACTTCAGCCCAACTGACTTAACCACTTGCTAAAAATTTTTACTACTCTCAAACTATTATCACTTTTAAATAAATTACATATTTTTTTTTAAATTCATCAGCAAAACTTACCAACAAGTTGCATAGACTTTCATAAATATATCTTCGAGCCTACGAGCTTTGCCAACACAAACTATATGCACTTATAATTGAACACATGTCATGCAAATGTGATAGACTATGAAACATATGTATCAAATCGTAATGTTCTGATACCATCTTGTCACGACCCGCCCCGGGATCTCTCTATATACCCGAGACAAGACGTGTGCCGATGGTAAGCGATAGCCAAACGCCAACACTTACCATCAAGGCAAACTAAACATAATTATGCTAATATTAAATCAAACTAAAAATGATTCATGTACTAGTTGAGCTGATGCAAAACACGTGGTGGATAAGCTCGTCGTAGGCTCGATCATCTTCTGAAACTCGAAAGCTACCTGTGGGGGGGGAAAACATTTGACAAGAATGAGCTAAAGGCCCAGTGAGTGGAATTTTTATTAAACTAATATTTTCTTCAAAACTACATAATATATAGTAGTTTCCAAATTCATAAAACTGTGTAAAACTAATATTCGTAAGACTTAATAATCATAATATTCAAAACTAAAACTTATAAAACTGGTTATAGTCGTAATTTAGATATTATAATATTCTGCTGTCGAAACTATATAAATACTTGTACGTAAATATATATAAATAATAGAAACTGTTCATATACTATATCGTAGTGATAAAAAAAACCCAATAAAAATTTACCCTTAACTGGTCATACTGCATGTAGAGCGAAATCATACATGCAGCAGAGCAACTGAACACTGAAACTACTGGTCATACGCGCGCAGAGCTGCCCCCAAAGGGCTAAGCACCCTAACATACGGCCCAAAGCCTATGTGTATGCTAAAGTGGGTCCCAAACACCTGCTGAAAACTGATAACTGAGGGTACTGTTTCTAGCGGTTTGAAAATAAACTACTTAAAATAATATCATAATTTTCAAACCATTGTAAAACTGCAATTGAAACTTTCGTAGCTGGCATAAATCATATATATTGAATAGTGATTATCTAAAAACTTTCATTTATATAGATTTATATCAATAAATAATCGTATACGTTAATATAAACTCTAAACTTTTATGTTTTGTAAACTACTAAAAACTCAATACTAATGATAATTTTAAATGTGAAAATAGAATCCACTCACAAACTTTTTCTTTGAATACTCCAAACCGTAAATATTTAAAGTCTCGACATCACCTGAAAATAGTGATTTAAGAAAATACATATTAATCATCTACTTAGTAATTTGAAATGTTAGAAAACCATATTGACAATAATATAAAAATTGTGGATAATATCACATGGCTAAAGCTCCAATTTTCCTTCATGACTTCTTTTTCAATATTTTTTTCAAAGCCAATAATATCAACTTGTTGCTCTCTATCCTTTCCAACA
This sequence comes from Gynostemma pentaphyllum, assembly GCA_028015215.1. Lineage (NCBI taxonomy): Eukaryota > Viridiplantae > Streptophyta > Magnoliopsida > Cucurbitales > Cucurbitaceae > Gynostemma > Gynostemma pentaphyllum. The sequence goes on along the minus strand of CM051353.1, from coordinate 35,609,378 downwards.
TATAAAATCCCACTCAAATTGAAAAAAAACCACACATAATCCTCTTTCTAGTTCATACCAATTTCCATAACAACTCCACAAAATATGGAAAATCTCTCATTTCTACACTATTCTTAATCATTCCTTAAACACCAATCTCTCCATTAGGTTCAATTCTTTTATCAATTCTCTTAAAAACCCATAAATAATAAAACCCATAAACCAACCTTAAAGAATAGCAAAAACTACCAAAACTCATCAAAATAGAATAATTGAGTTGAAGAAATCACTTACCAACAAGCAATTACACCACAAATTGACCCCCAATTGTTGAAGCTTTCAAAATTTTCAAGCTAAATTTCCTTCCTTAACTATTTTTCTCTCTTTTTCCCTTTTTTCTTTTCTTTCCTTCCTACGGCTGTTGAAGCAAAGAGAAGAATGAGTTTTAATTTTTCTTTTTTATTAAACAACTCATTGCCATGTGTCAAGCCAAGATCCTTTTTTTTTAATTCTTATCTTCTCCTTTCCTTCAATCTCATCCACTTATTTGTTCTATTTATTTTTTTTTAAAAAAAATAAGAGTTTACAAACCCGTAGACCGAAATAGTTTGATAATTCTACGTTTCTCGTAGTATGCTCGACACGTGGTCATTTTATTCTTAACGTTATTTCACCCATAACAGTGGCCCCCTACTCATAAGTCAGGTTGGGGTAGCTTATCACTACTTGGGAGTACTCGAGATCTATCAGTTGGGAGATCTTCCCTGCTTGTTTGTTTTCATATTAACATAGTAGGTTGATCCGTCATTTGACACTTAGCAGAAATGGTATTTCTTTATCAAGCTGAAACTGGACATAGATATGTAGCCTAAATCTACATGAATTTCACAACTTGGATTCATGTGATTTGTTGTTTTACTTCCTGATATTTCGTACTGATTTTATTAGAGTTTCCCATTATCATAACATGACATAGCTGTTAATTCAACTGAACAGGCCATTAGATATTTTTTCAAAAATCACCGATTGTTAAGTAGGCATTCCCGTTTTTCACCAAACAACTTCACGTAGCAAATCGTGAACTTCTAAACTTTATGAACTTCTCCTTATCTTGAAGGGAGTGAGTATGTAGCTCGTAGTGTCTTGATAGAAATTTATCCATTAAATTCAACATGAACTTCTACTTGAGTGATTTTTAATTCATGCTTTTGTAGCTTCATGATCCTCACAGAGCAGTTACATAGTAGTTCCATCTTGCCTTTTCTTTTGTTTTTTGTTGACAACTCGGCCCTGTCGTTTTGCGGGGCTCATCATTTTCACAGAGCAGAGCTCACATCGAACAATCAAAATTTAGGTACTAGTAAAACGCAGCTGTTAAACTTGAGTCTTTCTATAAATTACATAGAAGAGCCATAAAAATTTCTGGTTGAAATTGCATAGCAGAGCTTTGTAGCTTGCAATTTCTTAGAAATTGCAAGTAACACAGGCGTTTTTTGATTAACTTTCATCTCTTGCACAACAGATCAACACAACAAAACTATGCGGATTAGCATAGCAAGGGCGACTTATATTTCATCGGGTAAACTTTCCCCTTGAATTTTAAGAGCTAATAATCTTTCTTGCTCCTCAAAATTACACAACGGACCTCAAATCCTATAACAACTTTCTCATAATTTCTGCAATTGAATTCTTTTATTATTTTTTTTTGAAAAAATTACGGTTCTGACCACTACATTAGAGCAGGCACGTTTTCTTGCAAAGCTGCGGACTTGGCATTCAACGAACTCGATTATTCAAAATTCTAATCATTTTTGCATAATCGATTTGGTTCCCTTTAAAATTCAAGCCTGACTTTTAATGGAGCCAAATCTCTTCAAATCAAAGGTAATTTGTTTATTTTCCAAATCAAAGTTGTTAAATTCATTCAAAACTTCATAGTTCATAGTAGAGCTGATTTCCTTGTTAATTTCTTGTTTGTTCATGATTGTTCTTTGCAAAAACACAGACCATATACCCTTTAAATTTCATAGCAGACTTGAGGTTCTCATTAAATCGAGAATAATTCCTGATTTTTGTTGTTTCAGTAATTCATTGCAGACCAAATAGATTTCAATTTTCATGTTTTTGGTAGCTTCAAAATACTCAAGTAGCAGATATTGAACTTTGAAATTTCATAGAAGAAAAGACAAATTGAATCCGGCTTCCAATGACCCATTGATCCAATTAGTTTGTTAGCTCTCTTGGTTTTTTACATAGCAGATGTGGCATTTTTGAGTTTCTTCTCTAAGTGGTTGTTCAATAAACCAAGCTCTCTATTCTGCAAAGTTTCAAAATTTTAGAATAGCATAACAGACCTAATCCTCGCTTAACAGCCTCGTTTTTTTGTATAATCTCTTAGTAGAATCATCACCTAGCAAACCAACATAGCAGAGCCATAAGATCCCTTCAAAAAATCACATATCAGATCTGTAACTTTTTTCAAAAAATAACGTAATAATGCTTTAATTCGTGGCCAAAATGACTTATCAAAATTTGGTCAGGTATGCTTCCCTCTTGATTTCAATGAGAATATGATTATCTTGAAATCAAAAAATAATTATCTTGGAATCGAAAGTACTTCCCACTTTTTATTTCTTTCAGTAATCATCACATAGCAGATTCATATTTTTTGTATATATCGCAGCACAACGTAGCAGACCAGTGAAAACTACATAGCAGGGTCGTTTGGTTCTTAACAAATTACGAAATGTCATAACAGAACAGTTGCAAAAACATTCAACAAAGAGCTATAGGATCCCCGTCAAATTTCCTTGCAGATCATTAAAAATCTGTGGTTGAGGATCCGGTTCTTTTCTTGAGGTTTGCTTTTGGTTCCTATGAGGAAATAAATTGAATTGAATTGGAGATGAATTCTTCTCGCGCCTTCGGTCATGGAACCGCAAAGCAGAGATTCCACGATGGTGATCTTATTCCCCTCGCGTGATCTTCTTCTTCGTGATTCAGCACAAGAATTAATCTCTTAAACTTCGTAAACTTGAAGAATCAATCTCTTGTTTTTCTCTCTTCAACGCTGAAACAACCACTCAAACCAGAAATTCCAAGTTCTCATGGATTCCTGGAAACGAAAGCAGCCCCGATGAATCCCATATGGAAGCAAACATGGCCAGATTATTCTAGGTCAATCTGAGGGTAAGAGAACCAAGAACTGAACCCACAATGGTCATATTCTTCCCACAATGAACCTAAAAATCGAGAACCGATGATTACGAACTCCAGAATGCGAGATCATCTTTCTCCCTCACGCACCGCGAACCGAGAACAGGGAAGCCTTGTAACATCCCGTTATTTTGTGATAAAAAATTTATTTATTTTATTTTAAATTAAGTAATTAAAGTTTATTTATTAATCGGTAAATTAGAATTTAGTAGTTTATTTTGATTAAGTCATTTTAATGGCTTTATTTATTTAAATAAGTTATGGTGATATTAATATTTATTAACGGGCCAATTAATAATTATTAATTATTAATGGGTCATTGATTATGGATTTTTAGGTTCATTGTGGGAAGAAGAGGAAGAAAGTGTTGCCCCGGCTTCGTTTCTTGGCCGTTTTGCTTGATTTCGGATGCGTTGAAAAGCTCTCGCCGAGACCTTTCTACTCATTCCACTCTTGGAAAGTTTCCAACTCTCTCAAGTAAGCCCTAGATTTCGAATTCTCTTTGTATTTCCATGGAATTTGATTCTAGCTTTTGAGTTCTTGGCCAAAACTCTCATTCCCTTCCAATTTTGTTGTTGAATGTTGATGAAAAACTTATTGGGTAACTATTACTTGACTTTCCCTTAACCCTAAAACCGAGTTTCAGTCGAAGCCCTTCCCGTTTGAAATTTACCTTTTGGGGTTTGATTATGGGTTAATTATTATTGAAATAATGTTTATTGTAATTCAATTCGGGAAATGACATATTGTTTAAAAACCCGGTTTATCGTTACCCATTGAAAACCGGAATTTCCAAAGTACTTGAAATCAATCCAAAACACCTCTAAATTGTCTAAAAATCGGAAAACCAAACTCGAGGCCTATTTTTCCTTGCTTGGCCGAGAGCACCCTTTGAGGATTTTCAAGGTTTTTCGTTGTTTTATGCTTTTAGTTGTCAATCGTTCGATGTATGTTTATTTATTAATTGTTAGATGCAATTATTTGTAGGTGTTTATTGATTTCTTTGCTTGATCGCTCTAATGGAGGTTGGGAGCGCAATCTTATTAGGCTAAGGTGAGAATAAATAGGATTTAAAGTAATTTTAGAAACCGAATAAGTAGAACGGTTTGTAGAATCAGAGGTTAAGAATAGGATTCGAATATAAGAGTAAAAGAAAGTGAGCTAGTGCCCTTAGGATTAGGAGCTAGTTCTTTGAGTGAAAACTTTGGAGTTTCTCGAGGGAAACATTGAACTTTAGGAAGTTCTAAGTTAGAATCGTTTCGGAAATTAAAAATGGATCATTGGAAGTTAAAGGATCCAAACTTTTATATGGAATGGTTAAAGAAACTCGAAAATAGAGCTTTGGATTTTATTTGGAAGTTTAGAATCTTTGGAAGTGTAGATTACTTAATAAAGAAAGAATCTACTTTGTTTTAAAGTAACGGGAATTCGGTTTACTTATTGTTCTTCCGAAATTTATGTTTATTTACTTTATGCACTTTACTTTATGCATTTTACTTTATGCACTTTACTTTATGAAATGCACTTTACTTTATGCAATGCACTTTATGAACGTTACTTTATGAACGGCACTTTATGCACTTTACTTTTATTTTATTTTAAATCACAAATTTTTCAAATTCATACTACATAGCCTGAGAGCTTTCACGTAGCCTGCGGGAGCTACCACATAGCCGTCGTGCGTGGCATGCTCAAGTAATTAGGCTTACACGCATAGACCGAAAGAGTTTGATAATTCTACGTGTCTCGTAGTATGCTCGACACGTGGTCATTTTATTCTTAACGTTATTTAACCCATAACACTGTACATCTCCATTAGTATAAGACCTTTTAGGTGAAACCAAAAGCAAATCTATTCGGACCGAGGTCCAAAGTTAACAATATCATACCAATGTGAAGATGTGAAGGCCAGTTGTCCCTTAACAAGATTTTCATATATATTTTGTTCTTAGAAACTGCCAAAATGTGGTTTCTCTAAAAATAGTGACTAGATATATGCAAATGACATTGTTACCTCATGTTAAAACTAGAAATAATAATGGTTATAAGAGAAGAATTGCACTGTGACATTCTCATTCAATAGTAATTCCCCCGTCATAGACACCAAGAATGAGAAAATTACTTTGAAAATTTAGTATTATTTATAGAAAATGTTAGCAACAATAGAGTAAGTTTCCAATTTAATAATACATAACAAAGCCTACACGGCAATAAAATAATAGGATGTTCAAATATAAAGTTCAAACAATTTCTAATTTCTCGTCATCAACGTGTTTGACTTTCAATGGAGTGTAGTCTTCCAATTGATAAACTTGTAGCTGCTCTGAGAGATTCGACTTTTCAATATCCTCATTGTGATACGATTTACAAACGAAGTAGAGGACTGTTTCAGTAACAAGAGATAACAAAATGAACCCTGGAAACAATAAGAAGCAAACAATCCCCAAAATACCCTTAATAACCACTCCCAAAGTCACCAATGGAAGAACAAGATAATAGAACACAAGTTGAATGGCTGAAAAAGGGAAACTGAGCAAAATGGGTATCATTGTGGCCATCAACATTTTTCCCTTCAGAAGTTCCTTACTTTTAGCCATTGCTTTGAACCCTTTCGAATCTTCTAAAACCGAAATAATATTCGATAATTGCCAAATTATCGACATATAGAAAGAGGGAGCAAATCCAAAGAAGAAAAAAACAAGGAAGAAAGAATCATTAGGTTCCCTGGGCTTAATGGTCCATAGTTTAAAATAATTACAACAACAATAATAAAATACAGAAGAGAAACAACAAAGAGGACGATAAACGAAGCTCTGGAAACACACCGAAAGGTGACGAAAAGTCGTTTCAAAACGTTTGGTTTTACAGCGATTACTTGTTTGAAAGTAATGTCATGACCTGTGTAGATGCAGGCGACTGTGTAAACGACGGCGTAAATGGCTACCAGAGAGAGGGCCGTACACACGATTAAGTAAGCAAAGATGAAAAGTAGAAAATAGATTCTTTCTGAGGAGGCTAAATCATAAAATTTTATGATTTTTGGTAAAAAATATATAAAGTAGGTGAAGGATAAGAAAGATAGAGGAAGAATTAAGGAAAGAGTAATCTGAGTAAAAATCCTTCTCCCTGTGTTGATTATATTAATAGCTTCTCGAAAAATTCCAAAGATTCCAAGAAATTTAATATTTGGTTGATAAACATCCATGATTTTGTTGATGAGGAGTGGGAGAAGAAGAGATAAAAGATGGTATGATATTCAAATACAGGGAAGAGAAGAAAGATATATATACTTCACTTTATATCTTCAAACTAAACTTCAAAATTGTAAGTTTGTATAACTTTGACCAAAACGAGTAATGCCAGGTCAAATCATGGAGAATAGTCATAAGCAAAGACCGTCAATGATTTGGCTTCTCCCAATAAATATAGATATAAGTTGACCGTGACCGTGTAGCTTTCATTCTCACTTTCCAACTTATTTCCATTCTAAAGTGAGTGTAGCATCAGTACTCCCTGCCATAGTTTTGAGTATCATATCCCTCCAATCTTAAGTTGAGGGCACAACAATAAGCCACTTGCTTACAATTTTTTTTTTTTTTTTAAACTATTACAGGAATTTGAAACAAATTCGATAAGGACCCATTAGGCAACCTACTCAATTTCTGTTTCATATTTCTCTTTTTTATTTTATAAAAAAATAGAGTTGGCTGGTAATTGTTTCTTATTTTTCATCTATTTGGAAAACATTCTCAAAAATGAGTAAAAATTTTAGAAACAACAAATTTTAATTTCTCGTCTCTAAAAATTTTAACACGTTAATAAATTACTATATTGTCCCGTTTTGAGTTATAAAATATATTATAAATATCCAAAAACTATATTGGTATAATATTTCAAAATATTATTATTTTCATATTGACCCAGAAATTATAATACTTATCTTTAATAAGTATTATAATTTCTCTTTTTTATTATATACAAATTTATTATTTTCATATTGACCCAGAATAATTTAGAACTCATTTTATGATTAGTTTTTTTTAACATAAATTTGTTTAGATTCAATCTCTTTATTCTTTATCTTTTATTTTTTAAGCATTCTTGATCCGTGTAGTCCTTTTTTTTAACAAATGCTTACAATTTTATTATAAAACATGATAAATAAAAAATTGAAGAGGATGATTTCCGCTACGATCGATCACGTACATTCTACGTGTGTTGCGTCTACTTGATCTTGAATGACTGTAGAATAGAAACAAGAAAATTGTGGTGTGGTGCCTTCCAAACTATATTCGACGATCATGTCAGTGATTTGGAAGCAATAGATATGAGAATTCTAGAGTAGAATTATGAATGACATACCGATTTGGGTTTAAATGTTCTCTTTATATTGAGAACCTATAGGTAGGATGATACGTCAATCTACGATCATATTAAGATAATACTTATTAAAGATAAAGCGTTTATTCCCTTTATCTCAGGATGATGATATGCTTATCTCCTAAAACATAGTTAAAACTATTACAGGAATTTGAAACAAATTCGATAAGGAATTTGTAGCTTTCATTCTCACTTTCCAACTTATTTCCATTCTAAAGTGAGTGTAGCTAATGTGATTAGCATCGGTACTCCCTCCAATCTTAAGTTGAGGGCACAACAATATGCCAGTTGCTTACAATTTTTTTTTTTTTTTTTTTTTTTAAAAACTACTACAGGAATTTGAAACAAATTCGATAAGGACCCATTAGGCAACCTACTCAATTTCTGTTTCATATTTTTCTTTTTTATTTTATAAAAAAATAGAGTTGGCTGGTAACTGTTTCTTATTTTTCATTTATTTGGAAAACATTCTCAAAATTGAGTAAAAATTTTAGAAACAACAAATTTTAATCTCTCGTCTCTAAAAATTTTAACACGTTAATAAATTACTATATTGTCCCGTTTTGACTTATAAAATATATTATAAATATCCAAAAACTATATTGGTAAAAATATTTCAAAATATTTCATTTAAAATTTCAATATTTTTCAACATATATTTGAAAAAAAATATATAAACAAGAAATAGTTAGCAAAAAACATTTTCTTTCTTTTCTTTTTTCATAAATATTAAATAAAAAACAGCTACCAAACATGTTTCTATTTCCCCTTTTTAAAAAATAAGAATGAGTAACAAGAAACAAGAAAGAGAAAATGGAAAGGTTAGCACACGAACTCTAATGTCATAGCAATGTGTTTATGTAGAAACAAGTAAAATAGCAAATCAAGGCATAGCTCTTTAAAATATTTAGTTCTACTTTGAAAAGAGGTGTTCAATTCTGCACCCCAACATTATATTAAAAAAAAAGTTTCATACAAATTTATTATTTTCATATTGACCCAGAATAATTTAGAACTCATTTTATGATTAGTTTTTTTTAACATAAATTTGTTTAGATTCAATCTCTTTATTCTTTATCTTTTATTTTTTAAGCATTCTTGATCCGTGTAGTCCTTTTTTTTTAACAAATGCTTACAATTTTATTATAAAACATGATAAATAAAAAATTGAAGAGGATGATTTCCGCTACGATCGATCACGTACATTCTACGTGCGTTGCGTCTCCTTGATCTTGAATGACTGTAGAATAGAAACAAGAAAATAGTGGTGTGGTGCCTTCCAAACTATATTCGACGATCATGTCAGTGATTTGGAAGCAATAGATATGAGAATTCTAGAGTAGAATTATGAATGACATACCGATTTGGGTTTAAATGTTCTCTTTATATTGAGAACCTATAGGTAGGATGATACGTCAATCTACGATCATATTAAGATAATACTTATTAAAGATAAGCGCTTATTCCCTTTATCTCAGGATGATGATATGCTTATCTCCTAAAACATAGTTATCCAGGACTATAGCTAATCCGAAGGTCCAGACCGTATTTATCTAAGCTGACTAAACGTCCTTGTCCTCTGAATTTGGGCTTGGTCCAAACTCTTTGAATCAGTTATGACGAAGCGAAGCAAATAACTCTGCTGTATTACCTCTTATGGGTCGGGCTTATCAAGATTTGGGCTTTTGACAATTTTCCTCGTCCATCTTGAATTTTACCTCTACAGATTTCCCCCGTTTTTATGTCTGAGTTCCTTGGAAGTGAAAACAAGTTGAGGTTTAAGCGAACGAGGCGACCCGGAATCATGGTAAACTGACACGCATATACCATTTCAAAATCGAATATTTAAATTAAAAAAGAGAGACTTCTTCATTACTATGCCTTTTGCACTTTAAGACCTTGACATTTCTGCTCAAGAATTCAGAAACACTTCGCGCAAAAGGGAGGATTCCATCAGCCGTTCTTCATCTCAGGTATGTGTTTGTCTTTTAAATTTCTAGCATGCATCAGTAGATTTTTCTAATTTTACAATTACTGACTTTAGGGCTAGGAATTCAACATTCCCATGGAACCTACTTTTGTGGAGATGGTTAAAGAATGGCGGAATGGTGTAAGAATGTATTTTTATTCTAATGGAATAGTTGTAAATGTCGATGAATCTGATGAAGAAACTACTGCCAGAAATTCTTTCTTCATTGAAGCAATGCTGGAAGATGATTAGATGATCTCGCTTCCCAAACTATCGAATGAAAATATAAGCAACCCTTAACCTAGTCATTTGTCTTCTGTAAGTGGGCCTGGAGAATCTTGTGAAGATTCCGAAGAAACTCTTAGTGATGATGTGGGAGTTTTTAATTCCCCTCACAATTTGGATAACAACGTCTTGGCATCTTCGTCTGGTTGGTCAAGGACAGTTGATCATCCTTCCTTAAAGGCGTTAGTGTTGAAGCAGTCTAACTTGGCTTTCTATCGTCTTTCGTATCGTATCCCTCCAGACGTAGAGATGAGGCTTCCAACTTCCGATGAACACGCCCACCATGAGGTTGTGGGCGGTTGGACTTCTTTCTATGAAATTTTCTTTGATTGTGGAGTTAGATTCCCCATTAGGATGAGGATGGCTTATTCCAAACACATGGAGGGGTTTATTTACTCTGTTGGTTGTCACGGCCAAGAAGAATATGGAGCTGACATTAGGAATGCTCGCATACTTTTTGTGAAGACCCGACTCTTTTAAATAATTTAAAATCAGATTGACAGCGGAAGTCTTTAAAATTTAATAAAAATTTGGCATGGATATGTTTAAAACTCGGACTATCCATAACATGTTTACAATTTAAATTCCGAAATCTAAAACTCAAGGAACTCAAGTTCCTATCAGGAGTTCAAAGAGGTTTATAATCATAAAAGTGAAATGAAAAGCTCTTAAGAGCTTATAACAAATTTACATCTCAAAGATCGAAAATAAAACAAAATAAGATAAGCTTAGCCCCGGGACTTTTAAATGACATCTAGTCCATCTCTACATCATCATCCTCATGATCAAGCCGCACCAGCTCCTCTCTGATGACCCGAACACCTGAAATGTTTGTAATATCATGAGCTAACAACTTAAGCCCAGTGAGAATAAACAAAATAAAAAGTAAAGTTAGACCCCAAACCCGCATCCAGATTCGTGTCCAAGAACATACTTACTTTTTGTTATCAATCCATTCAAAGAGTTTTATATCAAGTGTTCCACTTTTACTTACCAATTCTCCAATATAAATGTGGAACTACATTCCAAGCATTCCTGGGTATGTTTTGGTAATGCATATAGCAATTATATCTCATTTCCTTTATATACCTTATACTATATATAAGGTTTATATTCAAATGTTATTCTCCAATTACGAGATCTTCCAAATTAATGAGAAACTAGTTCTCTTACATATGTATCGCATGATAGTTATACAATGTTCAATATACCCTTGTATTCTATCATTTATCCAATTCAATCTCATTCTCTTTTTCCTATAGCACTCGGCTATACATCAATTTCATTTCTTTTCTCTCTAGAAATGTACATCTTACATAATCTTTTCTATAGTTTTCTAAACTCTAGAAAACTAACTTTCATAGTCATAATCTCTATAGGATGATAATACTAGCACACGTAGTCTAAATCTCATCCTTTAACTCATTTAAACACATATAAGAAAAAGTAAATAAACTTTGCACATACATAACATCTCAATTCTTTCTCCGTGATGTATTTACATCGATAATATGCATGAAGGTAATGAGGACATCCCGTAGGATTCACATTCGCCCTATATGCATGAATGAAGGCAATGACGACATTCCCCGTAGGGTCCACCATTCGACCTTATGAATGAAGAAGGTAATGAGGACATTCCCCGTTGGGTCCACCATTCTCCCTTCTTTTCTTTCTCACTTTCTTTTCTTTTTCTCTGAAGGTGATGCGGACATTCCCGGTAGGGTCCAACTTTCTCCCTTATTTTCTTTCTCACTTTCTTTTCTTTTTCTCTGAAGGTGATGCAGACATTCCCCATAGGGTCCAACATTCTCCCTTCTTTTCTTTTTCAATGATGCGAGATGTTATGCATATGCTTGCAAAAGTAAATAAACGTAAGTGTGAATATTAAAGTAACCGAAACAAGCATAAAGTAAAGGGGCATAAAGTAAAAGGCATAAAATAAATAGATAGGAAATTTTGGACGAACATTAAGTAGTTCGAACTTCCGATAGTTTAAATAAAGTAGATCTTATCTTAAATAAGTAATCTACACTTCCAAGGAATCCAAACTTCCAACTAAAATCCAAAGTTCTATTATCGAATTCCTTTAACTATCCTAAGTTTGGATCTTTTAACTTCCAATGATCCATTTAATCTCCAGAACGATGCTAACTTAGAACTTTCAAAAGTTCCACGTTCCCTTGAGAAATTCCAAAATTTTCACTTTAAAGGTGTTTCGAGTTGGTTTTAAGTAGTTTCGAAGTTCCCGATTTCAATGGGTATCGATGATTCGGGTTTTTGAACAATAATCGATTCCCCGAATTTAATTTCAATAAACATCATATCAATAAAAGTAAACCACAAAACAACCCCCATAATGTAATATTCAAATGGGAAGGGTTTCGACTGAAACTCGGTTTTAGGGTTTAGGGAAAGTTTCCAAAATCACTAAAAACAACTCCCATAAATAAAGTCATCGAGTTCCTCGGCAAGAAATTGAAGAATCAAATAGAAAACTCCATTAAAACACTATTTGGAGCTTAGGGTTTGAAGTTTAACTTACCGAGAAGTCCGTAGAACCCGAGTGGAAAGTACGATTTTTAGGTGGAAAGGAATTCTAGACTCGAGGGCTTTCCGATGCAACCAAAATCGAGCCGATCCGTCGAGAAACGAAGAAAAACCAAAATCCCTCAAATCCCTCACTAAGGCTCACGACAATGAGGAGGAAAAATGAAGAGTTTTGGAGTCAACTTTGGTCAAAATGGCATTTTAAAGATGAATGAATAGTATTTTGATATTTTTAAGAAATTGGAAATGACGGTTGCGTCCTTTTATGACTTTTGACTTATAAATCGAAACCCGAAGCTCTTAAATTAGCTAAAGGTGATTAATAATTATTAATTGGCCTATTAATAATTATTAATATCACCGAAGCGAATTTAAAGTATTAAAACGATTAAAAGAATTTCGGGCAAAATTAACTACGAAATTCTAAATTACAAAAATAATAATTAAACTAAATACTTAAATTGAAATAAATAAATAACATTAAATAAAATAAAATAAAATTCACTTCAAAATAACGGGACGTTACACTTTTGGTCTACGAGATCTAACCAGCAGGATACCTCCCGATTCCACTTTCATGCCTCTGTTGGGAAGAAGAACGTCATTGGTCTTCCTTCTAGCGATAAGTGGTGGAAAAATATATGGTTTTTTGTCAGGGGGAGGCTAACTTCTGATCGGGTTCCAATTCCTTTAATTTGGAAAAAGTCAGGTGAGGTCGATCATGTTCCACCTCTGCTTTTGTTTACTTAAATGATTGCTTTCTACCTTCTCTTTATTTTCTATAGTTCAGACTTTAAGCAAATATGATATCACATATTCGAACATCAATGCTTGCGAAGAGCTAGAAAAGATTGGGCAATTTTTTTTGGGAAGCTTTCGTCTGCGAAGAGGAACTTATCTTGACAGGACTCTGGGCCCCTTTTTGTTCTGCTCCGTTCCCAGGAATTAAAAGTATAGTGTCTTCATTTTCCTTAGTGATGGTTTTTTTCGTCTCATAAGGGCGTCTTTTGTCTTTGTAGTCAAAAAGAGGTGAGGAAGTTTAAAGTTGAACTTTTCAAGGACAAGTATGTCTAAGAACTAAAAATTGTCCGTATTCGTTTTAGCTATCAATACGGAGCACGATATTCGTTCCTCGTTGCGCTTGAAGAAGAAGTTTATAATCGACAAATCGCAGCCTCTAACTAGAGAGAAGAGGAGGCCTCGTTCCAAGGAGAAAAGTCCGGCTTTTGTGACTTTTGGAACCACTTCTTCCTTTGGTGCTGGTTCTTCTCATCCTACTGTGAGTTCACAGGATCTTCCTTTTAGCGAGACTCTGCCTTCTTTTATTCATTTCCCTCGACCTGATATGACGGATCAAGGCTCGTTCCTCCGGAAAGGGCTGGATGTGCTTGGGCGAACTAAGGCTGGTGCCTCGGAAAGGGCTTAATGTGCTCGGAAAGATCAAGGCTCGTGCCTCTGAAGAGGGATTGGTGTGCTTGGACGAACAAAGGTTCATGCTTCCAAAGAGGGCTTGATGTGCCTTGATGGACCTGTTAGGAATGGTGTCCTAGAACTTGTAATTAGTTAATTATAATAATTTATTTCGAATAAATTAAATAAATAAACATAAGTTCTTTATATTATCTAGATTGATTCAATTGACAATATTAGGAATATATGAAAATATATTAATATCAAACATTCAAATAGTAAACCCTAAGTTAATCTTATGAAATCACGACTTAGTAAGTGAGTCATACGAGAGGATTAAAGTCGAGATGAGTAACTTAAAAGTGTCTACAGTAAATGGATAACGTTTGGGAACCTTATCCTTGTAACACTGTTGATAGCTTCGCATTTGTTTATAGACAAATGATCTAATCCTGATCATTCATGTGGGAGACATAAAATGGAAGTATCATATGCAATGTTGATTGTATAAGACAGAACCACGATGTTCGATCAAATTTCTCATTAGTACCGTTTACGAGAAATGATTGAATATCAAACTAAGTTTATAAACCGTGATAGATCTCAATCCTAAGTGAAATGCGGACTCCTATTTATGGAGTTATGTTCTTTGATTCACATGGTTGAGAGCGATCTGTAAGAACGCTCAATACACGCCTGTTTTGGGAACATAGCTAGATAAGTAGCTGGGAACGCATCTTCACGAGATGGAATTCATAACTTTCCTATAAATTAACGATATCAGTGCGATACCTAAACATTTTAGGAACTTTAGGAAACTCCCTTGATGTACTGATTCGAGACATGAACAAGTGGCGCTATGACTTCTATTGATCACAGAAGTATATCATCTCTAGTTCGACTAAAGATAATGTTCATTGGAGAATCATTGGGAACACAAGGATAAAGCAGTAATTATAGGGGCAAAACGGTAAATTTAATCCGCATGTAATTATGAGGGTTCCATGTGAAGGATATATCACAGATATAAATAAAAGATAAACTAATTGGACATAACTCATCTATAGTGAGGGGAGTTCAGCTATGAATCTATAGTGGAATTATTCATAGTTAAATAATAAGTACTTAACTGATTATAAGTTAATCACTTAATTGACTAATTATTAAGCCCATGATCTATAGGTCCATCAGGTCCCTATGCTAGCCCAAATATCGTTGTATCAAAACTAAGTTATTAATTTAACTTAGAAAGAACAAATAATTTAAGTAATTGTATTTACTTAAAATTAGGCAATATTAATTATTTGAATAATGACATTATTTCAATGAAAATTAATATTAATATTATTAATATTGATACAATATTAATTGTTTAAATAAAGAGTTTATTTAAATGGAAATTAATATAACATTATCAATTATAATATTTTAAGGAAAAATTAATTGTTTAAATAAATAAATTATTTAAACGGGAATTAATGTTAATATTATTAATTATTTAAATAATGACTTTATTTAAATGGAAATTAATAATTATTATTATCAGTTAAGTAATGACTTTATTTAATTTAATAATAAATATTAGAGAGAAATAAATACAATTAGTTTAAGAAACAAATTGGTTTTGGCCCAAAATAATTAATTAATTGAATAAGATTCAATGGTAATTAATATATTGATTTTTGGCTAAATGTATTTAATTAGAAATTATTATTTGAATTTTTCTAATTTTAAATATACAAAAATAAATAATTATTAAATAAAGAAAAGTATAAATAAATATATATAAAAATATATTGTTGGGTGGTGGCGTCAGTGATGAGAATGAATTGTTCAACATGGAAATGTATATATAATATATATATCTTTTTTTATTTCGTCCAGCGTGCCCATGAAGAAATTTATATATATATATATATATATATATATATATATATATATATATATATATATATATATATATATTTATCTTTTATTTTATTTTTATAATTAGGAGGTAAGCATATCAATATAGATTAGATATCATATTTTCCTATAAATATGACCATTGGGATTCGTATTTTATACACTTCTCACTTTAATTAGAAAAGTGAAAATTCTCTCTCAAGTTTTTGCCCAATTGCCAATTTTCCTTAGGAAAAAATTTAGAAGAAATTGCTTCTTCTTTTGTTCTTCCGGTTCGATTCCCACAAGTCGGTTTTGCTTTCGATCGGGATATAGCATAGAAGATTCGATGTTGCTGAGGATTTGATGCTGTAAAGAAACCTCCAATTGATTCTCCATTAATTATTCAATGTAAGTAAAGGGTTTTAATTTTCGAAAATTAAGCATGAATCTACATGTTCTTCATATTTTTATCACAAATTGCATGATATTAATAGATCCGTAATTAATCGTTAATTAGATTACTAAATAAAATTCCGCTAGTTTAGTAAATCATCCCTTCAAGACCTTGGCTAGTGCCTATGGAGAAGGCTTCCTCAGCTTGGAGAGACTAAGGCTAGTGCCCCTGGAGAGGGTTCAATGGCTCAGCTCATGCCTTCATAGAGGGCTTGTTGTGCTTGGACGGACCAAGGCTCGTGCCTCCGGATAGGGCTTCATGTTCTTGGAGAGACAAAGGCTGGTGCCTCCGGATGAGGCTTAATGTGCTTAGATTGACCAAGGCCGGTGCCTTTGAAGAGGGCTTAATGTGCTTGGAAAGACCAAGGCTCGTGCTTCCGGAGAGGGCTTAATGTGCTTGGACGGACCAATGCTCGTGCCTCTGGAGAGGGCTGGCTGTGCTTGGACGGACCAAGGTTGAGTCCACTAGAGAGGGCTTAATGTGCTTGGAAGGATCAAGGCTCGTGCCTCCGGAGAGACATTGATGTGCTTGGACGGACCAAGGCTCATGCCTCCGGAGAGGGCTTCCTCAACTTGGAGAGACCAAGGTTGGTGCCTCTGGAGAAGGCTTGGTGTGCTTGGACCGACCAAGGCTCGTGCCTCCAGAGAGATCTTGGTGTGGTTGACGAACCATGGCTCGTGTCTCTGGAGAGGGCTTAATGTGTTTGGAAAAACCAAGGCTCGTGCCTCTAGAGAGGGCTTAATGTGCTTGGACGAACCAAGGCTCGTGCCTCTAGAGAGGGCTTAATGTGCTTGGACGGACCAAGGCTCGTGCATCCAGAGAGGGCTTAATGTGCTTGGACAGATCAAGGCTTGTGCCTCCGGATGTGCTTGGATGGACCAAGGTCGGTGCCTGCTGAGAGGACTTACTTGCTTGTTATATTTCTTGGCTAATTTCTGCTGATAGTTAGCGAGTGGATCTGTGTTTCTCTCTCCTCTCCTCGACCTGGTCAAGAGCCTCTTCCATCATATGGTAATTCTCTTCTTCTTGAACTGAGCTTTGGGTTGTTGGAATTATCATTTATGTAGGGATTACCACCTTTGTCCTAAAGGCCATAGCGAAAGGAGTGTCTCCGATAGGCACTCTAGGGGTGGTTCGATACGCTCATAGGATTCCGGGCAGTTCATCTACCCATTTCCCTTTGCTTTTTCCAATCTCTTCTTAAGAGAATTCATTATAGTCTTGTTGGAGGCTTCGACCTGACCATTAGTTTGAAGATAGCTAGGTGTTGTGTATCAGTACTTCCTGATTGATTTCCCAATGAATTGGCGCCCATTATCGGTTATAATGACCCTGGGGATTTTGAAACTGGTGAAGACGTTCATCCACCGAAAAATCTCGATCTTTCGCTAGGTGATGGTTGCCAGGGGTTTGACTCGATCCTTTTGGTGAAGTAATCTTTTGCCACCAAGAGATAACATTTCTGTCCTGTATCGATTGGGAGTTTTCCCACCAGATCTAACCCCTATTGCATGGGGTGGGGCCGAGATAGTAGTTAGTCGCGTTTGGGGAGCGTGGTTGATCTTGGCAATTCTTTGTCATTTGTCACGATTTTCCATGAACTCCTTTGAATCTTTGAGCAGAGTAGGCTAGTAGTACCCCTGTGTTTTTACTCTCTGGCTCAGAGATCGTGGCCCGAAATGATTTCCACAATGGCCAAGATGCAGCTCTCTCAAGACATTGGAGCTCTCTTACTTCCCTAAACATTTCAAATATGGTCCACCGAAAGATTTTCTATACGACTCTCCTTGTATGAGCGAATATCAGACGGTTCTCATCCTTATTTTACAGGCTTCGAACTTCTCGTCAGGGAATGAATCATCTCACAAATAATCAATTATGGGCATTTGCCAACCTGGTTCATCTTCTTGATTATGATCTATTGGCCCTTGATCTTGTTCGTCCCACTCCCCATGTCCGAGTCAGCAGTGATGTTGGGCTTGGGCAGGTTATCGACCAGGATCATTATTCTAGTCTCTTAATCAACTGCAAAGCTGAGGTTATCTAATTCGTCAACATGACTGTTCTCGGTTTGGGGGATTTGCTCGAGTTCATATTCATAGAACCCTGAGAAGGTGGCTTTGAGCTTCTGTAAGGACCTCATCATTCTATGATCTTTTGCCTCAAAGCTCCCTTTGATCTGGTTCACTACCAATTGGGTATCACTTTTGATGCTCAAATGCCTCACTCCCAATTCTTTTGCTCTTTCCAGACAGCTATCTACGCTTCATATTCGGCTTCATTGTTGGAAGCTGCGAATCCAAAGCGGATTGACTGTTCTAATAAGTGACTTTTTCAGGTTGATAGAATGAGACCGATAACTGATCACTTGGAATTAGATTATCCATCTACATACATTTTCCAAATGGCATCTTCAAGTGTTGCTTGACTCTGCATTCATGTCGCTTTACTGCTTGCTGGTTCTTTAATTGTTGGAGTCATCTCTGCCACAAAATCTGCCAGTATTTGCCCCTTAATGGCGGTTTCAGGTTCGTGTCTAATGTCATATCCTCCTAGCTCGATGGCACATTTCATAAGTTGTCATGAGATGTCAGGCTTATGGAGGATGGCTTTCAAAGGAAAGGTTGTCCTTACGACAATGAGGTGACCTTGGAAGTAATGCTTCAGTTTTCGCGCTACGGTGATGAGAGCTAAAGTCAATTTTTCCATTGTGAAGTATCTTGTTTCAGCGTCTAGCATGATCTTGCTATCATATTAAATTGGTTTTTGAAGCTGATCATCCTCCCTTACCAAAACGAAGCTCACGACCACATTAGACACGACGAGATAAACTATGAGTTGTTCCTCTTGAACAGCTGGTTGTGTTAACAGAGCGGGCAATCAGTGAAGTATATGCATGCCCTCTACTTGCCCTTTTTTAATTCTTACCATGACTACGTTCACCAGCCACTCTGGATACTTAACTTCTTTTATGAACCAAGCCCCTGTTAGAAATGGTGTCCTAGAACTTGTAATTTATTTCGAATAAATTAAATAAATAATAATTTATTATTTATGAACCAAGCCCCTTGTTAATAATAATAATTTATTTCGAATAAATTAAATAAATAAACGTAAGTTCTTTATATTATTTAGGTTGATTCAATTAACGATATTAGTAATATATGGAAATATATTAATATCGAACATTCAAATAGTAAAACCCTAAGTCACTCTTATGAAATCACGACTAAGTATATGAGTCATACGAGAGGATTAAAGTCGAGATGAGTAACTTAAAAGTGTCTACAATAAATAGATAACGTTTGGGAACCTTATCCTGGTAACACTGTTGATAGCTTCACATTTTGTTTATAGACAAATGATCTAATCTTGATCATTCATGTGGGAGACATGTAATGGAAGTATCATATGCAATGTTGATTGTATAAGACAGGACAACGATGTTTGATAATATTTCTCATTAGTACCGTTTACGAGAAATGATCAAATATCAAACTAAGTTTATCAACCGTGATAGATCTCAATCCTGAGTAAAATGTGGACTCCTATTTGTGGAGTTATGTTCTTTGATTCACATGGTTGAGAGCAATCTGTAAGAACGCTCAATACACTCCTGCTTTGGGAACATAACTAGATAAGTAGCTGGTTCGCATTTTCACGAGATGGAAATTCATAACTTTCCAATAAATTAACGGTATCAGTGCGATACCTAAAAGAGTCATGATCGACCAACACTCTACTGATAGTGTGGGTCCTGAGGGGTTTTCTTTTTTCCTTTTAGTCGGCCTCATTCATGGTGAAACCTCTCCTATTTGGGTTGTGTTTCTCAAAGGATGAGTCACATAACGAGACATTTTCCCCCTTCGTCGGGCTGTTATCTTTTAGCGAGACATTTTTCCCTTTCTCAGCGGTGGTGGCCTTCTGGCGCTGCCACTTAGCTCGAGATTTTTTTAGACTTTCGTTGCCGAAGTTAGGCCTGGATAGGCCTCCCTCATCGCCTGTTGGGTCTCAGGCCTTTTCCCGATTTTCAGGGAGTATTCTATCTTCAACTCTTGCCTCATTTTTGTTTTGAAGGGTCTGAAAAACTTCACCTTCCAGAGCTCGCTTGCTCGTTAGGCTAGTGAACAGTAGGCTGGTCATCGCCTGGATTTGTGGGGATTCCTCACCAGTATCAATAGTTTATCAAAAACTTCTTGATAGGCGGCCCCACAGTGGGCACCAAACTATGTGGGGTATTTCTCACACAATTGAGCATGCGAGGACACGTGCTGGGTTTTTACTGCTGCGACTCCATGAGATAGACAAAGAATGATAAAAAAGACACCAGTGTGGTACCGGTCAAGGACCATCCGATGATAAAGTTAGGTGAGAACGGTAAAGTGCATCACAAGACTAATTGTAGGGTTTGGGATTTGTGCACTTACCTCGTTTGAGGGTTTGATGGTGCTTATATACTCTCCAAACCTTTGGTATCTGGGGCCTGCTTGACCGTGCTAGCTAGGCTAGGCTTTTGTGGGCCTAGGACGAACCCAAATATCGTTGGCATTACCCATAGAGGATTTGTTCGGGCTTTGGCCCAATCAGATCAAACCAACTTACTCAGCCTACATAGGGTGGATTTTGCCCCTTACAGTTTGCTTTGGTGGCGCTGGGACGGACCCAAATGTCGTTGACTCTACCTGTATAGGGTTTCTTTGGGCTTGGGCCCTATCAGATCAAACCAACTTACTCGGCCTAAAGGGGTGGATTTTACCCCTTACAACAGTAATCAATTATTAACAGTGACTAATATGTATCAATGATATATCTAGTGTAAAAATATGTAGTTTAATGTTTATCACCGATTGACCTGATTAAAATTATTATATTTAAAAATTATTTTTAGAGTTACTATTTTTACAAATATTATTAAAAAAAACTTGGCTAGATTTACAACTGCGTCTAAAAATTAACTATTCAATAATTTATTTCTAAAAGTAATATGTTTTTTTACTAAATTTTTAAATGTTGTGATGTATAAGAGAAATGTTAGCAACTTATTAAGTATGAGAAGATAAAAATGTCTTATGCAAAATGTAAAGCTAAATAGGGATAATCTAGTATATAGCCTATTTTGGCAAAATACTAAGTTTTTCTAGCTCATCAACTTTTTCAAAGCTTTTTGGCACATTTCTGATATGACATTTTTTTAATATACATAATTTGCCCCCGTTTTAACGTTTATGATTTTGACTTAAATAATTCATTTTTTTGTCATTTTCTATTCCTTGATTCCCTCCCTTTTAAAAAGCTATTTTTTTAATTAATAATTACGATTAAGAATATGTTCCCTGCAATCTTTCTCTCTCCTCTTTTTTTTTTCTTTTTTTCATCATATTCCATATGCGTGAGAACAAGCAAAGATTGTTTTCTTCATTGCTTTTTTTATTAGTTTTTATTCATATTCTTTATGGTCATTTGCTTTCCATTCTCCATCATCTAAGTTATGAAATCAAGATCTGAAAGATAGATCTGTAATATAAATGGAAGAAGAAACGAAAAGCGTGGGCATCGCTAGATCTCAAATCGAGATCATGATGCAAAACTCAGATGGTTGGATAAGACATACTTCATTATCCACCGTAGAAGAAGATATTTGAGAAACCCAGATTTAATATAGTATAGTATCGAAGCTTATACTGTACATTTTCATCTTTATTTTTTTCTCATTCAACCAAGAAATAGTTGTGACGTCCCGACACCTTTTAAAACACTTAAAACATTACGCAGCGGAAGACAACAATTTTACATAAAATTTGCGTGGTTCCATTTGTATTTTGAACAAACCAAAACCTGTTCACATTGTTCACATCAGAGAAAACGAGAAATGCACATTTTCTAAGTTTAAGAAAATATAAACTACTACATATTAAGTTAAAAACCCAAAACAACACTCTCTCGAGCTCAAGACACGAGCTATACGAGTTTACAAAACAACCAAAAGACTAGCATTCCATGATGCTAGAAATCCATATCCCAGGCTCATCGCACGATCATTCAAGCAACACCACGACCTCTACCCCGACCTCTACCACGAGGCGTACCTATAGAAAAATGTGTTGCGTAGCAACATTACCATAAAGCTAGTGAGAATAAAATGAATTCAAGTGTATCTATGGACCAAAGTCCTTATTGAAAATAGTGTCCAACAATTCTAATGTGCAACTACTTCCAATCAAGCATTCAACCACAAAACCGAGCACATTTACAATGAGGCTAAACATCCATTCACAATTTGGAACTAAACATACAAGGAAGTAAATATGATAGGCACGGTTAGAGTCAGTCCTAACTACCATATCACATTCAAAAACCCCAATTGCACTTCGCGTATAACAACGCTATAGTCACCGTAACTATATTGTCACCATTCATACATTGTCACCTTAGTCACCATTGTCACCATTTATACATTGTCACCATTTTTATATTGTCACCATTGTCACCATTTCTACATTGTCACCATTAGTCACCATAGTCACCATTTATACATTGTCACCACCATTAGTCACTTCGGTTTCTATTCTATCAAGTCTCCTAAAGTAAGTAAAACGTTAACTAGGAGAAAGCCTAACTCTTACTAGGACTATCCCCATTCTTTTTTTCCTCGGATGTCTCAATCTTGAATCGTCACTTACCGTCTCAACTACCAAGCCTATTAAACTTCAAAGTTCACAAAACACTCCCCCAAAACTTGATTCCAACCAATGACGAGAGCCTCCTCTAAATGCACTTTCCTAGGCAAATACACTTCCAACATTATTTTCCTTCTAAACAACCACGACCCTTAACCTCGAACCAACTAAATCTTTAAGTAATCCAAACCATAAAAATACTTAAGCTCATTTTAAACTCACCTCTAGAATGCGTAGGAAAACCACCCCACGTCGGATGCGTGAACGGTTGCTCGTGGATCAAACCTACAAGTAAAGTTCATAACTAAATGTATTAATTTTCAAACCACGAACGAATAACTAATAAGGAATAAAACGTCCAAACAGCCCCCAGAAACACTATGGAGTTCTCGGCCAACGCAAGGGTAAAAGTCTCGGTTTCCAGTTTCCAATTAACATTCAAAGAAAACAACTTTCAAAACAAAAACTCTACATACAGAAACCTCGGTTTAGAATATTTCAAAGGGCTGGGGTTTTTCGTTCTACTCGGGTTTAGATCCAAGACAACAATCTCATTCAAAGTGTTTTTCCTTAGCTAGAATTCACTATCAACACACGGGAAAGAAGATTTGAAACTTGCATGCAAGATCGGGAAAAAGAAAACTTAAAAACCCATTTCTTCTTTACCTCGTATCTCTCGTATCTAGAACGGATCGGCTCGATTGAATAGATAAAAAGAAAGTACGTCACGAGAGCTTTCCAACAAGCTAAAGCACGATGAAAACGGCCGAGAAACGAAGGAGAACCAGATCTTTCTTTCTCTTCTAGCTACGAGTTTGGGGGGCGGGTTCCTTGGCTTTTCTTTTCTTGTTTTTTTTTGTATTTTTCCTTTGCAAGACATTATATATATATATATATATAGTTTCGGTAAAAGACTAAAGTGCCCCTCCTTCATATTTCCTTAATAAAGTCGTCCCGAGTGCTCGTTATTTCAGGTTTCTAATTATAATTTAACTTAACTACTTCTAAACTAGCTAAAGTGATTTAACGATTATTAATTGGCTCGTTAATAATCGTTAATACACTCGATTCTATTTACACGCTTCAACGGAAATTACTTAACGATTGAACTCGAGCCTAAAATTTAAATACTAAATTAAACTTCTAATCAAACAAACAATCAACATTAATTAAAATTATACTAAGTAAAGTAATAATAAATAAAATAAAATAATAATAAAAAAATTCACTTCAAAAGTAACGGGACGTTACAATAGTACAATATCGAAGCTCTATTGTACGTTTGCATTTCTTTGGTTCTTTCAACTATGGTTTTATTTTAGATATTTTCTCCTCTCCTGCCTTGCATCTTCTCGCGTACTGTACCTAATTATATTATATTATGTACGCCATATTATCTTCTACTTCCTTACATCTTTTTTCATATTGTAGATAAATATATTATATTATGTATGATATATTCCCTCTAATGTAGTACATTTTTCCGCATAATTTACATAAATATATTATTGTTATGTACAATATATTTTTTCTATACACTATATGTATAATGTGTTTTTACACATATTATATTGAATATTTCTTTCATTTTTCACTTATATTTCCATTTTAGAATTTAAATATATTTATTGTATTGTACATTATATAGTACGGTATACTTGCATTATACTATACACTGTACATTTTTTTTAAATCGTTTTCATAAAATGGAATCTTTTTTCTTTTTAAGAAAAACTATCATACGTGTTAATTCTTTTTATTTTTCTGAATCCTTTGTTATTTTCATTATTTTGTTCATTAATATTTTTTTCAAATTTTCATTCTCTCTTTGTTCTTCATTAATTTTATAATTCATTGATTTAAGTATTTTCAAATCTTCATTCTCTATCTTCTTTCCTTCTTAATTAAGTTAGTATGGGTTGATTAGATATTCAACATACCAAATAGGTTAAAAAATATTATTATTTATGGGTAGGCTAAAAAGTCTTATTATAACAAAAAGAATGCTATCTACTAATATAACCCAACTAAATATTTTTTGGCCCATGACTTCAAAAGCTCGTCCACTCCAAATAGACGGTTTCAAATTGCTAATTTTCAAATGTTTGTGTCGATGGGCAAGCGCGCTGCAGGGCAACAGATATGTCTACCACATTTTTTTACAAAATAGCACAAAAAAAAAACAGATAAACATTACTTACTTGACCAAATCGTCAAATGCTTGCGTCAACACGTTATTCTTCTGACTTCACGAATAATATAAAGGAAAAGATGTAATTGCAGTGTATAAAATTTCTTTTTCAAAAACGGTGTGAAACAACTTTTATACATGTACTTTTATTTATTAACATTTTTAGTTTTTATACAAATAAAAGATTTTATACTCGACAATTTTTATTTAAATAATGTTTTAACAGTTTAGTAATGAGACCTCTGACTTGACAAAGAGCCAAGTCCAACTCGATTAAAAATGGGCTACCCGAGGGGAGATAGGAAAATACAGCCCACATTCAACAGTGACTGAGTAAAATGTGGTTCACCTGTCCGTGATAAGGTCATGATGAGCACGCTCCTTCGAAGTAGCCAGTCTCAACTCCACGTTCAGAGGAACCCTATATGTTGACCTCAGTCAATCTAAATCTTTTGTTTGAGAATTGATTTATGTTTCGAAGGATGATCCTTCTTCCAATCGCCACAAGAAGATGTTGAGCTCATTCGCCTTCTCTTTGTCCTATGTCGACTATAATTTTCAACCTCAGGACTTTAAGTTTCCTCGGATTCCATTCGATAACCTCCAAACGTAGCTTCGAATCCTTCACCCTTGTTCGATCTAGGCACAGCCGGGGGAACGATATCCTTTGCCTCTTTGCCTATCGAGGACAATCAAGATGAAGCTTCCTCTCCCTACTCTCAATGAGAAGATTGACCCCTAACCTCTGAGCCTCTTGATAAACATGGGCATCCATCTCAAAACCAATTGATAATGAGAGGAATAGCCCATGTATCTTATAAATCTTGTGTGAGTTCCTTTCATCTTTCCTATGTGAGATTCTCAACTTGCCCTCTCAAGATGGTGTCTCTTTTAGGCTCACCATTATTGGGTTGGAACCCATTTTTAGACCGAATGTCTGCTTGGGCTTGTTGGGCTCTGATACCATCTTGATAATCATGGACATCCATCTCAAAATCAATTGGTAATTAGAGAAGTAGCTCATGTATCTTATAAGTCTTGTGAGTTCCATTCAACTTTCCGAGGTGTAATTTTCAACAGAGCCATATCGAGCATTCCTTGCGGCATCTTCGCGGTCGCATTGATCACCGTTCATCTCAACGCTGTTCAAAATGAGAAGATTGACCATTCATCTCAACGTCGTTCTTAGCCTTAACGGTTCTAGTTAAAGCCCTGAACGCCTACCAACAAAACACAAAACTAGAGCTCACCCTAAATCCTAATAGACGAGAAAAAAAAAACATTAGATTCACAGAGACTCAACTTAAAAATTGGAGAAAAGGCACGACAAGAAATCCCGGGGAGAACATCTTCCCTTCTCACCACAAAAACATGAACTTAAATTGAAGAAAATGGAAGTTTTCGATTACCAAAAGACGAGAAGTGATCAGGAAATAATGAAAATTTTCAGAATGCAAACAAACACTTTCAAGGTTTCCCCCCCATTGTAAATACTGCTTGATTCTAAAAGAAGAGACACGTATCTTATTATAAGAAAGGGATGGCGAACCGCTTCTATCAAGTACAGACCGACCTGAAACTTTGACATGCAAACCTCTACGTGATTCCTCTTATTGAACTAACATAAAAACAAAAAGCAGGAGAACTGTAAAGGGAAAAAATCACCTGATGATAAGGCCTAAATTCTTGCAAATCGGCCTAAAAAGAGAGTCTATATATCTCTTAAGTTTGAGAGGTTACCCGTCTAAGGAAGGGAGGATCTCATGACTGAGCTACCAAAAACAAGCACAGACTTTCGAAGTTGTGAATTTGCCAGCTCAGGCAGAAGGAATTGGCTTGTGGATAAAGCGGGAAATCAGGAAATGTGATCTGTCTGATAATAGCTCACCTATGAGATCTCGTTCAAAGATTGCGCGAAGCCATGGATGCCAAGCCCATGAGAATGGCTATAACAGACGCCAGAGAGGAAGAAAACAAAAAATGAAAATTTTACTGGAGAACCATCTGTACTTTATCTTAATATTTTCCCTCCAACTCTATTGACTTTATCTCAAAGTCTATTTGGCAGGCAACACACCGGGGTCAACTTACTCTCTTAATTTCAAGAACTTGGAGAGTCACCACACCGGGGTCTACTTACTCTCTTAATTTTAAAACTTGGAGACGCGAGGAAGACGATTCCACGTGAAATGTACGTGACTGACAGTAGGTGGAAAATATCCTCCTCTACAATATCTTTCATAAAATAATTAATATTCTAACTTAAATTGAGTAATTTATATTTGTTACTTTTTTTCTCTTATAGTATAATGACCAAAAAGATGGTTTTTTTTTTTTTTATAGTTATTAAGAAATTTTGAATTATATTTCAATAGTTTTTCAAATTTAATTAGTTTTTACTATTTTAATAATCATTACTATACTATTTTTTTAATTAAATCAATGCGTGTTAAAATTGTGTATTTTAAAGTTAAAAAAATAACTATTTTTTAAATTTACTGTTAAAAAAAGTGTAATATTTGAAAATACCAATATATTAATCAATACATGTTCAGAAATTCATATTATTGATGACGAAACATCCAAATGACAGCTTTCACTTAGTTATCTGAATAGAATAGCTATCACTCCCTTGCCAACTTTCACTTATTTATTTGAATAGAATAGCTTTCATTCCCTCTTTCAAACTTGCCTCAACTCTAACTTAAACAACACTACACCCATATTAAAAACTAACTTAAATAAGCACTACACCCATATTAAAAAAAATGGGTAAAATGCATCATTAACCCTTGCACTTTCAAGCTTTTTTTTAATTTACACCTCTAGATTTTCAATTTGATTTTTTTTCACCCCTACACTTTGCATTTGTCCAATTTCCATCCAAATAAAGTGTTAAAACTAAGAGACTCTAATATTTTAGGGGCTCTTGCGAAAATAGCAAAAATAGGTCCAATATTTATAAAAATAGCAGTAAAAAACCATATTTACAAAAATAGCAGAAAAATTAAATTCACACCTAAAATATTACAAAATTGCCACTAGTAATCAGTGATATCTTCACAAGTAATCACTTATTAGTAATCTCTGATTTACTGATATCCTGATTTTTGTGCAAGAATCACTGATTAGCTGATAGTAATCACTGATTATTTTATAAGTTATCACTGATAATCTCTGATCATATGAATGAGGGTTTTTAAAAATCTGCTATATTTGCAAATACTTTTTAAAACTGCTATAATTATAAATATTGCTAAAAAATCTGCTACCCAGTGAAATTTCCCAATATTTTATTGATTTCATATTTAAGGACTATGTGAAATGACGTTTGTGCCCTAACTTAAACCCTGTAAGACTCATCTCCCTTAATCCTAATTAATGTAGAAATTAAAACTTCACCCTAGTAAAAATAATTTCCCCAAATTATAGTCAGAGCATTAAGACTATTAATCCAATCAATAAAAAATTAGGAACCCAACAAAAAAAAGTTCCAAAAAAAAAAGTTTTAATACATTACTAAATTTCTGGATCGGTTCATAGAATACCTAGAATTAAAAATTGAGTTTCTGATTTGACTTTAGATTTCATTGACATAAGAAACAAGACATGGGAAAAGAAGGAATAAGCAAAAAAACCTGAAGGTGCCAATTGTCCCAGTCCTCAAAATTTCATACTAATTTATTCTTTTACCATGTAAAAAAGTTAATAAGTTTATGTGATGGACAATGACGGTAGTGGTATTTGGAAGATAAGGTTTTTTTGGACTGGAAATCGAAGTTGAGGAGATTGAAAGTGTAACGTCTCGTTATTTTACAGGGTAATTATTTATTTATTTTATTTAAAGCTCTTAATTTAATTTTAGAGTTAATTACTTTAGATTTTAGAATTTATATTCTTTTATTTGACGTTTATTACCTTAAAAGCTTAAATTAGTATTAGGTGTATTAAAAATTATTAACGGGTCAATTAATAATTGTCAATCATCTTTTAGGTTGATTAAGTGATTCGGGTTAAGTTTTAAAAGCTAGAAGCAAAGAAAGGGTATTATTGTAATTTTTCCTTCACTTTAATTTTGGATATATACTTATCTTCTTCTTCATTATTGACAAAAAAAAAAAGGAAAAATCACAAAAACTACGTCTTCTATTCTTCTCCCATGGCCGCCCACCTTATGATTTTTTAGCTCATGGGTTTTCTTCATTTCTCGACCGTTTTCAACGATTTCTTTTGCGGTGGATTGCTTGGAACGTTGACTATCTATCCATCCGAGTTTTGTGGCATTTCTCATTCTCTAAAGGAAGCCCTAAAAAGTGAGTTTTCAACACTTTTTATATGGTTTTCTTTATTTTTGTTTCTAAATGAGTTTTTAAGTTGAATCATGTATTTCCATCAAGAAATTTGACGATTTAGAGCTCGAATTTTTGAAAAACACTATTCACCCTATAGCATTCATCTGAAAATACTATTCATCTGAAATGACTATTCACCCGAGAATCACACTTTTTCTAATCCTTGTTATGAATTGTAAAATATTTTTCAATTGATGAATTGTAAGTGTCGATTGGTCGTTTGACGGTTTGTTGGAAACTTTGTTTTCATGCGAACATTTGAGGTGAGGATAAATATAACTTAATAGTAAACTTAGAAATCGAATTTGTTGAACAATTTGTATTGATAGGAAGTTGAGTTTGAGATAGGAAATGAGAGGTTTAAAGTATGATCACTAACTTGTTTAGGCTTGGGAGTTGGTTTTGAAGTAAGTTGGTTCTGAAGTGAGTTGGGTGAACTCATGGTTTATTTGGTGAAACGACTAACTCGTGGATATTCTAAGTTTACGATCAATTGGGCATTTCTTGATGTTTTCGGGTAATTGAAGGTTCCAAGTATAAATGGATGAGCGACGGAATCGAATATGAAGTTTTGCTTGATTATTAAAAGAAGGAAATGGGACTTTTATGTTAAGTTAATACCTTGATATTATCTGAAGGCCAATTAGCTTGACTTTAATATTATCATGAGTTATCTGAAAGTCGTATGACTCGACTATTATATTTTCGAATGATAGATGGTACTTTCTTGTTTTATGCAGGAAAGGTAATTAAGTATTCACATATTATTGATCGTTATGTTCTTTATATTACTTTGAATGGTTAAATTTATGTTTACTGGAAATTAAGATTTATTTATGTTTATTTTGCATAATTGTATTTGGGAAGAATAATGAGACAATGCATAGACTGAGTGTGTTTGCACTATCTGGTATTATTCGAATTGTGATTACATATATGTATCATGAGAAATGCTAAAGGCTGTGCGAACTTTGCATTGACCGGGGGGGGGGGGGGGAGGTGAATAATGAGATAATGTTAGGACTGCGCGTGCTCACATTATCTAGTATTATTCATAATTACAATGATACATATATGAGAGAATGTCGGGGCTGAGTGTACCTTGTGCATTCGGTGGGTGAGATAATGAGGTAATGGTTAGACTGAGTGAGCTTTTATTACCTGTCATTATTCATAGAGATGGGAAGATATTATTGAAGAGACTTCGTATACTTTGTTTTAGAACGTGAGATAATGAGGTATTGTTAAACTGTGTGAGCTTTCAATACTTTCATTATAAGCACGTTGATGGTTATATTAATGTAAAGGCCGAATTTACTTTACATATATTGAGTTAATGAATAATTTTAGACTGTGTGTGCTAACATTATCGACATTAATCGCGTGTTAATCTTGTTCAAAACATGTCAAGACTGAGTGAGTTTAGCATCATTTATTATAGAGAAAGGTATGTGAAAGATTATATAGCATGCGTTGCTATAGATAAGTATGTAAACATTATGTATAATACACGTTGCTATAGGAAAAAGAAATGAAATATTATGTATAGCCCGGTGCTATAGAGAAAGGGATGAGATAGAATTGTATAGTGAAATACAATACCTTGTTATGCTTGAGAGCTAGTTCTTGTTCCTTTGGGAGATCATGAAATTGGAAATTGTAACATTTGATGTGAACCCCTTTGAATGGTTGGGTAGCAAAGAGTAAGTAATTTTATGGACACAAATCCGAATACGGGTTTGGGGTCTAATGTTACTTTATTTTCTATTTATCTTAACTGGGCTTTAGCTCATGATATTACAATTTTCAAGTATCAATCGTGGTCGAGGTTGTGGGAGAGGAGCTGGTGCCATCTGATCAGGATGACGATAATGGCGAGATGGACTAGAGATGGTTTTATTATCCATGGACTCATTTTATTTCATGTTTCTCTTTTGGGTTGTACATTTGTATATAAGCTCATGAGAGCTTTTGTTTTTAAACTTTTATGTTTCTAAAACTTCTTTTGAACTTTACTTCAGAAAATGCGCATTTCCTTGTCTTTATGATTTCTCTGATCGTGAAAAATGTAAACAGGCTTTGGATAGTTCAAATTTTAAACATATACATGCCGTTTTTTTAAATACTAAGACTTCTGCTGCATTCTGGTATTTAAATGATTAAAAAGGAGTCGGGTCATCACATAAAGTGCTGTTGACGCCATTACAGATAGCAATTGCGTGGAGACAGTTAAATTTCTGAAACGCTCCTTCTATCGTGATGAAGATGGTTAAATTTTGGGGAAATTATTTTTACTAGGTTCAGGGTTAATTTCTACATTAACTAGAGTTAGGGGAGATAAGGCTTACAAGGTTTAGATTTGGTTCAAACATCATTTCACATAACCCTTATATGAGAAATCAATAAAATATTAGAGTATGTTATTTTAACACTTTAATTGGACGGTAATTGGACACAATGTAAAGTGTAGGGATAAAAAAAATCAAATTGAAAGTCCAGGGGTGTAAATAAAAAAAATTTAAAAGTGTTGGGGTCAATGGTGAATTTTACCCTAAAAAAGTTAAGAGTTAGTTGAAAGAAAGACAATAAATTTCACTAGTAGAAAAAGTTGGATACAAAATTTTATATTTTTAATTAGTCGATTTCAAATTATTTAGAACTAATTTCACGAATATTTTTAATTTATGAACATACATTTTTTAAGACTATCTTTTTCGGTTCTTAATTTTTTTAAAAATATTACATGAAATTAGATGAGGGAGACTCGAACCTTAACCTACCAAGAAGCGAGTAAACATCAAACTACTTGAGCTATATTAAGTTTATAAAGACACAAAGTATTTTTTCTATTTTTAATTTGTTTCCCATTCTTGATAGTTTTTAATTTTTTTTAATTTCATTTACAACTTCATAAATACATTTATGGGCTCTTGCATATATACGGCAGATTCAGGCCCAATATTCGCAAAAATAGAACCCAAAAAACTTATTTACAAATATAGCATAAAGCCCAAATTTATGTTTATAATATTTCAATTGTCACTAATTTCGTGCTAATAATCACTCATTTATGTATCAATAATAATTTATTTACCACATATGATTTGTAGAATTATATATTCCGAAACTAAACAACAGAGTAATTTATAATCCAATATTAAATAGTACAATAGAAAACAAAGCCGACAACAGCCATCATAATTAATTGAAAGTTCAAACCATTTCTAACCTCAATGGAGTATACTCTTCCTTCTCATAAACTCGAAGATGATCTGAGAGAGCCGACTTCTCAACACTCTCATTGTGATACGATTTGCACACCAAATATAACACGGTTTGGGTAACAAACGAAAACAAAAAGAAGAATGGAAATGACAATAAACACAAAATCCCCAAAATACCCTTTATTACAACTCCTATAGTCACCGAAGGAAGAACCAGATAATAGAACACAAGTTGAATGGCTGAAGAAGGCAAACTGACCAAAATGACTAAGCGTGTGGCCATCAATATCCTTCCCTTGAGCAGTGCCTTACTTTTAGACATAGCTTTGAACCCTTTCAAATCTTCTAAAACCGAAACAATACTCGATAATTGCCAAATTATCGTCATATAGATTACGGGGACGGATACGAAGACAGCTATGAACAAGGAAAGAGTTATTATGATTCTTGGTTTGGCAATGGCTTGTGGTCCAGAATTCATAATAATACCAAAAATAATCAGAAAAAACAGTATTAAAGCAACAAACATAAAGGAAATGGTGGCTCCGAAAACACAGAGGAATGTGATAAAGAGCCGCTTCCAAACCTTAGGTGCGGCTCTGATCACGTGTTTGAAAGTAACGTCGTCACGTGCGGTGTAGATGCAGGCGACGGTGTACACGATTCCGGAAGTGGCGAGGAGAGAGAGGATTGTGCATAAGATTAGGTAAGAGAATTGGAAAATGAAAAAATAGATTCTTTTGGAAGAAGGTTTCTGGAAGTTGAGAGTGGTTTCAGGAAATAGATTTAAAATTTCAAAGTAGGCGAAGAGTAAGAAAGAGAGAGGAAGAATTAAGGAAAGAGTGATTTGAGTGAAGATCTTTCTCCCTCTGTAGATTATATTGATAGATTCTCGAAAAATACCAAAGATTCCAAGAAATTTCATCTTTTCATTATCTAAATCCATGGTTTTTCTTGATGAGGAAATGTGAGAGGACAACGGAAGGAGGAGGAGGAGAAGAGATAAGGTGTGATAAAAGGAATCTGCTTGAAAATATAAAAGTTTTTATTAAATTGGATATTAAAAAATATACATATAGCTTTGACCGAGTAAACGCCCAAATATATCAGCATAATATACAAATGGACTATTTAGTACACTTCTACTTTCTTTTTTACACAAATTATATTAAAATCAAGAATGAAATATTTTTGGGATGATTTGCAAATCTATTAGTTTTTTTTTTAACATTTATAAAAATATCATGATTAAATTTTGAGCTCAGTGATTATTATTAAATTACATATTTTTTTACAATTAGAGAATCATTGATTCAAACATCAATTATTGCTAATTCAGATTAACGTGGTAACAATTGAAATATTTGCAAACAGTTTTAAGCTATGATACATTTATAAATATTGTATCAAAATCTGCAATCAATGAAAGTTCCCTTACATATATATAACTTTTTAAAAAAGGAAATTAATTTTTTTTTAATTTTTTAAATCCCCCTCATCTTATTCCTTGTTCATCTTCCTTCTACACGCCCAACCCTCCATAATATTTTCTATAAATCAATTTTTAGATCCCTCATAATCTGACGATGCTTGGTCGATGGAACCTGGCAAAGCTTGTAAGACAATATGAGCATGGGGTTGAGTAATATTAGGTGATAGTATATCATGATTAAATTTGTAGTTTGTCATATCAATCATAGTATAGCATGGTAAACAAATGATGATCAATGGTTTACTAATATGGTTAAATCCAATGGTTTAACTGATATAATTGTAAGAAATAAGGGCATTTATAAAATTTCACTATGAATAGTAACTTACCATCGGATGATTATGACATTTTTTAAATTTCTTTTTGGGTTAGCAAATTTGTAAATAATCAAACCCATTTTGACATATTTGTAAGTTCCAGGTTTTTTTTTATATGATAAAGGGGGATTCAAATATCTAATTTACTTGAAAATTTTAACTAAGAAGCATAATTTTTTTTAAGTATTATTTATTAATATATCATTGCAAATATGTTATTAGCTTAAATCAAAGTCACCGGCATAATCTGCATCTATATACCCCTTCAATTGGTCCGTGTCTTCAACTATCTGTTCATATGTTAGTCCTTCATCTTTTGTGGCTTTCAAATATCTCAGATCCCATTTGACAGTATTTTAGTGCTTTTTACCAAGTTTGGCCATGAACCTACTCGCTAGACTAGCTAATAGCGTAGACCATATCTGGTCTTATACACACAATAGAGTATATTAAGCATCCTACTGTATTAGCATTAGGAACCTTTTCATATGCGCTCTTTACCATTCTTCATGAGCTGACTGGTCTGAACTTAATTTGAAATGAGCAGCCTAAAGTAAAAGCTGATAAAGGAGGAGAGAAAGGAGCGAGAGAGAGAGACGTTATTGAGGGAATGATCCCAGCTACCTTCTTTCGAGAGAGGAAAGGAATACATATAGCAAATAGGATTGCCATGTGTCATACAAAGAGAGGCTAACTTAATAACTTAAAAGAAAAGGAAAGATAATAAAAGCGAATACAAAGTTAAGGCTACTACAAGATTAATTATGAAAATAACTAAAGTTAGGTTGCTTTAATCTCTTCATTAACATCCCCCCGTAAGCGGGGCCATGGAATGGACCTTGTGAGCTTGTTTCCCAGGAGATGAAAACCGATGTGAAGACAGAGGTTTTGTTAGTAAATCACCCAATTGATCTTCGATGGAACAAAACGAGCCGAGACCGATTGTTGAGAACCTTTTCCTTGATGAAGTGAAGGTCTATCTCGACGTGTTTGCTTCGCTTATGCATTACAGGATTACCCATCCAAGTAAATGGCAATGATATTGTCACATAATATCATTGGAATGGAAGAATGAGCATAGCCAATTTCCCCGAGTAGAGATTGTAACCACAATATTTCAAGCACAAGTTGGATAAAGCTCTATACTCCGGATTCCGGACTTGATCGAGATACCACACGCCTCTAGCCGACCATGAGATCAAATTGTTCCCCAAAAATGCAAGAATCCACTTGTTTGTCCTCGTCATCCTGGACAAGAAGGCCGGCAACATCGTGTAGCATGTGATAGCCTGAGTTGGAGATGGCGTTATGGAGAGGCCATGGGATGTGGTGTGTTTGAGATATCGTAAAATTCTCTTCCACCACCACCCTGAGATGTAGTGGGATGATGGAGAAACCGACATACCTTGTTTACAGGCAAAACTAATATCGGCAGGGTGATTGTGCAATATTGAAGTGCTCCAACTATGCTTCTATATTGTGTGGGATCTTTAATAGAGCTTCACCATCCTGTAGAGATAATGTAAGACCGGTGGCCATCGAGTATTTGGCCTGTTTACAATCGACATAGCAGCACGAGATAGAAGATCATGGATGTATTTGGCCTGGGAGAGATGAAGTGTGTTATTGAGTTTGGTGACTTGTATTCCCAAAAAGAAAGACAAAGGGCCGAGATCTTTCAACTTGAAGAGATGATGAAGAGATTGGATGAAATGTGTGATGAGAGATTCAGAGGTTCCAGTCACTATTATATCATCAACATATATGAGAAAGGCAATGAAATCTTGATTCTTACGAAAGTAAAATAGAACCGTCCGTTGGGAAGATAAGCCCAGGATAGTAAACAAGAGCCAGTTTCAAGAACCAAGCACGTGGGCTTTGCTTCAACCCATAGAGGGCCTTGGTTAATTTGCATACATGGGATGGATAATCGGATTGTGAAAGCCTTGTGGTTGGTTCATGTACACTTCGTTTATATAGATCTCCATTTAAAAAGGCATTGTGCACATCGAGAATCCAATTGGCCAATTGTAGGAGATGGCAAGGCGAGTAGGATGCGTATGGTTGTTGGCTTGACCCCAGTGGTGAAAGTCTCAAAGAAATCCACTCCATAACATTGATTATACCCCTGGGCAACTAAACGAGCTTTGTATCGTTCTACATCTCCATTAGGTTTGAGCTTAATCACGTATACCCACTTGCAACCTATGATTTTGCAATTTGGAGGAGGATGTACCAATTCCCATGTGTTGTTGTCAAGCAGGGCCTTGTATTCATTTTGCATTGCCTCTTGCCATTGGGGAAATTGTATGGCACTTTTGAAATTGGAACCTTCTGGTGGGAATGAGATGAGAGTCGTGAGATGTAGAAAGCCAAACTTTTGGTTTATAAATACCATCTTTGCCCGAGTAAGCATGGGGTGGTGATTGACGATTGGTGGCAAAGGAATTGAAGGGGGAGAAGTACAAATATTTGGACTGCAAGAGGACATGGAGGGTGCTAAAGTTGAGGGTGTAGTTGGGGAAGGTGTGATAGAATCAGTTGGACTGGAAATAGAGGGTGTGATGGAGGGTGAGTGATAGACAGTATTAGAGAGGGGAGATGATGAGATAGGTGTTGAGGAAGAGGGGAACATAGGAGGGTGGAGAGGAATTATATAGGAATGTGGAGAAGTAGAAATATCATAGTGATATGTATGGATTGAAGGTAGCTCAGTTTGCAGATTGGGGTAAGGGAAAACACTTTCATTGAAAATGACATGTCTGGACACATAGATTCTGCCATTGATTGGATTGAGACATAAATATCCCCAGGTGATTGGAGCTATACCCAAGAAAAATACATTGAGTTGATCTATACCGCAACTTATTTTCATTGTAAGGTCTTAAATAGGGAAAACAAGCTGACCAAATGCTTTGAGAAGATTGTAATCGGGGGATTCGTGATATAGTAGCTCATAAGGGGATTTGTTATTTAAGGTAGGAGAAGGAAGTCTATTGATCAAATAAATGGTCATTGGGAAAGCAAAAGACCAGAAGGCTTGTGGAAGGGAAGAATGGGCTAGAATGGATAGGCCAACCTCGACTACATGTCCTGTTTTTTCTTTCGACACCTGGCCATTTTGGCCGAGGTGTATAAGGACAAGAGATTTTGTGATGGATGCCATGAGTGGATAGAAGAGAAGAGATGGCCCTGAATTCTCCACCCCAATACTGTTTGAAGGTTCTTGATATTCGTTGGAAACTGATTGTCTACCATTGCTTTGAAGTCCTGAAAGTATTGAAGTGTTTCATTTTTGTTTGTCAATAAGTAAAGCCATGTAAAACTGTAAAATCATCCACAAACAAGAAAAATATTTGTATCCTTGAACAGGGGGATGGGAGATGGACCCCAAAGATCGGAAAACACAAGTTGAAAAGGGCCTGACTTTTTATTGAAGTTCTTTGAAAAGACAAACGGTGGCTCTTGGCCAATTGGACAATTACAGAATTCAAAGGAAGATAAACTAGGCTTAGGTTGATTACAAGAACTTAGAACATCCCCGAACTATACTGGAGCAGGATGGCCTAGTCTCTGTGAATGCCAAAGAGTTGAGGGAGGAAATGTGGCTTGAAAAGCAGCAGGAAGAAGGAGATCTAGATATCTGATTGTGGTTTGTGAGAGAGAGCTTGTAAAGTCCCTTGGAACAGCCGAAGGAGTACCCTTGGAGTGGAGATCCTTCACAAGAAAGAAAGTGGAGTGAAATTCGACAAAGGCTTTATTACCATAGCATAATTTAGCAACACT
The DNA here is from genome assembly GCA_028015215.1 of Gynostemma pentaphyllum. Lineage (NCBI taxonomy): Eukaryota > Viridiplantae > Streptophyta > Magnoliopsida > Cucurbitales > Cucurbitaceae > Gynostemma > Gynostemma pentaphyllum. Next base: position 35,571,209 of record CM051353.1, on the reverse strand, counting down.
AATAAGCCTATTAGATAAAGCAGGTGTATGAAGTATGGAATTTAGTTTCAAGCAACTAGGGGAAGTAACAATTGATCCATTTCTGTATGAGTAATAGGAATGAACTTACCATTACCCATCATGACTTGCTCATGGCCAGTGTATGGTGCAACATTAGTCGGGGAATTCAAGGAGGGAGTCATATGGTGAGTTGCTCCGGTGTCAAAGAACCCGGTCATGGTCGGGGTGAGTGTCTGTCCCATTGGAGGTAGAGGAGTGAGGATGGGTAGGAGGGGTTGGGTTTGGAGGGGAAGGATGTGGACAGGAAATGTGGCCACATTGGCTTGATAGGTAGAGTAAGGATCAGGGTAAGAGAAAGAGGGTGTTGGAAGAAGAGGAGGCTCATTGTAGTTGGCGATATGGGCTTGAGGGCGAGGAGTAGGGGATGGTGGGTGTTGAGTTGGTGGATACCTTTCCTTGTTCTCTCGATTGAAACAGTCAAGGGCAATATGACCAACTTTAAAACAGATTTGACACTGTGGTCTAGAAGAGGCTCTTGATGTCCATCTGGAATTGTTAGTAGAAGGAGGGGGAGGTCGTGGATTGGGATCAGAAACAGCAGAACGAAATGGTGTGGGGTTGGAATGAGGGAAGGGAGAAGAGGCAGCAGAGGTGTTAGAATGATTGTGAGGTTGAGCTGAGTAAGACCATGGTGGTCTACGCGAGTTTTGGAGTGAAAAATTGGCTAGATTACGCTTATGAGGTTGATTTGGTCGATGGATGTCTGTCTCTCTAATCGACTTCCATCGTAGCAACACACTTGAATATCTTCAAGAGAGCGCGCGCGTGTGCGATTTTGGATAGATGTAACAAAGGGGTTGTATTCACACCAAGACCATCCAAGATATAAGCTACATGATCTCTGTAGGATAAAGGTTCTCCCACCGGTAGAGTTTGTTCTGCAATTTATTTGATTTGAGCAAGGTATTGACGACCCGTTACTCCATCCTTCTTTGATTTTTGGAGTGAGAGCGTAGACTCATGAATATTGAGACCGATTCATATACTCTTTTCAAGGAATCCCGGACCTCATATGCGCAGTCGATAAACTCACTATTTGGACATTTTATCTTCAGAAAGGGAGGAATATATCCATCCCATTACCGGCTTATTAGATCTCTCCCCAAAGTAATATTCCGGATTAACTTGTGTATGATTTGCATCAAGAAATTTTGGAGGCATTGGTAAAGTTCCATCAATAAAAGCTTGAGGCCATTGGATATTATCACGTTTAGCAATTGATTTTTCCATAGCAGATAATTAGAATCGTCAATTTGACAATAAGAGAGGAAGCACCAAGATTGGTGGGTAGTTGATGCATAGTATTAGGTTGGAAGATTTGGGGATTTTGAGGAAACCCAGTTGTGGTGCGAAGGTATGTTGAAATCCAGGATAATACCCAGGAAATTGAGTTCCATTGTGGGTTCCAAAATTGGGTAAAAATGGTTGAGGGTTTGGCCTTGCATTTTGAGTATGAAATGTAGGATATCTTTGAGCTATGGGCGTGGTTAATCGAGGGAACGTATGTAGAGGACGAGAGCAGGAATCTAGTGGTGGTGTATTGATGCTTGAAATTGCTGGTGGTTGGGAGACATTTGACTGTTGATTTTCTGCGATGGAGGACGTTGATGCCCCAGAATTTGTCGCCATTGAAGGCTTATAAAAGCTCTGATACCATAAAGTAAAAGCTGATAAAGGAGGAGAGAAAGGAGCGAGAGAGAGAGACGTTATTGAGGGAATGATCCCAGCTACCTTTACTGAGAGAGTAAAGGAATACATATAGCAAATAGGATTGCCATGTGTCATACAAAGAGAGGCTAACTTATAACAGAAAAGAAAAGGAAAGATAATAAAAGCGAATACAAAGTTAAGGCTACTACAAGATTAATTATGAAAATAACTAAAGTTAGGTTGCTTTAATCTCTTCATTAACACAGCCAAAGGGTTAGACACAGTTTTGGTCACATTCATGCTTGAATTTACTAATCAGTTTCTCCATATATCCAATCAGAGATAGAGTCAAGGTTTTCTTCTTCCTATCTCTTCTAATTTCAATCCTTACGATCTTCTTTAATTTTTCCAAATTCTTCATTTCAAACTCAAAGTTCAGAGTTAACTTCAATTCTTAAATATCATTAGAACTATAGGATTTGATTAACATATAATCAACATATAGTAGCAGATATAGTCCCATTTTTTATTTAGTTCTCTTAAAGTAAACACAACTATCAAAACCTTCAGATTGTTCCATCATTATTTTCTCTTCTAATAGGCCATGTAGAAATATTGTCTTTACATCTAATTACTCAATTTTCATGTCGAGTTGGACTGCTATTGCAAGAAGAGTCCTCACCGAAGAGTATATTTCATTGAAGTCTACCCTCTCCCATTGTGTGTACCCCTTTCCTACTAATGATTAAACAAAGTTGTTTTTCTTTTTATTCATCATCAATAAAAAAAATCCCCATCTAAAAATCATTTAAGAAAATCATGATCGATACAGATCTGGAAAATGTTTTAAAAACAAAAAAAATCCAGATTTGGGAAATTGGTATCTACAGGTCTAGGTTTGTCGACAAACAAAAAAAATTCAGTTTGTTTCCTCGTGCACCTAGGAATTGAAAAACCAAAATCAAGATCTTCTCCATCTTCGTCTCCTCCCTCTCGCATCAACAAAACCCACTTGGCCGTTTTCGCCTTCTCCATTCCTAACGAATCAATTGTCTGAAGCTTCGATCCCTTACTCTTCTTCTTCAAACACGGAACTCAGATTTGGTATTCTCACATCTATTTGTCTCATCTTTTCTCTCATTCTTAAATAAAGAAAACCCAGACCTGGATATTTCACAAAATTTATCTATAAATTTTTTTTGCTGGTCAAAACTTGATTTCAAAAAATACATCATATTATTTGAAAGAAAAACTTCAACCTCTCTCTCATCTTGAAACCATTTCAACCAGGCATGTGAAGAAGGAAGCTCTCAGTTTTTATAAACTTAAATGAAAAAATAAAAAAAGACCATTCAAATTTCAATGGAAAAGGCGAAATTTGTCCGTTAATTTTTTAACTATCCTTCACCTCTCTCATCTTACACCATTTCATCTTCAGACTCTTCCTCTCTATCTGAAAATTGTTTCAAATTTACAGTCATGAGTTCTCATTGGAAAGAAATATCTAACAGTTCGTTTTATTTCCAGATATAGTTTTTTTAATAGGAAATGATAATGCAATTAGGGAGGTGTTTGAGAAAAGAATGATTTAAATGAATGATTCACATGTTGAGATAAAGAAGATGAGTTTTTTTTCCTATTGCGAGGATGAACAAACGAACTAAGAACATGAATAGATATAAATTTTGATTAATTTTTGTGTTAAAGTAAAACTAATTGAATGATTAATTTGTAACTAAAGGTGTTAACTAAATTAATATATTAATGCCACATATTCAAGGAATATACAATAAATCATATAAATAATATATTAATGCAACATCGTCTTTAAAATTAATAAAATTATGCCACATCATCATTAAAATTAATAAAATAATGTCACTCCAGCTTTCTGTTAAGTAATTAATAGAGTTTTGACTGTACGGACTAAACAGAAAGCTAATCGAAAACTCAAGGATAAAATTGTCGGTTTTAGAAATTTAGGGACCAAATTGTCAATAAACTCAAAACTCATAGAGCAAAAATATCTTTTTCCGTTACATAAATGTGAAAGGAGCAGGTTAACTGGGCACACCCATACAATTATTGGTATGCATTTTGGCTATTGCTGATCCCACTCCAATTCAAGCCAGAACATGTCTAAGGGCTTACTCTCTTCTCAAAATTATAGCACATCAAACCGACAAAAAATTTCGTCATCATGTAAAAATTACATAAAGTAATACCTTTTTTAGGTGCTCTTGTATGTATAACCTAAAAGAGTACAATATTTATAGAAATAGAAGCTTAAAAAATTATTTACAGAAATAGTGAAAAAAACTTAAATTTGTGTTTAAAATATTATAAAAATATCACTACTTCATATAAATAATCACTGATTTCCGTATAAATAATCATTGATTCCACGTATAGATAATCACAAATTTTTCTAATTAATTATATTAAATGTTATTTCGTGATGTAATAACTGATTACCTATTAAGTTATCACTGATTTTTTTGATACATTTAAATGATGGTTTATAAAAAAACTGTTATATTTATAAATATTTTTAAAATGCAAAATTTATATATATTAAAGAAAATTTCATTACCGAATAAAATTTCCTTTTTCTTTAATCTTTCTTAATTATTAATAAATAATTGCTAATAAAACTTGAACTTTCGTCACAACTTACAAGCATGAGAAATGTCCTGCGAAAAGTATAACTCATAGGGGCCCATGACTTTAAAAGCTCATCCACTCCAAAAGACAAAGGATTCAAAGTTGCAAGTCAAATGTCTATCTCAATTGTACAATAAAGATATACATTAATTTACTGAAGAAAAAAAAAAACAAAAAAAAAAAAAAAAAAAAAAAAAAAAAAAAAAAAAAAAAAAAAAAAAAAAAAAAAAAAAAAAAAATTTTTTTTTTTAATATTTTTTTTTTTTTAAAAAAAAAAAAAAAAAAAAAAAAAAAAAAAAAAAAAAAAAAATTCCCAAATAAAAAAAAAAAAAAAAAAAAAAAAAAAAAAAAAAAAAACAAAAAAAAAAAAAAAAAAAAAAAAAACCCACCCCCCCCCCCCCCCCCCCCCCCCCCCCCCCCCCCCCCCCCCCCCCCCCCCCCCCCCCCCCCCCCCCGTCCAAAATATCAAACCCTCCATTCATTACGTTTATCTTTTGACTTGGCGAATCAAGACTTCACTAATAGATTATTAAGCATTAATTGATGAATTATTTAAAATAGTAAAACTTTACAAAATTTTAAAATGATTGAAATCTAATGTATACATGCTAAAAACTATCATAGAAAACAATAATAAGGTTTATCACAATGCAACACAAGAGAAAAATTCAATAATTAATGAAAAAAAAATATTATTTTTAAAAATAAACCTAACTTTTACTATATTTTAAAATAAGGTTGAAAAAACCGTTCTAGAGGGCAATTTCTCAAATAAAAAAAAAAACCTTATAAACAATAAGAAAACACAAAATTCATTCTATACTACCCAGCCAACATATTTAATATGATAATATTAATTAAAAAAATGTGTTTGTTTGTTTCTTTTTAATAAAATATTAATAGTAAAGATTATTGTGTTATTTTCAGTAATGGACAATTTAATGTTGTTTATTTTAGACACACACACACACACACACATATATATATATCAAAACTACCCAAAACAACACGGAAAATTTAAATTACATTGTGAAAAGACGAAACATACCTCCGATTTAATTTTCTTTAATTTATGTAACATTTAAGAAAAGTTATAAATGCCCTTAAATTTTATAAAATTAATATCTGAAATATTAAAACTCTAACAAAAAAAATCTTCAAGCTTCTGAATACTTCTTTCTTCAAGCAAAAATTGAATTTTTTTCTTATTCGATCATCCTCCAACCGCAATTAATACTTCAAACTCTGAATTTTTTAAAAGAGAATTACTTGTTAAACTGTGTAAAATTGATAAACTAAAAAAGAAAAAAAAGTAATGAGTATTCATTTTCTAAAACAAAAACTATAACAAAACTAAAACAAATACAAGATTAAATTGAAAATAAAACATAAAAAAAAATTGAAAACCAAATCATACATAGCAGAACACATTTTTATATATTTGATAAACAGTGTATAATTGAAAAAACAACCCATAGAAACAGCCATGAAACCCTGTAGGAGTAGCAATAAATGATTATTTTAGCAAATATTACAAAACATGTATATAGTTTAATATGTTTATATTTAATGCACGATATATACCAACATATTGTTGGGTTTCTACTCTAAATCTTATGTATTCAATCTAACTATAAATAAATAAAAGAATATTTAATTAGTCATATTTACATTATCATTTATTGTTATAGAATAAATGTAATCCATCATAAGATCCAAATTTAGTTATGATAACATACGGTGAGCATTGGATGTAAGAAGATTCACTTAACTTGTAACTCAAAAGGTCTATGGTACTATGAATAAAGGTAAACACCACTAACACGGTCCACTTTTAAATTAGTACAAGTGATCTCATCTGGATCACTAATGTAGAGATATGTGAATGAGGGTGTTGCATTGCAATAGAGATTGTAGTAGACTAAATAAGGATGAACATACTATTTTCTGGTAAAATTGTTCAGAAAGACATTTTTTATATCAATCGGATGATCATGTATAATTAATCTTAATCCTTAGTGAATTACGAACTCCTGTTTGCAAGAGACAAACCTTTGATTTGCATAGGTGAGAGACACTCAATATAGTTCGCTCAATATGTCTCCTATTTTGGGGTTTGCATCTTACTTATAGCTAGGAACGTAGTTACACAAGATTGGAATTCACTCTTTTTCTAATAAGGAAAAACAAATAAGTAGTTCTCTTATGAATTGTTTCAGGACTTGAACAGTGGATCCCCATACTCCTCTGATCATGAAACTAAGTAAAGACGCATAATGGAGATTATGTAAGGCTGTTCATTAGAGAATCAGTTGGGCTTAAGGAACAAGATGTATCATGGAGGTTAAAATGGTAAATTACCTAGCCATGGATACGAACTACTTGTGAAGGATCAAAAGTGTAGTCAATGATTCCAATGGATATAACTATGTCTATAGAACTAAGAGTCCAACTCTAGATATTTAGTGAAGTTATCTAGGAGCTAATGAATAAGAATTAATTGATTAAATGAGTTTTAATCGAAGATCATTGGAGCTTAGTCCTATAGGTCCATTCAGTCCCCGAGTTAACGCATGTAATTCAGAACATATATTAATGAGATTAATTTCTTTGAAAAAATAGTTTTAAGAAAATTAATTTGAAGTTGTTAAATTAATTCAAGGAAAAAAAAATTGACGATTCTATTTGATTAATTAAAAGAAATTAAAATAGAGGAGTCTGTTAAGATATTTATTTAATAAGAAAATTAAATAGAAGAGTCTATTTATTTTTAAAAAAAAAGATTAAATAGAAGAGTATATTTAATTAAATTAATTTTCAAATTGTACGAATTAATGGAAGATTAAATAGATGAGTCTATTTAATTATATAATTTGAAATATTCAAATTAAGAGGAATGAAAATAGATAGAAGGAGCTATATTTATTTAAATATTTAATGGAATTTTTCTATTAAATTAAGATGATAAATAAAATGCCCAATAACATAATGGAGATGATGATGTGGGGTGTGACTCCATGGGTAGGGTCACATACCGCCACTTTGATGGTGAATTAATCATCATTATGCATTTTATTTAATTAAATATCTATGAATAAAATTAATGAGATTTAAATATTTAGATATGGAAATAATTAATTTAAATTAATATGGATTAATTTAAATATGATATGAAATATCTTATAATTAATTTGATTAATTAAAAAGATACTATATCATAAATTATTCATATTGAATTTGAATATCTTTATTTAACTATTTTGATATTTCAAAAAGATATTCAAATTATTTTATGATGCCTTTAGTCTTCTTATAAATGGGAGGGTTGAGAACAACCTAAAACACAGGGCTAAAGGAATGAGAAAGGCTCAGAAAATTTCTCTTTTTCCCCTCTTTTTATCACTGTCCAGAGTAGTGTAGAGAAGGAAAAGCTTTTCTTTCCCTCTTCCTTTTTTCCAAGAGGATAGTTCCCTTGCCCTATTTTTTTTTTGTGCTTAATGAGGAACACTTTTTGGTGGTCCCAGGATCGTAACCAAGAATGAGGAAAAGTTAGACACTTATCGATAAATGTTAGTTTTCTGTTTATGCATTAAGTTTTAGAATTATAGTATACTCAAGGAAATACCTTGGGAATTTCACTTGTAGATCTCTAGTTTTAGAGGTCTCAATTCCAACAACTGTTAAAAAAAAAAATTATTATGGGAAAAACTATTTTTTAAAAGGAGTTTTAAATATATGGTTTCTTTTTGGTTGATTTGGAATTATTGGCATAGAGTTTGTTCTCTTGCCTTGAAATTTTGTAAACCCACTAGTTGGGTATAGGAGAAATTTGTTAAAAAGGTTTTTTTATTGTTATTATAAATGGTGGCGCCTAGGGTAAAAACCCTAGATGCCTCTGGTTTTTCTATTTTTTAATTTTTCGGGAGATCTTGGAAATTAATTGTGATAAAAAATATTTATATATTAGATTTAGATTTAATTTTCATAGATTTGGTCAGTATTTCCAACTAAAATTGCTTATTTATTTATTTATTATATATTTGATATAATTATTCATACAAAATGTATGCCTTAAACAATTATTCTCATCATCAATGCATAAATGCCATGATCATACATCATTAATAGAGATTATTGATTTTAATGCTCATGCCTTCTATAAATATAATGTTACATTTATTGTGCTAAAGTTTTAATTAAGGTTGTTAATTAGTAATTACTAGTAGTATCTTTTAGATATTAATTAAATTGGTCTAAAAGAGTTTAGCAACCAATTAATTAATTAAATAATTAGTTTTAAATAGGATATGAAACTATGAGGTATCATTATTTTTAATTAAAGAAGTTAGTTAAAAATTAATGAAGTTGAAATGATTAATTAAAATAGAACTCTAGCAAGAAAGTTCTGCCCTAGATAAGAGGTTATTTAATGTTCCATTAACACAAGACCCGTCTAATTGGGAACGATCTGGGAGTGTCATTTAATTAATAATTCATTTCATTGAGACGATGCATAATGTGTTAGGATTAATATAGATTAATCACTTGGCTATCACATTAAAATCAATCTAACTAATATATAAGAGCTATTATAGGTTAGATTGAACTTAGACATTAGAGGTAGCCTGGATATATCTAATTAAAAACCATAGTTACATATATTGAATGAGAGAAGCACAAGGGACAACCAGTCATGTTGTCTCCATGTTAGAATCAATGTATGAGATTCATATAGGGTTTCGTGGTGTTGGTAGCTCTTCACTCATCCCCTTAAGAAAGTAACTGTATCAATCAATACCAGGGTGATTCTTTTTGTGGATAGGATTTTTTTCAAAACTTTTGATGTCCGACTCTCCCTTCAGTGACACTCATCAAAATTACTTTAAGTGATCTAAAACTTGTGTAATACTCATAGGGAATTATTTAGAAAGATGCTTAAGGGTGTTGATGTTTGACTCTCCTTTCGGTGACACACATCAACATTTTGTTTAAGTAATCTAGATGTTTTCTTGATTATAACATGGTAGCTATAAATTGTAGGGTATGAGTTATCTTGGAGAAGTTTTTTAGTTGGGAGGAGTCTCATTTTAGTGGAAGGAAGTCTTGACCTGCTTACATAGGCATTATTCATATCACACTAATATACCAAATATACCATGGCATGAAAATTGTGTTTTAAGGTAAATTAAATGTGCATTCATGCATCACGTTTAATAGATGTCAAAAGAAAGAATGAATGGATATAAAAAGTTATATTACTAAAGCATGTGTTTGTATATTTATCTACAATTATATCAAATAGCACTTACTTAACTTGGAATAATGGACCAACAATGAATGATAACAATTACGACACTTGGGAAACAAATTTATTTGATATTCTTGCTGAAGAGCGAATTCAACATGTTAATTACAATGATTGTCTTAAGGGTCCCAACCCTTATCTTTTGTGATTATCAGATCCATATGACAGATGGATCCAATGTGATGAGATGGCTCATAAGTACATCCTAGAAAGATTGTCTTTTCACATGTACATAACGGTAGAATTAGCTACCAGTGGACGAGAGATGATGTACATCATTCACGATTCACGTTTGTGATGTTGAGCACAAAATGAATGAGTTGAAGTATTCAAGGAAAAGAAGAGTCTATGCATTGTAAATATGATTTACTTAGTTACTTATGAGATAGTGAAGATTTTGATCCTATCGAATTTATAATTCAATTCACTAACTTAACTTTTTCTCGCAGATAGATAAATTAACAAAAACTTGTGAATTCAGTTCAAAGGATGATTTCAAAAGAAAAAAAAAGATAGAAAACAAAGATGGTAAATCTGATTTACTATTTTAGTTTTATTGATGAATTATTTTGTTAATTCTAAAGCATTATTTTTCCCTTGAAAGTAGGAGAATGGAAAAGAAATCGTGATTTCATGAACATTGCACTCTAGAGCTTAAAGAAGCTCTTATAGTCATTTATTTTGAACCATAGTGTATCTATTTAGTTTAGAATCTATTTAGTAACTTGTATTACTCTTGTTATTATGTTTTTATAAACATATGGTTTTATTATGAATAAAATTGGTTCAAATTTATTATGAACTTGTTGGTATGAAGTTATCTTTCAATAAATTGTTTATTCTTTTAAACATTGTTATTATGTTCCTCATTTAAATAGGAACATAGTTTTTTTTGGGTTGTATTCGCAAACAATCTTACACCGTTAACTTTCGTGTTAGTAAAGTTGATATTTTAAAAAATGAAAACTTTATTTGTTCAGGAATTGAAGATAATAATTTATATATACTAAAACCGTTAGTATGTGCAACACTCTATAATACTGAGATGTTCTAGACTGTTGAATCTAGAAGAAGTAAAGGTAGAATTTTTAAAGATGAGACCCTTCTATGGCATCAAATGGTTGGCCATATTAACCTCATCAGAATTCAAAGACTGGTTAAAAGTGGACCTCCTCAAAGTGACTTAGAAATTGGTACAGTCCCAGTATGTGAATCCTATATAAAGGGTAAAATGACTAAGTGTCCTTTTTAGTAAAAGGAAATTGAGCCACAAAACTACTAGAGCTTATACATCTAGAGTTTTGTGGTCCGATGAATGTAAAAGAAAGGTGTGAATATGAGTACTACGTTTCTTTCATAGACGATTACTCAAGATATGTGTACATTTACTTGTTGCAATACAAATGATACAAATGAGAAACCCTTGAAAAGTTTAAGGAGTTTAAGGTAAAAGTTGAAAAGCAACTTGGTAAATCTATCAAGATCGACAGTTTGATCTGATCATGGTGGAGAATATATAAACTTAGAGTACAAAGACTACTTAGTAAAAATGCTACATTCTTGAAAGAAGACTCTAGTAAGTTTGTACTAGAGGACTTTATTCCTAGTGAAACAACAATTGAGCCAACAAGTGTTGTTGACTTTCCTAGAGTTTCAAGTAGGAAGAGAAATTGTAGTCAAATCTAGTTAAGTCCTCGTTGTAGTGGGACGGCACTAAGAAGTCCTTAGAGAGGAAGCAGTCACATAGTTAAACTTGGATAAATTTAGGTTAAAAGACCAAGTAATTGAGTAAAATGGTAGATCGTTGTATATATTCAAATTACTTTTGTGGTTGTTTGATCCTATTTTAACTCTTTTGTATGATTCTCCTGTATTAATTAAGTGTTTGCTCCCAAATTCCTAATGTTGGCCATTTTGAGCTTAAGTCTCTAATTAGTGCTCTTGGCAGTTTTCTCTTGTTTCAGAGTAAAGCCTTGAGAAAAGCATGTGGAGGTGATGTTGGAAGCAAGCAAGTCGAAAGAAGCGACGATATTTACTTCTACTGCCAGCTATTTTGATGGGACAAGCTATTGTCACTCCACGCTATAGTTTCCTAGCCTTGCGTGCAACCTAATAGACTTCACCAACTACTATTTTGGCGGGAAAAGATGAAAAACGAGAGAAGAGCAAGTTTTGGTTGATATAAAAAGGTGAGAACTTTTAGGTCAAAAGAGAGAGCGAAGCCAAGGAAGAGAGAAGAAGAGGAACAGAGCAAGAAAGTGATCGAAGTTTAGAGTTTTTAGTTGTTTACTTTTCTTTGCTAGATTCACTTAGTGAAAGTTTGCATTTTATATCTCTGTTATGTATTCCTTCCAACAATACTATTTTACTTTTATGATGTTGCAAGCCATGTTAGGCTAAATCTCTTTGTGGTGTTGTGCTAAGGGGGATATGGATAGGTAAAAGACAGTATTTTGAGACTCACATATTTATTGAGATCGTGGCGTAGAATTCTTCATAATTATGTTCTTCTTTAAAGCTTTATGAAAATAGAGTTAGAAGAGTTTATGCAAGTATTGAAAAATCCATTGCATGACAACTTAGAGTAAAGATTCACTTGTTCATCCTATCCTTAACATTAGAAATAAACGGAGGGATATGGAGAATAGATCATAATAATTAGGAATTAAAGGGAAGTGATGATCACCTAAGGTTTTAGAGATAGAATCAAGGGTTGGTGAGCTCCCGTTAGAGCTTGTTTGATAGAACTTGACCTTGCCTTTTTATTCTTAATATAGTGTTGTCTCATGAACTCATGTTGTATTTAAGGTCTCACAACAAGCATATCACTTGATGATAAAAACCTATCCTAATCCCCAATACAGTATCACAATCTCACTCTCTCGATCTACACCCAGTGTTTGATCCATTTACTTCATGCATTACAACATTTAACTTTGATATTTATCCTGCCTTGTTAATTGCATTCACCCTTCACTTCTGATTTGGTTTTAAACCAACCATCCTTGTGGGACTCGACACTCACTTACCACTACTGTTACTTGTTGACCATGTGCACTTGCATGCCACCCTTCACCACATAGTTTAATCACCGTTTCCACTAGCAGGCACCAAAGTTGCTCGAACGATATTTGAGCTTAACCCAGGTTAATGATGGCGGTATTGACCTACATGATCCATTGTCTTATAAGGAAGCAATGGATGATGTTGACAAAGAAAAATAGCTAAAAGTCATGGATCTTGAGATGGAGTCCATGTACTCCAACTTAGTTAGGGAACTTGTAGATCAACCACTTGGGACAAAACCCATTGGGTGTAAGTGGATATACAAGAGGAAGCGTGATGCTGATGGGATACTGGAGACTTTCAAAGCTAGACTTGTAGCAAATGGATATTACCAAAAGGAAGGGGTGAACTATGAAGAAACACTTTCCCCTATCTCTATGTTAAAGTCTATTAGAACTCTTTTATACATCGCTGCCTATTTTGATTATGAAATTTAAAAGATGGATGTCAAGATAACATTTCTAAATGGGTATTTTGACTAGAGTATCTATATGCTCCAACCAGAATGATTGAGAGTCCAAGGTGAAGGACAAAGAGTTTGTAAGTTGCAAAATCCATCTATGTATTAAAGCAAGTTTCACAGGCTTGAAACATAAGGTTTGACACTACAATCAAATCATATGGCTTGGAACAAAATATTGATGAGTCTTGTGTGTACAAGCACTACAACAAATATGGCCTTCTATAACATTTAATCATAACGTTTTAATTCACACACAATTAATTTGAAAATAAAAAATTAGGCGCCACCTCTCTATTTCTCAATTCCGCATAAAAAAACACAATTGACCTCTTTGACCTATCTCTCTCTCTCTCTCTAAATTAACGTTAATTTACACCTCTCTGACCTCTCTCTCTCTGACCACTCGTGTTTTACTTTTTATCTTCAGCGTTCTCTCTCTCTCTCGATCTCGAATGAAAAATGCACGGAACCGCCTCGTTTTTCAATGAGTGAGTTCTTCATACTTGTCTTGTTTTTAATCAGATGCAACCTAAATCATCATCGCTAGTTATGATTTGAGTGTGTCTGGTCGAAAAAGAAAGGTCATAAACGTAGGTTTGTTTTGATTTGAGTTTGTTTCTATTTCAGTTTGTTTTGGATTTGTTTCAAAAACGTAATAAATGTTATGACCTCTGACCCCTCTCTCTCCATATTTGTTTCGATTTGAGTTTGTTTTGTATTTGATTTCTCTCGCCCCTCTTATCTCATGATACTTTTGTCTGCTCTTCTTCCATAGCAAGTAAGTTGTAACGTCCCGTTACTTTTGAGGTAAAAAAAATTTATTTATTTTACTTTAAGTATTTAAAGTTATTTTAGATTTAGTAATTTAAAATTTAGTAGTTTATTTCGGTATAAACCTTTTTAATAGCTTTAATAGCTTAACTTCGTTTGGGTCATATTAATAATTATTAACGGGCCAATTAATAATTATTAATCACCATTGGGCTAGTTTAAGAACTTCGGGTTTCGTTTTATAATTCAAAAGTCATTAAAGGACTCAACCGTCATTTCCAAAGTTCTTAAAAATATCAAACTACTATTCATCTCTTCTTTAAATTCAAGTTTGACTTCTTTTGACCAAGATAACTCCATTTCTTCTTCTCCTTTTTCTCTCTTTGCCGTGAGAATCAAAGGGATTGGGGGGATTTTTAGGTTTTGTTCGATTCTCGACGGATCGATTTGATTTCGGTTGCATCGGAAAGCCCTCGAGTCTAGGATTCTTTTCCACCCAACAATCGTGCTTTCCACCCATGTTTTAAGGACTTCTCAGTAAGTTAAACTTCAAACCCTAAGCTCAAAATAGTGTTTTAATGAATTTTTCATTTTGATTCTATGATTTCTTTCCGAGGAACTCGATGATTTTAATTACGGGAGTTGTTTTAAGTGTTTTTGGAAACTTTCCCTTAACCCTAAAACCGAGTTTCAGTCGAAACCCTTCCCGTTTGAAATTTACCATTCGGGGGTGGAATTTGGTTTATTTATTATTGATTATTTGTTGTTGTAATTAAATTTGGGAAATTACATATTGTCCAAAAACCCTAATTATCAATACCCATTGAAATCGGGAACTTCGAAACTACTTGAAAACAACCCGAAACACCTCTAAATTGTCTAGAAACCGGAAAACTAAACCCAAAACCCAAAATCCTTCAAGGGCCTAGAGCATCATTATTGGATTTTTGGGGTTTTTCGTTGTTTTATGCTTTTCAGTGTTAATTGATCGATGTTTGGTTAATTATTGATTGTTAGAGGTATTTGTAATTGTAGGTGTTTGTGGACCGTGTACTTGATCGCTCTATCGGATTTGGGAGCGAAATCTTCTTTGCCAAGGTGAGAATAAATAGAAAGTAAAGTAGCTTTAGAAACCAAATAAGTAGAATGATTTGTAGGATCAGAAGTCGACCTTAAGGTTTGAATCGAAAGGATAAAACAAAATGAGCTAACTTATTATATTTGGGAGTTAGTTTAAATCTCGAGCTGAGAAAACTCTTAGGTTTCAAAGGAAACATTTAACTCTCGGAAATTCTAAGTTTAGGTTAGTTCGATACTTAAGGTTGATTATTCGGAAGATGAAGGTTTTAAGTTAATGGATTGAACAAGAACTTGATAAGGAAATTTCAAGTACTTATCGGAAGAATTATAATATTTCGAATTGGAGACTTTAAGATAAAGTTAGTAAGTAAGATTAACTGAAGCCATTTGACTTTATTTATTTATCGTATTTCTTATCAAAAGTTTCTACCTTCGTAATTTACGTTTAAGAGTGTAATACTTGATCCATTTACTTTTATATTCCTTCGAATACCTTGAAAATTTATATTTATTTACTTGTAATCGCAAGCATTATATCATATCATATCATATCATATTGCATAATCGAAATTAGGAGGAATAATGAGGCAATGCATAGACTGAGTGAGCTTGCATTGTTTGGTATTATTCGTTTTATGTTTCCGAATATGTACATGAGGAATGATAAAGGACTACGGACTTTACATGATCGGAGGAGATGGATAATGAGATAATGATGGAACTATGCGAGTTCACATTATCTGGTATTATCCATAACTACTATGGTACATATACGAAGATACAAGGTGAATGAACTGACCTACGGGAGCTTCATTACCTGCCATTAATCACTAGAGATGGAAAGTTATGATTGAAAAGACTTATATGATCTAATTGAAAAGCGAGTTAATGAGGTGAATGAACTAACCTACGGGAGCTTCATTACCTCACATTATTCGCATGTGATGATTATAATGATTTAAAGATGGTGTATTCTTTATATTACTTAATTAGTGAATGATTGATAGTTAGACTTCATTTGCTAACATTATATGAATATACATAAATTAGAGTAAATGTTATACTTAGTACGAAACATCAAAAGTATGACCCAGAAATAGATGTATGCTTTGGAATCATTTCTCTAAACTTAGAAGTTTAGTAAAGCATAAGCAATTTGTAATTGGACACAAATCAGAATGTGGGTTATGGGTCTATTGTTACTATATTTTCAGTCTATTCTCACTGGCTTTGTTGTTAGCTCATGATATTACAAACATTTTTCAGGTAATGCTCTTGTTAGAGGTTGTGGGAGAGGAGCTGGTGCTGCATGATCGATGGATGATGACCTCAGGATGGACTAGGTGTTCGTAAAAGACCATGGATGTGACGACCCGACTCTTTTAAATAATTTAAAATCATATTGACAGCGGAAGACTTTAAATTTAATAAAAATTTGGCACTGATATGTTTAAAACTCGGACTATCCATAACCTGTTTACAATCTAAAATCTGAAATCTAAAACACAAGGAACTCAAGTTCCTATCAGGAGTTCAAAGAAGTTTATAACAATAAAAGTGAAATGAAAAGCTCTTAAGAACTTATAACAAATTTACATCTCAAAGACCGAAAATAAAACAAAATAAGATAAGCTTATCCTCGGGACTTTTAAATGACATCTATTTCATCTCCCCATCATCATCCTCTCGATCAAGCCGCACCAGCTCCACTCTCATGACCCGAACATCTGAAAATGTTTGTAATATCATGAGCTAACAACTTAAGCCGAGTGAGAATAAACAAAATAAAAAGTAAAGTTAGACCCCAAACCCGTATCCGGATTTGTGTCCAAGAACATACTTACTCTTTACTATCAATCAATTCAAAGAGTTTTATATCAAGAGTTCCACTTTTGCTTACCAATTCTCCAATATAATTGTGGAACTACATTCCAAGCATTTCTGGGTATGGTTTCGTAATGCATAAAGCATTTATATCTCATTTTCTTTATATACCTTATACTATATACAAGGTTTACATCAAATGTTATTCTTCCAAATATGAGATCTTCCAATTTAGTGAGAAACTAGTTCTCTTACATATGTAATTTATTGAGAAACTAATTCTTTTACATATGTATCACATAATAATTATGCAAGGTTCAATACGCTCTTGTATTCTCTCATTATCCAATTCAATCTCACTCCTTTTTCCTATAGCACTCGGCTATACATCAATTTCATTTCATTCCTCTCTAGAAATGTACCTCTTACATAATCCTTTCTATAGTTCTCTAAGCTCTAGAAAACTAACTTTCATAAGCATAATCTCTTTAGGGTGATAATACTAGCACACGTAGTCTAAATCTCATCCATTAACTCGTTTAAACACATATAAGAAAAAGTAAATAAACTTTGCATAAATATAACATCTCGATTCTTTATCCATGATATATGTTTCCATCGATAATATGCATGAAGGTAATAAGGACATCCCGTAGGATTCGCATTCGCCCTTTATGCATGAATGAAGGCAATGAGGACATTCCCCGTAGGGTCCACCATTCTCCCTTCTCTTCTTTCTCACTTTCTTTTATTTTTCTCTAAAGGTGATGCGGACATTCCAAGTAGGGTCCAACATTCTCCCTTCTTTTCTTTCTCACTTTCTTTTCTTTTTCTCTGAAGGTGATGCGGACATTCCCAACATTCTCCCTTCTTTTCTTTTTCAATGATGCGAGATGTTATGGTGCAATATGTTATGGTGCGAGATGTTATGGTATGCTCACAAAAGCAAATAAATGTAAAATATGAATGGAGCATAAAGTAAAGGGTATAAAATAAAGGACATAAGTCAAAGGATCATAGATGTCCCTATGCATAAAGTAAAAAGATAGGAATTCCGGAAGAACAATAAGTAGATCTTACTTCCGATTCTTTTAATAAAGTAGATCTTATCTTAAATAAGTAATCTACACTTCTAAGGATTCTAAACTTTCAACTAAAATCCAAAGTTCTATTTTTGAATTCCTTTAGCCATTCTATCTAAAAGTTTGGATATTTTAACTTCCAATGATCCATTTAATCTCCGGAACGATTCTAACTTAGAACTTTCAAAAGTTCAACTTCCCTCGAGAAACTCCAAAGTTTTCACTCAAAGAACTAGCTCCTAATCCTAAGGGCACTAGCTCACTTTCTTTTCTTTTTAGATTCAAATCTTAATCTTAGCCTCCGATTTTACAAACCGTTCTACTTATTCGGTTTCTAAAGTTACTTTAAATCCTATTTAATCTCACCTTAGCCAAATTAGATTTGCTCCAAATCTCCGAAAGTACGATCAATCAACGATATGAAACACCTACAATTTAAAAGTATATCTAACGATCATTAATAAATTAAACATCGATCAATTTACTTCTAAAAGCTCAAAACGATGAACAACCTCGGAAAACCCAAAGGGTACTCACGGCCCCTCAATGAAAAATGGGTTTCGGGTTCGGTTTTCCGGCTTTTAGGCACTTTAGAGGTGTTTCGAGTTGGTTTTAAGTAGTTTTGAAGTTCCCGATTTCAATGGGTATCGATGATTCGGGTTTTTGAACAACAAACGATTTCCCGAAATTAATTCCAATAAACATTATATCAATAAAAGTAAACCCCAAAACAACCCACACGATGTAAAATTCAAACGGCAAGGGCTTCGACTGAAACTCGGTTTTAGGGTTTAGGGAAAGTTGCCAAACACACTTAAAACAACTTCCGTACTTAAAATTATCTAGTTCCCCAGCAAGAAATCGAAGAATCAAAGAGAAAACTCCATTAAAACACTATTTGGAGCTTAGGGTTTGAAGTTTAACTTACCGAGAAGTCCTTAGAACACGGATGGAAAGCACGATTGCTAGGTGGAGAAGAATCCTAGGACCGAAGGCTTTTTGATGCAACCGAAATCGAGCCGATCCGTCGAGAAACGAACGAAACCCGAAAAGTTCCCCCCAAACCATGAGAGCCACGGTTTTGAAGAGGAAAGGAAATGAATTTTGGTCAACTTTTGGTCAATGATGTGTTTTTAAAGATGAAGGAATAGTATTTTGATATTTTAGAAATTTTGAAAATGACGGTTACATCCTTTAATGACTTTTGACTTATAAATCGAAACCCGAAGCTCTTAAATTAATCTAAAGGTGATTAATAATTATTAATTGGCCTATTAATAATTATTAATGTCACCAAAACGAATTTAGACTAATTAAACGATTAAACGAATTTACAAACGAAATAAACTCGTAAATTCTAAGTTATAAATTCTAAATTAAATTACTTAATTCTAAAATGAAATTAACAGCTTTAATTAAAAGAAATAATAAATATTAAATAATTAAAATAAAATAATAATGTTTTTTCCTTGCAAAATAACGGGACGTTACAATGGATTTAGTTTTGTGAATTTTATATATTTTGGGATTTGTACATTTGTATATAGATCTTAAGAGCTTTTCGTCTTTACGTTTATGATTATAACCCTTTTGAACTCCTGGATAGGAACTTGAAGTTCCTTGTGGTTTTAAATTCTGAATTAAAAACTTAACAGGTTTTTGGCTAGCCAATTTTCAAACATAACCACTCCAATTTTTTAAAAAATATAAAGACTTCCTCTGTGTTTTAAATTTAAAGGATTTTAAAAAGAGTCGGGTCATCACATAAGTTCATTAATCTGCTCTATGTGTTGCAACTCTTTGAGAAATTGTCTGGGTTAAATATTAATCTTGAGAAATCTCTTCTAATTGGTGTCAACTTAGATCTAAGTGAAAACTTCCTGTAGTGCCTAGATTCTTTTTTGTAAGTCCAGTTTGCTCCCCATGTCTTCTTTGTGTCTTCATTTGGGAGGTCATCCTATATTGAGAAGCTTTTGGGCCCCTGTTTTTTTAACGTATTCTGAAAAGAAACAATAAAGAGAAGAAGTTAATTGTCTCCAAAGGGGGAAGACTCACACGTGTCCAATCGATGCTGAGTTGTATGCCTATTTATTTCCTCTATATTTTTTTTACTATTTCTAAGCTTATTTCTAAGGACTTGTAAGATTTTACATGTTTTTTTTAGAAATAGAGATGGGTGCAGTAGCTCCAACCTTGTTAAATAGGTAAGGTTGCTAAACATCTTTCCTATGGGGGGCTTGGCATTTGGAAATACTGTTACTAGGAATAAAGCTTTATGAATTACATGGTTGTTGAGATTTCCTTTGGTAGAAGACTCTTTGTGGCATAAAGTCATTGTGGCCCTTCATGGTAAACTGGTTTGGGGTGGAGACCTTTATGTAATACATATTGTTCTAACCGCAACCCTTGGAAGCAAAATGTCAAGCTTTGAGATGTCCATAAGACTCATACTGCCTTCTCTATTAGGTAATGGTCTTAAGATAAGATTTTGGGAAGGTAAATGGATTTCTGATGCCCCCTTTCCCCGTCATTATAATTTAGTTCCGACCAAGAATATATCCCCATTGCTGAACTTTATTAGCCCCTGAAACCTTATTTTCATAAGAAATATTAAGGATGAAGAGGTGGATGACTTTATTGGCTTGCTTTCTCTTGGGAACTCTCTTATGAAGGCTTTTTGTAATCATAGTTCTTCTAATATTGCTCTCAATTGGTCTAATTTTTATTAGAGGATTTTTTTGAAAATTTCATGGTATCAATGAAGTAGTATCTTATTTAATTAAAAATAAGTCAAGGGCTTCTAATTAAAATAGCCATTACTAGTCTCCACTTATAATTTATCTGCTTGTGTCGTACCCTTGTTCAGGTTGTATTGTTTTTTGGTTTCAAATTACCTTATTTTTTTTTCAATTGTTGTATGTTTTAATGATAGCAGAGTTAAAGGCCTTTCCCCCCAGCTATTAACCTCTGTACTAGCTTTCCATGAAGCTACTTCACATGTGGCACAAACAACTTCATACTAAACAAGCTGTTTTTCTTATTATTCCCGTATTTTTTTCCTTTTTATTTTGAGTTTATCATATTGAATCATCTCTTAATTGACCTTGATCACATCTTGAATTTCCATTCTTGTACATTGTGTCTTTTAGGGTAAACTATTCTTTCAATTTATAAACTATTGAAACCTTTTTAATTTTGTTGTTGATTATTGACTTGTTAACTTTGAAATATTTAATTTTCCCCTTTTATTCAAGATAATTATGTTTCCCCATTTCATATTATTTAGAAAACATGTTAAAAATATTGATGTTTATAAAGATTCAGTCACGACATTACAATTTAGATTTTTTTTGTACTATAATACATCATGAAGATGGAAATATTATTTAATGGAAACTGAAAGAATACAAGTGATAAATTGTAAAATCTTGGACACTAAATTGAATTAATTAACAGGTAAATGTATGATTGAAAGAACCTTGATTTTTTTAGTTTCACAACTAACTTATCTGACTTATGTATTTAGTTCGGTTTGTTAGAACCTTTGGCTTGAGCGTAATAGGAGAATTTTTGTGGACAAGTGCTAATTATGGGAAGAAACATGAGATATGTTAGTCCTTTACTCCTCCAATTGGAGTACAAGTTGTAACTCTATTTGTAATTATTCTCCTTTTAGTATTGCTTCCAATTGGCAAGCTTTTTTGTTTTCTTTTTTTATGGGCTCTTTCAATTATCAATGAAATACTTCAGTTTATAATAAAAAAAACTTATCTGACTTCTATATTGGCTCTTTACAATTATCAATGAATTAGCTGATGCAATACATATGCAATTTTAATTTTATTTTATCTATTTGTTTACTTTATATATCCTGATTAATTCTCTCTATTTGAGGTTTAAGATTATGTATTTCTTTTGTTGATAAATAATGTTCCTCTTCTATAATCTCTTATTTTTTATATTCATCAAACTAATATTCGAATATGTAACATTGATATGCCTGGAATTTTTATTTGCTGCTTGAATGTTTAGTCATGTGATAAAATATTATTTAATTTATTGAGAATTATTGAAATATAATATGTTATAAAATTCTACAATATCTCACTACAACAATTTGTAGTATTGCTGCAATTTTGTTCGTGTTTGGCTAATGCCTCTTTCATCTCAAAAAAAAAACATTTGTGTTGACTCTCTTTGACTCTAAGCCAAACTTTGTTTGATCTCAAGAACTCTATTGTGTATTCAGGTTTGTTGATTTCTTGATTTTTATCAAACCCTAAGTCAAGAACTCCATTGCAATATCATTTCTTGTATACTTATAACTGCAGTATTTGAATCTTAAAATTGCCTTGTGTTCTTTTTTTTTAATATTACTCCTAAAAATGACATCCACTTTTCATTTTACTTAGCCATAATGTCTATCAGGGTGATGAATCTATTATAGATGTTGGTACAAGTCTAATCATGGTGCATATGTATTTTGAGAAATTTGATTTAAGGAATCGTACATCTTATGGACCTTTACACACATAGGTTCCCTGCTCTGCCTTGCACGAACCTCACTTACAAATTTATAAGCATAAAAAAGTTGAGGTTCCACTTTTGTGTTATAGGTTTTCTAACAAGATTCTAGTCAGTACTTTTGTGTTATACATGTCTTACTTTAGATCAGCTACGATTATGTATTAAAAATTATTATTTGTCAAGGGCATCTTAAAAATAAATAAAATAAAATATTTTGCTATATTGTCCCACTTATTGCTTCTCTGTTTCATAGTATGTAATTATATTTTGCTAACTTTTGGAAGTATTTGTTTGTTTTATTATAGGAAAATACTTCATTCCTCTCAAGTGATAAATCTTCCAGAAGGTATGTACTTTATTAATATCTATAGTTCATTTGGAGGTTAATGTTGAAACTTGTTTTACTGTCGAGATTTTCCATTTCATACTTTGATAAGTTTTTCTTCAAGTTAATTGGAGACCTATTGAAATTGCAACTATATGTACCCAAATGTGCTAGTTTTAAGCGTATATGGATATATATACACACCTCATAGTACTTTTTATTCTACTTTGTTCTATCCTTGAAATCAAGACTAGTTGAAAGATGACGTTGATTGGGGAAAATGATTTACTAGATTTAGGTTCTGTTAGACGTATTTTATAGAATTATTGATTGTAATTTCTTGACTATATTACTTTTTCTATTTAGACTACACTACAAGATGCTCAAATGTCCTGGTTATCTCTTCCTTTTGTTATTTTGAAGAACTATGACTAAGAATATTATGGAAAACTTATTATTTATAAGTAAAAATTGATGCATATATTTTTGGTGTTCACCATTCAATTTAGGCTACCACAATTCATATATTAGTAGCTCTCAATAGTTTTTTTTTTTATAAGTATAAATTCCTGCATATTTACGCATGTCCTTTTCTGCATTAGTTTGTAAACGTTTTTGTCCCTATAGAATTTATTGCGTGGGTTGTACTGGTGCCAGTTAATTATACGATTTCGTGGATATTGCCTATGATGACCCGTCACTTTTAAATAATTAAAATTAGAAATAAACAGCGGAAGTCTTTATATTTTAAGAAAAATGGCGTTGTTATGTTTAAAAATTGGCTAGCAAAAACCTGTTTACATCTTAATTTCAAAATCTAAAATACACAAGGAACATTAAGTTCCTAATCAGGAGTTCAAAGAGATTTTCATCATAAAAGTAAAACAAAAAGCTCTTAAGAGCTATATACAAATATACAATTCCAAAGTATGAATAAAATTCACAAAACATAGTCCATGGACTTTAAATAAACCTAGTCCATCTCGAGGTCATTATCCTTTGATCATGCAGCACTATCTCCTCTCCCTCGACCTCTAGCCAGGGCATTACCTGAAATTTTTGTAATACCATGAGCTAACAACTTAAGCCCAGTGAGAATAATAAGAATAAAAAGTAAAGATAGACCTCACACTCGTATTCCAATTCGTGTCCAATTAATCTGACACAATCAATCCTAAAGTTCTTCAAACTCTAGGTAATTTCATTCTATACTCTCCGAAGGATGATATTACTAACACTCGTAGTCAAATTCTCATCCATTAACTTGTTACAACATAAGTAAGAAAAGTAAATAAACTTGCATGGATATAACATCTCGATTTTTTATCCATGATATATATTTCCATCGATCGTATGCATGAAGGTAATGAGAACATCCCATAGGATTCACATTCGTCCTTTATGCATGAATGAAGATAATGAGTACATCCGTAGGATACCCATTCAACCTTATGAATGAATGAAGATAATGAGTACATCCCGTAGGATACCCATTCAACCTTATGAACGAAGAAGTAATGAGTACATCCCGTAGGAAACCCATTCAACCTTCTTTTCTTTCTCACTTTCTTTTCTTTTTCTCTGAAGGCGATGCGGACATTCCCCGTAGGGTCTAACATTCTCCATTCTTTTCTTTCTCACTTTCTTTTCTTTTTCTCTGAAGGTGATGCGGACATTCCCCGTAGTGTCCAACATTCTCCCTTCTATTCTTTCTCACTTTCTTTTCTTTTCAATGATGCGAGATGTTATGGTGCAATATGTTATGGTGCGAGATGTTATGATATGCTCGAAAAAGTAAATAAACGTAAAGTGTGAATATTAAAGTAGCCGAAACAAGTATAAAGAAAAGGGGCATAAAGTAAAAGACATAAAGTAAATAGATAGGAAATTCCGGAAGAACGATATGTAAGTCGAACTCCACCACAATAATAAAAGTAAATCCTATCTTAAACGATTAATCTATTCCTTCAAGGATTCTAGACTTCCAATAAAATCCGAGGTTCTATTAACCGTTCTATCTAAAAGTTTGGATCTTTTAACTTCTAATGATCCATCCTAAGCTTCGAAACGAATCTAACATAGAATTTTCTAAGATTTATTGTTTCCCTCGAGAACTCCTAAGTTCTCACTTAAAGAACTAGCTCCTAATCCTAAGGGCACTAGCTCGTTTTCCTCTAATCTTAGATTCGAATCTTAGTCTTAGTTCCAATTCTACAAATCATTATACATATTCGCTTTCTAAAATTACTTTAAATCCTAACTATTCTCACCTTAGTAAATGAAGATTTAGCTCCAAACTTCCGATAAGGTGATCAAATCAAAGGTCCAAAAATACCTACAAATAATTACATCTAACAATTAATAAATAAACATACATCAAATGATTGACAACTAAAGGCATAAAACGACAAAAAACCCCAAATATCCCAAAGGGTGCTCTCGGCCATGATAGGGAAAAATAGGCCTCGAGTTTGGTTTTCCGGATTTTAGGCAATTTAGATGTGTTTCGAGTTGGTTTCAAGCAATTTCGATATTCCCGATTTCAATGGGTATCGATAATTAGGGTTTTTAAACAATAAATGATTTCCCGAATTTAATTACAATAAACATTATATCAATAAAAGTAAACCCCAAAACAACCCCCGTGATGTAAAATTCACACGAGAAGGGTTCGACTGAAACTCTTAGGGTTTAAGGAAATTTGTCAAAATCACTAAAAACAACTCCCGTAATAAAAGTCATCGAGTTTAACGGCAAGAAATCGAAGATTCAAAATGAAAACTCCATTAAAACACTGTTTGGAGCTTAAGGTTTGAACTTTAACTTACCGAGAAGTCCGTAGAACACGGATGGAAAGCACGATAGCTAGGTGGAGAAGAATCCTAGGACCGAGGCCTTTCCGATGCAACCGAAATCAAGCCGATCCGTCGAGAAACGAGCAAAACCCGAAAATCTCTTCCCCCCACTATGGCTCACAACAAAGAGAAGAAAGAAATGAGGAGTTTTGGTCAATTTTGTCAAAGTGGTATATTTAAAGATGAATGAATAGTAATTTGGATATTTTTAAGAAATTAGA
This sequence comes from Gynostemma pentaphyllum, assembly GCA_028015215.1. Lineage (NCBI taxonomy): Eukaryota > Viridiplantae > Streptophyta > Magnoliopsida > Cucurbitales > Cucurbitaceae > Gynostemma > Gynostemma pentaphyllum. The sequence continues at coordinate 35,545,316 of CM051353.1, read as the reverse complement.
AATGACGGTTGCGTCCTTTTATGACTTTTGACTTATAAATCGAAGGTGATTAATAATTATTAATTGGCCTATTAATAATTATTAATGTCACGGAAACAAATTTAAAGTATTAAAACGATTAAAAAGAATTTCGGGCGAAATTAACTACTGAATTCTAAATTACAAAAATAATAATTAAACTAAATACTTAAATTGAAATAAATAAATAAATAAATAATAACGATAAAAAAAAATTCACTTCAAAATTAACGGGACGTTATAGTCTACCCTCCTTAAAAGACTTTTCGTCCTCAGAAGTGCGTTCACTAAGTGAAAAAAAGCAAGGGTACTTAGACTGTATCTCATCTTCATGTTCCCACGTTGCTTCCTTTGACACTTGGTTCTTTCAAAGAACCTTAACCAAATGAATTCCTTTTTATTTCTCATCACTTTTGTTCGAATGCTCTTATCTTATCTGGTGTCTTCTCATAAGACTTATTAGCTTTCAAAACTACCAGTTCATAATCAATTACGTGGAACGGATTCTCCATGTATTTCTGAAGCATCAATACATGAAAAACATTACGAACGGCCGATAACGAATGTGGTAAAGCTAGACAATAAGCTGCCACTTCTATTCGATTTAGTACTTAATAGGCCAATAAATCTAGGGCCCAACTGACCCTTATTCCCAACTTTCATAACACCCTTCATTGGTGCTATTTGAAGTATACAAGATCCACTACTACAACTTGAACGGACTACACCGAATCCTTCTGTCAACTTTGGGTAAACCTTAACCCTTCTTTAAACAAATGATAGACTCGGTAGTCATTTGTTACAACTTGAGTACCAAAAGTCTCTTTTCTCGAATCTCATCCAAATGAGCGGGAGAACGACAATTTCTACCAAAAGTGCCCTAACAGTTCCAAAACTTCGAGACAAAGCGAATGTCTCGATCTAATAAAATCTTCACGGGCACACCACAATCTATCAATCTTTCTTAGGTACAACTGTACCCTAGTCTTAACTGGATAGATGATCCTTCCAAGAATAAAGTGTGCTGTTTTCATCAAATGGTCTACAATCACCAAATGATATCATAACTCTTTCCTCTCTTTCGAAAAATCCCTGATAAACTCCATGAAAATCTTCTCCCATTTCAATTCTGGCACAATCAGAGGATTAAGATAACCCGATGGACTCTTCCTCAATGCCTTGACTTGCTGAGAAGTCAAGCATCTACTAACAAAGTCTGCAATCTCAAGCTTCATCCCAGGCTACCAATAGTGCTCTCTCAAGTCCCTGTACATCTTCGTACTACCTGGATGAATAGAGAAGATAGAACTATGAGCCTCCTCCAACAATTCCCTTCTAAAAGTCGAACCTAATAGGCACACATAACCTCTTACGATACATCAGAGTACTATCTGTAAAGAAGGTAAAATGAGTAGGAATATCTGACTCATCCTCTCTAAAACCAGCTATAAATGAGCCTCGCCCCTCTATGCATCAATCATCCTTTGTCTCAAAGTAGGTCCCACTGTTAAACTAGCCAGACTCATAGTGACCTCGGCAGTAAGAAATGCTATCCGCTCGTTCCATATCCCACCTCAATCTCAAAGGTAAAGCCGATAAAGCTGATGAATGAGAAGACTTCCTACTGAGCGTGTCAGCCACTACATTGGCTTTCCCAGGATGATACTGAATGTCACAGTCATAATCCTTAACGAGCTCTAACCATCTTCACTGTCTCATATTCAATTCCTTCTGAGTGAAGAAATACTTGAGACTCTTATGGTCAGTAAATATCAGGATCTTCTCACCATACAAATAATGTCTCCATATCTTCAATGCATGAACAATAGCTGCCAACTCTAAATCATGGGTCGGATACTTCTTCTTATGCTCTTTCAACTGACTGGAAGCATAAGCTATAACTTTCCTGTGTTGCATCAACACACATCCCAAACCTCTGTGGGAAGCATCTGTGTACACAGTTAGACCACCAGTTTTATCAGGTGGCACTAGAATAGGTGCTGTTACAAGTCTCCTCAAGGCTCCTTTCACAATCCTCAGACCAAACAAAATCAACTCCCTTCCATGTCAAACATGTCAAGGATGAAATAATTTTGGAGAAATCTTGCACAAACCGTCTATAATAGCCTGCAAGTCCCAGAAAACTGCGAATATCATCCACACTAGCGGTCTAGGCCAGTTACTGACTGCCTCAATCTTAGAGGGATCAACCGATACTCCTTTACTCGATACTGCATGACTTAAAAATGCCACTTCTCTCAGCCAAAACTCACACTTTGAGAACTTGGCATACTATTTCTGATCTCGTTGTACCATCAACACTTCCCGTAATTTCATAGCATGCAACTCCTCTGTCTTGGAATAAACCAAGATATCATCGATGAAAACAATCACAAACGAGTAGATGAACCTTCTAAACACCGTGTGCATAAGGTCCATAAAAGCTGCAGGCGCGTTGGTTAAGCCAAAGGACATAACTACAAACTCATAATGTCCATAACGCATCCTGAATGCAGTCTTGGGAATATCCTCATCCCGAATCCTCAACTGATGATAGCCTAATCTCAAATCTATCTTCGAAAAGATAGTGGCTCCCCTCAACTGATCAAACAAGTGTTCTATCCTGGGCAAAGGATACTTGTTTTTCATCGTAACACAGTTCAATTTTCTATAATCGATACACAATCGCATAAAGCCGTCTTTCTTTTTCACAAACAACACCAGGGCTCCTCTTGGTGAAACACTCGAGTGTATAAACCCCAAGTCTAAAAGTCCCTGTAACTGGCTCTGGAGTTCTTTCAACTTAGCCGGTGCCATACGATAAGGTGCTTTGGACAATGGAGCTATCCTAGGAGCAACCTCAATATGAAAATCTAACTGTCTCACCTGGTGGCAAACCAGGATAACTCATCAGGGAAAACATCAACGAAATCCCTAACTCTGAGCACAAAACTCAAGCTATATAGCCCAAGGATCCATCACTTAGAAGCGTTCTAGCTTTTAACATAGATATCAAAGTAGGTGCTACTCGGCTACTAGACCCACGAAAACGTAAACTGGTCCCACATGGACTCATAAATCAACAACTCTGTCAGTACAATGAATGGTGGCACGATTAGCTGATAGCCAATCCATACCCAATATCACATCAAAATCAGACATATGCATAACAATCAAAGTAAGATGAGAACATCTACTCATAATACATATGTCATAAGTGCCATACGCACTATCATCATAATAAACTTCCCCACTGGGATAAAAGCACACATCTAGAAACTCAACAGTCTCGACTCAAGAGCTGCCAACTAAACATAACAAGATAAAATTAAAGAGTGGCTAGCTCCAGAGTTAAACCGAATAAAAGCCAAACGACCTGAAAATAACAAAGTATAAAACACTACCATACAGCAGCTTTTCCTGATAATCCTGACCTTGCTACTATGTTGTGATGGTTAAGTCTTATACGCCCTACAAAAGGGGCGTGATTCCAAGTTTGATCACAACATAGCATCTTGATGGAAGTGTGCATTTCCCTAAATGGAAACGAGCACATTTATTATAGTAAGGATGATCCTATCCTTGTACTTTTGGCTGTCCATGTTGAGCTCCACCTCGAACCTGTTAATGTTGTTGTTGATGCTGTTGTTGATGTTGATGTTGTTGCTGATGCTGTGTCCTTTGACTGGCATCGTCATCTTCTGTCTTCTTCCCCTGAGAGGAAATCTGTAGTAGCTAGTTTTCTTTTCCTTTCATAATATGCGAAATCCAAGATAAGGATAACTCCTAAGCTTCCTTATTCAAATCTGGAATGAACTCAACTTCAGAGATCATTTCCTTTCTTACAAAGTAAATCTGGGGTCTGTCAAACACCTTAATCCAATAACATTCTATCCTTCCAACATAGGATTCACTTTAGAGTCTATCTTGAAAAGACTCAGTAGGTCCAAACTACAACCTACAAGTTTCTCAAAGTTCACCGTCCAATTAGATGGTCAAACACCATGTGAATTGAAATTCACCAAACCATCTCATTGCCTTATAGAAGTTACCGATACCACGGTCCATCAACTTCCTTCTATACTTCAATCGAATAACAACACTCAACCTTAGTGTTAGACAATCTTGAGAATTTACTGAATATGGATCTTCATTACTTGACCTCGAGTCTTTCCAATTCAGATTGATACACCATAGTGTAATAGTGACCAAACTAGGTCATTCACCAATTAACACTGTCGTTAATGGTCCTCGTTAAGACTTATCATGAAATGTTCTTACTTCCTCCTTCGAGTGACATCGCACTTTTCTTTTAAAAAAATTTTACTTTCACAATGATTTACAATTTATCATATTCAAACTTTCTCTACTTAATTTAGGAACTTGCTCATTGAGTTAAATCTAGGTTATTGGACTCGAGCCAGACCAGTTACTTATCAACAATTACTCACCTCCAATAGGTACTTCATCTCTTAATTCTGGGCTTCAAACAATCATGTCCCCCTTTTTACACCAAAATGTCAACACACATCTACTAAGACCACTACTTAGAAATTGTGTGACAATAACACTTTAATCAACTTTAAGAATCAAACGATTGATCTCTCGGAGTATCTCATCTCCTTTACTTTGACATTATGTCAATACTCTTAACGAGGTGTATAAGCTCCAAAACTGCACGGGGTCAATCACCTTCTCGACACCTTTACCCAAATCTCAAAATGGGTCAAATAAACATAACCACATAGTGGTTTTACAAGGATGTGAACTATCACATTTACAAATAAAAAATCTTCTCATAACTTTAATACAATTAAAGAATTTAAAGCTTCAGAATAAAGTTCTAGGCATACCTGGTGCCGCTGATCTCAGATGATGACTAGAGAGTGGACTTAAAACAAAAGATGAAAACAAATAGGCATCGCATGTAGTCTACAGAACCCTATGGATCTGATACCAATTGTGACGATCCGTCACTTTTAAATAATTAAAATTAGAAATACACAGCGAAAGTCTTTATATTTTAAGAAAAATGGCGTGGTTATGTTTAAAATTGGCTAGCCAAAACCTGTTTACATCTTAATTTTAAAATCTAAAATACACAAGGAACATTAAGTTCCTAATCAGGAGTTCAAAGAGATTTTCATCATAAAAGTAAAACGAAAAGATCTTAAGAGCTATATACAAATATAAAATTCCAAAGTATGAATAAAATTCACAAAACATAGTCCATGGACTTTAAATAAACCTAGTCCATCTCCAGGTCATTATCCTCTTATCATGCAGCACCATCTCCTCTCCCAAGACCTCTAGCCAGGGCATTACCTGAAATTTTTGTAATATCATTAGCTAACAACTTAAGCCCAGTGAGAATAATAAGAATAAAAATTAAAGATAGACCTCAAACTCGTATTCCGATTCGTGTCCAATTAATCTGACACAATCAATCCTAAAAGTTCTCCAAACTCTAGGTAATTTCATTCTATACTCTCCGAAGGATGATATTACTAACACTCGTAGTCAAATTCTCATCCATTAAACTGTTACAACATAGGTAAGAAAAGCAAATAAACTTGCATGAATATAACATCTCGATTCTTTATCCATGATATATATTTCCATCTATCATATGCATGAAGGTAATGAGGACATCCCGTAGGATTCGCATTCGCACTTTATTCATGAATGAAGATAATGAGTACATCCCGTAGGATACCCATTCAACCTTATGAATGAAGAAGTAATGAGTACATCCCGTAGGATACCCATTCAACCTTATTTTCTTTCTCACTTTCTTTTTTTTTCCTCAGAAGGCGATGCGGACATTCCCCGTAGGGTCCAACATTCTCCCTTCTTTTCTTTCTCACTTTCTTTTCTTTTTCTCTGAAGGTGATGCGAACATTCCCCGTAGGGTCCAACATTCTCCCTTCTATTCTTTCTCACTTTCGTTTCTTTTCAATGATGCGATATGTTATGGTGCAATATGTTATGGTGCGAGATATTATGATATGCTAGCAAAAGTAAATAAACGTAAAGTGCAAATATTAAAGTAGCCGAAAAAAGCATAAAGTAAAGGGGCATAAAGTAAATAGATAGGAAATTCCGGAAGAACGATATGTAAGTCGAACTCCGCCACAATAATAAAAGTAAATCCTATCTTCAACGATTAATCTATTCCTTCAAGGATTCTAGACTTCCAATAAAATCCGAGGTTCTATTCAATGTTCTATCTAAAAGTTTGGATCTTTTAACTTCCAATGATCTATCCTAAGCTTCGAAACGAATCTAACTTAGAATTTTCTAAGATTCAAAGTTTCCCTCGAGAACTCCTAAGTTCTCACTTAAAGAACTAGCTCCTAATACTAAGGGCACTAGCTTGTTTTCCTCTAATCTTAGATTCGAATCTTAGTCTTAGTTCCAATTCTACAAATCACTATACTAATTCGCTTTCTAATATTACTTTAAATCCTAACTATTCTCACCTGTAAATGAATATTTCGCACCAAACTTCCGGTAAGGTGATCAAATCAAAGGTCCAAAAATACCTACAAATAATTACATCTAACAATTAATAAATAAACATACATCAAATGATTGACAACTAAAGGCATAAAACGACGAAAAACCCCAAATATCCCAAAGGGTGCTCTCGGCCATGATAGGGAAAAATAGGCCTCGATTTTGGTTTTCCGGATTTTAGGCAATTTAGATGTGTTTCGAGTTGGTTTCAAGCAATTTCGATATTCCCGATTTCAATGGGTATCGATAATTAGGGTTTTTAAACAATAAATGATTTCCCGAATTTAATTACAATAAACATTATCTCAATAAAAGTAAACCCCAAAACAACCCCCACGATGTAAAATTCACACGAGAAGGGTTCGACTGAAACTCTTAGGGTTTAAGGAAATTTGTCAAAATCACTAAAAACAACTCCCGTAATAAAAGTCATCGAGTTTAACGGCAAGAAATCGAAGATTCAAAATGAAAACTCCATTAAAACACTGTTTGGAGCTTAGGGTTTGAACTTTAACTTATCGAGAAGTCCGTAGAACATGGATGGAAAGCATGATAGCTAGGTGGAGAAGAATCCTAGGACCGAGGCCTTTCCGATGCAACCAAAATCAAGCCGATCCGTCGAGAAACGAGCAAAACCCGAAAATCTCTTCCCCCCACTATGGCTCACAACAAAGAGAAGAAAGAAATGAGGAGTTTTGGTCAATTTTGTCAAAGTGGTATATTTAAAGATGAATGAATAGTAATTTGGATATTTTTAAGAAATTAGAAATGACGGTTGCGTCCTTTTATGACTTTTGACTTATAAATCGAAACCCGAAGCTCTTAAATTAATCTATAGGTGATTAATAATTATTAATTGGCCTATTAATAATTATTAATGTAACCGAAACAAATTTAAAGTATTAAAACGATTAATAAGAATTTTGGGCGAAATTAACTACTGAATTCTAAATTACAAAAATAATAATTAAACTAAATACTTAAATTGAAATAAATAAATAAATAAATAATAACATTAAATAAAAAAAAATCACTTCAAAATTAACGAGACGTTACATCGCCAAATTGAAATCAAATGTAACTACTAGTGATATTGATAAGCTTTCAATTTCTAATATTCAACCTCGATCTCAAAGGTTTAAGAGGCTTCTTTCTAGAACGATTTATATTGTACTTCTTCTAATTTAGCATGTATGAACCATATATGACATTCTTTCACCATGACTAGGATTAGGATCTTTATCATGTTCTCGTTCTTACTCTAATATATGGCACTCACTCCAGATCTCTCTTTTTCTCAACAATACAGTCTCAGTTCGGAAGCATTTGATAAGGAACAATAAGGATAAAGGGTTCTCTTTGTTTGGATTTTTTACTTAGTATATTCAGGTTCGTCTTTCTCTCTTCCTTATTAATTTTAAATTAATTCTATTATTTTAAAAAATTACCATTGAAGAATTGATTGTGATTCCTTAAAAAACGCAATTATGTTGGTATTAAATATTGTGTGTCATGGCTATCATGTAGTTGTGGTAGTAATGAGTTTAATAGCATACTAAAGCCATTCTAGGTTTCTTTGTTGTGATCCTAAGTGTATAAGATTTTAATTCTTTCTTTGTTGTACCGCTTTGAACTACACGAGTTAACTCCCAAGCATAACTTCTAAGCTACTTTGAATCCAAAGCCACTCAAAGTATCTTAAACTCCCAATTTCATCTAAAACTCTCCATAATCTTACAAGTCCTCCAAAACGTTCTTAAACGTACTTTTTCACCCAAAATCACTAAATAGCTCCAAAGACACTCAAACTCACTTTCAAGTCTAAAGTCACCAACCAATAATTATTAACTCCTAGAAGTTTGCTTTATCACTTAACCTCGATCAAACAATAACATAATCAAATTAATTCATAAAATTACTAACTACCACTTTAAACTCACCTTAGGCAAGAAGTCGAGATTCCAAAGAGTCGAAAGAAATTCTCACGAGCGTTTAATAAAACCTTCAATTAAATTACACCTAATAAACATTAATTAACCAAACATCGAACAAAAGGCACTTACAAGCATAAAACGAAGAAAAACCCCAAAAATGCCATAAGGGGGTCTCAGCCTCAACAAAGGGGGGTGGGTTTTGGGTGTTATATTCTGGCTTTTAGGCAATTTAAAGGCGTTTTGGGTTGGTTTCAAATAGTTCGAAAGCTTGCAAATTCAATGGGTAACCATAATTTAGGGTTTTGGAAAATAAGTCATTCCCAAAAAATTATGTAAAACACAAAACTATAATCATTTAAAAACACCCTAGCCCCCCACGGTGTGGGTAATTCAAACAGAACGAGTTTTTTTCTTTCAAATTTGATCCTAAGGTTAGGGAAAGTTTTCAAAAACACTTAAAACAAATTCCTCGATTTAAATCTTTAAGTTTCGGGGTGTGAATTTGAAGATTTCAAGCTTTGTTTCCATTAAAACACTATTTGAACAAAACCCATACATATTTAGAAATTTTATCATACCATAAGGCCTTTTGAAAATGGAGGAAAAGTTCCAAAGGTAGGTTAAAAAAGAAGGTTGGACCGAGGGCTATCCAACGCAACCAAAATCGAGACGATCCGCCAAGAATTGAAGAAAACCCAAAAAAAAATTCTTATGGGGAGAGGGGGGCTACAGCCTCTTGAAGAAGAAGAGAAGAAATTTGTTCAATTTTAGACTTTTATGTATATTTAAAGAAGATAATGAACAGTGTTTTGACATTTTAAGAAATTAGAAATTACGATCTCATCCCTTGAATGCTTTTCTCTTATAAAACGAAACCCGAAGCTCTTAAACTAGCCAAAAGGTTATTAATAATTATTAATTGGCCCGTTAATAATTATTAATACAACTGAAACTAATTTAAGCTAATAAAATGATTAAAAGGTTTACGAATGAAATAAACTCCTAAATTCTAAGTTATAAATTCTAAAACTAACTTGAAATACTTTAATTAAAATAAATAAATAAAACTACCTCAAAAGTAATGGGTCGTTACAATTATGTAGTTATTATATACTGTGTTTCATGGCTATCATACAGTTATGGTAGCCAAGACTTTAATTTTCTTACATTTTATGGCCCAATCATAACCAAGTTGTGTTTTCATGTAAATAGACAAAAGTAAGCGAACAATTCTTCAAGAATGTTTGAAAAATACTGGGTTCATCTAAATCGGTAAGAGAATATTAATAACTAGCTAATTTAGACTTTGGATGAATTATATTACATAATCACATAGATTTTTTTTTATATTAGAGCTGATGATTATATGGAAAGAGCATTGAATTTCATGAAGGATGCAAGAAAACATGTAGGAAATGTAGAAAATTTCTTTGTCCTTGTAAGGGCCATAGAAACATGAGTCATCATGACAGTGACATCGTGCTTGAACACCTTATCATCAATGGTATGGACCCAACATACAAGTTTTTGTATCATCATGGCAAATCCACATGCATTGACCATGAATTTGACTGGGCAAACATCTCAAGTGTATATAAGTAATATAAGAGTGCGTACATGGGAGAAGGACATGATGAACCTTGTGAGACAAGAGTGGATAACGACTTCACCCAAGACGTTTCAAGTGTAGATAATCCTCTATATCCAATGTAACATCCCGTTATTTTGTGAAAAAAAATTTATTTTATTTTATTTTAATTTAAGTAATTAAAGTTTATTTTAGAATCGGTAAATTAGAATTTAGTAGTTTATTTCGGTTTAAGTCCTTTTAATTGCTTTAAGTGTTTAAATTAGTTATGGCGGTATTAATAATTATTAACGGGCCAATTAATAATTATTAATCACCATTGGGATAGTTTAAGAACTTCGGGTTTCGATTTATAAGTCAAAAGTCATTAAAGGACGCAACCGTCATTTCCAATTTCTTAAAAAATATCAATTCACTATGCACCTTTAAATTTGCCATTTGACCAAAATTGACCAAAAACTTCATCCTCTTCCTCCTTCAAAACCGTGAGCTTCATTGGGAAAAAGGGGATTTTCGGGTCTCGTTCAATTCTCGATTGATCGACTCGATTTTGGTTGCATCGGAAAGCCCTCGAGTCTAGGATTCTTTTCCACCCAAAAATCGTGCTTTCCACCCGTGTTCTAAGGACTTCTCGGTAAGTTAAACTTCAAACCCTAAGCTCCAAATAGTGTTTTAACGGAGTTTTCTCTTTGATTCTTTGATTTCTTGCCGAGGAACTCAATGATTTTAAGTACGGGAGTTGTTTTAAGTGTTTTTGGAAACTTTCCCTAAACCCTAAAACCGAGTTTCAGTCGAAGCCTTTCCCGTTTGAATTTTACATCGTGGGGGCTGTTTTGGGGTTTAATTTTATTGATAAAATGTTTATTGTAATTAAATTCGGGGAATTGCAGAATGTCCAAAAACCCGGTTTATTGTTACCCATTGAAACCATAACTTCCAAAGTACTTAAAATCAACCCGAAACACCTCTAAATTTCCTTAAAGCCGAAAAACCATATCTGAAACCCTTTTTATGGGGGGGGGGCCGAGAGCTTCATAATGGTTTTTCTAGGGTTTTTTGTCGTTTTATGTTTTTCGGTGTTAATTGATCGATGTTTGGTTAATTAATGATTACTAGATGTAATTGTAATTGTAGGTGTTTGTGGACCGATTGCTTGATCTCTCTATTGGATTCGGGAGTGAAATCTTCTTTGCCAATGTGAGAATAAATAAGATTTAAAGTAACTTTAGAAACCGAATAAGTAGAAAGATTTGTAGGATCGGAAGTCGATCTTTAGGTTTGAATCCAAAAGGATATAATGAGCTAACTTATTAGATTTGGGAGTTAGTTTTGATCTCGAGTTGAGAGAATTCATAAGTGTATCAAAGGAATCGTTTAACTCTCAGAAATTATAAGTTTAGGTTAGTTTTGATGCCTAAGGATGACTATTCGGAAGTTAAAGGTTTTAAGTTTAAAGGACTTAATAAGAAACTTGATTTGGAATCTTCAAGTACTTATTGGGAGAATTAGAATTCTCTTGAATAGGAGACTTTAAGATAAAGTTAGTAAGTAAGTTTCTGAAAAACCGTTGATTCTATTTACTTATTGTTTTCCTTATCAGAAGTTGCTACTTTCTTATTTTATATTTAAGAGTGTAATACTTGATTCATTTACCTTTTATGTTCTTTAGTTTACCTTGAAAGTTTACATTTATTTACTCGTAGTTGAAAGCCTATGCATAGCATATCATATCATATTGCATAATCGAATTGGGAGGAATAATGAGACATGTAAAGGTTGCAGTACTTTGCATTGTCTGGTATTATTCGTTTATGTTTGTGTATATGTATCATGAGGAATGTAAAGGTTGCAGTACTTTGCATGATTGGAGGGAATGGATAATGAGATAATGATGGAACTATGCGAGTTCACATTATCTAGTATTATCCATAATTACTATGATACATATACAAGAATACAAAGTATGACTTAGCCTACGGGAGATCATTACCTGTATTTGGTGAGTGAGATAATGAGGTGAATGAACTTAGCCTACGGGAATTTCTTTACCTGTCATTATTCACTAGAGGTGGGAAGATATTATTGAAAAGATTTTGTATAATAATTTGGAAAGCGAAATAATGAGGTGAATGAACTTAGCCTATGGGAGATTCATTACCTAGACATTATTCACATATGATGGATATATTGTTATAAAGATGGTGTATTCTTTATACTCGTTTTACGAGTGAATGATAAATGATTAGACTACATGTGTTAACATTATCACATTTATCTTAGAATGTGATTGTTGGGCATGTTATGTCTGAACTAGATGAACTTTATTTGATTAAACATAAAAGAAGGGTAAATTTCATATTTAGTACGAATCATAAAAAATATGACCCTGAAGGAAATGTATGATTTGGAATCATTCTTCCAAACTTTAAGAGTTTTAGTAAAGTTTTACTTGGACACAAATCAGAATGTGGGTTTGGGGTCTATCTTTACTTTTTATTCTGTCTATTCTCACTGGGCTTTGTTGTAAGCTCATGATATTACAAACATTTTCAGGTAATGCTCTTGCTACAGGTCGCGGGAGAGGAGTTGGTGCTGCATGATCGATGGATGATGACCTCGGGATGGACTAGGTGTTTGTAAAGTCCATGGACTTAGTTTTGTGAATTTTATATATTTTAAGATTTGTACATTTGTATATAGCTCTTAAGAGCTTTTCGTCTTTACTTTTATGATTATAACTCTTTTGAACTCATGGATAGGAACTTAATGTTCCTTGTGTATTTTAAATTCTGAAATTAAAATGTAACAGGTTTTTGGCTAGCCAATTTTCAAACATAACCACGCCATTTTTTTTAAAATATAAAGACTTCCGCTGTGTATTATATTTAAAAAGAGTCGGGTCGTCACATCCAAACTGTCTAAATTTCACAAAGATGTCGGCAGTTGTGACCTTATATAAACTTAAGACTGATAGCGGATGGACAGATAAATTTTTTACTAACCTTGTGAATATGTTGCATGACATGCTTCCTCAAGATAATGTCATCCCAAAGTCTACATATGAAGTAATAAAATTCTTTCAAACTGGATTTGAGGTATGATAAAATCCATGCATGTGTGAGCGATTGTCTCTTGTTTACAAATGAGAACAAAGATCTAGAAAATTGTCCATATTGTGCAACTTCTAGATGGAAGAAGGATGTAAAGAGTGGTTGAATTAAGAAAGGCATGCCTGCTAAATTACTTAGATATTTTCCAATCATTCCAGGCTCAAACGAATGTACAATATAAATGAAATGGCTTTAAATTTTGCGATGGCATTCTAGCTATAAAAGTGTGGATGGGGAAATGCACCATCCGGTAAATTCAGTATCATGGCGCACAATAAATGACAAGTGGTCATAATTTTCAAACGATCCACATAGCTTAAGGCTTGGCCATTCTATCGATGGTTTTAATCCATTTTCTAACTTGAACAGTAGGTATAGTTGTTGGCTAGTCTTGCATGTGACATACAACTTACCTCCCTGATTATGCTAAAAAAAGGAAAACATCATGTTGACGTTGTTGATTCCAATCCCTAAGCAACCGGGGAATGATATAGATGTTTATTTGCAACCACTCATTGATGATTTACAACTATTGTGGGCAAAAGTTCAAGCCTTTGCTTCATTTACAAACACAGAGTTCATTATGAGAGTTATGCTTTTGTGGACCGTAAATGGCTTTCCTGCATATGGAAACTTAGCTGGATGCACCACAAAAAGTAAACTTGCATGTCCTAGATGGGGAACAAATAAACATGCAACTTGGATAAACAAAAGCAGAAAACATGTCTACATGGGACATAGAAGATTTTTACCACCTTCTCATACATACCAAAGGAAAAAGTCTTGGTTTGATGGAATAGTAGAAGACAAGTCAGCCCCTCCAATTACAATAGTACAAGAATTTTCAATGATCTTAGAGATTTTGGGAATTCTTGGGGAAAGTCTAAGAAAAGAAAAAGAAAGGTTAATAGTATGTTGAAAAAGCGGTCTATCTTCTTTGATTTACCGTACTAGAAGGTAATTCTATGTCTTGCATGATCAATTATTTCAAAAGAGATATACATCATCTTTACTTTTTACTTAGCTAACTACCTTCTTAATATCCATAGGATTTACTAGTGCGGCACAATTTGGATTTTATGCTTGTAGAAAAAAATGTGTGTGAAAGCATCGTGGGAACACTTTTGGATATTGTTGGAAGACTAAAGATGGACTGAATGCAAGAAAATATCTAAAAGATATGAAAATAAGGTTTGACATACACCTAGAAGAGCGAGGGTTACAACTCTAATATTTCAAATTGTATATTTCAAGAAACGAGAAAAAGTTTTTAAGTACAAGATTGTACAATTTAAAGTTACCTGATGGTTACAACTCTTAATTTCAAATTGTATATCCCTTGATGAATCTAAAATCATAGGTTTGAAGTCTCATGATTATCACGTACTAATGTAACATGTTTTACCGGTCGACATTAAAGGGTTGCTCCCAAAAGGGTCTAGACTTGCAACATTAAGGTTATGTGCATTCTTCAATAAGATTTACCAACGTGTAGTCTATAGAGGAAGTATTATGGTGCTTGAAAATGAAGTGGTCGACATCTTATGTCTGAAGGGACTACTTTATAAATTAGCGGAAAATCATTTAGTAAAGTAATTAACGATCTATTAATATCATGAAATTTGTGATAAAAGGCATGTAGATTCATGCTTAATTTTCATAAATTAAAACCTTTTAAGTTACATTGAGTAATAAATGGAGAATATAGTTGGAGGTTTCTTTATAGCATCAATCCTCAGGAACACTGTATTTTCTATGCTATATCCGGATCAATTAAATGAAATTCGATTGTGGGATCGAAGTTTAGAAGAAATTAAGAAGAAGAAAAATATTTTTCTTACCAATTTTATGATGAAAATCGGCAAAGGCAAAGGGAAGGAGAGGAAGAGAAAATTTCAATTTTTACGAATTGAGTTGTGTGATTTATAAATGACCCAAGCCTCCAATTTATAGGCTAATGGAAAATCTAATCACATTAGGATATTCCATAGAGATAAATACAAAAAGAAAAAACATTATCTCTTTCTTTTACCATGATATTTCAAAAATACCATAGATAAATAAAAGAATATTTTCTTTTCTTTTCTTTTATTTATCTTGAGTAAATTAATCTATATAATTATTTTAGTATATAATTCAAATAATTATTTTCCTAAAATTAATACATATAGCTGAATTTCTCATTAACAAGTAATAATTAAATTTAACTTATTTAATTAATTATTTTAGGCTAATTTCAATTGGGTTCATTAATCCAATTGGGTAAAACCCCCCTTTTTTTTTTTGACTTTAAATCTTGATTTTATTACTATATTTTTTTGCTTGTCTTTTATATTTTATTTCACTTTAGGAGTTTAAATATTTGAGCTATTTCAAATTAGACAATTTAATTTAATTAGCTTTTATATTTTCTTTTTTAAGGAAATAGGAGTAAGGGCATTTAGTCTTTTTGAACAAATTGTATATTGTCCCCCCCCCCCAACCACAACCAAAAAAAAAAAAAACCCCCCCCCCCCCCCCCCCCCCCCCCCCCCCCCCCCCCCTATCCATTGATTGATCGTAAGACAATTCCTAACCATTAAGATAGCCAATCCCTTATCGAGCCATCTACCCCGGTCCAAGATAGTGAATAGGTGAGCAAGATTTAGAATTTATGGGTATTGTTATTTGAAGTTCAAATTCCTAATTCATGCTTTGATTCATTTATTTTCCTATGAGAAATTAAGCGTTTTAGTAAAGGAATTTATATGAGTATCGAAAACGAAAAACCCGACCTCCCTTTAAACAACCCCAAACCGTTGCTGCTATATTAGGGGATTACCATGTTTTTTTTCCATTGGGTGGGAAAAACCTTGACCTAAAACCTCCATTTTTGTTAACCATTGTAAATACTATACCCTAGACAATCCGAAACTAACCTGGATTGATCGTAAGACGTCCAAAAGATAGTGAATCCTTATCCTAAAAACAGGGGTGTAACGACCCGCTTTCCGTTAAATTTTTTAAATCAAATGCACAGCGGAAGACTCGATTTTTAAAGAAAAACGGTATGGGTTCGTTTAAAAATCGAATAACCAAAACCTGTTTTACAACCCAATTTCAGAGAAAGCTATAAATCGGGAATGCGCATTCCAAAAGAGAATTTAATCATAAAACAAAGACATACTTTACACAACTACCCTTTCAGGCTCAAAAAGACATAAGTATGGAAAATAGAAATAATTTACAAGCAATTATACAAATGTTAAACCAAAAGTGTTTTAATATTGTCCGTACACCATCTCGGCAAGTCACACGGCTCCAGCTCCTTTACCACGCTTCTTAGGACGGGGTTTACCTGAAAATTTGTAAGTGTAGCACCATTAGCATAAAATGCTAGTGAGAGTAAAACGAAAGCTAGTAATCCTATGAACTAAATTTCATACCAGAAATCGTGTCCAAAGGCCTAAAATGCTCATTAATACCCATATCCACTTTCCAATTTCCATACAATCATACGATAGTAATATACTACCCGTAACCGTCATTCAATACCATGAGGTAGAAATAAAGACTTAAAGTAAAAGTAACATTCATTACTAAGTCTTACTACACAATTCTAAAGAATATGTAAATGTAACATTATCTATCTTTATTACCAAACAAGTTTCATCGTATCTTTCTATTGTATGGATCGAAATCAACATACCAAGTACGGTCGTACCATATCTCAAGTCATCGTACCATAATACCGTATGGACCGAAGTCAACATACTATCATGTATCGTGTTACCATCATCGTAATTCTCATTACATCGGATATCAGGAATTTCACCATATTACAAATCATCGCACCATGATACGTATGGATCCGAATCAACATACTATCATGTGCCATATCACAATCATCGTAACGTGCTTGTATGGATCCGAATCAACATACCACGTACGGTCATACCATATCTCAATCATCGCACCATGATACGTATGGATCCGAATCAACATACTATCACGTGCCGTGTCACAAATCATAGTACCATGGTACGTATGGATCCGAATCAACATACTACCATGTACCATATCACAAACTATCTCACCATGATACGTATGGATCCGAATCAACATACTATCATGTACCGTATCATAAATCATAGTACCATATCACAAACCATCTCACCATCATACGTATGGATCCGAATCAACATACTATCATGTGTCGTATCACAAAAGGTTAAGCTCCCCAATAAGTTAGTTCAACTCAAAGAATCCTACTAAGTTATTAAGAAACCTAACTAACTAGATTACACGAGCTATCACTCAAGTGTATCTTCTAACTATTTTAACTTCCAAACCAATCAAAGTAACTTTCATTTCCACTTTCATCTAACACCTCCAATTCACTTTGCAATACTTCCAAATCACTCCGATGTTTCCTTTTCATCTAACTCATTATAACTCCAAATTCTCTCCACACACTTCCGAAATAAAGTCTCCAACCAAAACTTAATTCTAAGAAGTTATTTCCCTCTTTACCTCGATAAACAATAACATAACGAAACTCAATTCATAAAACCACTAACTTTCGCTTTAAACTCACCTTAGCTTGTAGACAAGCTCTGATTAATCCGAGGTTGTAAATCCACAATCAATTCACAATCCTACAAACGAATTACACCTAAATAACATTAATTAATCAAAAAATCATTCAAACAATATCTAAACATACAAAACGACAAAAAACCCGGATTTTATCCTTATGGTGTTCTCGGCCATACAAGGGAAAATAGGGTTCGGGTTTGGTTTTCCGGTTTTTATACACTTTAGAGGTGTTTCGAGTTGGTTTCGGATACTTTGGAGGTTCGCAACTACAATGGGTATCCGTAAATTAGGGTTTTGCATAATAATCGATTTCCGAAAAATTAAGTAAATAGCAAAAACACAATAACCCTAACAACCTAAACATGGCTAAGTGAGGGAAAATCACATGGGACGGGTTTCCGGCTCAAACTCGGTTTTAGGGTTTAGGGGAAGTTTCTAAAATTGACCATAAAGACTTTCCCGATTGAAACCTTCAAGCTTCGGTGAACGAATTTGAAGATTTCAACTCAAAACCTCCATTAAAACACTATTCACATCAAGTTTTAGAAACTTTGACATACCTTAAGGCCTCGAGAAAACGAGCAAAAATCTCGATCGGTAGGTTGGAAATGATGTACGGGCCAAGGGCTTTCCAACGTGAGTAGAATCGATATGATCGAGAAGAAGAAAAGGAAGAAAAATGAGCATTTTTTTCAAGAAGAAGAAAAGGAAGAAAAATGAGCATTTTAATATCCACCGAGTATTAAAGAAAACACAAAAAAAAAGGGGGAAGGGTTTTGGTTGCTCACGAGTCCAAGAAGAAGAAAAGGAAGAAAAATGAGCATTTTTGCTTAAGTGTTGATATTTAAAAGATGAATGAATAGTAAATTTTAGATATTTAAGAATTTGGGAAATGATGCCTACGTCCCTATTTTGTTTTTACTTTAAAAACGAAACCCGAAGCTCGTAAATAAATTTAAAGGTGATTAATAATTATTAGTTGGCCCGTTAATAATTATTAATGTCACCAAAACTAATTTAAAGTATTAAAACGATTAAAAAGAATTTTGGACGGAAATAACTACTAAAACTGAAATTACTGAATTTAAACTAATCTTAAAAGCTTTAATAATAAAAAAAAAATTTACCTCTAAAAGTAATGGGGCGTTACAAGGGGCTTCTTTGTAGGAATTATTTTTGAACTTTTAGCGGGATGTTTTGAACGTTGTGTGTAGTTGGGTATTAAAAGTGTGTTGTTTGGTAATTTAATATACTTTAAGTTCAATCTAATTGTAGGTTTGGATTGTAGTTCGCGTGGTTGATGAATCAGAGAGAAGCAAGACCATTTCCATCACTAAGGTGAGTTTAAAGCGGTGGTAGGTAATTTTATGTATTCACGTCACAAGATGTTTATGATTGTCGAGGATAAGTTTATTACCCTATTCTTGAGTGATTTGTAAGTCGGAGTTACTTTGGAGTTAAAGGATAAGGTTGAGTATTCATTATTGGTTTGTGACATGCCATCGGAAGTGAGTATGAGCTTTATGAACTAGATCTTTTGGGTGTTGAATGAAAGATAAAAAGGGGTAATGTACGAGTTAAGAACTTAGCTAGTGTTGGTAAGAGTCGAAGGTTCAAGGCAAGGTAAAAGTGAGAGTTATCGAGCAAGCTTGAGCAAAGCTAATAGAATAAGGAGAGTTAGAAGTGAAGCTTGGCTAGACAATTTCCTTATCCTAGTTAGCAATGTGGGGCTTTTGGAGTTAGTTATTTACTCAAGACGAAGTTGGTTACGAGACTCGATATTTAAAGTGATGGGCTTCTCTAACTAGTGCTATCCAAAGGGAATAGTATGCATGACCATTTATAGTGATGGGCTTCGATACTTAGTGCTACCAAAGAGGCGTAGTACTGGCGTTGTGATACATGTTAACTTGTTATTTATAGCAATGGGCTTTGCTACTTAGTGCTACCAAAGGGGCGTAGTACTGGCATTGTGATATGCGTGAAAGCATGTGATTTGCTACTAGACCGAAAAACATGTGATTTGCTACTAAACCCAAAAAGCATGTGATTTACTATATCTTGAAAGTTTGGACTTACTACTCGATTGAAACCGTGTGTTTGTTACTTAGTATTCTCGTAGTTCGAATGAATGTTTTATTACCGTATTCTTTATCAAAATCAAATGGATGTGCTATGTGTGTTTGGAAATGGGAAATGGGTAGTATGGAGTACTTAAGACGTTAGACACATTATCCGATTGAGATTTGAGTACCTAACGTTATTTACTTCCATTTTATTCTCACTATCGTTATGCTAATGTTGCTACGTTACAAATTTTTCAGGTATGTCTTGTGGGAGAGGACGAACTAGAGGTCGTTGTGCAGCTTGACCAACCAGAATGATACGAGGATATGGATTTAGGCCTCTACGAGTCTTATTAGAGTCTTTCGTTGTTGTAGATGATGTGGTCGTATTCTGCGCTCGAAAGAGCTTTTCCCTTTGGAGTCTTAAACTTGTTTCGGAGTAGTTGTGGTTTATAAAGACTTAAGAATTGCATGTTTTATCGTTTTCTCTGTTGTGGATCATATAACAGGATTCAGTTTATTCAAAATACAAATGGAACCACGTGAATTTTCCATAAAAATTATTGTTTTTCCGCTGCAAACTACATTTTGTGTTTTAAATGGTGTCGGGTCGTCACAGTTGGTATCAGAGCCAAATAGTTCTATAGATCACAAGCATCGCAAGTCTTCGTGTCTTTCTTTTAATTTAAAATCCATGTCCCTATCATCAACCGAGGTCAACTGCACCAGGTAACCTTAAATTGTGTACTTTTAGAGCTTATTGTGTTGATTAAGTTGAAAAGTACGATTTGTAATACTCTTGTAACATACTTGGTAACTTTTCTTATTGACTTTCCAGTATGCCTCCGAGAGCGCCCAGGTAAGGTAGGGGTGCAGCTCCGGTTACGGTACGAGGACGGGATCGACCTAGAGTCGTCAATCCACCACCGCCACCCCCTGTGGATCATGTTGGTGTTGGACGTGTGGCTCCGGGTAATGTTGAGCTAGGGAATGATCCCCCAGTCCACCCACCGCCTAGGCAAGGGCAGAACGTTACAATCTCAGAGGAGGACTATCTAGATTTACTACTGGGTGGAGGAGGTCGTGTTGATCACGCTTATCCGCCTGTTAGGGTGCATGATCCGGCAGCTACCTTACCTGTGGCTGATGACGTTGCCAAGGTTTTGAGAGATTATAGCAGACATGCACCGTTCGCGTTCAATAGGACTTCTACTGACCTGGCGGTTGCCGAGAGATGGGTTGCAAGAGTGGAGAGAGCACTTGGCTCCATCTGATGTCCTGAGCATTTGAAGTTCCATTGTGGGACTTACTCACTGGTCGATGACGCACTGTTTTGGTGGGAGGGGTTATCCCGTTCTTTGGACCCGACATTTGTAGTTACCTAGGAGATGTTCCGGGAGAAGTTTTTTAGCAAATATTACCCGGAGGACATGACGGACTAGTTGGAAGTATAGTTTCTTACATTGAAACAGGGAGACCGATCCATGGTGGAGTACGAGAGAGAATTTGACCGGTTATCCAGATTCACCACGGCCCAGATCGCTAACCTTGAAAACAAGAAGAAGAAGTTCATCATGGGGTTGAGAGCAGATCTTCAAGGGCAAGTACGAGCTTTACAACTCGCCACCTATGCGGAGGCCTTGAGCCTTGCCTTGGCTTTTGATATCGGACCCTCCAAGAAGAAAGCTGAGAAGGGTGAAGACGACCATCCAGGTCGAGGGACTCAGCCGCAGGGGCAGCTTAAGGGTAGTCATTTTAATACATAATCAGTAACATTTTTCATCTGTTTAGTATGTATTTCTTTTGGCTGATGTTAGTTTCATTAAATGTAATAGATTCCGTATTTTATCGCCATAAATAAACTCTATTAACTTTTGATTTGAAACTATCATGTTCAAACACCTTTCATTTACTAACAACTTAGTAATCACACGAATTCAAAGTTTAGTTAGTATAAACTCATTTTACTTGTACTTAACTTATTTAATGGTGAATTCGCAAAGGTCCTTTGTCAAATTCTTATATGGAATTGAGTAAATCCAAATTTTAATTTGATCACATGCATCTCATAAAATCCTCCATTATATCTATGTGCAGTAACATACTATTTTTAAATTTTATTTTAGTCACATTGATTATAGGATTCTCAAAATTCTTAAGCTCCAGTAATTCTCCATTACTTTCATTAGTTTAATGATTACAATTTTATACTTGTTATTATTTCAAAAATAATATATAAATATAAGTGACCCTTTTCAACTCCACTATTGAAAATTCGTGTTAGATTTATTTCACTTATTTTAAACTTTATTCATTGATTTTGAAGTCAATGACTTTCACTTGGACTTCCAAAAGTCCATTTGTTTGATTTGGTTCGCACTATGACGCTCCCACTCAAATAAAGGTCTATAAGCAGTTTAATTACTTTAACTCAAAAAACTACTTGTTTGTTGTGAAATAAAATTATTGTAATTCTTTATTCTTTTCTAAATTTAGTAAGGTTTAAAAGTTTCAGTATCACTAGTTTACTGAACTTATCTTCAATAATTTGTGAATGAAATTATCTACTAATTATTGCTTTCCAATTTTTGTTTTGTTTATTCCATGTCAGTTAGTACTCCTTTAAAATATCCTCTTAAATAACTTGTAATGTCCCGTTACTTTTGGGGGTGAAGTTTTTTTTTTTTTTTTTTTTTTTTTATTTTAATTAAAGTATTTAAGGTTAATTTAAAAGTAGTGATTTCGATTTTAGTAGTTATTTTCGTCCAAAATTCTTTTTAATCGTTTTAATACTTTAAATTTGTTTCGGTTCTATTAATAATTATTAATGGGCCAATTAATAATTATTAATCACCATTAGGCTAGTTTAAATGTTTCGGGTTTTGTTTTAAAGGCTTACAGCAAATAAAGAACGTAGGCGTCATTTCCGATTTCTTAAATATCTAAACACTATTCATCCTTCTCCTTTATTAAGCCAAAATTAGACAAAAATCAAAAAAATTCTTCTCATTTTTCATCCCAAACCCGTAGCTTAGAGAGAAAAAAAGAGGAGAGAAAGAATTTGTCACCCTGGCTTCGTTTCTCGACCGTTTTCATCGTGCCTTAGCTCGTTGGAAAGCTCCCGAGACGTACTTTCTACTCATCCTAACAATCGAGGTTTTCGCTCATTTTCTTGAGCCCTTAATGTGACGACCCGACTTATTTAAATAAGCCTAGGACGCGAGCACGTAGCGAAAGCGTAAAATTCAATCTTGAAACAACACAAGTCTTAATAAATCATTGAAAATTCGGCACGATGTATACGTAAATTCCAAAACTCACATACAAAGTAAAACGTGTTTATCAAAATCATCGGCTCGTCGGCCGATTCACAGTATCATAAAAACTCTAAAGTGATACAAACACATAGAAAAGACGTGGTGCACCACGGAAAAGTTATTACAAACCACAAAACCTAGTAAAATGATTTACAGTAGGTGTTTGAAACCTTACACTTCAAAATACAACGTAACCCTATGACTAGAAAACATGGCTCGCGTGTCCGGTGACCTATCCAAAGTCTTCATCTCGCACGTCAACGAGCACCACCTGCCGCTCCACGTCCTCGTCCTCGTACAAAACCTGAAAGGTGATATAAAGCACCTTTGAGCATGACACTCAGTGAAAACAAAAGAATATGAACGATGATGCGAATGCTCATAACATAATGCATCAATGAAAAATATATGTAAAAGAAGGCATTGTGATTAGATACTCATAACCAACCGTAAACATTTCACACTCGAATCCTGGTCAAGCCAAAACCGTTCATCTCGTATTATATTCTATCATTTCCCTTAGTCCCTACCTTCCTATTTTTCATTTCCGGCGTCTCGCTATGCCCCATACTTATCGCATCATTAACCAATAACATGAATGATTATGCAAGTAATTAACTTTCAAGTTTAAGATTTCACCGAATAACAATGCATAAGCCATTTCCACTTTTCCGTTCCAACCATCATTTGGTTCCTTACTTACAACCCGCATCTCACTATGCGCTATCAAGAATTGCCACATATCACAAACTCGAGCCGCAGCTCATTTCACAATATCCGAGCCGAAGCTCATTTTATTCTTCCAGGTTATCATAATAACCATTTAGCATCCAGGCCATCTACCACACAGCGCCTCGGAGCTCCACAATATCACCGCCACGGTAACCACGTGTAACGTCCAACATCCATACACCGATACACGGGTTACGACCCCATGGCCATATATCGATCATATGAAATGTATGAATGAAGTGTTCATGAATGAAGTGTTATGGAATGAAATGGCATAATCACGCTTTCTTTCAATATTCATCATGAGAAGTCATCTCGGCTTAACAAGCACAAATAGGCAATTCCTCCAGGCTGTATATGACTCAATCGTAATACACAACTTACTCAAATCCCACCTAAGACAAGTAAATCATGTTTCACATATTAAGCCTTAGCAACTCCTTCACTTTCTATTCACTAAGCAGAAACGATACATGTCGAGTATTTATTGAAAAATAGCCCCAATCCAGCATATGACCCAATCATGGTCTAAGAGTGTAAATATCAACGAGTAAACATGCTCATGTAAGCGAATAATTATAAAAGTCATATTGACTCAAGCTAACTAGCTCGTCGAGGCTCTCTTAATATCGACCGAGCTCAACTCCCATTTTCCATCACTTCCTCTTACTTTTCTCCCTTACTATTCACATTCCATAAACATCAAACCATTCACAACCATGGAATGCATAAATGAAGTGAGATGATATGTAATGCACTAATCATGCTTTCTTTACCATCGTCATCAGAAATATCATTTAAGCAAGTAAGAGGAGTTCTCAATTAGTATATAATTCAATCTATCACTCGAAACTTTTCAAAGTGCACAAAAGTATATCAACTTCAAGCATGATGTCGTGGCATTTCATTATACTTTACTCGTCAAGCAATAATCTAAAACATATCGAGCATGAATAACATAAATCCCAATTCAGTATATGACTCGATCTTTGACTTGAATAGCGAGTAAAACAAGTAAACATGTCAATCTATCTTAATTTAGATATTTGAAATTAAATAGGCATATCAAAGTATCTCAAGTTGTATATAAAGGAAAATTAGTTTAAGCAAAACCGCTCTTCCAGCTCTTAGGAACGAGTCATGCTTGGATCTCGTCTCTCGTTACTTTCAAAACTCTATTTCTCATTCAAATCATACACCAAAGTGTTCCAATCAGCCATAACCATTTACAATCCCACATCATCCTTCTAACAATCACAAACCACACCGCCGTCACCGATCCGATTCTTTATGTTCTCACCTTATCGATATAGTCTAGGAGCTCGTTCTTGACTCTTGTCCTAAATGAAACATCCCACACACACTTTAGATGTAATTTATTATATATAAATCAGCCCATGATAAGAACAACAAACCTCAAACCCGGTTAGTAGCAAAATGCTCAAAACTAGTCAAATTAATTACTATTTTTGATCAAAATAGAAACTAACCCAAGAATCATCAAGTTGTGTCTCCCTTATGTTTCTCA
Source organism: Gynostemma pentaphyllum (assembly GCA_028015215.1). NCBI lineage: Eukaryota > Viridiplantae > Streptophyta > Magnoliopsida > Cucurbitales > Cucurbitaceae > Gynostemma > Gynostemma pentaphyllum. The sequence goes on along the minus strand of CM051353.1, from coordinate 35,519,926 downwards.
TGTATAAAATATACATACTAACACCCATTATTTTCAGAATTGACAACTTTACACATTTACTCAAGAAAAACCCAAAATTAGCTAAGTGTAAACTAGCTTTTTAGGCCAATTTTGATAACTTCTTAAAAATCATCCTCTTACCCTTCCAAGTTGTTTTTCATGTGGATTATATATATATAAACACACATTCTTTCCAGAAATGATAAATTCAAAGAAAAGCCAAGGATAACCATTCTTTAAAGAAGCTAGAAATTTCCAAAACAATGCCATTTTAAGGTGTCATTCAATAAATGTTTATCCATGGTCCTTTACCCTTCTTTACCTTAATAAACATGCTTCTTAAAGCTTAAAACCATTAACCTTAAGCCAATTTCCAGAATATATACTTGTACAAATCCAAGCCAAAAACTCAAATCAAGAACATATAAAAGCTTGAAGTTCACCATTAATGGAGGTTATGAATTCTTACAAGCCATGGCTATCAATTCCCTTTCTTTTTCTTACTTAGGTCAACCTTATTATAAACTTATGAATTGAAGAACCCATTTCCAGAATTGTAAAGAGGGAAGAACTCATCATAAAAACATAAATAACATCATCCAAGAACACCCAAACCCATTTCCATGGAAACCTAGAAAAGCTTGAATTGGAAACTTGGAATTCTTACCTTAACTTTGTAAAACCCTATGGATTTTTGCTTGAATTGGTCTAGGATGGAAAACCCATAATCAATCCATGAAACCCCAAATGATTTAGACCTTGGATCACCATCTCTTGAAGATTGGAGGAAGAAAATCAAAGAGAAAGAGAGAGGGGGGGAGGGGGGCGTTGGTTTAGGGAAGATGAGAGGAAAAAGGATTTTCTTTTTCTTTTTCTTTTTAATTACTCTAACTCCTCCTATTGCAATTTCAATTAATAAAAATAAGAATAACTAATTGCACCCAAAACCTTCCACCTCTTCAATTTACTCTTCAAGTCCTCCCACCTCCTAAATTTCATTTCAAGTCATTTTCTCTCTTCCTCTTTGCTAACTAGTCCTCCATCCAATTTAAGTTTGCAATTTAATCCTTTTTCCTTAACTTAACCATGGTTAACTAACTATGGTTAACCTTCAAAATCAAATAAGTCAAAATATAACCTTCCAAGTAATTAAATAAGTACCCAAGCATGCTAAATCAAATGTATTCCTTATTAATAAAATCAAATACAAACCCGGGCCCTTACACTTAAGGTATGACAAAGTTTCTAAAATTTGATGTGAATAGTATTTTAATGGTGGTTTTGTATTGAAATCTTCAAATTCGTTCACCGAAGCTTGAAGATTTCCATCGGGAAAGTCGTTTTGATCGATTTTAGAAACTTCCCCTAAACCCTAAAACTGAGTTTGAGCCGGAAACCCGTCCCATGTGATTTTCCCTCACTTGGCCATGTTTAGGATGTTAGGGTTATTGTGTTTTTGCTATTTACTTAATGTTTCGGAAATCGATTAATGAACAAAACCTTAATTTACGGACACCCATTGTAGTTGCGAACCTCCAAAATATCCGAAACCAACCCGAATCACCTCTAAAGTGCATAAAAGTAGGAAAACCAAACCCGAACCCTACTTTCCCTTGTATGGCCGAGAGCACCATAAGGGTAGAATCCGGGATTTTCGCGGTTTTGTGTGTTTAGATGTTGTTTGATTGTTTTCCGGTTAATTAATGTTATTTAGGAATAATTTGTTTGTAGGATTGTGAATTGATCGTGGATTTACAACCTCGGATTATTCGGAGCTTATCTTCAAGCTAAGGTGAGTTTAATGTGAAAGTTAGTGGTTTTATGAATTTATTTTCGTTATTTAATTGTTTATCGATGTAAAGAGGGAGATAACTTCTTAAGATTAAGTTTTGGTTGGAGACTTTAATTCGGAAGTGTGTGTGGAGAAAGTTTGGAGTTATAATGAGTTCGATAAAAAGGGAACATTGGAGAGGTTTGGCAAGTTACTTTGATGGATTTGGAAGTTAAAGTAATTAGAAGATGCACTTGAGTGATAACTCGTGTAATCTAGTTAGTTAGGTTTCTTTTTAACTTAGTAGAATTCTTTGGAGTTTAGCTAACTTTTTAGAGACCTAGGGCACATTGATTCACACATGGTAGTATGAGATTTTGATCCATATGTAATCATGGTGTGATGATTTGTGGGAACTTCGAGCACTTTGATTCTGCACGTGATAGTATGTGATTTTGATCCATATGTAATCATGGTGAGATGATTGTGGAATAGTACATGGTAGTATGTGATTTTGATCCATATGTAACCATGGTACTATGATTTGTGATACGGCACATGATAGTATGTTGATTTTGATCCATATGTAATCATAGTGCGATGATGGTAATATGGTACGACCGTACGTGGTATGTTGATTCGGATCCATACGAGCACGTTACGATGATGGCACTACGGCACATGATAGTATGTTGATTTTGATCCATATGTAATCATGGTGTGAGGGTTTGTGAAATAGTACATGGTAGTATGTGATTTTGATCCATATGTAACCATGGTACTATGATTTGTGATACGGCACATGGTAGTATGTTGATTTTGATCCATATGTAATCATGGTGCGATGATGGTAATATGGTACGACCGTGCGTGGTATGTTGATTTCGATCCATACAATAGCACGTTACGATGAAACTTGTTTGGTAATAAGATAAACAATGTTACATTTACATATTCCTTAGAATTGTGTGGTAAGACTTAGTAATGATTGTACTTTACTTTAAGTCTTTGTTTCTATCTTATGGTATCGAATGACGATTACGGGTAGTATGTTAATATCGTATGATTGTATGGAAATTGGAAATGTGGTTATGGGTAGTAATGAGCAATTAGGCCTTTGGACACGATTTCTGGTATGAAATTTAGTTCATAGGATTACTTGCTTTCATTTTACTCTCACTAGCATTGTTTGCTAATGGTGCTACAACACAATATTTTCAGGTAAACCCCGTGCCAAGAAGCGTGGTAGAGGAAGTGGTGTCGCGTGACTTGACGAGATGATGTACGGACGATGTTAAAACTCTTTTGGATAAGCATTCGTAAAAATGCTTGTAAATCATATACTTTTTCCATACTTATGTCTTTTGAGCCCGCGAAGGGTGTTTGTGTAAAGTATTTCGATGTTTTATGATTAAACTCTCTTTTGGAATGCGCATTCCCGATTTATAGCTTTCTCTGGAAATTTTGGGTTGTAAACAGGTTTTGGTTATTCGATTTTTAAACGAACCCATGCCGTTTTTCTTTAAAATTGAGTCTTCGCTGTGCATTTGAATTTAAAGAATTTAATGGAAAGCGGGTCGTTACATAACTGAATATTTGAAATATAAGATATCGATTCTATGCTTGCTTATCACTTAAGTTCTAAGATCTGAATGTTCAAACTTTAGTGATATTTAAGTCTAGTTATATTTGATAAATCAAAGATTTTAGATTTTACTTGCAACATCCCGTTATTTTTACATGGACTTTTTTTAAATTTATTATTTATTTTATTTAAAGCATTTAATTTAATTTTAGAGTTAATTAATTTATATTTTTTGAATTTATATTCTTTTATTTGACGTTTATTTAGCTCGGGGCGCATTAATAATTATTAATGGGCCAATTAATAATTATTAATCACCTTTTGGCAAGTTTAAATACTTCGGGTTTCGTTTTAAAAGGTAAAAGTAGATGAGGGACGCATTCGTAATTTTCCGAATTCTTAAAATATCCTTTTACTATTCACTTTCTCTTTAAAAACACACAAAAAGGCAAAAATCACAAAATTTCTCCTCTTTCTCTCCTCCATGGCCGCCCACCTCAGGCTCTCTTGAGCTAATGGGTTTTCGTCTTTTCTCGAACGTTTTCGATGATTTCTATTGCGTTGGATTGCTCGGGACGAGGGCTACCTATCCAACCTAGCCTTGTGGCGTTTCCCATTCTCTAAGGGAAGCCCTAAAAAGTGAGTTTTCAAAACTTTTCCTATGGACTTCTTTATTTTTGTTTCTAAATGGGTTTTGAAATTGAAATCATGTATTTCCATCAAGGAATTTTACGATTTTGAGCTCGGATGTTCAAAAAACACTAGTCACCCGAAAATATTATTCCACTTTTTCTCATTTTAATTATGGTTTATAAATTGTATTGATTGTAGATGTCGGTAATCGTACGTGTGGTAATTCGTTCGACATTTAGAAAGTGGTCTACTCTACTAAGGTGTGTAAAAAATGGAAGTTAGTAATTTTATGAATTAAGTTTTATTACGATATTGTTGATCGAGGTTAAGTGACAAAACAAACTTCTAGAAGTTAATACTTATTTTGTTAGTGACTTTAGACTCGGAAGTGAGTTTGAGTGATTTTGGGTGAAAAAGAAAACTTGAGTATATTTGGAAGTCTTTTAAGAGGAAATTGGAGAGTTTAGATGAAAATGGGAGTTTAGATGCTTTGAGTTGCTTGGATTCAAAGTAGCTTAGGAGTTGTACTTGGGAGTTAACTCGTTCAATTCAAAGCGGATTATGTTCTTTAGTAGCATAGTAGAATTTTTAATTATCTTATCTAGCTTACTAGGGAACTATAGGATAACTTGATATGGTAAAACCGTATGTGGTAGTATGTTGATTTTGATCCATACGGTAACACGTTACGATGAGACTTGATATGGTAAGACCGTACGTGGTAGTATGTTGATGTTGATGACACTTGATATGGTAAGACCGTACATGGTAGTATATTGATGTTGATCCATACGATAACACGTTACGATGACACATGATATGGTAAGACCGTATGTTGTAGTATGTTGATGTTGATCCATATGCTAACACGTTACAATACTTGATATGGTAACACCATACGTGGTAGTATAATTATGTTGATCCATACACTAACACGTTACGATGACAGTTGATATAGTAAGACCGTACGTGGTAGTATATTGATGTTGATCCATACGGTAACACGTACGAGGAAACTTGATATGGTAACAAAGAAAATTCTTGATACTATAGTTTTTTTTTTTAAAGAATTAGTAATTGTTAGTACTTTTATGTCAAATCTCAAATTCATTACATTACATGGTCGGTTGTTGTAACATCCCGTTATTTTTGGAGGTAATTTTTTTTTTTTAAATAAAGTATTTAAGTTTAGTTCAAAATTAGTAAATTCGATTTTAGTAGTTATTTTCATTCGAAAACCTTTTAATCCTTTTATCGCTTTACATTAGTTTCGGTGACATTAATAATTATTAACGGGCCAATTAATAATTGTTAATCACCTTTAGATTATTTTAAGATCTTCGGGTTTTGTTTTATAAACTAAATCAATTAAAAAAGGACGTAACCGTCATTTCTCAATTTCTTAAAAAATATCTCATTTAACTATTCATTTTCTCCTTCTTTTAAAGTCAAATTTGGTCATATTTTTCTCTCCCAAAACCCCCCAAACCCGAGTAAAAAGAGGAGAAAGAAAGAGGAGAAAGAAAGTGTCGGATCTCCCTCGTTTCTTGGCCGATTTCTTCGTGCCTTAGCTCGTTGGAAAGCTCTCGCAACAAGCTTTCTACCCATCCTACATTTGAAGCCTTTACATCAACTTCCAAGGGACGAAAAGGTGAGGGAAATTCTTTAAAATATGGGTATTGTTGATTTTGAAATTCCATCTTTTATTCATTCTTGAATCCCTCCTTTATCCTTTGATTACTTGAAGTTTCTAGCTAAAATAAAAGTGTCTAGGGCTGATGTATGTCCATCGTTGGCCCTAACATCGAATTGAAACGGAAACCCGTTCCGTGTGTTTTTCCCTCACTTGGCTATGTTTAGGATGTTTAGGTTGTTATGTTTTTTGCATTTTACTTAATTTTTCAGCAATTGATTATTATGTAAAACCCTAAAATACGGATACCCATTGATATCTCGGTTTCCAAAGTATCCGAAATCAACCCGAAACACCTCTAAAAGTGCATAAAAAATGAAAAATCGAACCCAAGCCATCTCTCCCTTGTTTGGCCGTGGTCCCTTATGGCTTAATTCGGGTTTTTCATCATTTTATGCAATTAATTTCCGTTTGTTTGATTTTCGATTAATTAATGAATATTAGGTGTATTCGTTATGTAGGATTGTGATCGAGCGCGTGGTTTTGATCTCAGCATTTTGGAAGCTTGGATTTCACAATCTAAGGTGAGTTTAAAATGGAAGTTAGTAATTTTATGAATTTTGTTTCATTACGTTATTGTTTATTGAGGTTAAGAGGGGAACTAACTTCCGGAAGTTATACTTGGTTAAAGATTTTAAACTCGGATGTGAGTGGAGTGGTTTTGGTGTACTTATGGTTTTGGAAGTAAAAGAGGAAATATGAGTGGTTTGGAAGTCTTGTAAGATGATTTGGAGACTTTAGATGAAAGTGAATGAATAAGGAACTTTAAGTGTTTTGGGAGTCAAAGTGGCTTAGAAATTACACTTGAGTATTGGCTCGTGTAATTCAAGCGGTTTATGTTCTTTAGTAGTTTAGTGGAACTTTATCTAACTTACTAGGGAGCTTGATGGATTCTATACGACACATGATAGTATGTTGATACGCTCCATACAGTATCATGGTGCGATGATATATGATAAGGCACATGATAGTATGTTGATACGCTCCATACTGTATCATGGTGCGATGATATGTGATACGGCACATGATAGTATGTTGATACGCTTCATACGTTATCATGGTGCGATGATCTGTGATACGCACATGATAGTATGTTAATACGCTCCATACGGCATCATGGTGCGATGATATGTGATACGACACATGATAGTATGTTGATACACTCCATACGGTATCACGGTGCGATGATATGTGATACGGCACATGATAGTATGTTGATACGCTCCATACAGTATCATGGTGCGATGATATGTGATACGATACATGATAGTATGTTGATACGCTCCATACTGTATCATGGTGTGATGATATGTGATACGGCACATGATAGTATGTTGATACGCTCCATACGGTATCATGGTGCGATGATATGTGATACGGCACATGATAGTATGTTGATACGCTCCATACGGTATCATGGTGTGATGATTTGTGATATGGCACGTGGTATGTCGACTTCGGTCCATACGGTATTATGATACGATGAAACTGATTGGGTAATAAAGATAGTTAGTAATGCAATTACATAATCTTTAGACTTGTATAGTAAGACTTAGTAATAACATGTACTTTTACTTTTAGTTTTGATATCGTTACTTTTCAGGAAGTATATTATGTATGTTGATTATATGCGGAATTTGGAATGTGGAATGGGTAGTAAAAGTGAAATCTAGGCCTTTGGGCACAATTTCTGACATGAAATGTTGTTCATAGGATTACTTGCTTTCATTTTACTCTCACTAGCATTTTTATGCTAATGTTGCTGCAATTACAATTTTTCAGGTAAGACTTGTGGTAGAGGACGAGGTAGAGGAGGTGGCGCCGTGTGACCGATCGAGATAATGAATGGACAGGAACATAACTAGTTTTGGGTGAAGCATTCTTAAATGCTCATGAACATTTCACTACTTTTATTTGTTTCATTTTGAGCTCGATGGAGCAATTGTACAATTTGTATATATATTTTTGGACTTTAAAACTTCCTTTAGAAGTTTCATCATGATACGGAATGCGCATTACAGGTTTATTGCTTTTTCTAAAAATTGGGATGTAAACAGGTTTTGGATAATCCGATTTTTAAATGAACCCATGCTCGTTTTTCTGTAAAAATCTTATTTTCCGCTGTGTATTTAAATCAAAAGGATTTTTACGAGTTTTGGGTCGTTACAGTTGTTGATTGATTTGGAGTTACCCTATGATTGTATGTTTATTTGGTAATTGGAAATGTAGAATGGGTAGTAAAGAGCATTTAGGTCTTTGGACACAATTTCCAGTATGGAATTTTACTCTCACTAGCATTTTTATGCTAATGTTGCTACACTTACAATTTCTCAGGTAATTCTCGACGTATGAGATGTGGTTGAGGAAGTGGTGTCATTTGATTTCTCAAAGCGATGAATGGACATGAACAAAGGACGTATTTTGTATAGCTTTCTTGAAATGCTCTGTATTTACTTTCTACCTTTTTTACTTTGAGTCCCTTTTGAGCTTGGAAGAGCTGTTGTTTAAAAAATTGTAAAGGTCTCATGATTTTAAGTCATTTTTAGAACTTTATTTACAAGTTGGAATGCGTATTCCATTTTCTTATCGCTTTCTCTGGTTGTGAACTGTGACGACCTGACTCTTTTAAATCATTTAAAAACTATAAACATAGCGGAAGTCTTTATATTTAAAAAAAACGGCGTGGTTATGTTTAAAACTTGGACTAACCAAAACCTGTATACATTTTTTTTACACCAGAGAAATTAAAAACAAGGAATTTCAAATTCCAATTTCAAGACTTTAAAAGAGTTAACATCCATAAAAGTAAAACAAGAACCTCTTAAGAGCTTATATACAAATTTACATACAAAAGACACAAAGTCAACAAAAAGGACTCTATGGACTTTTAAAAGTATCTAGTCCATCTCTGATCCATCATCGTCTCGATCAAGCCGTATTTCTTTCCAAAGATTTCTAAGCTCAAAATTTTAACTTCCAACTATTTATAAAATGTACTTTCATAATTCATACTTCAAGATGATAATACTAGTATATGTAGTCAAATCCTCATCCATTAACTCATAAAAACAAGTATAAAAGGAGTAAATAAACTTTACATAAGCATAAAATCTCAAATCAATAAGGTTAGGTAATGGTAGCTCCCGTAGGACTAACATTCACCTTGTTGTCTTACTTTCCATAATCAAATATACAATTTCTTCTCCATGATATAATTCAACCGATAATATGAATGAAGGTAATGAAAACTCCTGTAGGATTCACATTCACCTTTTATGCATGAAGGTAATGAGAACTCCCATCAGATTCACATTCACCGTTTTTGTTTCTAACTTTCCTTTCAATTCAATGATGCAAGATGTTATGCATATGCTTTCAAAAGTAAATAAACACAAATATGAATGTTAAAGTAACTGAAGGGCATAAAGTAAATGGATCATAGCTGTCCTTATGCATAAAATAAATAGGAATTTCGGAAAAACAATAAGTAAATCGAATCAACGATACTTTAATAAAAGTAAGATATTAACTTAACGAATAAGTCTCCACTTTCAAGGATTCTAAACTTTTCAATAAAATCCAAAGTTCTACATTCAAGTTCCTCAACCATTCTATTAAGCATGGATCCTTCAACTTCCAATAATCCATCCTAAACTCCAAACGATTCTAAATTAGAACTTCTAAAAGTTCAACGTTCCTCCCGAGAACATCCAAAACTATTCTCACTCAAATGAACTAGCTCCTAACCTAAGAATACTAGCTCACATTCCTTTAATCTTTGATTCGAATCTTAATCTCAACCTCCAATCCTATAAATCATTCTACTTATTCGATTTCTAAAGCTACGTTACATTCTAATTAATCTCACCTTGGCAAACATAGACTTGCTTCCATTGACGAAAAAAGTGATCAAGCAACGATTCAACAACCACCTACAAATAATTACATCTAACAATCAATAATGAAACAAACATCGATCGATTGTCATCTAAAAGCATAAAATGATGAAAAACCCTGGAAAACCCAAAGGGTACTCTCGGCCCCTACAAAGAAATGGGTCTCAGGTTCGGTTTTTTGGCTTTTAGGAAATTTAGAGGTGTTTTGGGTTGGTTTCAAGTAGTTTGGAAGTTTCCGGTTTCAATGGGTAACGATAAATCGGGTTTTCTTTTTACAATAATTGCTTTCCCGAATTTAATTACAATTAACAATTAATAAATAAAAATACATCCCAAAATAGCCCACACTTTGCAAATTTCAAACGGGACGGGTTTCGGCTCAAACTCGAGTTTAGGGTTAAGGGAAAGTTTTCAAAAACACTTAAAACAACTCCCGTAGTTATAGTCATCGAGTTCCTCGACAAGAAATCGAAGATTCAAAATGAAAACTCCATCAAAACACTATTTGGAGCTTAGGTTTTGAAAGTTTAAAATACCGTAAGGTCCTTAGAACATGGATGGAAAGCATGATTGCTAGGTTGAGAAGAATTCTAGGACCAAGAGCTTTCCAACGCAACCGGAAATGTAACGATCCGTCGAGAAACGAGCAAAACCCGTAGAAATTTCCCAATCCCTAAGGCCCACGGTTTTTTGAGAGAAAAAGATGAGAGGATGTGGTCAATTTTTGGTCAAAAGGCTCTTTAAGAAGAAAGTGAATAGTAACTTGATATTTTAGGAATTTTAGAAACTAGGGTTACGTCCTTTTAATGACTTTTGACTTCTAAATTGAAACCCGAAGTTCTTAAACTATCCAAATGGTGATTAATAATTATTAATTGGCCCGTTAATAATTATTAATACGACCAAAACTAAATTAAGCTATAAATGCGATTAAAAGGTTTAAACCGAAATAAACTACTAAATTCTAAATTAATGAATCTAAAAAAATCTTTAAATACTTAAATTAAAATAAAATAAATAATAATTAATTTTTTTTATACCTCAAAAGTAACGGGACATTACAATCAACCCTCCTAAAAAGGCTTTTCGTCCTCATAAAGTAAGCTCACTAAGTGAAAAGGTGAGGATACTTTGCCCGCATATCATCCTCACGCTCCCACGTAGCTTCTTCTGACACTTGGTTTCTCCAAAGAACCTTAACCAAGCGAATTGTTTTGTTTCTCAACATCTTTTGTTTGAATGCTTGAATCTCCACTGGTTTCTCCTCGTAAGACATATTAGCATCCAAAACTATCGGATCGTAATCAATCACGTGGGAAAGATCCACCATGTTTTTTTGAAGTATCGATACATGGAATAATTATGAACTACCGATAAGGAAGGTGGTAAAGCCAAACGGTAAGCTACCGCTCCTACACGATCAAGTATCTCAAAAAGGCCAATAAACCTAGGGCTCAGCTTACCCTTCTTCCCATATCTCATAACACCTTTCATAGGTGCTACCTTCAGAAACACGTTGTCTCCCACTTAAAAACTCAAGTGGACTACGTCGTTTGTCTGCGTAACTCTTCTATCAACTCTGGGCAACCGTCATCCTCTTTCTAATCAAGTCAATCGACTGACTAGTCAACTGTAACAACTCGGGTCTCAAAAGTCTTCTCTCCCCAACCTCATTCCAATGAGCGGGAGAACGACACTTTCTACCATAAAGTGTCTCAAATGGTGCAATCTCAATAGTAGCCTGGTAACTATTATTATAAGCAAACTCTACCAAGTACCATTGAGAGTCCCAACTACCTCCAAAATCAAGAACACAAGCCCTCAATATATCCTCCAAAATCTGGTTAAGTCTCTCGGTCTGACCATCTACTGATGGTGAAAAGCTGTGCTAAAATCCAAGCCAATATCCATGGCTGAATCTAAACTCTGCCAAAACTTCGAGACAAAACGAGTGTCTCGATCTGATACAATCCTCATGGGCACACCATGTAATCAGACAATCCCCCGTAGATACAACTGTGCCCAAGTCTCAACTGGGTAGGTGATCCTCCCAGGTATAAAGTGTCCGGTCTTCGTCAAGCGGTCTACAATCATCTAAATGGTATCGTAACCCTTTGATGTCCTCGGCAAAGCGCTAATAAAGTCTATGGAAATCTCCTCCCATTTCCATTTTGGCACACTAAGAGGATTAAGAAAACCCGGTGGACTCTTTCTCAATGCCTTGACTTGTTGACAAGTCAAGCATTTACTAACAAAATCTACAATCTCAAGCTTCATTCCAGGCCACCAATAGTACTGTCTCAGGTCCCTGTACATCTTTGTATTACCTGGATGAATAGAGAAGATAGAACTGTGAGCCTTCTCCAACAATTCCCTCCTAAAAGTCGATCCTAAAGGCACACAAAGCCTCTTACGATACATCAGAGCATTATCCGTAGAGATGGTAAAATGACTAAGAATGTCTGAATGACCCTCTCTAAAACCGGCCTGTAAGTAAGCCTCACCTCTCTGTGCATCAATCATCCTTTGCCTCAAAGTAGGTCCCACTATTAAGCTAGCCAGACTCATAGTGACCTCAGCAGTATAAAATGCTATCTCAGCTTGTTCCATATCCCATCTCAATCTCAAAGATATGGCCGAAAAGGCTGATGAATGAGAAAACTTCCTACTAAGCGCATCAGCTACTACTTTGGCCTTTCAAGGATGATACTGAATATCACAATCATAATCCTTAACGAGTTCTAACCACTGTCGCTATCTCATGTTCAATTCCTTCTGAGTGAAGAAATACTTGAGACTCTTATGGTCAGTAAAGATCAGGATCTTCTCACCATACAAATAGTGTCTCCAAATTTCAAAGTATGCACAACAGACGCCAACTCCAAATCTTGAGTCAGATACTTCTTCGCATGCTCTTTCAACTAACGAGAAGCATAGGCTATAACTTTCCCTTGTTGCATCAACACACATATCAAACCTCTCTTGGAAGCATCTGTGTACACAGTTAGACCACCAGTTCTATCGGGCGATTATAGAACAGGTGCTATTACAAGCCTCCTCTTGAGCTCTTCAAAGCTCACTTCACACTCTTCATACCAAATAAAATCAACTCCTTTCCTATCAAACGTGTCAAGGCTGAAGCAATTTTTGAGAAATCTTGCACAAACCGTTGATAATATCCTGCAAGTCCCAGAAAACTACGAATATCAGCCACACTAGTCAGTCTAGGCCAGTTACTAACTGCCTCAATCTCAGAGGGATCAACAAATACACCTCTACTCGATACTACATGGCCCAAAAATGCCACTTCTTTTAGCCAAACCTCACACTTTGAGAACTTGGCATACAACTTTTGATCTCGCAACACTGTCAAAACTTCCCGTAGATGCATATCATGAAACTCCTCAGTCTTGGAATAAACCAAGATATCATCAATAAATACAATGACAAATGAATTGATGAACCTTCTGAACACAATATGCATAAGGTCCATAAAAGCTGCAGGCGCGTTGGTCAAGCCAAAAGACATAACTACAAACTCATAATGTCCATAACGCGTCCTGAAAGAAGTCTTGGGAATATCCTCATCCCGAATCCTCAATTGATGATAGCAAGATCTCAAATATATCTTCAAAAAGATAGTGGCTCCCCTCAACTAATCAAACAAGTCCTCTATTGTGGGCAAAGGATACTTGTTTTTCACCGTAACCCGATTCAGCTCTCTATAATCGATGCATAATCTCAAAGAGCCATCTTTCTTTTTCACGAATAAAATCGGAGCTCCCCAAGGTTAAACACTCAGGCATATAAACCCCAAGTCTAAAAGTTCATGTAACTGTCTCTGAAGTTCTTTCAACTCAGCCGGTGCCATACGATAAGGTGCTTTGGACAATGGAGTCGTTCCAGGACCAACCTCAATCTGAAAATCTCACTGGTAGCAAACCTGGTAACTCATCAGGAAAAACATCAGTGAAATTCCTCACTACTGGTAAAGAAAACAAGCTAGTCTCCGATATAGAAGTATCGACAACACTAGCTAAATAACCGAAAGCTCCATCACTTAGACGCTCTCTAGCTTCTAACATAGATATCAAGGTGGGTACTACTCGTTTACTAGACCTATAAAAACGTATACTGGTCTCACATGGACTCATAAAATCAATAACTTTTTCAGTACAATCAATAGTGGCACGATTAGCTGATAGCTAATCCATACCCAAAATCACATCGAAATAAGCATAGGCATGATAACAAGGGTCGCATGCAAACAACAACCCAAAAAACATAAATCAGCATTGCTAATCACACTATCAGCAATAACAAACTTCCTCACTGCATCTCATAACCCAATAGTGCAGGCTTAAGAGCAGCCGACTCAACAAATTCAGAAGAAATAAAAGAATGGATAGCCCCAGAATCAAATAAAACAAATGTCGTATGGCCAAAAACTATCAAAGTACCAGTCACTACAGTACCTGCAGCCTCGGCCTCCTCTCTGGTGGAAAACACACGAGCCTGATGTTGAACAGGTGGAGGAGGTATCGGACGTGGTGGTGGAGGTAATATCTATAGCGGTGGAACAACAGGTGGAAGTCTGTACTGCTGAAACTATCCACCCTGACCTCTGCCCCTGTCCTGACCTCTGCCCCTACCCGGGGGAGCGTACAAAGCTGGTGGTGACTCATGCAGTCTCTACAGAACACCCTGACCCAGGTAACCATACTGTGGTGGCTGTTTTTGATGAGCCCTACAATGAACGGCGTGATGACCATTCTGACCACAAATATAACATCTCAATGGTAGGGTACATATCCCATTATGATAACTAGCACATTTATGGCAGTAATGGGGAGTTTGTACATGTGTCCTCGATTGCCCAAACTGGACTCCACCCCGAGTCTACTGCTGATTCTGTCTCTACTGTGGTAGTATCCCTCGACCAGTATGTTCATCCTCCGCCTTCCTCTTCTGAGAGGAAGTCTGTCCAATAGCAGCGAGTTTGCCCTCCTTCTCATCAGATGCCAAATCTAATGAAAGAGCAAACTCTAAAGCCTCCTCGTAAATAGCCGGACGCAAAGTGCGTACATGACCTCTAACCTCGACTCTCAATCCCACGATAAACCTCTTTTTCTTGTTTTGTAGGTCACCAATGTGTCTAGTAGCAAACCTAGACAATTGATCAAACTCTCGCTCATACTCGGTCATAAATCTAGCACCATGCTTTAGAGTCAAGAACTCCACTTCCAACCAATCTCATAAATCCTTAGAATAATACTTCTCATAAGTAACCTCCATGGTGAGAGAAAGTGATCTGAAAAGGCCCCTCCACCAATAAAGAGCATCATCAATAAGAGAATACGTGCCACAGTGGACCTTCAGCCGGTCTGGGAACTCAATAAACTCGAAGGCTCTCTCAACCCTATCAACCCATCTCTCTGCAACAGATGCATCCAAATACCTACCATCAAACTCAGCAGGTGCATAACGTCTATACTACCTCAATGTCCTAGCAGCATCAATAATCCCAACCTGATCAACTACTGCATCTGCTGCTTTAGGTGGAGGTATAACGGGCATAACGGGTCTACCAGCATCTCGCAATAAATCAAGATAAACATCCTCAGCAATATAAACTCCCCGCCCCTGCCCCGGTGGCGGTACATCAGGAATCTCAGGTGGTGGTGGTGGTGGTGGTGGAGTGGGGTTTCGAGCTCTGCCTCTACCCCTTACAGGAGTAGCCGCCCTCGCTCCAACTCGCCTAACACCCCTTCTAGGAGGCATACTACATCATAATCAATAGAACTTGATAAGTTACTGGTAAAAGAGAATTCACTACTCCTTTACCAAATCATAATAAATAGCCAAGTTTAAAAGATAAAGTTTTAGGAATACCTGGTGCTGCTAATCTTCGATGATGACTATAGAATGGACTGAAAACAAAACATGAAAACAAACATGCATAGCATGTAGTGTATAGAACCCGTAGGCTCTGATACCAACTATGAAGACCCGACTCTTTAAAATCATTTAACAACTAAAAACACAGCGGAAGTCTTTATCTTTAAAAAAAACGGCGTGGTTATGTTTAAAATTTGGACTAACCAAAAAAGTAAAACAAGAAGCTCTTAAGAGCTTATATACAAATTTACATACAAAAGACACAAAGTCAACAAAAAGTAGTCCATGGACTTTTAAAAGTATCTAGTCCATCTCTGATCCATCATCCTCTTGATCAAGCTGCACCAGCTCCTCTCCCACCACCACGAGTATAAGCATTACCTAAAATTATTTGTAATATCATGAGATAACAACAAGCCCAGCGAAAATAAAGAGAAAAATAAAGTAACAATAGACCTCAAACCCGTATTATGATTTGTGTCCAAGTAAGATTACATATTTCTTTCCAAAGCTTTCTAAGCTCAAAATGTTAACTTCCAACTATTTAGAAAAAGTACTTTCATAATTCATAATCTCTTTCAGATGATAATAGTAGTCTATGTAGTCAAATCCTAATCCAATAACTCATAAAAACAAGTATAAAAGGAGTAAATAAACTTTACATAAGCATAACATCTCAAATCAATAAGGTTAGGTAATGGTAGCTCCCATAGGACTAACATTCACCTTGTTGTCTTACTTTCCATAATGAAATATACAATTCGTTCTCCATGATATAATTCCACTGATAATATGAATGAAGATAATGAAAACTCCCGTAGGATTCGTATTCACCATTTATGCATGAAGGTAATGAGAACTCCCGTTGGATTCACATTCACCTTTTTTGTTTCTCACATTCCTTTCACTTCAATGATGCAAGATGTTATGCATATGCTTTCAAAAGTAAATAAACATAAATATGAATGTTAAAGTAACCGAAGGGCATAAAGTAAATGGATCATAGATGTCCTTAAGCATAAAGTAAATAAATAGGAATTTTAGAAAAACAATAAGTAAATTGAATCAACGATACTTTAATAAAAGTGAGATCTTAACTTAACGAATAAGTCTCCACTTTCAAGGATTCTAAACTTTTTAATAAAATCCAAAGTTCTACATTCAAGTACCATAACCATTCTATTAAGCTTGGATCCTTCAACTTCCAATAATCTATCCTAAACTCCGAAATGATTCTAACTTAGAAGTTCCAAAAGTTCAACGTTCCTCCCGAGAACATCCAAAAGTATTCTCACTCAAAAGAACTAGGTCCTAACCTAAGAATACTAGCTCACTTTCCTTTAATCTTTGATTCGAATCTTAATCTCAACTTCCAATCCTACAAATCATTCTACTTATTCGATTTCTAAAGCTACGTTACATTCTAATTATTCTCACCTTGGCAAACGTCGACTCACTTCTGTTGATCGAAAAAGTGATCAAGCAACTATTCAACAACCACCTACAAATAATTACATCTAACAATCAATAATTAAACAAACATCGATCAATTGTCATCTAAAAGCATAAAACGATAAAAAAAACCCCGGAAAAACCCAAAGGGTACATTCGGCCCCTACAAAGAAAGTGGGTCTCGGGTTCGGTTTTCCGGCTTTTAGGCAATTTAGAGGTGTTTTGGGTTAGTTTCAAGTAGTTTGGAAGTTTCCGGTTTCAATTTGTAACGATAAATTGGGTTTTTGGACAATAATTGCTTCCCCAAATTTAATTACAATTAAAAATTAATCAATAAAAATACATCCCAAAATAGCCCACACTTTGCAAATTTCAAACGGGACGGGTTTCGGCTCAAACTCGAGTTTAGGATTAAGGGAAAGTTTCCAAAAACACTTAAAACAACTCCCGTAGTTATAGTCATCGAGTTCCTCGACAAGAAATCGAAGATTCGAAATGAAAACTCCATTAAAACACTATTTGGAGCTTAGGTTTTGAAAGTTTAACATACCGTGAGGTCCATAGACCACGAATGGAATGTACGATTGCTAGGTTGAGAAGAATCCTAGGACCAAGAGCTTTCCAATGCAACGGGAAATGCAACGATCGTTTCTCGAAGAAATTCCCCAATCCCTAAGGCCCACGGTCTTTTGAGAGAAATAGATGAGAGGATGTGGTCAACTTTTGGTCAAAAGGCTATTTAAGAAGAAAGTGAATACTAACTTGATATTTTAGGAATTTTAGAAACTACGGTTACGTCCTTTTAATGACTTTTGACTTCTAAATTGAAACCCGAAGTTCTTAAACTATCCAAATGGTGATTAATAATTATTAATTGGCCCATTAATAATTATTAATATGACCAAAACTAAATTAAGCTATGAATGCGATTAAAAGGTTTAAACCTGTAACGTCCCGTTACTTTTAGAGGTAAAATTTTTATTTTATTTTATTAATTTATTTAAAGCTTTTAAAATTAGTTAAAATTAGTAATTTCAGTTTTATTAGTTATTTCCGTCCGAAAATCCTTTTTATTTTTTTAATTGCTTTGGTGACTCTAATAATTATTAACGGGCAATTAATAATTATTAGACACCTTTAAATTTATTTAAGAAGACCGTCGGTTTTTCATTTTATAAGCAAAAGGTCGAAAAGGGCAAAACCGTATTTTCGCAAACCCTAAAATATCTAGATATTTCTTTTGTAAATATCTTCTTTTATCTTAACACTTAAGCAAAATTCATCTTCATCTTCTTCTCCTTCTCCTTCCTTTTCTTCCACACATGGGCATCCATGGATGAGAAGAAAAATTTTTGCTCTTCTTGCTTTCGGCTCTCGCATTCGTTTCTCGATGGATCGGCTTTTATTTTGGTTGCGTTGGATTGTTTGGGATGAGGCCTATCTACCCCACCTAACCTTTTGGCATTTCCCCTTCTCTAAACAAAACCCTAAAAAGTAAGTTTTCAAGACTTTTTATATGGTTTTGTTCGCTTTTGATTGTAAATTAGTTTTGAAGTTGAAATCATGAATGGTTATCATGGAATTTGACGATTTTGAACCCGGATTTTGAAAAACACTATTCACGTGAAATCACTATTCATCCGAAATCACTATTCATCCGAAAATGCAAACTTGTTCTCATATTAGATATGAGTTGTAATATGTTGTGCAATTGATGAATTGTAGGGCGGTCGATTGCTCGGTTGTTGAATTGTGGAAAATCGGACGTTTTGGACCAAAACTAATTTGGCTAAGGTGAGTTTAAAATGGTTGTGATTACTTTTATGCTTTCAAATTACTTGACGATTATGTTCGATCGAATTGAAAGAGGGTTATTAGATTTTAGAACTTTTCCAAGAATGCTTGTTATTTGGGAGTTAAGGAAAGTGCATAAGGAATTTAGTTAAGTTTGGTTGTTGTTTAAAGTAAGATGTTATTGGTGAAATTCCCGATAACTAATATGGTGAAATTCCCGATAACTAATATGGTGAAATTCGATAATCGATATGGTGAAATTCCTGATAACCGATATGGTGAAATTCCCGATAACCGATATGGTGAAATTCCTCGATAACTGAGTATGGTGAAATTCCCCGATAACCGATATGGTGAAATTCCCACCGATAACCGAATGGTGAAATTCCGATAACCGATATGGTGAAATTCCAAAAAAAAAATATGGTGAAATTCCCGATAAACCGATATGGTGAAATCCGATACCGATATGGTGAAAGTCGTCGCGATAACCGATGTGGTGAAAGTATAGGAGATTAGACTACTTGAAAGAAATGGAATGGTTTGTGATTGGTGACTTGCATTATATGTTATGCACGGATGTCACGGTGACTTGCAAATTATCGTTATGCACGGATGTCACCGAATGATTATGATTGGTGACAAGTGGTCACGGATGAAATTAGAAATTTACTTTGTCATTTACTTTGTTATTTACTTTGTTATTTACTTTGTTAATTACTTTGTTATTTACTTTGTTATTTACTTTGTTATTTACTTTGTCATTTACTTTGTTATTTACTTTGTTAATTACTTTGTCAATTACTTTGTTATTTACTTTGTTATTTACTTTGTTATTTACTTTGTCATTTACTTTGTTAACACTAGTACCTACTTTATTTTACGAGCTTGAATATTTACTTTCCGAATTTACGAGTTAGTAGAATGGTTTGATCTATTTATGAAAAGTACTTGAATATTGAATGGTTAGTGCAAGAGTACTTAGATTTATTTGGACACATTCTCCGATATGGAATTTGGTTCATAAAAGTGCTTGCATCCATCTTATTCTCACTAGCATTGTTTGCTAATGGTGCTACACCACTTTATTTTCGGCGTGGTTCGTAAAAAACCCTTGGAAAGACGAGGTCGTGGAGTTGGTCTTCCCTGATCTCGAGTGAATGCTTATGGACATTTGGATTAGTAAATCTAAGTTTGGAGCATTTTGGGAATGCTATATATACATATAAACTTGAAATAAAGTCTTAAAACTTGTATTTTGTGGCTCATGAGAGCCTAAAAGTCGAGTTGTATGTATATTTTGTTTACTTTCTCTCGATTTGAGTATATTTTCGGGTAGGAATATATGTGATTAAAATTCTAAACCGAGATGTGTTCTTAAAAACAGGTTTTGGGGTTTGTAAAAACAGGGTTTGGGGTTTTTTTTAAACGGATCCACGCCAAATTTTTGTAAAAAATAAGTCTTCCGCTGTTTTACTTCTGATTTAAAGATTTGTGAAAATTCGAGTCTTTACAAAACCGAAATAAACTACTAAATTCTAAATTACTGAATCTATAATAATCTTTAAATACTTAAATTAAAATAAAATAAATAATAATTAATTTTTTTATACCTAAAAGTAATGGGACGTTACATAAACTTTGTAAACTGGTTTTGGTTAGTCCTAATTTTAAACAAACCCATGTTGTTTTTCTTTAAAACTAAGTTTTCCGCTGTGCATTTGAACATAGAAGATTTAACGGATTTGGGTCGTTACATTACTTATCCTATAAGTTCATGGATTAATATGGTGGTGATCATCTCAAATTCCTTGAGAACCATCTTTAAGAGATTAATCCTTCTAACTTATTTAAGTAATTTTAGACTTAAATCTTTAAACATTTTTAAACCTTATAACTCATTTAGATATTCTGGAGTTTAGAATTTGGATTTGGAATTTATTTGTTTTATACTAAGTATTTTGAAAAACTATCCAATCACACTTTGGAACTTTGTAATATAATTGTAAAGGAATATCAACCTAAATAACTTTCATTTAAAATATTCCTAAACTTGGTTCATACGAAACGAGAACCTTTAGTTACTACGTAATTCAAATAAAAACAAATTGATAACTAAACTAAACTAGAAAACTATTGTTTTGGGAAGAAAAAGTTTTGACTTATGAGGAAAAATAGGAAGAATAAGAGTTTTCAATTTCAAGAATTGAAGTTAGAAGCTTTTGAATGAATAACCAAGATCTTTGTATTTATATGCAAAGTAGTTTTCCAATTGAATTAGGAAAAACTATCAAAATAAATACAAGATAAATGCCGAGAATAAAATCAAATTTTATTCCTTCTTTATCTTACATGTCATTTATGTGCACAAAATCAATAAGAAATAATAATTTTTTATTCATTTAATTTGTCTTGGATGGACATTTTTTTATATATTTATTTAAGACAAAATAAATCAACAATTATTTCCTGAAATATCATATGTGTGTCGATTTTTATATAATAATTATTCAATTAAATTGAACCAAATATCTATGGAATTCATTAATTCAATTATATATTCTTCCTTAATCAATCATTTAAATAAAACATCATTCTTATTTTTTTGTACTTTAGTATTAATAAATATATATTATTTTATATTTAAATAATTGACATTATTTAAATTAATAATAAATATGTTATTTACTATTATGCTTTTAAATAATTGCAATTATTTAACATTAATAATAAATGTTGAATTATTAATTTCCATTTAGGTAAACACATTACCTAAATAATTAATAATTATTCATTAATAATATTTTATTATTAATTACCATTTAAATATACACATTATTTAAATAATTAATAATAATAATATTAATTTTCATTTAAATAAACTAATTATTTAAATAATTAATATTGTCATTTAATTAAGTAAACCACATTACTTAAATTATCCAAGGGAAACATAGTTTCACCGTTTAGTTTATTCTTTCCAAGTATAGTTACTAAAGCAGATGTCATATTACTGAAATTTAAATAAACCTTATCTTAGTAATCTAACATGCATTCAACATTTAATTACTAAAATTTCGACATATAATTAAATATGATACATGAATGCAAACATATTAATGAACAGAAAAGCCCTAAAACATGTTACTATGTCACGATATTTTAATGATACCAGTGAAGTACCGTCGAATAATAGGTCAGTTACCATCATTAAAACGAGATGTCACTCAAACAATTGATAACTCCAGAATAATTCATATTCCTATGTCATTGTTTACCGTGTGTTTGGTTGAGAATTTTGATACCAGACTTTATCAAATTTATTTTAAGTGTGACCCACTAATTTAGTCTTTTAAATAAAATTTAAGAGTGTCTACGAAGTGTAGATTCAGTCTTCAATCGTATTTAAAATTCTTTATCCCTTTCAGGAGACCCACCCTGCTATTGATTTATACAAAAGAACCTTCCTATGGGAATGAACACCTGCAGCAGTGTTACAGAGGCCTTGTATAAATCTCACGTTTTAAGCCCATTAGTGAAGACCATAGGATACATTGACATGTTTCCTTCTCCCACTTAATATTTTAAGTTAGGGTTTCATAACTTAGACTAATCACTACAAAAAAAAAGTCAATATGCGACCAGCCATTTGTGACCAAGAAAAAGTGGTGGTTTTTTGGTGACCATTTGGTCACTTTTTTTGAAGGTTGACTTGAAGTGACCATCTGGTCACTTTTTTTGCGACCAGATTGTGACCAACATTAGAAGTAGTCATAAAAAATGGCGCGAAAGAAGCGACCATTTGGTCACCTAGAAAAACGACCAAGTGGTCGCATTTTTTTTTACTACAAATATGACTTGGTAGCAACAAATGGCTCGAAATTATGGCGCGAAATAAGCGACCATTGAAGGGATGATTTACTAAATTAGCGGAATTTATTTAGTAACACAAATTAACACTTAATTTAGGATCTATTAATATCATGCAATTTATGATAAAAACATAAAAAACATGTAGATTTATGCTTTATTTTCGAAAATTAAAACCGGAACTTACATTGACTGATTAATGGAGAATCGGTTGGAGGTTTCTTTACAGCATCAAATCCTCAGCAACTCTGGATCTTCTACGCTATATCCCGATCGATCAAACGAAATCCGATTGTGGGATCGAACTTAAGAAGAAATTGGGAAGAAGAAAAATATTTTCTTCCCAATAATGACAAGGGAATTTCGGCTATGGGGGGGAGAAGGGAAGAGAGAGTTCCAACTTTCAATGGAATTAAATTTTTGTGATTTATGAATGACCCAACCCTCCTATTTATAGAAAAATAGGAATCCTAATCACATTAGGATTAATCTATAGAGATAAATACAAAAAGAAAAAAGATTATCTCTTTCTTTTATCTAGCAATTTCGAAAATGCTTTGGATAAATAGGAGATTATTTTATTTTCTTTATTTTTATTTATCTTGGGTAAATAAATCTATGTAATTATTTTAGGATATAATTCAAACAATTATCTCCTCAAACTACATGTCATGGCCGATTTTATCATCATAAAATAATAAATAAATACAATTTATTTAATTAATTATTTTGGGCCAATTTCAATTGGGTTCATTAATCCAATTGGGCTTGAAATTCTCTCTTAAATTAATAAGTCCAACTTAATTAATTTATTTATTAATTACCATTTAAATAAAATATTTTATTTAAACA
Organism: Gynostemma pentaphyllum; assembly: GCA_028015215.1. Lineage (NCBI taxonomy): Eukaryota > Viridiplantae > Streptophyta > Magnoliopsida > Cucurbitales > Cucurbitaceae > Gynostemma > Gynostemma pentaphyllum. Next base: position 35,496,482 of record CM051353.1, on the reverse strand, counting down.
ATTAATAATATTAATATTTTCTCCCGACTAAATATTATCCAATTTATATTTAATTATTAATTTCCATTTAAATAATTTTCATTATTTAAATAATTAATAATAAATATTATAATTATTAATTTCCATAAACTCATTATTTAATTAATAATTTTATTGACAATATTTTATTATTAATTTAATTAATTTTAATTATTAATTTCCGTTTAAATATAATTATTTAAACAATAATAATTGTTAATTAATTTCAAATTATTAATTACCATTTAAATATACTCAATATCTAAATATTAATAATGTATAATTAATAATATTTCATTATTAATTTCATGTTTAAATAAACTCATTATTTAAACAATTAATAATGTTTATATTAATTACCGTTTAAATATACTCAATATTTAAACAATTAATATTGCCTATTTTAAGTAATTCACTTACTTAAAATTTCCATTTCTTCTACTTGATTTCGCGACTACGATATTTGGGCTAGCATAGGGACCCGATGGACCTATAGATCATGGGCTTAATAATTAGTCAATTAAGTGATTAACACATAATCGTTAATTACTTATTATCTAACTATGAATAATTCCACTATAGATTCATAGCTGAACTCCCCTCACTATAGATGAGTTATGTCCATTTAGTTTATCATTATTTATATCTGTGATATATCCTTCACGTGGAACCCTCATAATTACAAGCGGATAAATTTACCGTTTTGCCCCTGTAATTACCGCTTTATCCTTGTGTTCTCGCTGATTCTCCAATGAACTTTATCTTTAGTCGAACTAGAGATAAGATACTTCTGTGATCAATAGAAGTCGTGACGTCACTTGTTCATGTCTCGAATCAGTATATCAAGGGAGTTTCCTAAAGTTCCTAAAATGTTTAGGTATCGCACTGATACCGTTAATTTATAAGAAAGTTATGAATTCCATCTCGTGAAAATGAGTTCCCAGCTACTTATCTAGTCATGTTCCCAAAACAGGAGTGTATTGAGCGTTCTTACAGATCGCTCTCAACTATGTGAATCAAAGAACATAACTCCACAAATAGGAGTCCGCATTTCACTCAGGATTGAGATCTATCACGGTTGATAAACTTAGTTTGATATTCGATTATTTCTCGTAAACGGTACTAGTGAGAAATTTGATCGAACATCGTGGTCCTGTCTTATACAATCAACATTGCATATGATACTTCCATTTCATGTCTCCCACATGAATGATCAGGATTTGATCATTTGTCTATAAACAAAATGCGAAGCTATCAACAGTGTTACCAGGATAAGGTTCCCAAACGTTATCCGTTTACTGTAGACACGTTTAAGTTACTCATCTCGACTTTAATCCTCTTGTATGACTCATTTACTAAGTCGTGATTTCATAAGAGTGACTTAGGGTTTTACTATTTGAATGTTTGATATTTATATATTTCCATATATTTCCATATATTCCTAATATCATTAATTGAATCAATCTAGATAATATAAAGAACTTATGTTTATTTATTTAATTTATTCTTAATAAATTATTATTATTAAATAATTACAAGTTCTAGGACACCATTCCTAACAACCATTTGGTCACCTAAAAAAATGACCAAGTGGTCATATTTTTGTGACCTAAAATATAACTTGGTAGCAAAAAAAGGCACGGAATTTTGGTGGGAAGGAATCTACCAACTAGTCACCTTTGGAAGTGACCATCTGGTCGCATTTATTATGACCAAAGGTGACCACTGGTAGATAAAAGTGGCGTGTAATTTTGGCAGGAATAAAGCTACCATGTGGTCGTCAATTTGTGACTCTAAGTGACCACTAGTAGCAAAAAATGGCTAGAACAATACGACCAAATGGTAGTATTTTTGCTACTATGTGGTCACCAATTTGTGACTAGAAGTGACCACTTGGTAGTAAAAAAAGGAGGGAAATTTTGGCTGGAGAAATACGACCAGATGGTAGTAATTTTGCGACCATAGGGTCGCAATTAAGCAGAGGAATGCATTTACAAATTCTCCTCCTCCCATTGTTTGTAAAGATAAGAAAAAAGAAAAATGAGAGAGTGGATGTATATTCGTTTGATAGACGGGTATTTGAACGATGAGTTCGCGGCTGGGGTTGAACAGTTTGTTGAGTTTTGCAAAACAATTGTCTATTACGCGAATTATGGTGAAAAGCTATGATGTCCGTGCAGAAAATGCGACAATAGGAGAATCATACCGGTTCCAGATTTGAAGGTTCATCTTTATAGTCGGGGATTTGTGGAGAATTATTATCTCTAGGTGTATCATGGGGAGACGAAGGAAATGTTCGACGCTGCATTACAGGAAGCGAGACAGTACGAGGGTAGTAGCTTGAATGCGGATGATGTCGTCAAAGAACCCAATGAAATACAATAGTATAGTCAGATGCAGCAAATGATACATGATGGTGTGGGATATGGGGGCGGTAAAAGTTATCGCGAAAGTTTGAACGTAGACAATGAAAGAGAAGGGGTTGCTGAAGAAGAAATGAATCCGGAAGCACGTAAGATTCACGAGCTCCTGAAGACAGCGAGCTGACCGTTGTACGAAGGTTGTCAGGTTAGTCAACTTCCTGCTGCTACAAAACCTTTAAATATAAAAGCGCAGGATAAATTACCTGGTAGAGGATTTGATTCGGTTGCATCGTGGTTTCGTCGATGCGCTCCACAAGAAAATCTGATGTCACACAGTTTGTACGACACGAAAAAGCTAGTGGAGGGACTCGGGTTACTCGTAGAGAAGATAGATTCGTGTCGAAATAGATGCATGATCTACTAGGATGTGGATACGGATCTGCATCACTGCAAATTCTGTTTTCTTCAAAGATATAAACAGGGGAAACGCGGGATGAATACGTACACCCACATGTTCTATTTACCGCTGACCCCACGTCTGCAACGGTTGTATGCATCGAATGTCACAACTTCCCACATAAGATGTCATCATGAGCATTCACAGGATGAAGGTGTTATGCGACATCCCTCAGACACTGCGGCTTGGAAGCATTTAAATAATTGTCATCCTAATTTTGAACAAGATCCGAGAAACGTGAGATTGGGCTTATGCACAGATGGCTTTAACCCATTCAGGGCATTCGGGGCATAAAATTCAATTTGGCCGGTGATGGTAACCATGTATAACTTGCCACCCTCGATGTGATGATAGACTTGGTGATTTTTCTCACAGTGATCATACCTGGACCGAAGAGTCCAAAATAGAAATTGGATGTGTATTTGGAACCACTTATTGCAGAGTTGAAGAGGTTGTGGTCAGATGGTTTCATGACGTACGACATCTCGAAGTAACAAAATTTCTTGTTGCGCGCGGCGTTAATCTGGACAATCAGTGACTTCCTTGCGTATTCAATGTTGTCAGGTATGTTGCTGTAACGTCCCGTTATTTTGGAGTAAATTTTTATTTATTTATTTATTTTATTCTATTATTTATTTATTTCAATTTAAGTATTTAGATTAATTATTATTTTTGTAATTTCGATTTTAGTAGTTAATTTCGTCCGAAATTCTTTTTAATCGTTTTAACACTTTAAATTTCGTTTCGGTGACATTAATAATTATTAATAGGCCAATTAATAATTATTAATCACCTTTAGATTTATTTAAGAACTTCGGGTTTCGATTTAGAAGTCAAAAGTCATAAAAGGATGCAACCGTCATTTCCAATTTCTTAAAAAATATCCAAAACACTATTCACTTCATCTTTAAAATGCCAAGTTGACCAAAAGTTGACCATTCTTCTCTCATTTCTTCTCCAAGGCCGAGGGTCACAAGGGAGATTGGGGGATTTTTGGGTTTTTGCTTGTTTCTCGGTGGATCGGCTCGATCTTGGTTGCATCGGAAAGCCCTCGAGTCTAGGATTCATTTCCACCTAACCATCGTTCTTTTTTCTCGAGATCCACGGAGTTCTTGGTAAGTAAAGTTTCAAACCCTAAGCTCCAAATAGTGTTTTAATGGAGTTTTCTTTGTTTTCTTTCGATTTCTTGCCGTGAAACTCGGTGTTTGTAAATACGGGAGTAGTTTTAAGAGTTTTTGGAAACTTTCCCATAACCCTAAAACTGAGTTTCAGTCGAAACCCTTCCCGTTTGAAATTTATGGGTTTGATTATGGGTTATTTATTGTTGAATTATTGTTTATTTAAATTCAATTCGGGAAATGACATAACGTTCAAAAACCCTAATTATCGATACCCATTGAAATCGGGAATATCAAATTTGTTTGAAACCAACTCAAAACACCTCTAAAGTACCTAAAAGCCGGAAAACCAAGCCCGAGACCCACTTTTTATGGGGGGGCCGAGAGCCTCATAGTGGGGTTTATGGGGTTGCTCGTTGTTTTGAGCTTTTAGATGTTAATTGATCGATGTATGTTTATTTATTAATTGTAGATGTAATTAATTGTAGGTGTTTCGGATCATTGTTTGATCGTGCTTTCGGAAACTTGGAGCGAACTCTTATTTGGCTAAGGTGAGAATAGTTAGGATTTAAAGTAACTATAGAAAGCGAATGAGTATGAAGGTTTGTAGCATTTGAAACTAAGACTAGAAACCGAATCTAAGAATAGAGGGAATGAGCTAGTACCCTAGGATTAGGAGCTAGTTCTTTACGTGAGAACTTAGGAGTTCTTGAGGAAAGCATTGAATCTTAGAAGATTCGAAGTTAGATTCGTTTCGAAGCTTAGGTTGGATCATTGGAAGTTAAAATATGCAAACTTGTATTTAGAATGGTTAATAGAACCTTGGATTATGTTGGAAGTTTAGAAACCTTGAAGGTATAGGTTAATCGTTTAAGTTATGATTCTACTCTTATTATTGATACTTGAGTTCAATCGACATATCGTTCGTCCGAGAGTACTATCTATTTTACTTTATGTCAATTACCTTACATCCTTTACTTTATGCCCCTTTATTTATGTTTGCATCAACTACTTTAATTTCGCACTTTACTTATTTACTTTTATAAGGATATGCAAGCATATGCATATCATATTGCACCATAACATTCTCGCATCATTCAGTGAAAAAGAAATGAAAGTGAAAAGAAAAGAAAGTGAATGAGAAAAGAAGGAAGATTGATGAACCCTATGTGGAGTTCACATCACCTTCAGAGAAAAGAAAGAATGTGAAAGAAAAGAAGTTGAATGGTAGCCTACGGGATGTACGCATTACTTCTTCATGCATAGGGAGTTGAATGGTAGCCTACGGGATGTACGCATTACTTCCTCATGTATAAGGTTGAATGGGAGCCTACGGGATGTCCGCATTACCTTCATTCACACACAAAAGGGCAAATGCGAAATCTTATGGGATGCTCTCATGCATTCATGTTTATGATAGATGAAAGAGAGAATCGAGGAGTTGTATGTTGTGCAAAGCATATTTACTTTCTTACTTACGTTATAACAATGATAATGGATGAGTATTGACTATGATTATTAGTAATATCATCCTTTAGAGAATATAAAATGAAATTACCTAGAGTTGGAGGACTTTAGGAGTGATTGTGTCAGATTAATTGGACACAAATCGGAATGCAAGTTTGAGGTCTATTTTTACTTTTTATTCTTTTTATTCTCACTGGGCTTAGTTTGTTAGCTCATGATATTACAAACATTTCAGGTAATGTTTGGGATCGTGGGAGAGGAGCTGGTGCGCGCTTGATCGAGAGGGTGATGATTTCGAGATGGACTAAGTAGTTGTAAAAATCCATGTACATGGTTTTGTGAATTTTATATAATTTTGGAGTTGTATATTTGTAAATGGCTCTTAAGAGCTTTTGTCTTTACTTTTATGTTTATAAATCCTTTTGACCTCCTGAAAGGAACTTAATGTTCCTTGTGTTTTTAGATATTTGAATTTAAGATGTAAACAGGTTTTGGCTAGCCTATTTTCAAACATAATCATGCCAATTTTCTTAAAATAAAAGACTTCCGCTGTTTTCTCTGATTTAATTTATTTAAAAGTGACGGGTCGTCACAGTTGCGTTCACGTTCATTATTTCTTGAGTATGTATTATGTTATTGTTTTGCATAGTTCATTAGTCAATAATTGTGAATATCGATCCTCATCCTCTATTAAAGGGAGGGCGGTAAATACGCATGTCCACATTGCACGTTCAGTTAATTTCTTTAAATCAAGCCGCTAATTTAGAAAACCCGCATGGGTTGATGTTATTGTTTAAAAACCCAACACCCAAAACACCCCCCAACCCCCTGCACAGTTCATAAGTAAAGTTTAATCATAAGTCAAAATACTTTCCATACCCCTTCATCCGCTCAAAATGACACAAGTATGTAAAAGTATATGATTTCAAGCATTACTACTAATGCTTCAAAAGTGTTTAATATTGTCCTTACCCACCTCGCCAGTCAAGCGACACATTTCCTCTACCTCCTGCCCGCCCCCCAAAATATTGTGGGAGCACCATTAGCAAAATGCTAGTGGGTAAAATGAAAGCAGTAATCCTATGAACTAAATCTCATACAAATCGTGTCCAAAGGCCTAAATGTTCATTTTACCCATACCCATTCATTTCAATGTATACTATGTAGACATACTACCCGTATTCGTCTTCATACCATGAGATGGAAAATAAAGACTTAAAGAAATTTAAAAGTCTCACTAACTTTAAAGAATGGTAATCTTCTACTTTATTACCAACAGTTTCATCGTATCGTGCTATTGATGGATCGGAATCAACCTATTGGTTTGATTGCCACCATCGATTTCTACCGTTGAATCCACGTACTACCATGTACCATATCTCAATCATCGGATATCGAGTTCACCATTCATATCGGAATTTCCCAGACGGTACCATATAGATACGGAATTTCAAAATAGATTTCCCTATGGTATGGAACAATAGAAGAATTACCAGTATAGATAGGAATTCACCATAGTATCGGAATTAGGAAGGAAGATTCACTATGGTATCGGATTTACATATAGATGCTATAGGGATGTATCGTGAATTTCACCATAGAATGGGAATTTACCATAGGTACGGAATTTACCTAGAGATTGCAAACAATGCGGCTAGAAAAAACACAGGTTGGAAGAAACGGAGTATTTTTTGGGATCTACACTGTGTATGGTGAATGCATACTATCTTGTGTTAGTTACAAACCAAGTACCAACATCAACCATGACTACGTATGGAAATCAACATACTATCATGTGCTAGTTACTAGTGTAAAGTTAAAAATCTTCTACCATGATACGTTTGGATCGAATACATACATATTTCAATAAGGTTTTGAACTAAATTCTTGGCAAAACAAATGACAATATGAAGGCACTTTAATTACTTTACTTCCAAATTCATCAAAGTAACTTTCAAAACCAACAGTAACTTCCATTTCATTTATCTAACATCTCCAAATCACTTCCATACTTAAACCTCCGATGACAATCATAGACAATGATCACCAAAATTAGCGCTAACCAACTATCTTAAGTTAACCCCCTTTAACATTGTTGACAACTGAAACTAAATTATAAAAGTATAACTTCCCTTTTAAACTCACCTTATTTGAAGTGGATCAAATCACATCAAACCTACAATTCACCAATTGCACAACATATTACAACTCATATCTAATATGAGAACAAGTTTGCATTTTCGGATGAATAGTGTTATCGGGTGAATAGTGTTTTTGAAAATCCGGGCTCAAAATCGTCATTTTTAAAAAACATGATTTCAACTTCAATTCATTTAGAATCAAAAGCGAACAAAACCACCTAAAGTTGAAACTACTTTTGGGATGTATTCATACAATGATTGGATAGGTAGCCCTCGTCCCTACCAATCCAACGCAACCGACGTTCGAGAAAACGACCGAAATTTTCTCTCCCACCACGCCATGACGAGAAAGAAGAAAAAAGTGAAGGTGGTTTTGCTTATGATTAAGTTAAAGAAGTAGTAAAAAAATTCTAGATTTTTGGGTTTGGGTAATTACGGTTTTGCCCTTTTCGACCTTTTGCTTATAAAACGAAAACCGACGGTCTTAAATAAATCTAAAGGTGTCTAATATTATTATGGCCCGTTAATAATTATTAGAGTCACCGACTTAAAAAAATTAAAAAAGGATTTTGAGCGAAAATCTAATAAACAATTGTATTTTCTTTTTAAAAGCTTTAAAAAAATAAAAATAAAAATTATAAAATAAAAAAATTCCTCTAAAAGTAAGGGCGTTACATAGACCGATCGTTTTACGAGAAACGGTCGGAACCTTGGTTTGATTGCCAGCATCGACGTAATGTCGAGCTACGTGTTATGCAATCGCCGCAAAAGTCGATCCCGACATCGAGTGAGTTCATGTAACGTTACATTATACCATTGACTTAACCAATGACAACTATTTAAAATATTTTCTTACTATTTTGGGACACATGTCGGACTATTTGGAACGTATATCGTTAGAATCGACATGAGTCGGTTTTGACTTTCTTACGGACAATCGAGGAGGGGTCAATAATCGAGAAGGAGTTTCGTTCATGGTTGAGTGCATACGTGAGTTATTTGAAATGTCAAAAATATCATGTCAAGTTATTTGTGAAAAATACTATATCCTTCGAATTATACTTTATGTGTGCTGAATGACAGGTGGACTCCCCTACGTTACCTGTACATGATCCTCTCATTATTTCTTTGGCAAAGGGACCTGCATGGAATGTAAGGTCATATACTGGATACGTCGGTAAGTGATTCAGATTTCAAACGAAGGCGCATTCTGTTAATAGGACAACAAACAACAGTGGTGTTTGCATAAAAGGTCAAGTGTTCGGCACCAAAGACGATTACTTTAAAGAAATCGATGAGATTCTTGAGATTCAATACGCAAGTCCGACACTAAAACACATTGTTCTGTTCAACTGCACTTGGTTTGAGACAACCAGACGAGGTGGAGTCCGTAAGATTGATCATTTAAAAATCGTTGAGGTAAACAAGTACAAGCATATGCGCACCGCTGATAGGTTTGTCCTGGCTTCACAGGTGATTCAAGTTTATTACCTGAACTATTAGAGTAATTGACGAGATCTGACAGATTGGTTAGTTGTTTGTAAAGTTAAACCACACCAGGTAGAAGAAAACTTGTCCGAGAAAGACGACCATGCAGACGAAGCCGGTGCTTTTCAAGAAGATCAGATAATATGTCGTGCTATTGACGATGGCCAGAATGCAGGTACCGCACGTCTTTTGAACGATGGAAGGATAACATTGCATGATGACAATAAAAATGCTTCCACTTCTGGCAAACGTGACATTGATGCTGAATTTATTCAAGACGATGAAGAAGAAGAAAAAGAAGAAGAAGAAGAAGCAATGATAGAAGAAACTGAGGATGAGGAATAATACAGTTTATAAATTTATATGATTCACTGTATGTTTTATAATATCGTCATTGTTGTGTTTCATTAAACATTATATATATATATATATATATTAATAATTACGACCATATGGTCGTAAATTGAACTTTGAAAATATAGACTTAAGTTTTTTAAAAATGTGTATTATCTTACGACCAAATGGTCGTAATTTTGTGACTACCTGGTCGCTTTATTTAGCGGTAAATTTAAATTTTCATGAAATTTTTGGCGGTGAATTTGATAATTAAAACCACTTGGTCGCAATTTTTCGATGGGAAGTGTTATGTGACAACTATTGGTCATAATGACACACTTATGACCAGTTGGTCGCATTTGTATGAAATACGACAATCTGGTCGTATTTTTGAAACAAAATGCGACCATCTGGTCGTAAACGAGCGACTCTTTGATTTTTTTCATAATTAAGAAATTGCGACCATGATTTAAACGTCCCAGCCTATTCTTCCCCCCCCCCACCGAATTCTTTTCTCTCCTTTCTTTCTTTTTCTCTCTTCTCCCCATTCCCGTTCCCGTCTATGACGACCTGACTCTTTTAAATAATTCAAAATCATATTGACACCGGAAGACTTTAAATTTAATAAAAATTTGGCATGGATATGTTTAAAACTCGGACTATCCATAACCTATTTACAATTTAAATTCCGAAATCTAAAACACAAGGAAACTCAAGTTCCTATTCAAGAGTTCAAAGAGGTTTATAATCATAAAAGTGAAATGAAATGCTCTTAAGAGCTTATAACAAATTTAAATCTCAAAGACCGAAAATAAAACAAAATAAGATAAGATAAGCCCCGGGATTTTTAAATGACATCTAGTCCATCTCCGCATCATCATCCTCTCGATCAAGTCGCACCAGCTCCTCTCTCATGACCCAAGCACCTGAAAATGTTTGTAATATCATGAGCTAACAACAAAGCCCAGTGAGAATAAACAAAACAAAAAGTAAAGTTAGACTCCAAACCCGCATCCAGATTTGTGTCCAAGTAAACTCACATTCTCTTACCTACCACCAAAATGGTTTTACATTAATGTTTCACTTTTACTTACCAATTCTCCCAAATAGTTGAGGAACTATCTTCCGAGCCTTTAGGATTATGTGTTTCATAACACACCAAACATTTATAATTCATTCTCTAAAATACCTTATACTATCCATAAGGTTTATTTCAAGTCTTAATCTCCAATTAAGGATCTTCTAACTAAAAGAGAATCTAGTTGTAACATCCCATTATTTTGTGATAAATTATTTATTTATTTATTTTATTTTAATTTAAGCATTTAAAGTCTATTTTAGAATCAACAATTTAGAAATTAGTAGTTTATTTCGGTTTAAATCTTTTAAAATTATCTTTTTAGTTTAATTTCGTTTTAATGGTATTAATAATTATTAACGGGCCAATTAATAATTATTAATCACCATTGGGATAGTTTAAGAACTTCGGGTTTCGAATTATAAGTCAAAAGTCATAAAAGGGCGCAACCGTCATTTCCAAAATTTCTAAATATCTAAACACTATTCCTTTATCATCTTTAAATATATCCTTTGACCAAATTTCACCAAAAATCACCATCCATTCCTTCCTCCTTGCCGTGAGTTCAAGAGAGAAAAAGGGAGATTTTCGGGTTTCGTTCGTTTCTTGCCGGATAGCTTCGATTTTAGTTCCAATTGAAAGGTATCGGTCCTACGATTCATTTCCACCCAACCATCGTGCTTGCCACCCATGATATACGGAGTTCTCGATAAGTAAAGCTTCTAACCCTAAGCTCCAAATAGTTTTTAATGGAGTTTTCATTTTGATTCTTCGAGTTCTTGTCGTGAAACTCGGTGTTTGTTAATACGGGAGTTGTTTTTACTGATTTTGGAAAGTTTCCCTAAACTCTAAAACCGAGTTTCAGTCGAAACCCTTCCCATTTGAAATTTACCTTTTAGGATTTGATTATGGGTTATGTATTGATGATATATTGTTTATTGTAATTCAATTCGGGAAATTGCATTTTGTCCAAAAACCCGGTTTATCGTTACCCATTGAAAACCGGATTTTCCAAAGTACTTGAATTCAATCCAAAACACCTCTAAATTGCCTAAAAGCCGGAAAACCAAACTCGAGGCCTATTTTCCCTATCATGGCCGAGAGCATCCTTTGGGATATTCGGGGTTTTTCGTCGTTTTATGCCTTTAATTGTCAATCGATTGATGTATGTTTATTTATTAGTTATTAGATGTAATTATTTGTAGGTGTTTATTGATTTTCCTTGCTTGATCGCTCTTCCGGAGGTTTGGAGCGAAAGTACATCTTCAAAGGTGAGAATAAATAGGATTTAAAGTAATTTTAGAAACCGAATAAGTAGAACGGTTTGTATAATAGGAGGTTAAGAATAGGATTCGAATCTAAGAGAAAAAGAAATTGAGCTAGTGCCCTTAGGATTAGGAACTAGTTCTTTGAGTGAAAACTTTGGAGTTTCTTGAGGGAAACATTAAACTTATGAAGTTCTAAGTTAGAATCGTATCGGACATTAATTATGGATCATTGGAAGTTAAAGGATTCAAACTTTTAGATAAAATGGTTAAAGGAACTCGAAAATAGAGCTTTGAATTTTATTTGGAAGTTTAGAATCCTTGGAAGTGTAGATTACTTATTTAAGAAAGAATCTACTTTGTTTAATTATCAGGAGTCCGGTTTACTTATTGTTCTTCCGAAATTTCTGTTTATTTACTTTATGCACTTTACTTTATGCACTTTACTTTATGCAATGCACTTTACTTTATGAACGTTACTTTATGAACGGGACTTTATGCACTTTACTTTTATTTTATTTTAAATCATAAGATTTTCAAATTCATACTACATAGCCTGAGAGCTTTCATGTAGCCTGCGGGAGCTACCACATAGCCTATGGGAGCTATTGCATGGCCTGCGGGAGTTGACACATAGCCTGCAGGAGCTATTATTATTGTCATTCATCACAAAACTGTTTTTAATTAAATATGTTTATATCAAGAGAAGATGATATAAGTTTTTATGGTCAAAAGATTATAACCTTATACTTCGATGAAGGTTTTTAAGGAGAAATTTGAGTTTGATCACTTTACTTTAAACTTTGAGAGATATTATTCTCCAGTTTTGTAAGTTTAGTGAGAAAGTTGTAAGAGTTACTTGGACACAAATCCGAATACGGGTTTGGGGTCTAACTTTACTTTTTATTCTGTCTATTCTCACAGGGCTTTGTTGTTAGCTCATGATATTACAACCAATTTCAGGTAATGCTCGTGCTAGAGGTCGTGGGAGAGGAGCTGGTGCTGTATGATTGAAGGATCATGACCTCGGGATGGACTAGGTTGACTTAAAGTCCACGGACTTCATTTTTTTGTAAACTTTATATAATTTTGGATTTGTATATTTGTAAATAGCTCTTAAGAGCTTTTGTCTTTACTTTTATGATTATAAACACCTTTTGAACTCCTGGTTAGGAACTTAAAGTTCCTTGTGTATTTTAAATTGTGAATTTAAAATGTAACAGGTTTTTCGCTAGCCACTTTTCAAACATAACCACGCCAATTTTTCTTAAAATATAAAGACTTCCGCAGTGTTTTTTTTAATTTAAATTATTTAAAAGTGTCGGCTAGTCACACTAGTTCTGTTAATAATTATACAATATTCAATATACCCTTGTATTCTCTCATTATATAATTCCATTTCATTCCTCTTTCCTATAGCACTCGGCTATACTTCATTATTTCATTTCTCTTCTCTATAAAAATGTATGTCATACATAATGTTTCATCTCTTTTCTCTATAGCAACTCGGGCTATGAAAAGTTTACATTTTCTTACCAAAACTTCCAAAACTCGAGAATAATAACTCCCAACGTTTAGAAGTAAGTAGTCATATCATAATTCTCTCTCTTATACCTTATTCTTAATAACTCTTAAGAAATATAAGGTTTATGCCCATTGGTCCTTAATAACTTATGCTAAGTTCTCTTGGTCTTAACATATTCAAATAAACACAATTTATGATGAATGACAATAGTAATAGCTCCCGAAAGATATATGATAGCTCCCGCAGGCTATATGTAAGCTCCCGCAGGCTTTATGTGATAGCTACCGCAGGCTATATGATAGCTCCCGCAGGCTATATTTAAGCTCCTGCAGGCTTTATGTGATATGATATGAATATACTTTCAAGTGCAAGTAAATAAATATAAACATTCAACATAAACGAAAGGGCATAAAAGTAAATAGATCATGATGTCGTTATGCATAAAATAAATAAATAGGAAATTCGGAAGAAACATAAGTAAATCAAACTTCCGTTACTTTAATAAAAGTAAGATCTCATCATCAACAATAATCTTCACTTTCAAGGATTCTAAACTCCCAAAATAAAGTCCAAGTTTCTATTTTCAAGTTCCTTTAACCATTCTATCTAAAAGTTTGGATCCTTTAACTTCCAATGATCCATTCTAATCTCTAAAACGATTCTAACTTAGAACTTCCAAAAGTTCAATGTTTCCCTCGAGAAACACCAAAAGTTCTCACTCAAAGAACTAGCTCCTAATCCTAAGGTCACTAGCTCACTTTTCTTTACTCTTAGATTTGAATCTTAATATCCACTTCTGATCCTACAAACCGTTCAACTTATTCGGTTTTTAAATCTACGTTAAATCCTATTTATTTAAAATAGTGGAAGACTCAATTAATATCCTTTATTGAAATATGCAAATTTACTAAATCAAGAAACACCTGATTTCAAACAATAACTTCGGAGTTCGACTTTAAAAAAAATTGATGATCGAAAACATGTTTTTAAATAATAAAATATGAAAGACTTTCAGCATGTCTCAAATCCCACAAATCGAAAACATATAAATAAAATCTCAATAACTCAATAAAACCAAATAAAATCAATACTTTATTCGAAAATAGTAACGAATAAATAAATCAATCGGCGCCACTGCGACATGAACCCTCATCTCTTCCACTTCATCAACCGCCACCTCTCGGTCCATTGTTACTTGAAAAAAAAATAGATAGTACTGTGAGGCTAAAACCAGTGAGAAAACGACTTAATCAAAGATGAAGTCTTAAATAGTCTCTAACAATTCAAACCGAGTCCAAAGCACTTAACACTCTCCAAAATCTCTTATGCTTAATCTCAATCTAAAATCTTTACATGAATCGGCAATTAACTTAATTCCATATTCAAGGTTTTTCAATAAATCTCACTTACATGGATAGACAACTCTCACTAGTTTCTTACCCAAGATAACTCATTCACAAACTCCCAACATCCATACCAATATTTCTGAATAACTATAATTATTCTAAATTAACATAACAAATAATTTAACAAACCACTAAGAAGGCGGTCCCTCAGAACAACTATCACTTCTTAGAACCTGGTTATAGCCTCAACTATAACTAAAAATTCCCTAATGTATCATTCTTACGAGCAATGAACATTAGTACTCGGTTATGGACTCTCCCATAACTAAAATGACTAAGTGTTGAGCTCGTAGCCTCAACACTAGTAAGAATATCTTTAACCAACCATCAATCTCATAAATCAAAATATTATACACATGATAATGTCCAATAAAATTTAGATATAATCATAAAAATACAGTAGCCCCAACTTATAACATTTAATTATCAAAATTGCCGAAAAACGGGAAGACTGCCGAAAACTGATGAAATATCAATTGTTCAATTCTTACACTTCCTAAACCAATTCTCATAGAAACTGATCATAAATAACTTCCAAAAATCCCAGAATTAGATTCATAAACATTTAGAAGTATTTCAAATCTAAAAACATTAAATTTCATCGAAAAATGCCTTAACTAGTTCTAACCAAAAATTATTTTCTCCCGATAATTTTTGGTGTTTCCAATATCATTTCTCATCCGAAAATTCCATAATTACATAATTAAATATTTATAATTGAATATGCTACGGTAAGAGCTTTAGATTTCTCTAAAATCTCACCGTTGATTAAACTGTTAACTCACCTTGAATTTCGCTAGATCCAAGCTTTAATGTTACTTTCCTCTATGAAAAAGACCTGAAACAGAGGTCCTAAATAATAAAATTACATGCTAAAATAGTTCCAAAAGGTACCAAAACGTTTGGGGTTAGATGGTTAGAGGAACGGAGAAAAACAAATGATGAATGGATCGTCGTCTGGAAGGGGACAGCCACGACGCTGCTGTCCCCTTGCCGTGGCTGAACCGTGGCCTTTTGGTCATGGTTTGGTCATGGTTTGGTCACGGTTTCAAGTTTTGGTTGATCGGTTTTGATGGGTTTTGGTTTTAGGCTAAAGAGATTAATACCGATTAATGTTTAAGCCAAAGGTTGAGAATTGGAAAGAATCGAAAAAAACTATCACCTATAAACCCTAGGGAGGGGCGGCGGCAATGGGGATTCAAAAAGATGAAAATTTTTTACCTTCTTGATCGGAAAGACAATCCTCAACTTCTCTAATTCACAAATCGAAACACGATACGATGATCAACCGACAATCAATTGATCAAAAATCCGGAAGTCCAAATGGGGGGCAGTGGCGTGAGAGAGGAGAGGATAGAAAAGTTTTTTTTTTTTAATAAATGAGGCAAACCCTAACCTCCTTCATCCACTTTCCTAATTTTGCCTTTCATCCTTCCTTCCAAAACAAATTGCTAAAGAGTCCTTCCCTCGCAATTTGTCTCATATCAAGCCTATAGATGCAATTAAGAAATTTTTAAATCAAAAATTCAAAACTCGGTATTATTAAATAAAATTAATTTTGACAGAAATTTTAAATTATCTTGTAACAGGGCGTTAAAACCACCAACCTAACAAGGTTTTTCGTCCTCGAAAAACTTCACCTCTCAAGAAAAAAAATGAGGGTAGCTAGCTCGCATATCCTCCTCCTGCTCCCAAGTGGCTTCTTCTGATGTATGATTTCTCCATAGAACCTTGACCAACTCGATGGTTTTATTTCTCAATACTTTCTGTTCCTTTGCCAATATCTCAACTTGCTTCGCTTCATAAGACAAATCCGCCTCTAATTCCACTGGTTCATAATCTATCACATGTGTAGGGTCGGTAATATACTTTCGAAGCATCGACACATGGAACACATTATGAACACCAGATAATGCGGGTAGCAAGTCCAACCTATAAGCAAACGGTCCATAAAACACAAAGGACTCTGATATACTTAAATGGCTTGCTAATGGTCCTCGTCAAAGTGCCATGTCATATACTGGATACATAATCAATAGTACACGGTTCCTTATGAATAGTGTTGAGCGAGCAACCCAGAATAGTTGTGTGACCATAGACGCAGCTACATTATGTAGATCTAGTGCCAAAGACACATCTCAAGTGGTTGATGTCATTACTTAGTATGGGGTGTTGACTGAGATTATTATGTTAGATTATTACGCCTATAAAATTTTGATATTTAGATGAAATTGGGCAAAAGTTAGTAATGGGGTCAAAATGGAAGGTGGGTTTACACTTGTTAATTTACACCAAAATCAACGTCAATTCACAAGAGGGCCATTTATCCTTGCATCACAAGAAAAACAAGTATTTTATGCAAGAGATAATGAGACAACAAATTGGTATATAGTACTATAGGCACCACCAAGGGGATGCTATTACCAAGAAATGGATGCAGGAGCCAATGATACAATAGATGATGATACAATACTTCTTGATGAAGGTGTTTCTTCTCTATTCGAGGATGTAATGGAGGATGATGAAGACTTGAACTACGCAAGAGAGGTTTGTGCAGGCATATTGATATGATAGATATATTTAAGACCATGCTAATATTTCTTTCTTTTTTACATCTAAGATTCTTTGGGGTTTAGTTTACCAAACTTTTTTTGTAAATACTCTATGTTTTTTTTAACGAAAATTTTTCAATGACTGAATAATATGCTCTTTACTTGTACTTTATGCATTATCATTATAAAACAGCCTTTTACACTCTTTTTTTTTTTTTGCTTTCTTAAAATTTATTTGATTAAACTAAATTATGTGAATAGCATTTCCTCAATTTAGCAGGTGATATTTTTTGAAGTTATCGACACCCTCTATCATGAAGGATAACGTATCGGTATGTTAACTTTACACTTAAATATATTACTCTTGATTGTGTGTTACTGAGTTGTATGCCATTGGTAATAATGAACCATTCTCCATGTTTTATTTTTCAGAAAATTATTCAGCATACAAAGATATTGCCAATTTTGTCGGCAGTGCCACAAAGGCGTTGCACGCTACGCCGCTCAAAAGCTAAGCTAATTGATGGAGAAGAAAATGTATTGGGTAATGTTGACATTGAGAATATACCTGAACCATCTTTCCAAAAGAATGTTGTTCGAAGAATAATACCAGATTAGATTGATAATGAAGTAATGGAGAGGGGTTTATTTAATAATGAACAAGTGGATGTCATGCATCATGAAATGGTACATATTGAAAGTCATAAGATTAGCCCAATGTCAAGATCAATCAATCCAGTAGATTCCCTTACTGCACGTATGAGAGCATCAATCTGTAGGCTAGTTAATTAGGGCTCAGCCAATGTTATTACACAAGATGAGATATAAATAAGAGAGAATGTAGGTAATACAGATGCACTTATGGATGCACCTACAGAGGCACGTACAGAACAACCAAAAAATGAGGAAAAAAAGAGGACACAGAAAAATGAATGCAATAGGAAATGAGCCCCATGTTAGGATAGATCTGAATTTAAATTCAGTCAATCAACTAATTATGGAGGATTCGATGAAATTATCATCATTCATGGGATCCCTTGTAAGAGAAATTCTACCTATCACATTACCTGATTGGAGAAAACTACCTACGAGGTTACATGAAGTCCAATGGAGGTCTATTAAGGTGTGTATCGATCCTTCTAGTTCTAATAAGTTTAAGTTTCGTAGTAAATAATGCTTTCATTTTACTTGAAAATGTAATTCACTCATTGTAACGTCCCGTTATTTTGTGATAAAAAAAATTATTTATTTTATTTTAATTTAAGTAATTAAAGTTTATTTATTTATCGATAAATTAGAATTTAGTAGTTTATTTCGGTTTAAGTCCTTTTAATTACCTTTTTAGTTTAATTTCGTTTTAATGGTATTAATAATTATTAAGGGGCCAATTAATAATTATTAATCACCATTGGGATAGTTTAAGATCATCGGGTTCGTTTTATAAGTCAAAAGTCATAAAAGGACGCAACCGTCATTTCCAAAATTCCTAAATATCTAAACACTATTCACTTATCTTCTTTAAATCTCCATTTGACCAAAACAATCATCCATTTTATCTCCCAAGGCCGTGGGTCTCAAAGCCAAAAGGAGATTTTTCGGGTTTCACTTATTTCTCTACGGATCGTTTCAATTCTAGTTCCATTGGAAAGGTATCGGTCCTACGATTCATTTCCACCCAACCATCGTACTTGCCACTCGTGTTATACGGAGTTCTCGGTAAGTAAAGTTTCAAACCCTAAGCTCCAAATAGTATTTTAATGGAGCTTTCTTTGTTTTCCTTCGATTTCGTGTTGTGGAACTCGATGTTTGTAATTACGAGAATTGTTTTAAGTGTTTTTGGAAACAGTCCCATAACCCTAAAACCGAGTTTCAGTCGAAACCCTTCCCGTTTGAAATTTATCTTTTTGTGTTTGATTATGGGTTATAAATTAGTGAAATAATGTTTATTTAAATTCAATTCAGGAAAGGACATAATGTTCAAAAACCCTAATTATCGATACCCATTGACATCGGGAATATAGAATTTACTTAAAACCAACTCGAAACACTTTAAAATTGCCTAATAGCCGGAAAACCAAACCCGAGGCCCATTTACTTGAGAGGGCCGAGAGCCTCTTTGGGGGGGGGGTTTGTTGAGTTTTTCGTCGTTTTGTACGTTTAGTTGATGTTTGATCGATAGTTAGTAATTTTTTGATTGTGTGATATAATTCCATTTGTAGGTGTTTTCAAACCGTTCATTTGATCGCTCTTCTGCGTTTAGGAGCGAAGTCATCTCTTTTTAAGGTGAGAATAGTTAGGATTTAAAGTAATTATAGAAAGCGAATAAATATGTTGATTTGTAGAATTTGAAACTAAGACTAGGATTTGAATCTAAGATTAGAGGGATGTGAGTTAGTGCCCTTAGGATTAGGAGTTAATTCTTTAAGTGAGAACTTAGGAGTTCTCGAGGGAAACATTGAATCTTAGAAGATTCTAAGTTTGATTCGATTCGAAGATTAGGATGGATCATTGGAGGTTAAAAGATCCAAACTTGTATTTAGAACGGTTAATAGAACTTTGGATTTTATGTTGGAAGTTTCGATCCTTGAAGGTATAGGTTAATCGTTTAAGTTATGGTTTTACTTTTATTATTGGTAGCGAAGTTTGATTGACATATCGTTCGTCCGGAGTTTACTATCTATTTTATTTTATGCCCCTCTACTTTATTCTTGCATCGACTACTTTAATTCCGCACTTTACTTATTTACTTTTACAAGGATATGCAGGCATCATATTGCACCATAACATGTTCGCATCATTCATTGAAAAAGAAAGGAAGGGAAGAATGTTGGAGCCTATGGGTAGTGTCCGCATCACCTTCAGAAAAAGAAAAGAAAGTAAAACAAGGAAAGAAGGTTGAATGGGTATCCTACGGGATGTACTCGTTACTTCTCATGCATAAGGTTAAATGGGTATCCTACGGGATGTACCTATTATCTTCATTCATGCATAAAGGGCAAATGCGAAATCCTACGGGATGTCTTCATGCATTCATGCTTATAATCGTTGAATTAGAGAATTGAGATGTTTTATTTTATACAAAGTTTATTTACTTTTCTTATTTATGTCATAACAAGTTAATGGATGAGGATTTGACTACGAGTGTTAGTAATGTCATCTTTTGGAGAGTTTAGAATGAAATTACCTAAAGTTTAGAGAGGATTGATTGTGTCAGATTAATTGGACACAAATCGAATACGAGTTTGTGGTCTATCTTTACTTATTATTCTCATTGTGCTTAGTTTGTTAGCTCATGATATTACAAAAATTTCAAGTAATGCCTTGGCTAGAGGCCGTGGAAGGGGAGATGGTGCTGCGTGATCGAGGGATGCTGACCTCGAGATGGACTATGGGTTGTAAAGTCTATGTATTTATTTTGTGAACTTTAAAGACTTTTGTGATTTTATAATTGTATTTGGCTCATAAGAGCATAATGTCTTTACTTTAAGATTATGAGTATTGAACTCCTGAAATGGGACTTGATGTTCCTTATGTTTTATTAGATTTTGAAATTTGGAAGTAAACAGGTTTTGGCTAACAAATTTTCAAACATAACCATGCCAATTTTTCTTAAAATAAAAGACTTTCGCTGTCAATTATGATTTAAATTATTTAAAAGTGTCGGGTCATCACACTCATTTTGTAGATGAGGTGTAGAAATGTAAATTGGTGGCACAAGGATTATATTTAAAAAAAAATGGGAGATTTGTGGAGAGCCGGAAAATCTCGCCTTATTGCGCAAGTTAAGTTGAATTCAAATGAAGATGAGCTTGTGAAACTAAAGCCTGACAATATAGACTCTATTGATGATTGGATAGACTTTGTCAAGGAAAAGAAGAGTGCAAGATTCTTGGTATGTGGAAACAAATTATATTTTACATTCTTTTACTTGTATGTAAAGTTAACAATTATCAAATATATTATTCACTTTTAAGCTTTTAATTTTATAATTTTATGTAGGAAAAAGGTGAAAAGATTTGGTCCATGAAGAAAAAACAGCTTCCACATACGTCTAGTCGTAGAGGGTTTGCTAGAATGGCCAAGGATATGGTATTTACACATACATATGGTTAATTAATTGAAATCTATGTAGGTTTTTTGTTTAATATAATTGACTTGATACTTGTTTTTTCAAGAAAAAAAAGAGTTCAGAACCTTCATCCATCACACGCGTGATGGTATGGAAAAAGGACAACATGAAGAAAGATGGAAATCCCATTAACTCAGAAGCTGCTAAAACTCTGGTATATCCTCCATTTGTTTTTAATTTTTGTTACTATGAGATGTGTTTGAATGATTTGCTGTTATGGGATGTGATGGAATTAGATATTTCTAATTCTGTTGTGTTTTATGGAATATTTTTTGTTGTTTTTGTGCATCATGGCTGCAGTTATGGTAGGCATGAATATTTTTGTTGTTTTTGTGTGTCATGGCTATAAAGGTACAATGCCACAATATCACCATCAAGTGTCATTATAAAAACTAATACAAAAAAACGTGCAAGAAAGTTAGTTAACTTTTTAGACTTATATATGGTAGGGATTAGCCAAATTTAGGAGAGAGAAAATAGGACTTTGACAAAGAAAGGGCTACCTTTTGACCACCTTTGGAAAATTGACTTTCTTGAGAAATGAAGATCCAAGAAATGATCCAAAAGCATCCATGCTCTCCATTTAGTCCAGAATGCTTTAAATGGTCCTAAAGCATCCATTCTTAAACTCTTAAACTATTCTTGAACTCTTAAAATGATCCAAAAGCAGCCATGCTATCCATTTGGTCAAGAATTCTTAAAATGGTCCAAATGCATAACTATTCTTAAACTCTTTAAACGATCCAAAAACATCCATGCAATCCATTTGGTCAAGAATGCTTAAAATGATCCAAAAGCATCCATTCTTAAACTCATAAACTATTCTCAAACTCTTAAAATGATCCAAAAGCATCCATGTTGTCCATTTGGTCCACAATGCTTAAAATCATCCAAAAGAATCCATTCTTAAACTCTTAAACAATTCTTTAACTCTTGAAATGATCCAAAAGTATCCATGCTGTCCATTTGGTACAGAATACTTAAAATTATCCAAAAGCATGCAGTCTTAAACTCTTAAACTATTCTTAAACTTTAAAAATGACCCAAAAGCCATCAATGTTTTTCATTTGGTCTAGAATGCTTAAAATTATCCAAAAGCATCCATTCTTAAACTCTTGAACTATTCTTAAACTCCTAAAATGATCCAAAAGCATCCATATTGTCTATTTGGTCCTGATTGCTTAAAATGATCCAAAACCACCCATTCTTAAACTCTTAAACTATTCTAAATCTCTTAAAATGATCCAAAACCATCCATGATGTCCATTTAGTCCATAATAGTTTAAAATGATCTAGAAGCATCCATTCTTTGAACAAAATAGCATCTATTCTTAAACTCTTAAACTATGTAATTGAAATCTTATTTGATTTTGAGATGTTTTAAAGATCCTTTAGTTGAAATATATTTCTTACTTGGAATGAAATTCTTTTAGTAATTTGTTGACTCTATTGGCATGACATCGGGGCCTCATATTCCTCTTATCTTGGAACTGAGCTAAGACGCATAATGGAGATTATGTAAGGTTGTTTATTAGAGAATCAGTTGGGCTTAAGGAACAAGATGTATTATGAAGGTTAAATCAGAAAATTACCTAACCTTGTATATGAAGTACTTGTGAATGATCAAAGTGTAGTTAATGATTATAGAGAATGAACATAACTATGTCTATAGAACTAAGAGTGAAACTCTAGATATTTAGTGGAGTTATCTAGAAGTTAATTTATAAGAATTAATTGATTAAATGAGTTTTAATTAATGTAATTCTAGATTATTGGAGCTTAGTCTTATAGCTCCATTAAGTTCCCAAGCTAACCCATGTAACTGAGAACAATAAATAATAAGATTAATTTCTTTAGAAAATGTTTTTAAGAAAAATAATTTGAAGTTATCGAATTAAGAAAAGAAAAAAAAAAGAGTAGTCTATTTGATCAATTAAAAGAAATTACATAGAGAAGCCTATTTAATTATTTGATTAATGAAAAATCTAAATAGAGGAATATATTTAATTAATTATTAAATAGAAGAGTCTATTTAATTAATTAATTTTAAACTTTGCCAAAATTAATGGGAGATTAAATAGATTAGTCTATTTAATTATTTAATTTGAACTTGTCAAATTAAAAAAAGGAAATAAATAAAGTGAGTTTTATTTATATAATTTATTTAATAGAATAAGTCTATTAATGTAGGAGGATGTATAAAATACCCAATGACTTTATTGGTAGATGAAGTGGGTGTGTGGACTATCTCGGTATAGGGCCACACGCCACTGGCAATAATAAAAAGTTATTATTTTGAATTTTATTTAATTAAATATCTATGGATAAAATTAATGAGATTAATTTTTAAATATTTAAATATGGGAATAATTAATATAAATAAATCCAGATTAATTTAAATATGATTAGGAATACCTTAAATAATTAATTAGATTAATTAAAAGATATTAAATCATAAAATTTTGAAATAAAATTTTAAAATCTTTATTTAATTATTTAGATAATTAAATAAAAGATTTGATTCAGATTTTTTAAAGATTTTATGAGGCCTTTGGTTTCTTATAAATGTAAAGCCTAATAATGCGGGCCCCTCGAGAGAGTCCTCACATTATTAGTACCTGGTTATAGGTGAACCTATAACTAACGCCTAATATTCCCTCTTGTGATAAAGCTAATATTAGTACCTAGTTATGGACTCATTTATAATTAATCTCACCCAATGTTATAAGCTCGCAATACTTATAAGACTAGTATATACATTGTAAGTTCGTTGTCAAGAACAACACTTAACAACCTGTTCTCATCCCTCATAATAATCACATGCAATATTTCATTAACAGAATTTTATCAACTAAAATATCAAAATATATCATGTAAAACTAGCAATCTCATTATTCACATAATGCCTCAAAAACAGCAGTTTACGATATCACTACTTAATTCGAGAAGCACAAAATTTCCACAAATCTAATTCTAGACATTCTTGGGGCTCTTGCAAAATAGGAAAATTATATCTTAAAAATAGCAGTAAAAAAACTTATTTGCAAAAATAGAAACAAAACTCAAATGCGCGCCTAAAATATTACAAAATTGCCACTAGTTTTGCATGAGTAATCAGTTATTTCTTCACACGTAATCACTGATTTCCACACAAGTAATCACCGATTTTACTGATATCTTAATATTTTGTTCATGAATAATTGATTACCTAATAGTTATCACTAATTATCTTCTAAGTTATCACTCATTTATTTGATTCACATGAATGAGGATTTTTAAAAAAACTGATATATTTGCAAATACTTTTTAAAAATGATATATTTATAAATATTGCAGAAAATTCGGCTACCCAATGAAATTTCCCAACATTCTTCCACAAACAATATCATAATAACATCCATAATTTTTTAGAATAAAAGTTCTAAAACATTTGAGCACATAAGAATCTTTATAAAGCCGAAAAAATCCAAAAACTAGTTCAATATGTTATTGTCAAAGTATCGATATTTTCCGATTTCAAATCTTTCAATTTTTCTTCAATAAATCTCAACTGCAAACTTTTTTATATCCTTAAAAATTCTATAAACATCACACTTTTCACATTGAAAGCAACTAAAACTCATAATCTCAAAATTTCACCTGTTATCGATAAAACTCTCTTTCTACGCTCCAGTTTTTAAAGGGATTTAATAATCATCCAAAATATCCTTAATATTTAAAATCCAACAACAACTTATCATCAAAACTAACCAGAGAAAAGCTATAAATAATCCTTCAAATTTTTCTAAAGAATTACCCTTAAGCTAGATTGTCCACTCACCTTAGAAGTTTTAATTAAATTTGAACAACTCCGAAATGAAATCAAATCATAAACCTGTCACAAGAAAACTTGAGAACATTAAATGCTAATCTAACTAGTTAAATAAAATAAGAAAAAAGTTGGATTAAGTATGGATGATTTGTAGGGGGAAATTTCTTGTAGGAAGGTGTTGGTTTGGCGGGTTTTCATTCTATACGATCCCGGGTAAGATTCAATAAACTATAACATAATTTAAACTGAAAATAAATAAATTAAAGGGCTAAATAAACAGTAATAAGATTGTAAAGGGGTTGATTGTTTTGGTTAAAAAAAATTCAACGAATTCAATAAAAGAAAATTAGCGGCGATTCTGTTTAATCTATTAACGATAGATCTAATATTCCAATATCAAAAGGGAATTTTAAAAAACAAAAACTCAAAGAAAATAGAAAGAAAATAAAAGAAAATCTTACGCAGTTCTAGGAACAAATTGATTATTCTCATGATGAAAGTCCCGACCCGATAACTCGAATGACGATGATATTGCCTCAAATTGAGAAACGAAAAGTCAACGAAAAAGAGATGGAGAGAGAGTGGGTGAGGAGGCTGAAAAGAGGCGGACGATAAAGGAAAAATCAGGAGAAAGGAGTTCTTAGGTTAAAAATCTTGTCATTCAATAATTAAGAACCTGGCAATGACTTAAAATGTTTGTAACTTACTCTTCGGGACTCAGAATGACGGGCTATAAGTTACTTTGGAATCCTCATAATGAGTCGATCAACATTAAATGAAAATATTAAGAAAAACTTGAAGTTTCAATTTTAAAGTTTTGGAAGTTACCAAACTGACCTTCCTGAAAGAACGAGTTGTTAAAGTTCCAATTAATCATTCATCCTTTTTAATAATATTTGAGAAAATAATATTAATTTCCAAAAGAAAAATCCTACTTGGTAACGGGTTGTTACAAAGGTTAATTATGTTATTTGGATTGTGGTCATTAGATTGACAAAGTTGGCTCGCTTTTTCAAGAAAAGTGGACTTTTGAGTAGAAAATTGGGCTCATATGTGTTTGAATAAGCTTTTAAGAGTATAATGAGGTAACAGTCACTTTAGAGTCAAATTCAGACATCCAATATGTGACAACCCGTCACTTTAAAATAATTTAAATTAGAAAACACAGTGGAAGTCTTAATATTTTAAGAAAAATGGCGTGATTATGTTTGAAAATTGGCTAGCCAAAACCTGTTTACATCTTAATTTCAAAATCTAAAATTCACAAGGAACATTAAGTTCCTATCCAGGAGTTCAAAATGATTTATAATCATAAAAGTAAAGACAAAAGCTCTTAAGAGCTATATACAATTGTACAAATCTCAAAATTGTATAAAATTAACAAAACCATATACATGGATTTTTACTTAACAACTTAGTCCATCTCGAAATCATCATCTCTCGATCATGCAGCACCATCTCCTTTCCCACGACCTCTAGTCAGGGCATTACCTGAAATTTTGTAATATCATGAGCTAACAACTTAAGCCCAGTGAAAATAATAAGAATAAAAAGTAAAGATAGACCTCAAACTCGCATTTCGATTTGTGTCCAATTAATCTGACACAATCCACTCCTAAAATTCTCCAAACTCTAGGTAATTTCATTCTAAACTTTCCAAAGGATGATATTACTAACACTCATAGTCAATCCTCATACATTAACTTGTTACGACATAAAATAAGAAAAGTAAATTACTTTGCATAAAATATAACATCTCGATTCTCTATTCCCATCGATCATATGCATGAAGGTAATGAGGACATCCTGTAGGATTTGCATTCGCCCTTTATGCATGAATGAAGATAACGAGTACATCCCGTAGGCTACCCATTCAATCTTATGAATGAAGAAGTAACGAGTACATCCCGTAGGCTACCCATTCAATCTTATGAATGAAGAAGTAACGAGTACATCCCGTAGGTTACCCATTCATCTTCTTTCTTAGTTTTACTTTATTTTCTTTTTCTGTAGGTGATGCGGACACTACCTGTAGGCTCCAACATTCTTCCCTTCCTTTCCTTCTCACTTTCTTTTCTTTTTCTCTTTTCAATGATGCGAGATGTTATGG
The DNA here is from genome assembly GCA_028015215.1 of Gynostemma pentaphyllum. Taxonomy (NCBI): domain Eukaryota; kingdom Viridiplantae; phylum Streptophyta; class Magnoliopsida; order Cucurbitales; family Cucurbitaceae; genus Gynostemma; species Gynostemma pentaphyllum. The sequence goes on along the minus strand of CM051353.1, from coordinate 35,469,218 downwards.
TGCAAGATGTTATGGTCATAATTGCACATGCTTGCAAAAGTAAATAAAGTAAAGTGCGAATAATAGAGTAACTGAAACAAACATAAAGTAAAGGGGCATAAAGTAAAAGACATAAAGTAAATAATTAGGAAACTCCGGACGAACGATATGTCAATCGAACTCCGCTAACAATAATAAAAGTAAAATCATAACTTAAACGATTAACCTATACCTTCAAGGATTCTAAACTTCCAACATAATCCGAGGTTCTTTTAATCGTTCTATATATAAGTTTGGATCTTTTAACTTCCAATGATCTAACCTAAGCTTCGAAACGAATCTAACTTAGAATCTTCTAAGATTCAATAGTTTCCTCGAGAACTCCTAAGTTCTCACTTAAAGGATTAACTCCTAATCCTAAGGGCACTAACTCACATCCATCTAATCTTAGATTCGAATTCTAATCTTAGTTTCCAATTCTACAAACCATCATACTTATTTGCTTTCTAAAGATGCTTTAAATCCTAACTATTCTCACCTTTGAAAAAGATGACTTCGCTCCTAAAACCGTTAGAGCGATCAAGCAAGCATTCTAAAAACCTACAATTAGAATTAAATCTAACAATCAATAAATAATCCAACTAACGATCAAACAACATCTAAGCGTACACAACGACGAAAAACCCAACAACCCATCAATGAGGCTCTCGGACCCCCCTCCATAAAAGGGTTTTGGTTTTGGTTTTCCGGTTTTAGGCAATTTAGATGTGTTTCGAGTTGGTTTCAAACAATTCGATATTCCCGATTTCAATGGGTATAGATAATTAGGGTTTTTGAACAATATGTAATTTCCCGAATTGAATTTAAATAAACAATAATCCATCAATAAATAACCCATAATCAAACCCAAAAAGGTAAATTTCAAACGGGGAGGGTTTCGACTGAAACTCGGTTTTAGGGTTATGGGAAAGTTTCCAAAAACTCCTAAAACAACACCCTTATTTACAAACACCGAGTTTCCCGACAAGAAAATCGAAGAATCAAAGAGAAAACTCCATTAAAACACTATTTGGAGCTGAGGGTTTGAATATGAACTTACCGAGAACTCCGTGGATCTCAAGAGAAAAGCATGACCGATGGGTGGAAAAGAATCCTAGACCCGAGGGGTTTCCGATGCAACCGAAATCAAGTCAATCCGCCTAGAAACGAAGAAAAGCCAAATCTCCCCTCCCAATACTTGAGACTCTTGGCCATGGGGAAGAAATGAGAGAAGAATGGTCAACTTTTCGTCAACTTGGCATTTTAAAGATGATGTGAATAGTGTTTTGGATATTTTTAAGAAATTGGAATGACGGTTGCGTCCTTTTATGACTTTTGACTTCTAAATTGAAACCCGAAGTTCTTAAATAAATCTAAAGGTGATTAATAATTATTAATTGGCCTATTAATAATTATTAATGTCACCCAAATGAATTTAAAGTATTAAAACGATTTAAAAGGATTTCGGGCGAAATTAACTACTAATATCGAAATTACAAAAATAATAATTAATCTAAATACTTAAATTGAAATAAATAAATAACATTAAATAAATAATAAAATAAAATAAATAAATAAAATAAAATAAAATAAAATAAAATAAAAATAAATAAAAATTTCACTTCAAAATAACGGGACGTTATAGTCTACCCTCCTTAAAAGACTTTTCGTCCTCGAAAAGTTTGCTCACTAAGTGAAAAAGCGAGGGTGCTTAGACTGTAACTCATCTTCACATTTCCAGGTTGCTTCCTTTGACACTTGGTTCTTTCAAAGAACCTTAACCAAGTGAATTCCTTTTTATTTCTCATCACTTTTGTTTGAATGCTTTTATCTTAACTAGTGTCTTCTCATAAGACGTATTAGCATTCAAAACTACCAGTTCATAATCAATCACGTGGAATGAATTCTCCATGTATTTTCGAAGCATCAATACATGGAAAACATTACAAACGGCTGATAACGAAAGTGGTAAGGCTAAACAATAAGCTACCACTTTTACTCGATTGAGTATCTCGATAGGCCAATAAATTAGGGTTCAACTGACCCTTATTCCCCACTTCCATAACACCCTTCATTGGTGCCACTTGAAGTATATGAGATCCACTACTACAACTTGAACGGACTACACCGAATCCTGCTGTCAACTTTGGTTAACCTTAACCTCTCTAACCAAATGATAGACTCGCTAGTCATTTGTTGCAACTTGAGTACCAAAAGTCTCTTTTTTCCAATCTCATCCAAATGAGCGGGAGAACAACACTTTCTACCACAAAGTGCCTAAACATTGCCAAAACTTCGTGACAAAGCGTATGTTTCAACTTGATACAATCTTCACTGGCACACCACAATCTATCAATCTTTCATAGGTACAACTGTACCCTAGTCTTAACTGGGTAGATGATCCTTCCAAGTGTAAAGTGTGCGGTTTTTCATCAAATGGTCTACAATAACCCAAATGATATCATAATTCTTTGCCGTCTTCGGCAAACCTTTATAAAATCCATGGAAATCTTCTCCCATTTCCATTCAAGTACTTTCAAAGGTTAAGACAACTCGGTGAATCTTTAGGACCTTGACTTGTTAACATATCAAGCACTTACTCACATACTTACAATCTTATGTTTCATCCCAGGTCATCAGTAATATTGTCCTGATTCTCGTACTTTTTTGTATTGCCTGGATGAACATAAAAGATAGAACTGTGAGCCTCCTCCAACAATTCTTTTCAAAAGTCGTTCCTGAAGGCACCCAAAGCCTCTTACGATACATTAGAGCACTGTCTGTAGAGAAGGTAAAATGGCTAGGAATATCTGACTCAACCTCTTTAAAACCGGCCTACAAATGAGTCTCTCCCCTCTGTGCATCAATCATCCTCTGCCTCAAAGTAGGTCCCATTGTCAAACTAACCAGACTCACAGTGACCTCAGTAGTCAGAAATGCTATTTCAGCTCGGTCCATATCCCACCTCAATCTCAAAGGTATGGCTGACAAAGCTGATGAATGAGAAGACTTCCTACTGAGCGCGCCAGCCACTACATTGGCTTTCCCAGGATGATACTGAATGTCACAGTCATAATCCTTAACGAGCCCTAACCATCTCCGCTATCTCATATTCAATTCCTTCTGAGTGAAGAAATATTTGAGACTCTTATGGTCAGTAAATATCAGGATCTTCTCACCGTACAAATAATGTCTCCATATCTTCAATGCATGAACAACGGCCGCTAACTCTAAATCCTGAGTCGGATACTTCTTCTCATGCTCTTTCAACTGACGGGAAGCATAAGCTATAACTTTCCCGTGTTGCATCAACACACATCCCAAACCTCTGTGGGAAGCATCTGTGTACACATTCAGTCCACCGGTTCTATTTGGCGATACTAGAACAGGTGCTGTCACAAGCCTCATCTTGAGCTTCTAAAGCTCGTTTCACAATCCTCAGACCATACAAAATCGACCCCCTTCCGAGTCAAACGTGTCAAAACTGAAGGAATTTTAGAGAAATGTAATGTCCCGTTATTTTGTGATAATTTTTTATTTATTTATTTTATTTTAATTTAAGTAATTAAAGTTCATTTATTTATCAGTAAATTAGAATTTAGTAGTTTATTTCGTTTTAAGTCATTTTAATGACTTTATTTATTTAAATTAGTTTTGGTGGTATTAATAATTATTAACGGTCTAATTAATAATTATTAATCACCATTGGGAAAATTTAAGAAGTTCGGGATTCGTTTTATATGTCAAAAGTCATAAAAGGACGCAACCGTCATTTCCAAATTTACTAAATATCAAACACTATTTACTCATCTTCTTTAAAATCACCATTGACTCAAATTTGACCAAAAGTTGCTCATTTTCCTTCCTCCAAACCGTGAGCATCAAAGAGGAAAAGAGAAAATTCGATTTTCGTTCGTTTCTCGACGGATCGACTCGATCTTGGATAAATCGAAAAGCCCTCGAGTCAAGGATCCTTTTCCACCTAACCATCTTGTGTTTCTCTCGAGATCCAAGGAGTTCTCGGTAAGTTTCTCTTGAAACCCTAAGCTCCAAATAGTGTTTTAATGGAGTTTTCTTTGTTTCCTTTCGATTTATTGCCGTGAAACTCGGTGTTTGTAAATACGAGAGTAGTTTTAAAAGTTTTTGGAAACTTTCCCATAACCCTAAAACCGAGTTTCAGTCGAAACCCTTCCCGTTTGAAATTTACCCTTTTGGGCTTAATTATGGGTTATAAATTAGTGAAATATTGTTTATTGAAATTCGATTCGGGAAAGGGCATAATATTCGAAAACCCTAATTATCCAAACTTGTATTTTAGAACGGTTAATAGAACCTCGGATTATGTTGGAAGTTTAGAATCCTTGAAGGTATAGGTTAATCGTTTAAGTTATGATTTTACTTTTATTATTGTTAGTGGAGTTCGATTGACATATAGTTTGTCCGGAGTTTCCTATTTATTTACTTTATGTCTTTTACTTTATGTGCTTTACTTTATGCCTTTTACCTTATGTGTGTATCGGCTACTTTAATTCCGCACTTTATTTATTTACTCCAAAACATATCATATTGCATCATAACATCTCCCATCATGGAAAAAAAGTGAGAATGAGAAAGATATGAATGGGAGAATGATGGGTCCTACGGGATAGACCACATTACCTTCATAGAAAAAGAAGAGAGAATGAGAAAGATGTGAATGGGAGAATGATGGATCCTACGGGATAGACCACATTACCTTCACAGAAAGAAAAGAAAAAGTGAGAAAGAAAAGGAGGGAGAACGATGGATCCTACGTGATAGACCACGTTACCTTCTTCATGCATAAGGGCGTATGCGAATTCTACGGGATGCTCTCATGCATTCATGCTTATGATTGATGAGAAAGAGAATCGAGAGTTATATTATATGCAAAGTTATTTATTTTTCTTATTTTATGTCATAACAAGTTAATTGGATGAGGATTGACTACGAGAGTTAGTAATATCATCCTTTGGAAAGTTTAGAAAGAATTACCAAGAGTTTGGAAGACTTTAGGAGTAAATTGTGTCAGATTAATTGGACACAAATCGAAATGCGAGTTTGAGGTCTATTTTTACTTTTTATTCTTAATATTCTCACTGGGCTTAGTTTGTTAGCTCATGATATTACAACCAATTTCAGGTAATGCCCTAGCAAGAGGTCGAGGGAGAGGAGATGGTGTTGCAAGATCGAGGGATGTTGACCTCGAGATGGACTCAGTTATTGTAAAGTGTATGTATTTATTTTTGTGAACTTTAATGATTTTGGTGTTTTGTATATTTGTATTTAGCTCATAAGAGCTTATCGACTTTGTTTTATGATATTACATCTTTGAACTCCTGATTGGGACTTAACGTTCCATGTGATTTATTAGATTTGAAAATTAGGATGTAAACAGGTTTTTGGCTAGCCAACTTTCAAACATAACCATGCCAATTTTTCTTAAAATAAAAGACTTCCGCTGTTTTCTCTGATTTGATTTAATTTAATTTAATTTAATTTATTTAAAAGTGATGGGTCGTCACAAGAAATCTTGCACAAACCATCTATAATAGCCTGCAAGACCCAGAAAACTGCAAATATCAGCCACACTCGTTAGTCTAGGCCAGTCAGTAATTGCCTCAATCTTAGAGGGATCAATAGATACTCCTCTACTCGCTACTACATGGCCTAAAAATGCCACTTCTCTCAGCCAAAACTCACACTTTGAGAACTTGGCATACAATCTCTGATCTCGTAGTACCGTCAATACTTCCCGAAGTTGCATAGCATGCAACTCCTCTGTCTTGAATAAACCAAGATATCATCAATAAAAACAATCACAAAAGAATCAATGAACCTCCTGAACACCGTGTGCATAAGGTCCATAAAAGCTGCAGTGCGTGTCAAGCCAAAGGACATAACTACGAACTCATAATATCCATCACGCGTCCTGAAAACAGTTTTAGGATTATCTTAATCCCGAATCTTCAACGGATTTAATCGGATCTCAAATCTATCTTTGAAAAGATAGCGGTTTCTCCCCAATATTTGAGGAACAATCTTCCAACCATTAGGGGGATATGTGTCATAACATATATATATAACATTTGAATCTCGTTCTCTTTAATACCTTATACTATACATATGGTTTAAATCAATCTTATTCTCCAATTACGAGATCTTCCAATTTATTGAGAAACTTGTTCTCTTACATGTTTATCACATGATAGTTATACAAGGTTCAATACACCCTTGTATTCTCTCATTATCAAACTCAATCTCATTCCTTTTTCCTATAGCACTTGGCTATACATAAACTTCATTTCTTTTCTCTCTGGAAAAGTACATCTTAAATAATCCTTTCTATAGTTCTCTAATCTCTAGAAAACAAACTTTCATAATCATAATCTCTATAGGATGAGCGACTGATCATATTGTAACGTCCCGTTATTTTTGAAGTGAATTTTTATTTTATTTAATGTTATTTATTTATTTCAATTTAAGTATTTAGATTAATTATTATTTTTATAATTTCGATTTTAGTAGTTAATTTCGCCCGAAATTCTTTTTAATCGTTTTAATACTTTAAATTTAGTTTCGGTGACATTAATAATTATTAATAGGCTAATTAATAATTATTAATCACCTTTAGATTTATTTAAGAGCATCGGCTTTCGTTTTATAAGTCAAAAGTTATAAAAGGACGCAACCGTCATTTCCAATTTCTTAAAATATCTAAAATCACTATTCACTCATCTTTAAAAATCACAAAATTGACCAAAAACTTGTCATTTTTTTCCTTGCCATTGCCGTGAGCTTCTCATCCATGGATGAGAAGAAAGTCTTCTTGGCTTTTCTTCGTTTCTCGGCGGATCGTTGTGTTTTCGGTTGCGTTGGATTGGTAGGGACGAGGGCTACCTATCCAACCTACCTTTTCGAAGTTTCCCGTTCTCTAAGGGAAGTCCCAAAAAGTAAGTTTTCGAAACTTTTTATATGGTTTTGTTCGTTTTTTATTATAAATGAATTTTGAAGTTGAAATCATGAATTTCTATCATGGAAATTGACGATTTTGAGCCCGGATTTTCGAAAAACACTATTCACCCGAAAACACTGTTCATCCGAAAAACACTATTCATCCGAAAACACTATTCACCCAAAAATGCACACTTGTTCTCATCTTAGTTATGAGTTGTAATATGTTGTGCAATTGGTGAATTGTAGGTGCGATTGCTCGATTGTTGATTTGTGGGAATTCGAAGGTTTGGATTGAAATCTTTTTTTACAAAGGTGAGAATAGTTAGAATTTAAAGTAACTATAGAAAGCAAATAAGTATAATGGTTTGTAGAATTGAAACTAAGATTAGAATCCGAATCTAAGATTAGAGGGATGTGAGTTAGTGCCCTTAGGATTAGAAGTTAATCCTTTACGTGAGAACTTAGGAGTTCTCGAGGAAACTAATGAATCTTAGAAGATTCTAAGTTAGATTCGTTTTGAAGCTTAGGTTGGATCATTGGAGGTTAAGAGATCCAAACTTGTATTTAGAACGGTTAATAGAACCTCGGATTATATTGGAAGTTTAGAATCCTGGAAGGTATAGGTTAATCGTTTAAGTTATGTTTTTACTTTTATTATTGGTAGCGGAGTTCGATCGACATATCGTTCGTCCGAAGTTTACTATTTATTTACTTTATGTCCTTTTACTTCATGCTTGTTTCAGCTACTTTAATATTGTACTTTACGTTTATTTACTTTTGCGAGCATATCACAACATCTCGCACCATAACATCTCGCATCATTGAGAGGAAAGCATGTTGACCCTTCGGGGAATGTCCGCATGCCTTGAGGAAAGAAAATAAGGAAAGAATGTTGGACCCTTCGGGGAATGTCCGCATCGCCTTCCGAGAAAAAGAAAGGAAATTGAGAAAGAAAAGAAGGAAAGAATGTTGGACCCTTCGGGGAATGTCCACATCGCCTTCCGAGAAAAAGAAAGGAAATTGAGAAAGAAAAGAAGGAAAGAATGTTGGACCCTTCGGGGAATGTCCGCATCGCCTTCAGAGAAAAAGAAAATAAAGAGAGAAAAGAAAAGGAGGGAAGAATGTTGGACCCTTCGGGGGATGTCCGCATCACCTTCTTCATTCATTTCATGCATAAAGGGCGAATGTGTATCCTACGGGATGTTCCCATTACTTTGTTGCATGTGATCGATGGAATAGAGAATCGATATGTTATATTTATGCAAAGTTTATTTACTTTTCTTATTTATGTCGTAACAAGTTATTGGATGAGGATTGACTACGAGTGTTAGTAATATCATCCATTGTAAATTTTAGAATGAAATTACCTAGAGTTGGAGAATTTTAGGATTGATTGTGTCAGGTAAATTGGACACAAATCGGAATACGGGTTTGAGGTCTATCTTTACTTTTTATTCTTATTATTCTCACTGGGCTTAGTTTGTTAGCTCATGATATTACAAACATTTCAGGTAATGTTTGGGATCGTGGAAGAGGAGCTGGTGCGCGCTTGATCGAGATGATGATGATTTCGAGATGGACTAGGTGTTATGTAAAAATCCATGTACATGGTTTTGTGAATTTTATATCATTTTTTAGATTTCCACAATTGTATATAGCTCTTAAGAGCTTTTGTCTTTATGTTTGTGATTATAATCATTTTGAACTCCTGGATAGGAACTTAATGTTTCTTGTGTATTTTAGATTTTGAAATTAAGATGTAAACAGGTTTTAGCCAGCAAATTTTCAAACATAACCACGCCAAATTTTGTTAAAATAAAAGACTTCCGCTGTTTTCTTTGATTTTAATTTATTTAAAAGTGACGGGGTGTCACACATATAGATCATCAATCAAATTGATACTTGTTTTTCACTGTAGCTTGATTCAACTCTCGATAATCAATGCACAGTCTCACTGAATTGTCTTTCTTTTCACAAACAACAAGGTGCTCCTTACGAGGACGCACTAGGTTGAATACCCTGAGTTTAAGAGTTCCTATAACTCACTCTTAAGCTATTTTAACTCAGCTAGTCTTCGGTACAGAAGTATCGACAACACTAGCTAAATAATCTCAAACTATATCACTTAGAAGCATTCTAGCTTCTATCATAGATATCAAAGTGGGTGTTATTCAATCATTAAACCCACGAAAACATACACTACTCCCACATGGACTCATAAAACCAACAACTTTCTCAATACAATCGATAATGGTATGATTGGATAATAGCCAATCCATAATCAATATCACATTAAAATTAGACATATGCATAACAATCACAGTAAAATGTGAGCATCCACTCATAATGCACATGTCATAAGTGCCATACGCACTATCACCATAATAAACTTCCCCACTAGGGTAAAAGCACACATCATCGAAACTTAACAGTCTCGGCTCAAGAGCTACCAATTCATCATAACAAGATAAAATAGAAGTGTGGCTAGCTCCAGAATTAAACAGAATAAAATCCAAATGGCCTGAAAATAATAAAGTATAAATCACTACCATACTGGTAGCTTTTCCTGATAATCATGACTTTGCTACTATGTTGTGATGGTTAAGTCTTATACGCCCTACAAAAGTGGCGTGATTCCAAGTTTGATCACAACATAACATCTTGATGGAAGTGTGCATCTCCCTGATGGAAACTAACACAACTATTATAGTAAGCATGATCCAATCCTTGTTGAGCTCCACCTCGAACTAGTTGTTGTTGTTGCCACTATTGTTGTTGTTGTTGATGTTGATGTTGATGTTGTTGTTGTTGATGTTGTTGCTGTTGCGGTATCCCTTGACTGGCGTTGTCATCCTTTGCTTTCTTCTTCTGAGAGGTAAATTGTCTCGTAGTAGTTAATTTTCTTTCCTTTCATAAGATGTAAAATCCAAGATAAGGACGACTCCTAAGTCTCCTTATTCAAATCTTGAATGAACTCGACCTCAGAGATCATTTGCTTTCTTACAAAGCAAAACCTGGTGCCTATCAAACACCTTAGTTCAATATCATTCTATCCTTCCAACATAGGATTTACTTTAGAGTTCATCTTAAAAGACTCAGTAGGTCCAAACTATGACCTACAAGTTTCTCAAAGTTCACTGTCCAATTAGATGGTCAAAATCAATGTGAATTGATGTTCACCAAACCATCTCTTTGCCTTATAGAAGTTACCGATATCACGGTCCATCAACTTCCTTCTATATTTCCATCAAAACCAACACTCAACTTAGTGTTAGTCAATTTTGACAATTTACTTAATATGGATCTCGATAACTCGACCTCGAGTATAATCTAATTAAAATCAATACACCATAGTGTAATAGCAACCAAACTAGACCATTCACCAATTAACATTGTCGTTAATGGTCCTCATTGAGACTTATCACGTAAAGTCCTTACTTCCTCTTTTGAGTGGTAACACACTTTCCTTTTAGCACAATGCTACCATAAGGATTTACCATTTACCATAATTCAACTTTCTCAACTCAAACCAGGAACTTGTCCCTCGAGTTGAATCTAGGTTACTGGACTCGAGCCAAACCATTTCTTTTCAACAATTTCTCACCTCAAACAGGTGTTTCATCTCTTAATACTGGGCTCCAGACAAACATGTCCCCTTTTTACACATAAATATCCACACTCATCTACTAAGACCACTACTTAGCAATTGTGTGACAATAATACTTTAATCAACTTTAAGGATCAAACGATTGATCTCTCGGAGCATCTCATCTCCTTTACTTTGACATTATGTCAATACTCATAACAAGGTGTATAACCTCTAAAACTGCACGGAGTCATTCGCCTTCTCGACACCCTTACCCAAATCTCAAAATGGGTCAAATAAACATAACCACATAGTGGTTTTACAAGGATGGGAAATATCACAAACATCATTAACTTCTAACAATATTCTCATAAAAATTCCAATATCGAAGTAATAAAGCATGAGAATAGAAGTTATAGGCATACCTGGTGTTGTTGATCTCACATGATGACTTGAGAATGGACTTAAAACAAAACATGAAAACAAACATGCATCACATGTAGTCTATAGAAACCTAAGGCTCTGATACCAACTGTGATGACCCGTCACTTTAAAATAATTTAAATTAAAAAACACAGCAAAGTCTTTATATTTTAAGAAAAATGTCGTGATTATGTTTGAAAATTGGCTAGCCAAAACCTGTTTACATCTTAATTTCAAAATCTAAAATACACAAGGAACATTAAGTTCCTATCTAGGAGTTCAAAATGATTTATAATCATAAAAGTAAAGACAAAAGATCTTAAGAGCCATTTACAAATATACAACTCCAAAATTGTATAAAATTCACAAAACCATGTACTTGGATTTTTACATAACAACTTAGTCCATCTCGAAATCATCATCCCTCGATCATGCTAGCACCATCTCCTTTCCCACGACCTCTATTCAGGGCATCACCAGAAATTTTTGTAATATCATGAGCTAACAACTTAAGCCCAGTGAGAATAATAAGAATAAAAAGTAAGGATAGACCTCAAATTCGTATTCCGATTTGTGTCCAATTAATCTGACACAATTTACTCCTAAAGTCCTCCAAACTCTAGGTAATTCATTCTAACCTTTCCAAAGGATGATATTACTAACACTCATAGTCAATCCTCATCCAAGTACTTGTTATTGCAAAATAAGAAAAGTAAATAACTTTACATAAAATATAACACCTCGATTCTATGTTCCATCGATCATATGCAATTTAGGGTTCGCATATACCCTTATGCATGAATGAAGGTAATGCGGACATCCCGTAGGCTCACATTCAACCTTATGCATGAAGAAGTAATGAGTACATCCCGTAGGCTACCCATTCATCTTCTTTCTTAGTTTTACTTTCACTGAAGAAGTAATGCGTACAACCCGTAGGCTACCATTCGTCTTCTTCCCTTGTTTTACTTTCTTTTCTTTTCTTTTTCTGAAGGTGATGAGGACACTACCCGTAGGCTCCAACATTCTTCCCTTCCTTTCTTTCTCACTTTCTTTTCTTTTCTCTTATCAATGATGCGAGATGTTATGGTTATGCTTGCATAAGCTTATAAAAGTAAATAAAGTAAAGTGCAGATATTAAAGTAGCCGAAATAATCATAAAGTAAAGGGGCATAAAGTAAAAGACATAAAGTAAATAAATAGGAAACTCTGGATGAACGATATGTCAATCGAACTTAAACGATTAACCTATACCTTCCAGGATTCTAAACTTCTAATATAATCCGAGGTTCTATTAATCATTCTAAATACAAGTGGATCTTTCTGCAACTTCCAATGATCCAACCTAAGCTTCGAAACGAATCTAACTTAGAATCTTCTAAGATTCAATAGTTTCCTCGAGAAGTCCTAAATTCTCACTTAAAGGATTAACTCCTAATGCTAAGGGCAGTAACTCACATCCCTCTAATCTTAGATTCGGATTCTAGTCTTAGTTTCAATTCTACAAACCATCATACTTATTCGCTTTCTATAATTACTTTAAATCCTAACTATTCTCACCTTAGCCAAATAAGATTTCCTCCAAGTTTCCGAAAGCACAATCAAACAAAGATCCGAAACACCTACAATTAATAAATAAACATACATCGATCAATTAACATCTAAAAGCTCAAAACAACGAACAACCCCATAAACCCCACTATGAGGCTCTCGGCCCCCCCCATGAAAAGTGGGTCTCGGGTTTGGTTTTCAGGCTTTTAGGTACTTTAGAGGTGTTTCGAGTTGGTTTCAAACAAATTCGATATTCCCGATTTCAATGGGTATCGATAATTAGGATTTTTGAACATTATGCCCTTTCCCGAATCGAATTTTAAATAAACAATAATTCATTAATTTATAATCCATAATCAAACCCAAAAAGGTAAATTTCAAACGGGAAGGGTTTCGACTGAAACTCGGTTTTAGGGTTATGAGAATGTTTCCAAAACCTCTTAAAACAACTCCCGTATTTACAAACACCGAGTTTCACGACAAGAAATCGAAAGAAAACAAAGAAAACTCCATTACAACACTATTTGGAGCTTAGGGTTTCAAGACAAACTTACCGAGAACTCCTTGGATGTAACGTCCCATTATTTTGTGATAAAAAAAAACTTTTATTTATTTTATTTAATTTAAGTAATTAAAGTTTATTTATTTATCCTTGATTTAGAATTTAGTAATTTATTTCATTTTAATGGCTTTATTTATTTAAATACGTTTTAATGGTATTAATAATTATTAACGGGCCAATTAATAATTATTAATCACCATTGGGATAGTTTGAGATGTTCAGGATTCGTTTTTAAGCCAAAAGTCATAAAAGGGCAAAATCGTAATTTCCCAATTTGCAAAATATCTAAAAACACTATTTGACTATCTTCTTTAAATTCTCCTTTGACTCAAAATTGACCAAAAATGCTCATTTTTCCTCCTCCTTTGCCGTGAGCATCAAGAAGAAAAAGAGAATTTTCGAGTTTCGCTTATTTCTCGACGGATCGACTTGATTCTCGTTCCATTGGAAAGGTATCGGTCCTACGATCCTTTTCCACCTAACCTTTGTACTTGCCACTCGTGTTTTACGGAGATCTCGGTAAGTAAAGTTTCAAACCCTAAGCTCCAAATAGTGTTTTAATGGAGTTTTCTTTGTTTTCCTTCGATTTCGTGTTGTAGAACTCGGTGTTTGTAAACTCGGGAGTAGTTTTACGTGTTTTTGGAAACTATCCCTTAACCCTAAAACCGAGTTTCAGTCGAAACCCTTCCCGTTTGAAATTTACCCTTTTGGGTTTGATTTTGGGTTAGAAATTAATGAATGAATGTTTATTTAAATTCGATTCGGGAAAGGGATTAATGTTCAAAAACCCTAATTATCGATACCCATTGAAATCGGGATTATCGAATTTGCTTAAAACCAACTCAAAACGTATTTAAATTGCCAAAAACCCGGAAAACCAAACCCGAAACCCATTTTATTGGGGGGGGCCGAGAGCCCTAAGGGAGAGTTTGATGAGTTTTCATTGTTTTGAACGTTTAGTTGGTGTTTGACCGATAGTTGGTAAAGTTATTGATTGTATGATATAATTCGTTTGTAGGTGTTTTTGAACCGCGTGGTTGATCGCTCCTTCGGACTTAGGAGCAAAGACATCTTTTAATTAAGGTGAGAATAGTTAGGATTTAAAGTAATTATAGAAATCGAATAAGTGTGAAGGTTTGTAGAGTTTGAAACTAAGATTAGAATTCAAATCTAAGATTAGAGAGTTGTGAGTTAGTGCCCTTAGGATTAGAAGTTAATCCTTTAAGTGAGAACTTAGGAGTTCTCAAAGAAAGTGTTGAATCTTAGAAGATTCTAAGTTAGATTCGTTTCTAAGCTTAGGTTGGATCATTGGAAGTTAAAAGATCCAAGACTTGTATTTTTAGAACGGTTAATAGAACCTGGGATTGTCGAAAGTGTAGAATCCTTGAAGGCTTAGATTAATCGTTCGAGTTATGATTCTACTATTTTTATTGTTAGCGGAGTTCGATTGATATATCGTTCGTCCGGAATTCTATCTATTTTACCTATGTCATTTATTTTATGTCTTTACTTTTGCTCATTTACTTTATGCATATTTCGGTTGCTTTATCATTTACATTTACTTTATTACTTTTTCAAGCATATGCAAACATATGCATAACATCTCATATTATTGAAAGAAGAAAAATGAGAAAGAAAGGTGGATGACATGAGACCCCCACACTTTTTCCATGCATAAGTATTGGTGGATGACATGAGACCCCCACAATACTTCATGCATAAGTTTTGGTGGATGACATGAGACCCCCACACTACTTCATACATAAGGATAAGGGTGGATAGTATGTAAAAATCCACATTACCTTCATTTCATGCATAAATGGCGAATGCGTATCCTACGGGATGTACTCATTACTTTTATGCATATGATGGATGAGAAAGAGAATTGAGATGTTATAAGTATACAAAGTTTATTTATTTTTCTCTCTTATGTTATAACAAGTTAATGGATGAACAATTAGACTAAGTGTGCTAATTAGTATCATCAATTGGAAAATATGAAATAAAATGACCTAGACTTTGGAGAATTCTAGGAAAGTTTGTGTCGGGTAAATTGGACACAAATCGGAATACGAGTTTGAGGTCTATCTTTACTTTTTATGCTTATTATTCTCACTGGGCTTAGTTTGTTAGCTCATGATATTACAACCAATTTCAGGTAATGCCTTGGCCAGAGGTCGAGGGAGAGGAGGTGGTGCCGCATGATCGAGGGATGCTGACCTCGAGATGGACATTTTTATTTGTAAAGTTTATGTCTTTATTTTGATGAATTTTAAAACTTTGATGTTGTATTTAGCTCATAAGAGCTTTTTTCGATGTTTTTATGATATGAATTATTTGAACTCCTGATTTGGGACTTAAAGTCCATGTGAATTTATTAGATTGAAAAAATTAGGATGTAAACAAGTTTTCGGCATGCCAACTTTCAAACAAAACCACGCAAAATTTTCTTAAAATAAAAGACTTTCACCGTTTTCTCTGATTTTAATTTATTTAAAAGTGACGGGTCGTCACATTGGATCTCGAGAGAAAAGCACGATGGTTAGGTGGAAAAGAATCCTAGACCCGAGGGCTTTCCGATGCAACTTAAATCGAGCCGATCCGTCGAGAAACGAAGAAAAACCAAATCTTCCCCCAATCCCTTGAAGGCTCACGGTTTTGAGCAAGGAAAGATGAGCAAAAAATGAGTCAAACTTGGTCAATATGAGTTTTTAAAGATAGATGAATAGTGTTTTGATATTTTTAAGAAATTAGAAATGACGGTTGCGTCCTTTTATGACTTTTGACTTCTAAATCGAAACCCGATGCTCTTAAATAAATCTAAAGGTGATTAATAATTATTAATTGGCCTATTAATAATTATTAATGTCACCGAAACGAATTTAGAGCATTAAAACGATTAAAAAGGATTTCGGGCGAAATTAACTACTAAAATCGAAATTACAAATTAATAATTAATCTAAATAATTAAATTGAAATAAATAAATAAATAAATAAATAACATTAAATATATAATAAAATAAAATAAAAATTCACTTCAAAAGAACGGGACGTTACAGCTACCCTCCTTAAAAGACTTTTCGTCCTCGAAAAGTGCGTTCACTAAGTGAAAAAGCGAGGGTACTTAGACTGTATCTTGTCTTCGCGTTCCCACGTTGCTTCTTTTGACACTTGGTTCTTCTGAAGAACCTTAACCAAGTGAGATCCTTTTTATTTCTCATCACTTTTGTTTGAATGCTCTTATCTTAACGGGTGTCTTCTCATAAGACATATTAGCATTCAAAAATACCAGTTCATAATCAATCACGTGGAACGGATTCATCATGTATTTTCAAGCATCAATACATGGAAAACATTACAAACGACCGATAACGAAAGTGGTAAAGCTAAACAATAAACTACCACTTCTACTCGATTGAGTATCTCGATAGGCCAATAATCTAGGGCTCAACTGACACTTAATCCCAACTTTCATAACACCCTTCATTGGTGTCACTTTGAAGAATATGAGATCCACCACTACAACTCGAACGAACTACGCCGTTTGTCGACATAACTCTTCTGTTGACTTTGGAAAACCCTTAACCTCTCTATGATCAAGCGATAGACTCGCTAATTATTGTAACAACTTGGGTCCCAAAAGTCATCCCAAAGAGCGGGAGAACAACACTTCTACCATAAAGTGCCTTAACAGAGCCACAATTTTGAGGCAAAGTATATGTCTCAATCTGATAAAATCTTCACTGGCACACCACAATCTATTAATCTTTTTTAGGTACAACTGTACCCTAGTCTTAACTAGATAGATGATCCTTCCAAAAGTAAAGTGTGCGGTCTTCGTCAAACGATCTACAATCACCCAAATGGTATCATAATTCTTTGCCAGCTTCGACAAACCTTGATAAAATCCATGGAAATCTTCTCCCATTTCCATTCAAGTACTCTCAAAAGTTAAGATAACCCGATGGATCTTTAGGGCCTTGACTTTGATAACAAATCAAACACCTACTCACATACTTTACAATCTCATGTTCCATCCCAGGTCATCAATAATATTGTCTCGATTCTCGTACCTCTTTGGATTGCCTGGATGAACATAAAAGATAGAATGTGAGCTTCCTCCAACAGTTCTTTTCAAAAGTCGATCCTGAAGGTAAATATAGCCTCTTACGATACATCAGAGTACTATCTGTAGATAAGGTAAAATGGCTAGGAAATATCTGACTCAGCCTCTCTAAAACCGACCTGCAAATGTGTCTCTCCCCTCTGTGCATCAATCATCCTCTGTCTCAAAGTAGGTCCCACTATTATACTAGCCAGACTCACAGTGACCTTGGCAGTCAGAAATGCTATCTCATCTTGTTCCATATCTTATCTCAATCTCAAGGTATGGCCGACAAAGCTGATGAATGAGAAGACTTCCTACCGAGCACGTCAGCCACTACATTGGCTTTCCTAGGATGATACTAAATATCATAATCATAATCCTTAACAAGCTCTAACCATCTCCGCTGTCTCATATTCAATTCCTTTTGAGTGAAGAAATACTTGAGACCTTTATGGTCAGTAAATATCAGAATCTTCTCGCCATACAAAATAACGTCTCCATATTTTCAATGCATGAACAATAGCTGCCAACTCTAAATCATGAGTCAGATACTTCTTCTCATGCTCTTTCAACTAATGAGAAGCATAAGCTATAACTTTCCCGTGTTGCATCAACACACATCCTAAACCTCTGTTGGAAGCATCTATATATACAGTCAGACCACCGGTTCTATCAAGCGACACTAGAACAGGTGCTGTTACAAGCCTCCTCTTGAGCTCCTCCAAGCTCGTTTCACCATCCTTACACCATACAAAATCAACTCCCTTCCGAGTCAAACGTGTCAAAGCTGAAGCAATTTTAGGGAAATCTTGCATAAACCGTCTATAATAACCTGCAAGTCCCAGAAAACTACGAATATCAGCCACACTCGTCGGTCTAGGCCAGTTACCAATCCCTCAATCTTAGAGGGATTAACAGATACTCCTCTACTTGATAGTATATGGCCTAAAAATGCCACTTCTTTAGCCAAAACTCACACTTTGAGAACTTGGCATACAATTTCTGATCTCGTAGTACCGTCAAAACTTCCCGTAGGTGCATCGCATGCAACTCCTCTGTCTTGGAATAAACCAATATATCATCAATAGAAACAATCAAAAAGAGTCAATGAACCTCCTGAACACCGTGTGCATAAGGTCCATAAAAGCTGCAGGCGCGTTGGTCAAGCCAAAGGACATAACTACAAACTCATAATGTCCATAACGCATCCTGAATGCAGTCTTGGGAATATCCTCATCCCGAATCCTCAACTGATGATAGCCAGATCTCAAATCTATCTTCGAAAAGATAGTGGCTCCTCTCAATTTATCAAACAATTCCTCTATCCTTGGCAATAGTTACTTGTTTTTCACCATAACACAGCTCAACTCTTTATAATCGATACACAATTGCATAGAGCCATCTTTCTTTTTCACAAACAACACCGGGGCTCCCCAACTCATCATATAGATCATCAATCCAATGCAATTGATACTTGTTTTACATTGTAACTTGATTCAACCCTCAATAATCAATACACAGTTTCACTGAACTGTCTTTCTTTTCACAAACAATGAGGTGCTCCTTACGAGGACGCACTAGGGTGAATAAACCCTGATTTTAAGAGTTCCTATAACTCACTCTTAAGTATTTTAACTTAGCTAGTCTTCGGTACAGAAGTATTGACAACACTAGCTAAATCATCTCAAGCTATATCTCTTAGAAGCATTCTAGCTTCTAACATACATATAAAAGTGGGTGTTACTCTTCTACTAGACCCACGAAAGCATAAGCTAGTCCCACATGGACTCATACAATCAAAACTTTCTCGATACAAACTATAATGATGGTACGATTAGCTGATAGCCAATCTATACCCAATATCACCTCAAAATTATACATATGCATAACAATCAAAGTAAAATGTGAGCATCTACTCATAATGCAAATGTCATAAGTGCCATACGCACTATCATCATAATAAACTTCCTCACCGGGTAAAAACACAACTCGAAACTCAACAGTATCGGCTCAAAAGCTACCAACTCATCATAATACGATAAAAATAAATGAGTGGCTAGCTCGAGAATCAAACAAAATAAAAGCCAAACGGCCTGAAAATAACAAATATAAATCACTACCATACTGGTAGCTTTTCCTGAAAATCCTGACCTTATTACTACGTTGTGATGGTTGTATCTTATACGCCCTATAAAAGTGGCGTGAATCCAAGTTTGATCACAACATAGCATCTTGATGGAAGTGTGCATCTCCCTGATGGAAACTGGCACAACTATTGTAGTAAGGATGATCCTATCCTAGTTGAGCTCCACCTCGAACCAGTTGTTGTTGTTGTTGCTGTTGATGTTGTTGCTGCTGCTGTTGTTGCTTCTGCGGTGTCCCTTGACTGGCATCATCATCTTCTGTCTTGTGCTCCTGAGAGGAAATTGGTGTGTGGTAGCTAGTTTTCTTTTCCTTTCATAATATGCGAAATCCAAGATAAGGTTAACTCCTAAGCTTCCTTATTCAAATCTTGAATGAACTCGACTTCAGAGATCATTTCCTTTCTTACAAAGCAAAACTGGTGCCTGTCAAACACCTTAATTCAATATCATTCTAACCTTCCAACATAGATTTTACTTTAGAGTCTATATTAAAAGACTCAGTAGGTCCAAACTATGACCTACAATTTTCTCAAAGTTCACCGTCCAATTAGATGGTCAAACTCAATGTGAATTGATGTTCACCAAACCATCTCATTGCCTTATAGAAGTTAGTGATACCACGGTCCATCAACTTTCTTCTATACTTCAATCGAATACTAGCACTCCACCTTAGTGTTAGTCAATCTTGAAAATTTACTGAACATGGATCTTCATTACTTGACCTCGAGTATTTCCAATTCAGATTGATACACTATAGTGTAATAGCGAACAAACAAGGCCATTCACCAATTAACATTGTCGTTAATCGTCCTCATTGAGACTTATCACGTAAAGTCCTTACTTCCTCTTTTGAGTGGCAACACAATTTTCTTTTAGCACAATGCTACCATAAGGATTTACCACTTACCATAATTCAACTTTCTCAACTCAAACCAGGAACTTGTCCCTTGAGCTGAATCTAGGTTACTGGACTCGAGCCAGACCGATTTCTTTTCAACAATCCTCACCTCAAACAGGTGTTTCATCTCTTAATACTGGGCTCCAAACAAATATGTCCCCTTTTTACACATAAATGTCCACACACATGTACTAAGACCACTACTTAGCAATTGTGTGAAAATAACACTTTAATCAGCTTTAAGGATCAAACTATTCATCTCTCGGAGCATCCCATCTTCTTTACTTTGACATTATGTCAATACTCTTAACGAGGTATATAACCTCTAAAACAGCACGGGGTCATTCACCTTCTCAACACCCTTACCCAAATATCAAAATGGGTCAAATAAACATAACCACATAGTGGTTTTACAAGGATGTGAAATATCACATACATCATTAACTTCTAACAATATTCTCATAATTCTTCCAAAATCAAAGAAATAAAGCATGAGAATAGAAGTTATAGGCATACCTGGTACTGCTGATCTTAGATGATGACTTTAGAATGGACTTAAAACAAAACATGAAAACGAACATGCATCGCATGTAGTCTACAGAACCCTAAGGCTCTGATACCAACTGTGATGACCCGTCACTTTAAAATAAATTAGAAAACACTTCGGAAGTCTTTTATTTTAAGAAAAATTGGTGTGATTATGTTTGAAAATAGGCTAGCCAAAATCTGTTTACATCTTAAATTCAGACATCTAAAAACACAAGGAACATTAAGTTCCTATCAGGAGTTCAAAATGATTTATAAACATAAAAGTAAAGACAAAAGCTCTTAAGAGCCATTTACAAATATACAACTCCAAAATTATATAAAATTCACAAAACCATGTACATGGATTTTTACATATCACATAGTCCATCTCGAAATCATCATCCCTCGATCATGCAACACCACCTCCTTTCCCTCGACCTCTAGTAAGGGCATCACCTGAAATTTTTGTAATATCATGAGCTAACAATTTAAGCCTAGTGAGAATAATAAGAATAAAAAGTAAGGATAGACCTTAAACTCGTATTCTGATTTGTGTCCAATTAATCTGACACAATTTACTCCTAAAGTCCTCCAAACTCTAGGTAATTCATTCTAAACTCTCCAAATGATGATATTACTAACTCTCGTAGTCAATCCTCATCCAATTACTTGTTATTGCAAAATAAGAAAAGTAAATAACTTTGCAATAAAATATAACACCTCGATTCTATATTCCATCGATCATATGCAATGTAGGGTTCGCATATACCCTTATGCATGAATGAAGGTAATGCGGACATCCCGTAGGCTCCCATTCAACCTTATGCATGAAGAAGTAATGAGTACATCCCGTAGGCTACCCATTCGTCTTCTTTCTTAGTTTTACTTTCACTGAAGAAGTAATGCGTACAACCCGTAGGCTACCATTCGTCTTCTTCCCTTGTTTTACTTTATTTTCTTTTCTTTTTCTGAAGGTGATGCGGACACTACCCGTAGGCTCCAACATTCTTCCTTTCCTTTCTTTCTCACTTTCTTTTCTTTTCTCTTTCCAATGATGCGAGATGTTATGGTTATGCTTGCATAAGCTTATAAAAGTAAATAAAGTAAAGTGCGGATATTAAAGTAGCCGAAATAATCATAAAGTAAAGGGGCATAAAGTAAAAGACATAAAGTAAATAAATAGGAAACTCCGGACAAACGATATGTCAATCGAACTCCGCTAACAATAATAAAAGTAAAATCATAACTTAAACGATTAACCTATACCTTCCAGGATTCTAAACTTCCACTATAATCCAAGGTTCTATTAATCGTTCTAAATACAAGTGGATCTTTTAACTTCCAATGATCCAACCTAAGCTTCGAAACGAATCTAACTTAGAATCTTCTAAGAATCAATAGTTTCCTCGAGAAGTCCTAAGTTCTCACTTAAAGGATTAACTCCTAATCCTAAGGGCACTAACTCACATCCCTGTAATCTTAGATTCGGATTCTAGTCTTAGTTTCAAATTCTACAAACCATCATACTTATTCGCTTTCTATAATTACTTTAAATCCTAACTATTCTCACCTTAGCCAAATAAGATTTCCTCCAAGTTTCTGAAAGCACAATCAAACAACGATCCGAAACACCTACAATTAATTACATCTAACAATTAATAAATAAACATACATCGATCAATTAACATCTAAAAGCTCAAAACAACGAACAACCCCATAAACCCCACTATGAGGCTCTCGGCCTCCCCATGAAAAGTGGGTCTCGGGTTTGGTTTTTCGGCTTTCAGGTACTTTAGAGGTGTTTCGAGTTGGTTTCAAACAAATTTGATATTCCCGATTTCAATGAGTATCGATAATTAGGGTTTTTGAACATTATGCCCTTTCCCGAATCGACTTTTAAATAAACAATAATTCATTAATTTATAATCCATAATCAAACCCAAAAAGGTAAATTTCAAATGGGAAAGAATCCTAGACCCGAGGGCTTTCCGATGCAACTAAAATCGAGCCGATCCGTCGAGAAACGAACAAAAACCAAATCTTCCCCCAATCCCTTGAAGGCTCACGGTTTTGAGCAAGGAAAGATGAGAAAAAAATGAGTCAAACTTGGTCAAGATGAGTTTTTAAAGATAGATGAATAGTGTTTTGATATTTTTAAGAAATTGAAAATAACGGTTGCGTCCTTTTATGACTTTTGACTTCTAAATCGAAACCCGATGCTCTTAAATAAATCTAAAGGTGATTAATAATTATTAATTGGCCTATTAATAATTATTAATGTCACCGAAATGAATTTAGAGCATTAAAACGATTAAAAAGGATTTCGGGCGAAATTAACTACTAAAATCGAAATTACAAAATAGTAATTAATCTAAATACTTAAATTGAAATAAATAAATAACATTAAATATATAATAAAATAAATAAATAAAATTTTACTTCAAAATAACGGGACGTTACAATAGACCTCAAACTCGCATTTCGATTTGTGTCCATTTAATCTGACACAATCCACTCCTAAAGTTCTCCAAACTCTAGGTAATTTCATTCTAAACTTTTCAAAGGATGATATTACTAACACTCGTAGTCAATCCTCATCCATTAACTTGTTAAGACACAAAATAAGAAAAGTAAATAATTTTGCATAAAATATAACATCTCAATTCTCTATTCCCATCGATCATATGCATGAAGGTAATGAGAACATCCCGTAGGATTCGCATTCGCCCTTTATGCTTGAATGAAGATAATGAGTACATCCCGTAGGCTACCCATTCAATCTTATGAATGAAGAAGTAACGAGTACATCCCGTAGGTTACCCATTCATCTTCTTTCTTAGTTTTACTTTCTTTTCTTTTTCTGAAGGTGATACGGACACTACCCGTAGGCTCCAACATTCTTCCCTTCCTTTCTTTCCCACTTTCTTTTCTTTTTCTCTTTTCAATGATGCGAGATGTTATGGTGCAAGATGTTATGGTTATACTTGCACATGCTTGCAAAAGTAAATAAAGTAAAGTGCGAATAATAAAGTAACCGAAACAAACATAAAGTAAAGGGGCATAAAGTAAAAGACATAAAGTAAATAAATAGGAAACTCCGGATGAACGATATATCAATCGAACTCCGCTAACAATAATAAAAGTAAAATCATAACTTTAACGATTAACCTATACCTTCAAGGATTCTAAACTTCCAACATAATCCGAGGTTCTATTAATCGTTCTATATAAAAGTTTGGATCTTTTAACTTCCAATGATCCAACCTAAGCTTCGAAACGAATCTAACTTAGAATCTTCTAAGATTCAATAGTTTCCTCGAGAACTCCTAAGTTTTCACTTAAAAGATTAACTCCTAATCCTAAGTGAACTAATTCACATCCCTCTAATCTTAGATTCGAATTCTAATCTTGGTTTCCAATTCTACAAACCATCATACTTATTTGCTTTCTAAAGATACTTTAAATCCTAACTATTCTCACCTTTGAAAAAGATGACTTCGCTCCTAAAACCGTTAGAGCGATCAAGCAAGTGTTCTAAAAACCTACAATTAGAATTACATCTAACAATCAATAAATAATCCAACTAATGATAAAACAACATCTAAGCATACACAACGACGAAAAACCCAACAACCCATCAATGAGGCTCTCGGCCCCCCTTCCATAAAAGGGTTTTGGTTTTGGTTTTCCAGCTTTTAGGCAATTTAGATGTGTTTCGAGTTGGTTTCAAACAATTCGATATTCCCGATTTCAATGAGTATCGATAATTAGGGTTTTTGAACAATATGTAATTTCCCGAATTGAATTTAAATAAACAATAATTCATCAATAAATAACCCATAATCAAACTCAAAAAGGTAAATTTCAAACGGGAAGAGTTTTGACTGAAACTTGGTTTTAGGGTTATGGGAAAGTTTCCAAAAACTCTTAAAACAACTCCTATATTTACAAACACCGAGTTTCCCGATAAGAAATCGAAGAATCAAAGAGAAAACTCCATTAAAACACTATTTGGAGCTTAGGGTTTGAATATGAACTTACTAAGAACTCCGTGGATCTCGAGAGAAAAGCACGACCGATGGGTGGAAAAGAATCCTAGACCCGAGGGCTTTCCGATGCAACCTAAATCGAGTCGATCCGCCGAGATAAGAAGAAAAGCCAAATCTCCCCTCCCAATCCTTGAGACTCTTGGCCATGGGGAAGAAATGAGAGAAGAATGGTCAACTTTTGGTCAACTTGGCATTTTAAAGATGAAGTGAATAGTGTTTTGGATATTTTTAAGAAATTGGAAATGACGGTTGCGTCCTTTTATGACTTTTGACTTCTAAATCGAAACCCGAAGTTCTTAAATAAATCTAAAGGTGATTAATAATTATTAATTGGCCTATTAATAATTATTAATGTCACCGAAACGAATTTAAAGTATTAAAACGATTTAAAAGGATTTCGGGCGAAATTAACTACTAAAATCGAAATTATAAAAATAATAATTAATCTAAATACTTAAATTGAAATAAATAAATAACATTAAATAAATAATAAAATAAAATAAATAAATAAAATTTCACTTCAAAATAACGGGACGTGTACACAATATGTTTTAAATGTTCATTGGGTTCACTGTATGCCATGATCATCAAGTTAGACTTCATTGCAGATCTAATCATTAGGTAGATGGTACGACAAGACAAGTTAATCAGTTTTTGAAGTTATGCTTCGAGCATGTACTCTAGGACTAGGTCAATTAGGGTAATCAGTTAATCCTTGCGAAGTTTTTTACAACAGCAGTTATCAATCTACTATAAAGAAGGTACGATTTAGGACCTGGCATGGTCCTGATGTAGAATGCTAGTCCAATGAGATAAAGTGGTTGAGAGTAGGCGGTCAGAACCGAGTTAGTTCAGTTCACTAGTGGGCATTTCAACTTAATATCGTGTGGGATAAAAACTACTCAGAGTGGGTAGAAAAGATATGCTGATAATTGGAATTTTTAGCTGTGTTAGCGAGGCCATGAGCTCTTGCTAGTAGTTCCAATAAATGATTTACTAAATATGGATCAGAGGGAGAGCGTAGCCAAAGATTATTAAACCAATTGAGGATTCTTAATTGAGAAGGACCAATTGGTAATGGTTGGCCTTGCTGAAAATATGGCCTGGAGTGCTTGGTGTTTTTAGTGTATATGTGTTTTGGGATTACTTTTCAAGTCTTTCACACATGTTGTAATGTCGCATTACTTTTGAAGTAAAAAAAAATTATTTATTTTATTTTAATTTAAGCATTTAAAGTCTATTTTAGAATTGGTAATTTAGAAATTAGTAGTTTATTTCGGTTTAAATCTTTTTAAATTACCTTTTTAGTTTAATTTAGTTTTAATGGTATTAATAATTATTAACAGGCCAATTAATAATTATTAATCACCATTGGGATAGTTTAAGAACTTCGGGTTTCGATTTATAAGTCAAAAGTCATAAAAGGACGCAACCGTCATTTCCAAAATTCCTAAATATCTATTTACTATTCACTTCATCTCTTTAAATTGCCTTTGACCCAAAATTTGACCAAAAACTCATCCATTTTCTCTCCAAACCCGAGCAATAAGAGGAAGAAAAGAGAAGAGGAAGAAAGTGTCACCCCGGCTTCTTTTCTTGGCTGTTTTGCTTGATTTCGGATGCGTTGGAAAGCTCTCGCTGAGACCTTTCTACCCATTCCACTCTTGGAACGTTTCCAACTCTCTAAGGTAAGCCCTAGATTTCGAATTCTCATAGTATTTCCATGGAATTTGATTCAAGCTTTTGAGTTCTTGGCCAAAACTCTCATCCCCTTCCAATTTTGTTGTTGAATGGTGATGGAAAACTTATTGGGCAACTATTACTTGACTTTCCCTTAACCCTAAAACTGAGTTTCACTCGAAACCCTTCCCGTTTGAAATTTACTTTTCGGGGTTTGAATAAGGGTTATTTATTATTGATAAATTGTTATTGTAATTCAATTCGGGATTTGGCATATTGTTTAAAAACTCTAATTATCGATACCCATTGAAATCGGGAATATCGAAATTGCTTGAAACCAACTCGAAATACATCTAAATTGCCTAAAAGCCGGAAAACCAAACTCGAGGCCTATTTTTCCCTATCATGGCCGAGAGCACCCTTTGGGATATTCGGGGTTTTTTGTCGTTTTATGTTTTTAGTTGTCAATCGATTGATGTATGTTTATTTATTAATTGTTAGATACAATTATTTGTAGGTATTTTTGGACCTTTGATTTGATCACCTTAACGGAAGTTTGGAGCAAAATCTTCATTTACTAAGGTGCGAATAGTTAGGATTTAAAGTAAATTTAGAAAGCAAATAAGTATAATGATTTGTAGAATTGGAAACTAAGACTAGGATCCGAATCTGAGAATAGAGGGAAGTGAGTTAGTGCCCTTAGGATTAAGAGTTAATCCTTTAAGTGAGAACTTAGGAGTTCTCGAGGAAAACATTGAATCTTAGAAAATTCTAAGTTAGATTCATTTCGAAGTTTAGGATGGATCATTGGAAGTTAAAAGATCCAAACTTTTAGATAGAACGGCTAATAGAACCTCGGATTTTATTGGAAGTTTAGAATCCTTGAAGGAATAGATTAATTGTTTAAGATATGTTTTTACTTTTATTAATGTAGCGGAGTTCGATTTACATATCGTTCTTCCGGGATTCTTATCTATTTTACTTTATGTCTTTTACTTTATGCCCCTTTACTTTATGATTGTTTCAGCTACTTTAATATTCGCACTTTACTTTATTTATTTTGTGCAAGCATATGCATAACATCTTGTACCATAACAACTTGCATCATTGAAAGAAAGTGAAAAAGAAAAGAAGGGGAGAATGTTGGACCCTACGGGGAATGTCCGCATCACCTTCAGAAAAAGAAAGAAAGTGAAAAAGAAAGAAGGGAGAATGTTGGACCCTACGGGGAATGTTCGCATCGTCTTCAAAGAAAAAGAAAAGAAAGTGAGAAAGAAAAGGAGGTTGAATGGGATCCTAAGGGACGTCCTCATTACTTCCTCATTCATAAGGTTGAATGGGTATCCTATGGGATGTACCTATTATCTTCATTCATGCATAAAAGGGCGAATGCGAATCCTACTGGATGTCGTCATTACCTTCATGCATATGATCGATAAAATATATATCATGGATAAAGAACCGAAATGTTATATTTATGTAAAGTTTATTTACTTTTCTTATTTATGTTATAACAAGTTAATGGATGAGAATTTGACTACGAGTGTTAGTAATATCATCCTTTGGAGAGTATAGAATGAAATTACCTAGAGTTTGGAGTGTTAGGAATGGTGTCCTAGAACCTGTAATTATTAAAGTATAATAATTTATTTCGAATAAATTAAATAAATAAACATAAGTTCTTTATATTATCTAGATTGATTCAATTAATGATATTAGGAATATATGGAAATATATAAATATCAAACATTCAAATAGTAAAACCCTAAGTCACTCTTATGAAATCACGACTTAGTATGTGAGTCATACGAGAGGATTAAAGTCGAGATGAGTAACTTAAACGTGTCTACAGTAAACGGATAACGTTTGGGAACCTTATCCTGGTAACAATGTTGATAGCTTCGCATTTTGTTTATAGACAAATGATCGAATCCTGATCATTCATGTGGGAGACATGAAATGGAAGTATCATATGCAATGTTGATTGTATAAGACAGGACCACGATGTTCGATCAAATTTCTCATTAGTACGGTTTACGAGAAATAATCGAATATCAAACTAAGTTTATCAACCGTGATAGATCTCAATCCTGAGTGAAATGCGGACTCCTATTTGTGGAGTTATGTTCTTTGATTCACATAGTTGAGAGCGATCTGTAAGAACGCTCAATACACTCCTGTTTTGGGAACATGATTAGATAAGTAGCTGAGAACTCATTTTCACGAGATGGAATTCATAACTTTCCTATAAATTAATGGTATCAGTGCGATACCTAAACATTTTAGGAACTTTAGGAAACTCCCTTGATGTACTGATTCGAGACATGAACAAGTGACGTCACGACTTCTATTGATCACAGAAGTATCTTATCTCTAGTTCGACTAAAGATAAACTTCATTGGAGAATCAGCGGGAACACAAGGATAAAGCGCTAATTACATGGGCAAAAAGGTAAATTTATCCGCCTGTAATTATGAGGGTTCCACGTGAAGGATATATCACAGATATAAATAAAAGATAAACTAAATGGACATAACTCATCTATAGTGAGGGGAGTTCAGCTATGAATCTATAGTGGAATTATTCATAGTTAGATAATAAGTAATTAACTGATTATGTGTTAATCACTTAATTGACTAATTATTAAGCCCATGATCTATAGGTCCATCGGGTCCCTATGCTAGCCCAAATATCGTAGTCGCGGAATCAAGTAGAAGAAATGGAAATTTTAAGTAAAGTGAATTACTTAAAATAGGCAATATTAATTGTTTAAATATTGAGTATATTTAAACGGTAATTAATATAAACATTATTAATTATTTAACTAATAAGTTTATTTAAACAGGAAATTAATAATGAAATATTATTAATTAGATATTATTAATTATTTAAATATTGAGTATATTTAAATGGTAATTAATAATTTGAAATTAATTAACAATTATTAATTGTTTAAATAATTAATTTTATTTAAACGGAAATTAATAATTAAAGTTAATTAATTAATTAATTAATAATAAAATGTTATCAATAAAATTATTAATTAAATAATGAGTTTATTTAATGGAAATTAATAATTAAAGTATTTATTATTAATTATTTAAATAATGAAAATTATTTAAATGGAAATTAATAATTAAATATAATTTGATAATATTTAGTCGGGAGAAAATATTAATATTATTAATTGTTTAAATAAAATATTTTATTTAAATGGTAAAAAAAAAAAAATAAAATAAATAAAAAAAAAAAAAAAAAAAAAAAAAAAAAACCAAAAAAAAAAAAAAAAAAAAAAAAAAAAAAAAAAAAAAAAAAAAAAAAAAAAAAAAAAAAAAAAAAAAAAAAAAAAAAAAAAAACAAAAACTTTAAATTGGTAATTAATAAATAAATTAATTAAGTTGGACTTATTAATTTAAGAGAGAATTTCAAGCACAATTGGATTAATTAACCCAATTGAAATTAGGGTTTGGCCCAAAATAATTCAATTAAATAAATTAGAATTATTTATTTTAAAAATTATTAATGGCTCACTTTTCTCCTTTCTTTCTATCCCCATTATGACATGTATTTTAGGAAGAGATAATTGTTTGAATTATATCCTAAAATAATTACATAGATTTATTTACCCAAGATAAATAAAAATAAAGAAAATAAAATAATCTCCTATTTATCTATATGTGGTGTCATTTTGGAAATTGCAAGATAAAGGAAAGAGATAATTTTTTTCTGTTTGGTATTTATCTCTATAGATTATACCTAATGGGATTAAGATTCTTATTTTCCTATAAATAGTTTGGAAGTTTAGGGTCCGCCACTTCATTTTTCGGTCATAAATCACATCAATTTTATCTAATTCTTTACTTTGCCCCCCCCCTTTACTTAGCTTGTTTTCTTTACATTTACATTTACTTTTTCTTTCCTCCCTTTCCCCTTTTTGGTCCCTCTGGTTTTCCCTTGGTATAATTGGAAAGAAAATATTTTTTTCTTTTCCCAATTTCTTCTTAAGTTTTGGTGGGCCCCCAATACCCCCCCCCCCGGGGGGGGGGCCAGACTCCAAACATTGGTGGGCGCATCCCACTATTCATATATGAATGCCACATTACTCCATTTCATGCATAAATGGTGATTGCGTATCCCCACGGAAGTACTCTTACTTTTATGCATTTGATAGCGAGAAAGAGAATCGAGATGTTATATCTGCGTTTCTTTTTTTTTCAGATGAAAGTTATTGATGAACAATTAGACTATTCTATTTTTATCATTTTTTTAACTTTAAAAAAAAATTCCCCCCTTTGGAGGATTTAGAAGTGTTTTGTGTCGGATTTGGACACAATAAATGCGTTGAATCCTTCTTCTAACCGATTGTTGCTCCATTAATTAGTCAATGTAAGTTCCGGCTATTTTGAGATTTGTACTTTGAATTAGCTATAAGAGCTTTTTTTGGAAATATAGATAGGCTTAATGTTCCTTCGTTAGTTTTTTATCACAAATTGCATGATATTAATTAGATCCTAAATTAAGTGTTAATTTGTGTTACAAGTAAATAAATTCCAAGCTAATTTAGTAAATCATTCCTTCATGGAGAATCTTTAGGATTAAGATTCCTATTTTCGATTAAGTTGGGTCATTCATAAATACACAATTCAATTCCTTGTTCCTCCCCTCTCCTCTTTCCGAGTTCCTTGGTCTAACTTGGAAAGAAAATACTTTTTATTCTTAATTATGTTTGATCCCAGACGGATAATAAAATCTTTGATCACCCATATTAGTCAAAGTTCGTTAATTTTCAAAAATAAAAACATTTTTTTCGGTTTTTATCACATTGCATGAACTAATAATTAATTAAGTTGTTATTTTGCTAATTGATATTGAAATCATTCCTTCATGGAAAACTTTAAGATTTATTGTGTTAAAAAAAAAAAAAAAAAAAAAAAAAAATTTTAATTTTAATTTATTTTTTTTTTTTTTTTTTTTTTTCCCTTTTTTTTTTTTTTTTTTAAAAAAACAAAATTTCAGGTAATGCCCTGGCTAGAGGTTGTGGGAGAGGAGATGGTGCTGCGTGATCGAGGGATGATGACCTCGAAATGAACTAGGTTGATTTAAAGTCCATGGACTTCGTATTTGTGAACTTTATATAATTTTGGATTTGTATATTTTTAAATAGCTCTTAAGAGCTTTTGTCTTTACTTTTATGTTTATAAACACCTTTTGAACTCCTGGTTAGGAACTTAAAGTTCCTTGTGTATTAAATTGTGAATTTAAAATGTAACAGGTTTTGGCTAACCAATTTTCAAACATAACCACGCCAATTTTCTTAAAATATAAAGACTTCCGCTGTGTTTTTTAATTTAAATTATTTAAAAGTGTCGGGTCGTCACACTAGTTATATTTCAGGTTAGCGGTGTTGGATACGAGTTCACCTTATGAGTAGATTTCAATGGAGATATTGGAGACTGGGAGGCGAGTTTCGAAACTTAAGACCATTGTCGCTGTGATGATTATTGTATCATTGGACTTCGATGAAAATAAAATATTTGTGTAAATAATTGGTTGCAAGATTAACAATTTTTGAATGGGTCTACAAGATTACCTAGATGGAAATTTTGAGAGGAATGTAGTTCAATGACGTCTGTTTTAAGTCTCTAGTGCGAATCGTTTTATCATAATCTTTTGACCGTTGGATTCAGAATTAGTATACCTAGTGTGTTTTGTTTTCTTTTTTGTAGACATATTGTCTTAGTGATTTTAAACCTTAGTGTGATGTCTGGTATTCGAGGAATGACATCGTTAGTGGGGAAGAGCAATTTGTCAATGTTTGACCAGTTGTGTTTTAGAATGGTGAGATATGTTGGGACTGATTACCACGCACCCTCACCTTTTGCTTTAGTAACAACTCTTTTAGGGGATGAAAAGTACTTTAAGGGGGATAGACTATAACATCCTGGTTTTATTTTAGTTGAATAATTTTATTTATTTATTTATAATTTATTTTATTTTATTTTACTTTACTATTTACCATTCTTATTTCCTTAGGGTTTGGTCTTTTCACTGATTTCTATTTAAATAACTTTATTTAAGTTCATAATAGTCTTTGCATTGTTACAAGTTCAACGCAGCGACTCGTTCTTTAGTCCCACTTCAGAGCTAAAAGTTATGGTCTAAATACCGATTATAACCTTCACTACTACAAATTTGATGTTAGTTGACATCCTGTACGCGTCAACAATGAGAATACACAACAAATTTTTGGCGTCATCTAATCGCGTGTCATCTTTCATAAACGCGTCAAGTTTACATCTTTGTTGACTGATAAAAAGTATTGATATTTATATATAATGTTGATGTATATAAACCATCAATTATATGTTATATACGACAACTATTAGATATCAATTAAACACATCATTGACATTTTGGTTGTCAACTATATAATTATTATATACTGACAACTATTGCACGTAAAATTCAAATCTTAAATCACAAAAAAAATTATCGTAAATTTTTAACAAACTATTATAAAACCGCATACACAATTTGTAATATTCTCATCTCAAAACAACTCTTCAATATCAAGCAGTTTCATCAACAAATTGTAATCTCTATATTAACTTTAACTAACTACAACAACACATAATTACAAATTAACTAACAACTAATTCTAACTTATCTAAACTAAAAAAATGAGTTCAACGACTACCAAAATAGGTAATCTATAAAGACTTAGCTATTTGTATAAAATATGGATCTAGCTTCAATTCCAACAACAACCTACAATAAGACATGAAAAAAGTTAGAAACATTTGGATAATTTATGTTATGACAAGTAAATGAGCATAAAAAATAAATATTATTATGCAGTCAAGTTATGAACCTTTAAATATAATGCAAGTTGTCAAGCATGAATTTCTTCTGAGCCAAATCATGACTACAAAATTGAAACAAAGTTTCATTTTCAAATTTGACACGACAATTTTTAAAATCCTCAAAAACCTTAAAGATGGAGGAATAATAACATTAGACTCGTAGTGCTTCACTAACTAAAAAAGGCAGGTTCACACTACTTAAACAAATGCAAACTATCTATAAAATTAATATTATCCCATATAACTTAGACTGATCAAGTATATGACATGAAAACATAACAATACAAAGTTGACTATCACATACCATAATATCATCCAATAATGCTCCAAAATTATAACCTTTGGATCTTGTCTTTAGCTAAGAATTAAAAATAAAGACAAGTAAAGATAAAGATAAGATGAAGGGAGCGATGACATAAGACTAAATGCTATATGGATGAGTTTAACATATATTGGTTATCAAAATTGTCAATAATGGAAAGAAGATGTCAGAAGAGAACCAGACAATAGTTCTATGGAATAAATTAACATATTCATATTGTAAAGTTAAAGTTGCCATTAAATATGACAGAGATAATGTGTCGTTGGAGATATTTCTTTGAGCACTAAAAACTAAACAAAACTTTGATGCTTGCAAAGTAGTACACAGAAGAAAAAGTTACTCATATAAAGGAAATAATGTCCAAGGTAAAAAAAAGTCAAAAGAAAAATAATTAATTAATGAACATTTGCAATTATTATACCCATATAGACTTAGTTATAGATCTCAGGAAGATCACCTAAATAGTTAACAATAGTGGTAAGTATAGAACTTATAATTAATTTTTAACCCATTTATGGCCCATTTCTTCATCAAATAATAGTCCAAAATAAAATAGACATCTAGTCTCTAGCTAAGAACTCTAAGTTCCAAAAAGTTAGACAATTATTTGGACTAATTTATGTAACAACAATGGACTATTTACCTGTATTGAACGTTCAAACAAGGTTGCATTGCTTTGAGTTTGGCAGAGATTTGAGCAACACATCCATCTACAACTTTGTCACCATATGGGTATTACCTATTAGCTGCAAGCCCCAAACAATCTTTCAAACAACTAAAAAGGAAGAACGACGGTCGAAACAATGTAAATCAAGTGAAATGAAGAGTATAAAATGTGGAGTCTAGTATTTTTACTCTTTAAAAATAAAATCTCAAAATTAGAAAGACAAACTCAATGGATGTAAAATTATAATTACCTGCTACTACCATAATTAAAAGGAAAGACTTGTTCATCAAGACAATCACCCACAATGAAGAAGAAATTCACCAAAGGAACAAAGTCTAAAAATAAGGTTTTCCAACTTAATATATTCTATACACCCAAGAATCTCATTGTAACGTCCCGTTACTTTTAGAGGTAATTTTTTTTAAAGCTTTTAAGATTAGTTTAAATTCAGTAATTTCGGTTTTAGTAGTTATTTCCGTCCGAAATTCCTTTTAATCGTTTTAATACTTTAAATTAGTTTCGGTGACATTAATAATTATTAACGGCCAATTAATAATTATTAATCACCTTTAGATTTATTTATGAGCTTCGGGTTTCGTTTTTAAAGTAAAAACAAAAGAGGGACGTAGGCATCTTTTCCCAATTTCTTAAATATCTAAAAAAATCACTATTCATTCATCTTTTAAATATCAACACTTAGGCAAAAACACATCATTTTCTCTTCTCCTTTCCTTTTTGAACCCGTGGTCACCAAACCCCCTTTCCCTTTTTTTTTTGTTTTCTTTATTTCTCGGTAGGTCGTCTCGATTCTACTCCCGTTGGAAAGCCCTTGGCCCGTAGATCATTTCCAACCTACGGATCAAGATTTTCGTTCGTTTTCTCGAGGCCTTAAGGTATGTCAAAGTTTCTAAAACTTGAAGTGAATAGTGTTTTAATGGAGGTTTTGAGTTGAAATCTTCAAATTCGTTCACCGAAGCTTGAAGGTTTAAATCGGGAAAGTCGTTATGGTCAATTTTAGAAACTTTCCCTAAACCCTAAAACCGAGTTTGAGCCGGAAACCCGTCCTATGTAGTTTTCCCCCACTTGGCCATGTTTAGAATGTTAGGGTTATTGTGTTTTTGCTATTTACTTAATTTTTCGGAAATCGATTATTATGCAAAACCCTAATTTACGGATACCCATTGTAGTCGCGAACCTCCAAAGTACCCGAAACACCTCTAAAGTGCATAAAACCCGGAAAACGAAACCCGAACCCTATTTTTCCTAGCATGGCCGAGAACACCATAGGGAGGAAATCCGGGTTTTTCGTCGTTTTGTGTGTTTAGATGTTGATTGAATGATTTTCGGTTAATTAATGTTATTTAGGTGTAATTCATTTTTAGGATTGTGAATTGATCGTGGATTTACAACCTCGGATTAATTGGAGCTTGTCTACAAGCTAAGGTGAGTTTAAAGCGAAAGTTAGTGGTTTTATGAATTGAGTTTCATTATGTTATTGTTTATCGAGGTAAAGAGGGAAATAACTTCTTAAAATTAAGTTTTGGTTGGAGACTTTATTTCAGAAGTGTGTGGAGAGAATTTGGAGTTATAATGAGTTCGATGAAAAGGAAACATCGGAGTGTTTTGGAAGTATTGCAAAGTGAATTGGAGATGTAAGATGAAAGTGGAAATGAAAGTTACTTTGATTTGGTTTGGAAGTTAAAATAGTTAGAAGATACACTTGAGTGATAACTCGTGTAATCTAGTTAGTTAGGTTTCTTAATAACTTAGTAGGATTCTTTGAGATTAACTAACTTATTAGGGAGCTTAACCTTTTGTGATACGACACATGATAGTATGTTGATTCGGATCCATACGTATCATGGTGCGATGGTTTGTGATATGGTACATCGTAGTATGTTGATTCGGATCCATACGTACCATGGTACTATGATTTGTGATACGACACATGATAGTATGTTGATTCGGATCCATACATATCATGGTGCGATGGTTTGTGATATGGTACATGGTAGTATGTTGATTCGGATCCATACGTACCATGGTACTATGATTTGTGACACGACACGTGATAGTATGTTAATTCGGATCCATACGTATCATGGTGCGATGATTGAGATATGGTACGAGCGTACGTGGTATGTTGATTCGGATCCATACGAGCACGTTACGATGATTGTGATATGGCACATGATAGTATGTTGATTCGGATCCATACGTATCATGGTGCGATGATTTGTAATATGGTGACATTCCTGATATCCAATGTGATGAGAATTACGTTGATGGTAACACGGTACATGATAGTATTTTGACTTCGGTCCATACGGTATTATGGTACGATGACTTGAGATATGGTACGACTGTACGTGGTATGTTGATTTCGATCCATACAATAGCACAATACGATGAAACTTGTTTGGTAATAAAGATAATGAATGTTACTTTTACTTTAAGTCTTTATTTCTACCTCATGGTATTAAATGACGGTTACGGGTAGTATATTACTATCGTATGATTGTATGGAAATTGGAAGTGTGAATATGGGTAGTAATGAGCATTTTAGGCCTTTGGACACGATTTCTGGTATGAAATTTAGTTCATATGATTACTTGCTTTCGTTTTACTCTCACTAGCATTTTATGCTAATGGTGCTACACTTACAAATTTTCCTGGTAAACCTCGTGTGACGACCCGTCACTTTTAAATAAATTTAATTTAGAAAACACAGCGGAAGTCTTTTATTTTAAGAAAATTTTGCGTGGTTTTATTTAAAAATTGGCTAGCCAAAAACCTGTTTACATCCTAATTTTTCAAATCTAATAAAATCACATGGACTTTAAGTCCCAATCAGGAGTTCAAATATTTCATATCATAAAAACCACATCAAAAGCTCTTATGAGCTAAATACAACATATACATCATCAAAGTCTTTGAAATTCAGAAAATAATTATATAAACTTTACAACAAAAGAGTCCATCTCGAGGTCAGCATCCCTCGATCACGCAGCACCACCTCCTCTCCCTCGACCTCTTACAGGGCATTACCTGAAATTTTGTAATATCATGAGCTAACAAACTAAGCCCAGTGAGAAACGAAGAAAAGCCAAGAAGAATTTCTTCACATCTATGGATGAGAAGCTCACGACAATGGCAAGGAAAAGAATGACAAGTTTTGATCCATTTTGGTCAAAGTGGTGATTTTAAAGATGAGTGAATAGTGTTTTGGATATTTTTAAGAAATTGAAAATGACGGTTGCGTCCTTTTATGACTTTTGACTTATAAAACGAAACCCGATGCTCTTAAATAAATCTAAAGGTGATTAATAATTATTAATGTCACCGAAACGAATTTAAAGTATTAAAACGATTAAAAGGAATTTCGGGCAAAATTAACTGCTAAAATTGAAATTACAAAAATAATAATTAATCTAAATACTTAATTGAAATAAATAAATAACATTAAATAAATAAAAGAATAAAAAAAATTCACTTCAAAATAACGGGATGTTACACCTCATCCCAAGAAGCGTGGAAGAGGAGGTGGTCCCGCGTGACTTACCGAGATGGTGTATGGACAATATTAAAAAAATTTGGTTTAGCATTTGTATAAATGCTTGTAAATTATTTTCATTTTCCATACTTATGTCTTTTTGAGCCCGAAAGGGTAGTTGTGTAAAGTATGTCTTTGTTTTATGATTAAATTCTGTTTTAGAATGCGCATTCCCGATTTATAGCTTTCTCTGAATTTGGGTTGTAAAACAAGTTTTGGTTATTCGATTTTAAAACGAACCCATGGCGTTTTTCTTTAAAAATCGAGTCTTTCGCTGTGCATTTGAATTTAAAGAATTTAACGGAAAGGGGTCGTTACATTCATAGTAAAGATAATCCTCCACAATATATAATCAAAGCTCTTTGATCTCATTTTCAAAGAGGCCAAAGTATTCTTTGTTAAGTTTGTGTTTACGGAGAAAATTCTATAACCCTACAATAGATATCACATTGAAGTTAGAGATAAATTAGGTGTATGAAAAACAGTCCAAAATCAGTCCCAATACAGCCCTAATGTAACATCCCGTTTCTTTGGGGGTAATTTTTTTTTATTTTAATTAAAGTATTTAAGGTTAGTTTAAAAGTAGTGATTTTGATTTTAGTAGTTATTTTTGTCTGAAAATCCTTTTAATCCTTTAATGACTTTAAATTAGTTTCGGTGAAATTAATAATTATTATCGGGCCAATTAGTAACTATTAATCACCTTTAGATTACTTTAAGATCTTTGGGTTTCGTATTTTTAATCAAACCACTTAGTAAGGACGTAATCGTCATTTTCTAATTTCATTTAAAAAACACTATTCACTTTCTTCTCCTTTTTAAAGTCAACCTTTGGTCAAAAACATCACATTCTTCTCTTCTTTTCCCCCCAAACCCGTAGCTTAGAGACAAAAAAAGAGGAGAGAAAGAAATTGTCACCTCGGCTTCGTTTCTCGACCGTTTTCATCGTGCCTTAGCTCGTTGGAAAGCTCTCGAGACGTACTTTCTACCCATCCCAACAATCGAGGTTTTCGTCAGTTTTCTAAAGCCCTCAAGGTATGACAAAGTTTCTAAATTCAAGCTTTGAATAGTGTTTTAATGGAGTCCAAGATTGAAATCATCGATTTCTTGCCAAGAAACTTGAAGATTTCAATCGAGGGAGTCGTTTTAGGTGATTTTAGAAACTTTCCATAACCCTAAAGTCGAGTTTGAGTTGAAAAGCCATCCCGTGTTATTTTCTCTCACTTGACCATGGGTAGGGTGTTTAGTTTACTATGATTTCACGTTTTACTTAATTTTTCGAAAATTGATTATTATGTAAAACCCTAAATTACTGTGACCCATTTGTAAAGACTCGAATTTTCTCAAATCTTTAAATCAGAATAAACAGCGGAAGACTTTATTTTTATAAAAATTTGGCGTGGATCCGTTTAAAATATGGACTACCAAAACCTTTTTACATATGTCCAAATCAGAGAATTTAAAACAACAGAAGTTCACACTCCAGTTTATAACCAAATCACAGAAAGTAGACTCGATAATATGTAAAACACATCTTAGGCTCTCATGAGACACAAAATACAAGTTTAAAGACTAACAACATAGCATTCATAGAATGCCCCAAAATATACATATATGTCCATGTCCCAAAAGCCATCCGCTCAGGAATCAAGCAGCACCACCTCCACGACCTCGTCCTCTCCCACGAGTATTACCTGAAAAAGTTTAAGTGTAGCAAAATTAGCATAAAAGTGCTAGAGAGAATAAGATTGATGCAAGCACTTCTATGAACCGAATCCCATATCGAAGAATGTGTCCAAAAATCCTAATGTGCTCTTACTACCCATTCGATATTCCCAAGTACTTTACATAAGAAAATCAATCTCATTCTACTATATCGAACTTTCGAAAAGTAAACATTCAAGCTCGTAAAATAAAGTACTAAAACAACTAAAACATAACAAAGTAAATAATAAAGTATATTTCTATCCATTTACTTCATTCCACACGTTATTTCACATTGTGACATTTCACAATTCAACCGTGACCACTTGTCACCAATCACAACCATACCGTGACCACATTGTCACCAATCACAACATACCGTGACCTCACTGTCACCGTGACCACATTGTCACCAATCACAACATACCGTGACCTCACTGTCACCGTGACCACATTGTCACCAATCGCAAACATACCGTGACCTCGTTGTCACCGTCACCACATTGTCACCAATCACAAACATACCGTGACCTCGCTGTCACCGTGACCACATTGTCACCAATCACAAACATACCGTGACCTCACTGTCACCGTGACCACATTGTCACCTATCACAAACATACCATGACCTCGCTGTCACCGTGACCACATTGTCACCAATCACAAACATACCGTGACCTCATAGTCACCAATCACAAACCATACTGTGACCTCACAGTCACCGTGACCACATTGTCACCAATCACAAACATATTGTGACCTCGCTGTCACCGTGACCACATTGTCACCAATCACAAATATATTGTGACCACACAGTCACCAATCACAAAACATACCGTGACATCACAGTCACCGTGACCACATTGTCACCAATATACCACGCGTATCATAACGCCACATGTACTACTCCCCTTTGGTAGTACTAATTAGCGAATCCCATCGTTATAATTATCACACTAATCACCACAACTCCTTTTCTTTAAATATGTTATAGTCCAACTAAACATAATACTTTCTCTCCATTCTAACTATCTTATAACCACTCAAATCAACAGAGTATCTAATTCTCTTCTCCAATTTTCGGGATCTAATTCTCCTCGAGAATATAACATAATCCACCAATAACATCTTACTTTAATTAACACAAAACTTAACTAGTTCTTTTCTTATTCACTTTCCTTAACTCCCAATTATATATCTTCTTGGATAAGTTCTAAAATCTAATAACCCTCTTAACCTCGATCGAACATAAACGTCAAACAATTCGAAAACATAAAAGTAATCACAACCATTTTAAACTCACCTTATTATTGAAGTCAACTCCAAATCACCGGTTGACCAAATTCACGATCGATGAACGAAACCTATAATTAAAATACACCTAAAGTATATTAATTAACCGAATCAAACAACGATCGTCACGATACTAAAATAAAAGACAAAATATCCTGGAAATGCCCCCAAGAAGCCCACGGACCAAGGGAAATAAAAGGTGGAGTTGGTTTTCCGGATTTTTAAGCACTTTAAAAGTGTTTCGAGTTGGTTTCGGGCATTTTGGAGGTTGGTAACATCAATGGGTAAACGTGATTTAGGGCTTAGGTCAAAAGTTCAATCCCGAACAATTTTGAAAAACATAAAAACATAACATTTGAAAAACCCTAAGCATCACCAAATATGAGAAAAACTAACGGAAATGTCTTTTGGCTCAAACCCGATTCTAGGGTTTAGGGAAAACTCTAAATATACATAAAACAACTCCCTCGATCTAAATCTCCGAGTTCCTGAGCAAGAAATGGAAGATTAAAACCAAAATCACCATTAAAACACTATTTGAAGCTTTAGGTTTGGACTTAAACATACCTTAAAGCCTTGAGAGAAAGGATGGAAAGTTTGATTGTTAGGATGGAAATGATGCTCGGGCCCGTGGCTATCCAACGCAACCGAAATTATCACGATCCGCCAAGAATTGAAGAAAAACCAAAAATGGAGAATTCCCAAGTGATGCCCACGGCAAGGAAGGAGAAGAAGAAGAAAAAATGATGAAGACTTGGTCAAATTGCTTTATTTAAAGATAAATGAATAGTGTTTTTGATATTTAAGAAATTGGAAATGACACCTACGTCATTTTCTTGCCTTAAGCTTTTAAAACGAAACCCGTACCATTTAAACTAGCCCAATGGTGATTAATAATTATTAATTGGCCTATTAATAATTCTTAATGCCACCGAAACTAATTTAGGTTATTTAAACACTTAAAAAGATTTCCGAACGAAATTAACTATTTAAATCTAAACAACAAATTCTAAAATTAACTTTAATACTTTAATTCAATAAATAAATAAAATAATAAATAAAAAAAAAACATTTCACCTCAAAATAACAGGACGTTACACCATTGCTATCCCGGTTTCCAAAGTATTCAAAAACAACCCAAACAGCCTCTAAATTGCATAAAAGCCGGAAACCCGAACCCAAGCCTTTTCCCTTGCTTGGCCATGGGTACCCTAGGGTCCAATTTCCGGATTTTTCGTCATTTTATGCGTTTAATTGTCGTTTGCTTGGTTTTCGATTGATTATTGATGGTTAGGTGTAATTGATATGTAGGTTTGTGATCTATTGCATGATTTGACCCCGACACTTTGGAAGCTTGAATTTCACATCTAAGGTGAGTTTAAATTGGAAGTTAGTAATTTTATGAATTATGTTTCATTACGATATTGTTTATCGAGGTTAAGAGGGGAACTAACTTCCGGAAGTTATACTTGGTTGGTGACTTTAAACTCGGATGTGAGTGGAGTGGCTTTGGTGTTCTTATGAATTTGGAAGTAAAAGCGGAGTTATGAGTGATTTAGAAGTCTTGTAAGATGAATTGGAGAATTAGATGAGAGTGGATGAATAAGGAAATTTAAGTAATTTGGGAGTCAAAGTGGCTTAGAAATTACACTTGAGTATTGACTCGTGTAATTCAAGCAGTTTATGTTCTTTAGTAGTTTAGTGGAATTCTATCTAACTTACTAGAGAACTAGATGAGCTCTATACTGTATTTGTGATACGGCACATGATAGTATGTTGATACGCTCCATACGGTATCATGGTGCGATGATTTGTGATACGGCACATGATAGTATGTTGATACGCTCTATACAGTATCATGGTGCGATGATTTATGATACGACACATGATAGTATGTTGATACGCTCTATACAGTATCATGGTGCGATGATTTATGATACGGCACATGATAGTATGTTGATACGCTCTATACAGTATCATGGTGCGATGATTTATGATACGGCACATGATAGTATGTTGATACGCTCTATACAGTATCATGGTGCGATGATTTATGATACGGCACATGATAGTATGTTGATACACTCGATACGGTATCATGGTGCGATGATTTATGATACGACACATGATAGTATGTTGATACACTCCATACGGTATCATGGTGCGATGATTTGTGATACAGCACATGATAGTATGTTGATACGCTCCATACGGTATCATGGTGCAATGATTTATGATTCGGCACATGATAGTATGTTAATATGCTCCATACGGTATCATGGTGCGATGATTTATGATACGGCACATGATAGTATGTTGATTCGCTCCATACGGTATCATGGTGCGATGATTTGTGATACTGCACATGATAGTATGTTGATACGCTCCATACGGTATCATGGTGCGATGATTTGTGATACGGCACATGATAGTATGTTGATTCGCTCCATACGGTACATGGTACGATGATTTGTGATACGGTACGTGGTATGTTGACTTCGGTCCATACGGTATTATGGTACAATGAAACATGTTTAGTAACA
The DNA here is from genome assembly GCA_028015215.1 of Gynostemma pentaphyllum. NCBI lineage: Eukaryota > Viridiplantae > Streptophyta > Magnoliopsida > Cucurbitales > Cucurbitaceae > Gynostemma > Gynostemma pentaphyllum. The sequence continues at coordinate 35,425,751 of CM051353.1, read as the reverse complement.
AAGGTAGTTAGTATTACAATTACATATTCTTAGAATTGTGTAGTAAGACTTAGCAATAACCGATACTTTTACTTTAAGTCTTGATATCGTTACTTCACAAGAAGCATACTATGTACGTTGATTATGTGTGGAATTTGGAATGAGGAATGAGTAGTAAAAGTGAAATCTAGGCCTTTGGACCCAATTTCCGATACGAGATTTGGTTCATAGGATTACTTCCTTTCATTTTACTCTCACTAGCATTTTTATGCTAATGTTGCTACAATTACAATTTTTCAGGTAACAAACGTGGTAGAGGTCGAGGTAGAGGAGGTGGCGTCGTGTGACCTATCGAGATATTGAACGGACAAGAACATGACTGGTTTTGGGTGAAGCATTCTTGAATGCTCATGAACATTTCACTACTTTTATTATGTTTCATTTTGAGCTCGATGGAGCAATTATATAATTTGTATATATTTTTGGACTTGAAAACTTTCTCTAGAAGTTTCATCATAGTATGGAATGCGCATTCCTGGTTTATTTCCTTTTCTGATTTGAGCCAATGTATAAACAGGTTTTGGTTTATCCGAATCTTAAACAAACCCATGCCGTTTTTCTGTAAAAAAGTTTTCCGCTGCGTATTTGTTTTAAAGGATTTTATGAAAAATTGGGTTGTTACACTTAAGAACAGTCCAACAACAGGATAAAGAAGCAAGGGAAAAAATATGAACTATTGCTTACCAAAAGGTTAACTAGAACAAGCCACAAGTTATCCAAGGTTTACAATTAATTAGCGATCAACCTTAGACAAAACAAATGGATAAATAAAAAATCATGAAACTTCCATTCATGCACCATAAAAAATAAAAATTTACAACAATGTATAGGTTGGAAACAATCAGGATGAGAAATCAAACTCACCTGATAAGTTGGTTCACTAACATCGACATAAACAGTTGGCAATGCAAATCAGAGGTTCTTGGCGAATGAATTAATCTATGAAAAAAAATAAAATCAAGGATGAAAAGTTTTTGAAAAACGCAAGAAAGAGGAAATGGAAGATAAAATAACTAAAGGAAAACAGAAATCTCACCATTTAACGAAGCTTGGCACTAGAAATCTTGAAAATGAAACAATGGAGAAGATGAAAAACTGAAATTTGATAATAGTTGACACGTTATTCTACTATTTACAAAAACGCCACTGGTCTAATAATAGTTGACACGCAAAGCTTATCAATATTCACAATTTTTCGCTATGTAAAAACGATGTCGTTTTGATGTTTTGATGCAAGAAAGTTGACACGCAAAAGCCATCAATAATCACCTTTTTCCAGGATTGTTCAAAGTTGACGCTTTTGTTTTTTTCTCTTATTTTTTATTTTTCTTTGTTGACACTTAATTCTTATAAGTTAACGCTTTATAGAAAAAATATCAACTTACATGAAAATGATGGTGTCAACTAAGGCCAAATTTGTAGTAGTGCTTGTTTTTATATTGTTTTAGGGGCATTTTGAGAATCTGTCAAATCGGGCCAATGCTCCTATCTTCACATAAACAAACCTATATCTACACTTGTCACCTCGAACTACTATTCATCTCCCTCGCCGCCGTCACTGTTCATCGCCGGATTGAGAGCTAAGTTCAAAGACATAATAATTGACGATGCAAGATTATACCAAACTGCTTTTTTTTTCTTTTTATATCATCTTCTAACCTTCACTACATGAAAAAAAACATTCAATAAGCTAATTCCCTCTCTGTTCTATATAATAATCGGTTCTTTTTACTTTAAAAAGTAACAAACACTTTGAACCGATTTCTAATAATGTTGACTTCCTTTCAATATCATACTTTCAAGAATTATTTTAATGAAATTTTAAAATAATTTTATATATTGTTAATGATATATGTCAAATAATTAATTTTTTCAGAATTATTATAAAACTGTTGTAGTATTCAACATAAAACTTAAAAGCACAATTAAACTTGATAACAATTTTTTTACCTTAATTTTATTATACTAAAAGTATTATTGATTTAATAATAAAATTTTTTAAATCAAACCAAACTCCTTACTCTTATTAAATTAATTGCTTAGTTCATAGTGTGTTGTAGATTTGAAGTTAATGTGTTCTAATTTCTATGGAAACTAATAAGTTCCTAATGATTTCTGACAAAAGCTATGATGGGTATCTATGAAAACAAATCAAAATTATATGATGAAGTCAAAATTAATTCAAAGTCCATTATTTGTTCAATCAGAGCCTTAAGGCCCATTAACCATTAAAGCCCACCAAAGTGTACATTTGGTGGCAACTTAATTGTTATGTGTCAACCAAGGGTTTCTTAGGAGGCGGCGGCTTATATTACTGTGATTGGCCAAAAGGATTCGAAATTGGAGTTTGTTCAATTTGTGAGGCGGTGGTCTTCAATTCTTCAAGAACCCGAGAGATAGAAGATTGAAGCGGTGATTCTTGTTGTTACTTGTTCGTGGGTGAGTGACAGTGAATCATAGCCTCGGGTTGGTTAGAGTTTGTGAGAAATATTGTAGAAGAAAGGGTTTTCTTTCTTGAGGGCTTTTGAACGGTTAATACATGGTTTTGTGTATTATATATTTCTCTATTGTAATCTGATTCATCATAGTGGAATCCGCAGCGGTAGGAACTGAACGTAGCCAATTTAGGTGAACATATAAATTCTTGTGTCTCTTAGATTGTGTTTATTTTTATAATTTCTCGATTATTTCTTTTATTCTTAATGGTGAATGTGGGATGGTGAATTTTTCCAACAACTGGAATCAGAGATTTAGGTTATAATTGTCCGCAAATTCAAACTAGGAGTGAAAAGAAAGTATGTCAAACTTTATGAGTCTGGTGAAGTTTGATGTGGAGAAATTTGATGGAATGATCAATTTTGGCTTGTGGCAAGTGTTAGGAATGGTGTCCTAGAACTTGTAATTATTTAATAATAATAATTTATTAAGAATAAATTAAATAAATAAACATAAGTTCTTTATATTATCTAGATTGATTCAATTAATGATATTAGGAATATATGGAAATATATAAATATCAAACATTCAAATAGTAAACCCTAAGTTACTCTTATGAAATCACGACTTAGTATGTGAGTCATACAAGAGGATTAAAGTCGAGATGAGTAACTTAAACGTGTCTACGATAAGCGGATAACGTTTGGGAACCTTATCCTGGTAATATCGTTGATAGCTTCGCATTTTGTTTATGGACAAATGATCGAATCCCGATCATTCATGTGGGAGACATGAAATGGAAGTATCATATACAATGTTGATTGTATAAGACAGGACCACGATGTTCGATCAAATTTCTCCTTAGTACCGTTTACGGAAATGATCGAATATCAAACTAAGTTTATCAACCGTGATAGATCTCAATCCTCGAGTGAAATGCGGACTCCTATTTGTGGAGTTATGTTCTTTTGATTCACATGGTTGAGAGCGATCTATAAGAACGCTCAATACACTGCGTTTTGGGAACATGACTAGATAAGTAGTGGGAACTCATTTTTCACAAGATGGAATTCATAACTTTCTTATAAATTAACGGTATCGGTGCGATACCTAAATATTTTAGGAACTTTAGGAAACTCCCTTGATGTCCGATTCGAGACATGAACAAGTGGCGCCACGACTTCTATTGATCACGAGTATATTATCTCTAGTTCGACTAAAGATAATGTTCATTGGAGAATCAGCGGGAACACAAGAATAAAGCGGTAATTACAGGGGCAAAGCGGTAAATTTATCCGCTCTGTAATTATGAGGGTTCCACGTGAAGGATTATATCACGATATAAAGAAAGATAAACTAAATGGACATAACTCATCTATAGTGAGGGGAGTTCCACTATGAATCTATAGTGGAATTATTCATAGTTAGATAATAAGTAATTAACCGATATGAGTTAATCAATTAATTGACTAATTATTAAGCCCATGATCTATAGGTCCATCGGTCCCTATGCTAGCCCAAATATCGTAGTCGTGAAATCAAGTGAAGAAATGGAAATTTTAAGTAAAGTGAATTACTTAAAATAGGCAATATTAATTGTTTAAATATTGAGTATATTTAAACGGTAATTAATATAAACATTATTAATTGTTTAAATAATGAGTTTATTTAAACATGAAATTAATAATGAAATATTATTAATTATACATTATTAATTATTTAAATATTGAGTATATTTAAATGGTAATTAATAATTTGAAATTAATTAACAATTATTAATTGTTTAAATAATTAATTATATTTAAACGAAATTAATAATTGAAATTAATTAAATTAATAATAAAATATTGTCAATAAAATTATTAATTTATGGAAATTAATAATTATAATATTTATTATTAATTATTTAAATAATGAAAATTGTTTAAATGAAAATTAATAATTAAATATAAATTGGATAATATTTAGTCGGGAGAAAATATTAATATTATTAATTGTTTAAATAAAATTTTTATTTAAATGGTAATTAATAAATAAATTAATTAAGTTGGACTTATTAATTTAAGAGAGAGTTTCAAGTCCAATTGGATTAATGAACCCAATTGAAATTGGCCCAAAATAATTAATTAAATAAATTTGATTTATTATTTATTAATTTTGGCCTTCATAGATAATTTGTAGGAGATAATTATTTGAATTATATCCTATAATAATTATATAGATTTATTTACCCAAGATAAATAAAATAAAGAAAAGAAAATAATCTCCTATTTATCTATGGCATTTTCGAAATTGCAAGATAAAGGAAAGAGATAATCTTTATTCTTTTTGTATTTATCTCTATAGATTAATCCTAATGTGATTAGGATTCCTATTTTTCTATAAATAGGAGGGTTGGGTCATTCATAAATCACACAATTCAATTCCTAAGAAATTTGGAATTCTCTCTTCTTCCTTCTCCCCACTTAGCCGATTTTCCCTAGTCCATTGGGAAGAAAATATTTTTTCTTCTTCCCAATTTCTTCTAATGTTCGATCCCACAATCGGGTTTCGTTTGATCGATCGGGATATAGCGTAGAAGATCCGGTGTTGCTGAGGATTTGATGCTGTAAAGAAACCTCCAACCGATTCTCCATTTATTACTCAATGTAAGTTTTGATTTTAATTTTCGAAATTTAAAGCATGAATCTACATGTTTTTTCACAAATTGCATGATATCAATAGATCCATAATTAAATGTTAATTAGTTTACTAAATCAAATTCCGCTAGTTTAGTAAATCATCCCTTCAGCAAGTGCAAGTCAAGGATGTATTGATACAATCTGGGTTACACAAGGCTTTGAAAGGAAGACAAAGAGGTGGTTCTCTCAATCAGTTAAGTAGTGTGGTGATTCAACGAAATCAGATGGCAGTGGTTCTAGTGGAGGTGCCAAGTCCAGTTCGAATGATGAAGATTGGGAGGAGATGGATTTGAGGGTGACAATAGCGATAAGACTTTGTTTGATTACAAAATGTTCTTGCAAATGTGCACGGAATTTTGACAACTAAAGAGCTTTAGGAGAAGCTTGAAGCTTTGTATCAAGCTAAGGGTATCTCAAATCGGTTGTACATGAAGGAGCGGTTTCACACATTGCGAATGGATAAAGGTACAAAAATCTTAGATCACTTAAGTGTTCTCAATGCTACCGTTTCGGAACTAGAGGCAATCGAAGTGAATGTAGATGAGGAGGATAAGGCACTTAGGCTCATCTTGTCACTTCCAACTTCTTATGAGCACATGAAAACGGTTATAATGTTTGGAAAGGATTTTTTGAATTTTGCAGAAACTACAAGTAAACTTTTATCGGAAGAGAGGAGGTTAAAGAGTGAAGGGCACGATTCATATAACAACTCTATGTTGGTAGTTAGCAATGTGAAGAAGAAGAATTTTGTACAAAAGAAAGGTTGCTGGGAATGTGGGTTATCTGGCCACATGAAAAGAGATTGTCCAAACAGAGCAGGTTCGGCAAAGGGATATAGGTTGGAAACTGATAAGTCGATATTTTAGAGCATAAACTTGTGTTAATTTTTCATACTTTGATGATTAAATAGCCTAAGAACTAATTAATTATCTTTGATTTGTGTTTATGTGCTAGATTGGAGAAGAGAGGATGAAAAATAGCTTAAATTGGCATTTTGGAGCTTTCTTCACACTTCGACGCCATGGCAACAACTTTCAGTTGCCGCGGCCGCAAGGAAAAGTCTGCTCCCAAGCCAAAATTCCAGAGAGCTCAGCGCCGTAGCACAAATTTCTCGTTGCCATGTCACAGAAATCGTGATTCTCTTTTTTTTGTAATTTTTGCTTGGCACCGCGGCGACCAAATTTCTGTACCTCAGCGCCGGCGCGAATTTTTTACATCTTATTTTAACCTTGTGTTTAAAACCCTAATTTTCGAAGGGGATTAGGGGAGACTTCTTTTCAGATATCTTTTAGAACATTTTTCATAGGTTTTCTTGGATAGCTATGAACTCCATGTCTAGCTAAACTCATATTTCCAATCAAAGGTTAATCAAGTTTAATTCTTTTTATTTGTGAGATCTAATCTTCATCTTCTTCCTTCTAATCTCTCTATTTGTATGTTTTCTATGCTTAATCTATTATCGTTTTGATTGATTGTTCAAATCGGATCCTTTGATCATTTTTCAATTTGATAATTTGTCAATTAGATTGTTTAAATCCGTAATTGTTTAGACATTCTAATGCTAGTGACAATTAGTATGATTGAGTCACAAGTCTTCTCATCCCATGCTATGAAAGTATATAATCTAGTTTAAATAAATCGAACGTTTCGTGTTTATTGGCTAGAATTGGTGGTCATTCTCATCTTATTGCTGTCAATTGATTAAATCCTATTGTCGTATTCTAGGGTTGTCTTTGATTAGGGAAGTAATTAACGATCATATCTTAATTACCGATGAACTAAGGAATGATAGATTAATAAGACGTTCTTAATAATCATAACCAATTTAGATAGTGATTTAGGATTTCATTAGATAATCGATGATCAAATAACTTGAATTGAACGATGATTATACCTTTGGTTGGAACTTTCCTTTCATTGAATCTCTCTTTATTCTTTTTCTTAATTTCTCAACAAATTTCAAAAACCCCCCAATTTTAATTCACCAATCTCTGTGGATTCGACCCTACTTTCCACTACTACAAATCCATAAACCGAAAGTAGAGATCTTTATTTTTGGTGGATTCGACGCCCACCAAATTTTGGCGCCGTTGCCGGGGATTGGTGTTAATTAAATTTTTTTTTTATTTGACTGTTTATTTAGTGTTTCAGATTCAATGGCTACTCTAAGAGAATTAGGTAGATTTGAGCAACAATTAACTAACTTGACTGTTGTTGTTCAACAACTGGCATTGAAAAATCTACAACAAATGAACACATGTAGAACTTACACCGCACCTAATCATACAGCTGATATGTGTTCTAGATTTCAAAGCAACCTTTATGAGTATGCCAGTCCAGTTAAAGGATTTCAAGATCAATCACCAGGAAATTATGATCACTATCCTCATTCTCACAATCCAGGTTGGAGGGATTGTCCTTATTACGAGCCAAGAGCAATAGACTACCAACAGTACCCACCTAGACTTCTCGACCCATCTCGAGAATACACTTCAAATTCTGGTTTGTTTTTAGAAGATGTTATTAAATCTCTTGCTACTAATACACTTCAATTTCAACAGGATACAAGTGAAGGGATGATTTACTAAACTAGCGGAATTTGATTTAGTAAACTAATTAACATTTAATTATGGATCTATTAATATCATGCAATTTGTGAAAAAACATGTAGATTCATGCTTTAAATTTCGAAAATTAAAATCAAAACTTACATTGAGTAATAAATGGAGAATCTGTTGGAGGTTTCTTTACAGCATCAAATCCTCAGCAACACCGGATCTTCTACGCTATATCCCGATCGATCAAACGAAACCCGATTGTGGGATCGAACTTTAGAAGAAATTGGGAAGAAGAAAAATATTTTCTTCCCAATTTTGAATAGGGAAAATCGGCACTCAAAGGGGGAGAGGAGGAAGAGAGAATCCCGAATTTCTAAGGAATTTAATTGTGTGATTTATGAATGACCCAACCCTCCTATTTATAGAAAAATAGGAATCATAATCACATTAGGATTAATCTATAGAGATAAATACAAAAAAATAAAACATTATCTCTTTCCTTTATCTTGCAATTTCGAAAATGCCATAGATAAATAGGAGATTATATTATTTTATTTTCTTTATTTTATTTATCTTGGGTAAATAAATCTATGTAATTATTTTAGGATATAATTCAAGCAATTATCTCTCCCAAAATACATGTATAGCTGAAAATTGGCTTTAATAATTAATAAATAGTTCTAATTTATTTAATTAATTATTTTGGGCCAATTCCAATTGGGTTCATTAATCCAATTGGGCTTGAAATTCTCTCTTAAATTAATAAGTCCAACTTAATTAATTTATTTATTAATTACCATTTAAATAAAATATATTATTTAAACAATTAATATTTTCTCCCGACTAAATATTGTCAAATTTATATTTAATTATTAATTTCCATTTAAATAATTTTCATTATTTAAATAATTAATAATAAATATTATAATTATTAATTTCCATTAAATAAACTCATTATTTAATTAATAATTTTATTGACAATATTTTATTATTAATTAATTAATTTTAATTATTAATTTCCGTTCAAATAAAATTAATTATTTAAACAATTAATAATTGTTAATTAATTTCAAATTATTAATTATCATTTAAAGATACTCAATATTCAAATAATTAATAATATCTAATTAATAATTTTTCATTATTAATTTCCTGTTTAAATAAACTCATTATTTAAACAATTAATAATGTTTATATTAATTACCGTTTAAATATACTCAATATTTAAACAATTAATATTGCCTATTTTAAGTAATTCACTTTACTTAAAATTTCCATTTCTTCTACTTGATTTCGCAACTACGATATTTGGGCTAGCATAGGGACCCGATGAACCTATAGATCATGGGCTTAATAATTAGTCAATTAATTGATTAACTCATAATCAGTTAATTACTTATTATCTAACTATGAATAATTCCACTATAGATTCATAGCTGAACTCCCCTCACTATAGATGAGTTATGTCCATTTAGTTTATCTTTATTTAGATCTGTGATATATCCTTTACGTGGAACCCTCATAATTACAGACGGATAAATTTACCGTTTTGCCCCTGTAATTACTGCTTTATCCTTGTGTTCCCGCTGATTCTCCAATGAACTTTATCTTTAGTGGAACTAGAGATAAGGTACTTCTGTGATCAATAGAAGTCATGGCGCCACTTGTTCATGTCTCGAATCAGTACATCAAGGGAGTTTCCTAAAGTTCCTAAAATGTTTAGGTATCGCACTGATACCGTTAATTTATAGGAAAGTTATGAATTCCATCTCGTGAAAATGAGTTCCCAGCTACTTATCTAGTCATGTTCCCAAAACAGGAGTGTATTGAGCATTCTTACAGATCGCTCTCAACTATGTGAATCAAAGAACATAACTCCACAAATAGGAGTCCGCATTTCACTCAGGATTGAGATCTATCACGGTTGATAAACTTAGTTTGATATTCAATCATTTCTCGTAAACGGTACTAAGGAGAAATTTGATCGAACATCGTGGTCCTGTCTTGTAAAATCAACATTGTATATGATACTTCCATTTCATGTCTCCCACATGAATGATCAGGATCGATCATTTGTCTATAAACAAAATGTGAAGCTATCAACAGTGTTACCAGGATAAGGTTCCCAAACGTTATCCGTTTACTGTAGACACGTTTAAGTTACTCATCTCGACTTTAATCCTCTCGTATCACTCACATACTAAGTCGTGATTTCATAAGAGTAACTTAGGGTTTACTATTTGAATGTTTGATATTTATATATTTCCATATATTCCTAATATCATTAATTGAATCAATCTAGATAATATAAAGAACTTATGTTTATTTATTTAATTTATTCTTAATAAATTATTATTATTAAATAATTACAAGTTCTAGGACACCATTCCTAACAACAAGAAGTAGCATCCAAAATCTGAAAGATCAAATAGCTCAACTAGCATCTTCAATTAGTAGATTTGAGAATCAAGATCATCCACCATCTCAAACTGTGGAATATCGAGTTGAAAATGTTAGCGCTATATCATTGAGGAGTGGAAAAGTTTTGGAAGAACCTATGATGAAAGAGACTTTTGGTATTCCAAGAGAAGAAACTGAAAATGAAGCTGTCTCATCTCCCAAAGTTCAATTGGAGGTTCCCGAAAGAGCAAAAACCAAGGTATTGTTGACTCCTCCTCCTTTTCCGTCTCGTTTGGTTAATTCAAAGAAATCTAAAGAAGAAAAAGAGATGTTGGAAACCTTTCAAAAGGTTGAGGTAAATATTCCGTTGATAGATGCAATTAAGCAAATACCTCGATATGCAAAATTCCTTAAAGATTTGTGCACAAACAAGAGGAAATTGAAGGGTAATGAGAAAATAAGTGTGGGAGAAAACGTCTCGGCCATTATTCAAAGGAAAATGCCTCCTAAAGAGAGAGATCCAGGTATGTTTTCAATTCCATGTAAGTTAGGAGACTTAAGAATTGACAAAGCCATGCTAGATTTAGGAGCTTCAATTAATGTCATGCCCCTTTCTGTGTTTAAATCTTTAAATGTTGGTCGTTTAAGAGAAACTGGTGTAATCCTCCAACTTGCTGATAGATCCAATGCTTATCCTGATGGAATTTTAGAGGATGTGCTAGTACATGTTAATGGTTTGGTATTTCCTGCAGATTTCTATGTTCTAGATATGGGGGATGATGTTTTTACCTCCTCTTTAGTTCTATTAGGAAGGCCATTCTTATATACCTCAAAAACAATAATTGATGTACATGCTGGTATAATTACTTTGGTGTTCGATGGTGAAGTTATAAAATTCAATATACATGACTCCATGAAACACCCTGATGTTAATTCTTCAATTTTTGCCATGATTGATTTTGTCGATCCTTTGACTAATGATATTCTAGAATTGTTTGATAAGGATGACATGCAGGTTGCTTCTATAAAGAAACCCAAAATTGGAGAATTGCGAGCCATAATTCGAAAATATGTCAAGTCAATTTGGGATGTACATTAATGAAGAAACACCCGGTCTAGCCAAAGACGTTAAATAAAGGCGCTTTTTGGGAGGCAACCCAAATTTTTATGTTTTTCATTTTCGTTTTCATTTTTTTTAGTTTGTTTTGATTTCTTTTCTTTGTTTGATCTTTAAAATAACAGGGTTTAATAAGGGCTATGCAGGCTGAAGGATGAAATTTTTCGCTGAAATCTCACACTCCCGAGCAGTAGCAATTCAACTACTCATGATTGCTCTTTCAGGGATGTTTTCTCACCCTATTTTATTTTTGTTAATTGTTCATTGAGGACAATGCATGATTTAAGTGTGGGGGTAGAGAAAACAGAATAAAATTCAATTTTCTTGCTTGGTCTTGATGCTTTTGATAATTCATTCATGGATGATTAGAATTGTTTGGTTTTGTTGAATTAATTTGAGGCAAAATAGGGATTAGCATAAGTAGATAAATTCTTGTTGGCTTGTCTTGAGTAGTTGATTTTGATGTCTTTTTGAATGAGATGTGTGTTATGAGATTTGATACAATCTAACCATTGTGAGTATTTGGGCCAAAAAGAGCATATTTTTCATAACATCTTACTCTATTCATTTCTTGTGTGTTTGTCAAATATAGTTGATTAAGCTAGAACATGTTTTGTTATACATGTTGAGGCATCTTTGTTGATTTGAATGCATAGAGTTTAGAAAGGGCAATTAGGTGATGCCATTTTTAGCTTTCTAAAAAAAAGCTAACCTTGACAAATCTCTTTAGAAAGCCAATTTTGAGCCTAAGCCTTTTTCTTGGAAATTAACCACAATTTGAATAACCCATAACCTTTTGTTGATTTCCTTTGAACCAAATTTGAGAAGAATTACTTGAATTTTGATTCACTTCATGCTTCTTCTTAAAAAAAATGACAAATATTTTCTTACTCTCCTTCTTTCTTGTTTGTCTCATCATTGGAAAAAAAAAAGAATACAACTTAAGTTGTTGTGAAAAAGTGCTTAAGTGAAAAAAAGAAAGAAAAGAAAAAAAAATGATGATGAGAATTGATGAAAAGAAAGAAGAGTTGTGTAAACAAAAATGGGTTTAGAAAAGAAGAAAGTGGTAGTGTAAATGTGTGATCATTGTTTGGTAGGATGTAATTTGAAGCTTGTGACCAAAGTTCATCTAATTCTTCAAATTGATTTTAGCTTAAATTTTCCTTCCATCCACCCTTACCTAAGCCCCATTACAACCCAAAAGACCCTTAAATTCTAGCATTCAATTCATGCATTGGTGGCCTTGATGTGATAACTTAGCAAGCCTATGGTAAGATCTTCTATGTTTTGACTTGAGAGCTTATTGAATGAACACTTAAACACTTTGAGTGATTTGTAAGTGAATCCAAGTGAGGTATCAAATCTTGTAGCACTTTGATTTTGAAAAGATCATTAGAATAACTACTCTTGTACATGGTTGATAGGAATTTAGGCTATGACTGTTTATCTTTTGTTTGTGCTTCAATTTAATTCTCTAAAACTTGATAATTTTGGTTGTTGATAATTGAAAGTGAAAGTTGAAGGATTGGTGAGTAATTGAATTTTATTAAGTTGCTTTGTTTTATGCTTGTGGAAAGCATGGCTTAAGTGTGGGGGAATTTGATAAGTCGATATTTTAGCGCATAAACTTGTGTTAATTGTTCATACTTTGATAATTAAATAGCCTAAGAACTAATTAATTATCTTTGATTTGTGTTTATGTGCTAGATTGGAGAAGAGAGGATGAAAAATAGTTTAAATTGGCATTTTGGAGCTTTCTTCACACTTCGACGCCATGGCAACAATTTTCAGTGGCCGCGGCCGCAAGGAAAAGTCTGCTCCCAAGCCAAAATTCCAGAGAGCTCAGCGCCGTAGCACATATTTCTCGTTGCCATGGCACAGAAATCGTGATTCTCATTTTTTTGTAATTTTTGCTTGGCACCGCGGCGACCAAATTTCTGTGCCGCAGCGCCGGCGCGAATTTTTTACATCTTATTTTAACCTTGTGTTTAAAACCCTAATTTTCGAAGGGGATTAGGGGAGACTTCTTTTCAGATATCTTTTAGAACATTTTTCAGGTTTTCTTGGATAGCTATGAACTCCATGTCTAGCTAAACTCATATTTCCAATCAAAGGTTAATCAAGTTTAATTCTTTTTATTTGTGAGATCTAATCTTCATCTTCTTCCTTCTAATCTCTCTATTTGTATGTTTTCTATGCTTAATCTATTATCGTTTTGATTGATTGTTCAAATCGGATCCTTTGATCATTTTTCAATTTGATAATTTGTCAATTAGATAGTTTAAATTTGTAATTGTTTAGACATTCTAATGCTAGTGACAATTAGTATGATTGAGTCACAAGTCTTCTCATCCCATGCTATGAAAGTATATAATCTAGTTTAAATAAATCGAACGTTTCGTGTTTATTGGCTAGAATTGGTGGTCATTCTCATCTTATTGCTGTCAATTGATTAAATCCTATTATCATACTCCTGGGTTGTCTTTGATTAGGGAAGTAATTAACGATCGTATCTTAATTACCCACGAACTAAGGAATGATAGATTAATAAGACGTTCTTAATAATCATAACCAATTTAGATAGTGATTTAGGATTTCATTAGATAATCGATGATCAAATAACTTGAATTGAACGATGATTATACCTTTGGTTGGAACTTTCCTTTCATTGAATCTCTCTTTATTCTTTTTCTTAATTTCTCAACAAACTTCAAAAACCCCCAATTTTAATTCACCAATCTCTGTGGATTCGACCCTACTTTCCACTACTGGAAATCCATAAACCGAAAGTAGAGATCTTTATTTTTGGTGGATTCGACGCCCACCAGAAACTAACATTGTCTCTCTTGTAAAGGGAGACGGCGATTTTGTTTGAAGAAAGAGGAAATTCATCCTCATGATATGACCGCTTTACCATGATAGAGGATGTGTTGTTAGCGGATGCACACGAGCATTGACTTGGCCATTATACAAGGAGTGTAGTGGAATGGTGTCGATGGCTAAAAAACTTTCGGAGAAGCCAAGTAGGTGGAAGTTTCACCATAATTTCAGCAAGGTTTATCGACATGTGCCGGAAAAAGAGAAATCTTGATATGAATTATCCCAGCCCCAAATGTCAAAGAATTGACAATATTGAAGTCCAAGGTTTCAATCAAGAAAAGATCAAGAATCCGAAGACTAAACGAGTGAAGATTGACTTTCTTGGGCATTTGCAAGGATATTGGGTTACATACTTGACTAATGAAGAAAATGAGTTTAAAACACTACTAAATTCATGGGATATTTGTTTCAAAGAGCTCCAAAGAAAATCGCGCATGAAAACATTCAAACGAGTGAAAATGACATCAAAAATGGCGACTGACACTTGTAGTTTTGTCTATTTTCATCCAATTTCGAATTTTAGTATTTTATTTGAGTTTTATTACTTTAGTTTTATTTATTATTATTATTATTGATGTAATAGGGAATATTTGACTTTGTTTCCTTAGTTTTGCAAACTTGGAGACCAAGTTTAAAAGATTAGGAAAACTTTCCTAATTTGAATTAGGAAAGTCTAGTTTTTACCTTTTTATTATTAGGTCTTTATTTCCCTTCATATTTTCGACCCAGCTAGGGTTTATTAGGCTATTTAAAGCCTCTTTTGTAAGCTTTACAATCAGAATATCAATGAAAGAAAATCCATTTGTTTTGGTTTAAGCTTTTGCTTTGAAAAACCTCTTTGTAATTCATGTTCTTGAATTGCATGTTTAGAGTCATTCAAGTCCAATTGATCATTGTTCTTGTGGAGTGCCTCAACCTTAATTAAAGAAACCTATTCTTGAATTAGGGGATTGATCGGTTAGGTCATCATCTTCCCAACCTCGCCTAAAGGTTGATATAAATTGTTAAGGGTTTTCAAGCTTTTCAGTTCAAGGGTCCATCATCCGGTTCTTGAATCCGTCAACGTTTGAGGGTTCATATCATTTGGTATCAAAGCTTGCTCTGGGAGAGAGTTATCAAAGGTAAATTCGTTTACTTTATCACCTACGTCTTCACTTTTTCTAATCCCGCATCAAAACCGCTTTCATTAAAAAAAAAAAAAAAAAACAGAAATTTCCAGATTTTTGTTCCAAATTGTACATCACCTACTGACCTCGTCCCTTCACCTTTTCCTACGAAATTTTTTTCCAATCTGTTTATTTTTCGATCCTCTACAAAATTACAGAAGACATCAAATCCAAAATCAGAACTTAAATTACCTAAAAACTCGTTTCAAAGTTTGAACAACAAGCAGTTTTTTTTTCTTCATCTTTCAAAACCCTAATTTTTTTTGCAACCACAAAATTCTTCCATTATGACAATACATAATAGAGATATCAAGTGTAATAAATGTCGTGGAAGAGGGCATATTCGGGAGGTGTGCCCTAACAAGGTAGATTTGGCTCTAGAAGGAGATGAAACTAAAGAAGAAGAAAGAGAGAGATTAAAGAGGATGGAACAAGAACAACAAAAAAGAAGAGAGAAAAGGGAGTCGGTGAAGCGAGAGAGATTTGAGCGAGAAGAAAAGGAGAAAATAAAGAAGCAAGAAGAGTTGAGAAAATTAGAGCAAGAAAAGCAAGCTCTCGTTAGAAGAATTGAGAGAAAAAGGAAATTATTGGCAACACCACCTCTCTTTGCACTCGAGTATCATATGGGAAGTTTCAACCTAAACCCTTTGCAAGATTTTATTTATGATTTTTTGCAGGATATCAATGACAATAATGGTGCCACAAATGATTTAACAATTGGCGAACTTTTCAAGGGGGACTCCACCATGATCAAACCTTTAGATTCGAGGACGAATCTTTTTGAAGTTGGAGAGAATGATATGAATTATCCCAGCCCCAAATGTCAAAGAATTGACAATATTGAAGTCCAAGGTTTCAATCAAGAAAAGATCAAGAATCCGAAGACTAAACGAGTGAAGATTGACTTTCTTGGGCATTTGCAAGGATATTGGGTTACATACTTGACTAATGAAGAAAATGAGTTTAAAACACTACTAAACTCATGGGATATTTGTTTCAAAGAGCTCCAAAGAAAATCGCGCATGAAAACATTCAAACGAGTGAAAATGACATCAAAAATGGCGACTGACACTTGTAGTTTTGTCTATTTTCATCCAATTTCAAATTTTAGTATTTTATTTGAGTTTTATTTATTATTATTATTATTGATGTAATAGGGAAGATTTGACTTTGTTTCCTTAGTTTTGCAAACTTGGAGACCAAGTTTAAAAGATTAGGAAAACTTTCCTAATTTGAATTAGGAAAGTCTAGTTTTTACCTTTTTATTATTAGGTCTTTATTTCCCTTCATATTTTCGACCAAGCTAGGGTTTATTAGGCTATTTAAAGCCTCTTTTGTAAGCTTTACAATCAGAATATCAATGAAAGAAAATCCATTTGTTTTGGTTTAAGCTTTTGCTTTGAAAAACCTCTTTGTAATTCATGTTCTTGAATTGCATGTTTAGAGTCATTCAAGTCCAATTGATCATTGTTCTTGTGGAGTGCCTCAACCTTAATTAAAGAAACCTATTCTTGAATTAGGGGATTGATCGGTTAGGTCATCATCTTCCCAACCTCGCCTAAAGGTTGATTCAAATTGTTAAGGGTTTTCAAGCTTTTCAGTTCAAGGGTCCATCATCCGGTTCTTGAATCCGTCAACGTTTGAGGGTTCATATCAAATCTTGAAAGGTGATATTTCAAGTTGTCTACTTATATGGTGGAGTAGGATAGCTCCCTAATTTGAGAACTATGATTGTCGGTGATGACAATGATTGTAGTAGAAGCTTTTGGTTTATTCTATCTTGCCAAGGTAGAATTGAAGGAGTCGGTACCACTGCAGTGAAGACATGGTGCTTGATGTTGTCTTCAAGGTGGAATTTGTTGGGTATCAATGAAAACAAATCAAAATTATATCATGAAGTCAAAGTCCATTATTTGTTCAATCAGAGCCTTAAGGCCCCATTAACCATTAAAGCCCACCAAAGTGTACATTTGGTGGCAACTTAATTGTTATGTGTCAGCCAAGGGTTTCTTAGGAGGCGGTGGTTTATATACCGTGATTGGCCAAAAGGATTCGAAATTGGAGTTTGCTCAATTTGTGAGGCGGTGGTCTTCAATTCTTCAAGAAGCCGAGAGATAGAAGATTGAAGCGGTGATTCTTGTTATTACTTGTTCATGGGTGAGTGAAAGTGAATCATAGCCTCGGGTTGGTGAGAGTTTGTGAGAAATATTGTAAAAGAAAGGATTTTCTTTCTTTAAGGCTTTTGAGCGGTTAATACACGGTTTTTTGTATTAGATATTTCTCTATTGTACTCTGATTCATCATAGTGGAATCCGCAGTGGTAGCAACTGGACGTAGCCAATTTGGGTGAACCAGTATAAATTATTATATCTCTTTGATTGTGTTTATTTTTATAATTTCTCGATTATTTCTTTTATTTCTAACAGTGAATGTGGGAAGGTGAATTTTTCCAACAAGTTATTCTTAGAAAAATATTTTATCTGGTTAGACTATATACCATATGATCAGAATTGTATTCTCAAAGTTCAAACTTGTACTTAAGACACAGAGTTGTATGATATGGATTTGAAGTTGAATAAAAATTTACTTCGTCAAATATGTTCTTTGTTATTACCCTGGGAGACATTGTTTGTTTTGTCCAATATATAAATTTATGTTGACCCTAAATGTATGCATTTATTTTATAGGATGTCCACTCAAGAAAATGGCACTCTGCCTAATGTGGTTAAACGGTATTTTCTTGGCTCAAAGCCTACTATTAGTAGTAAAAGGAAGTTTACTGCCCCTTGTTGGAAATATTTTACTCACATAGAATGTAGTTTGGGTCATCCTTTTAGGTTTTCCTATAACTACATTGGAACAACATTTAAAGCTTATTGTGGCAAAAATGGAGCGTGTAGCATGAATAGTCACCTTATGATATGTAAGGTATTTAGATTATCAAGAGGATCCCAAATAAAAGACTTTGCATTTTGACAAAAAGGATGGTAGGGATGAAACTCTTACTGCTTCTAGCTTAGTAGCTACATCATTTTCTCAAGAGTATTGTAGAAAGATGCTTGCTATGATGGTGGTACATATTATGTGAGTTGTCATTTATATTTGTGGAGAGTGAAGTGTTTATCAAATTTTGCAAAGTTTTGCAACCTAATTTTGTGGTTCCAAGTCGAATCACAATTGCAAAAGAGACAATTTATGTAAAATATAAAAAGAATTAAATAAAAATAATAGTAATAAGCATGAAAGTGACCAAAGAATTTAAATTTAATTTTTTTGACAAATATAACATTAATAAAAAAACAATCGTCGATTGACTATAAATGGCAATCATTAACCCAATAACTCACCATGGTCGGCTGAGCCAAGATATTACAAGGCTCGGATTCGGCTCAGACCAAGTAAGGCTATGTAATGTTTGGGTCAAGCCAACTCGACTGCACCTAAAAAGATAAGGTCTACAACTCGGCTGGTAGGGTTGAGTTTTGACCTGGCTCGTTGGATCGAGCTGAATTCGGCAAAACAGATAACTGATTTTTTTAATTTTATAATTGAATATACTTTTTGTAATATTTTAGAATTGAAATAATTCATTAATTTACTTCTAAATAATCAATTAAATTTGTAATACAAAATTGAGGACAAAAAGTATATATTTTAATTAATTATTATTTTCAAACATGTATATTTGAGAATAAACTACATCATAATAATATGAGTACATCCCTACTAGGCTGGGAATCGCTCATTTGTCAATCATGTACATTTTTCTCAAATGAATAAATATAGTAAATAAAAAACTACATAATATGAATAAACTATTCATAGGGAGAATCACATTCTTTAACCATGAATTTTGGTGGAGTGAATGACTCAAATTGCTTCGGTTAACTTTTTTTTAATGATTATTTTTATTAAGTGTTAAATAACCGTAAAAAATATGTGTGAAATTTTATAATAGAAAGATTAATTTAAATAAGAGTATATATATTAAAAATTATGTGAGCTTTATTAGGGCCGAGATCGAGCCAATTCATTAAAAAAAGGGTGCTCATATCCAATCCAAACATTTAACGAATCGAGCCATCCTATCAAATGTTGACTTTCAGGCTAAGCTCAAGCCGGCATTTGGGACATGAGCCGGATGATGACGTTGACCCGTAACAACTGATTTATGTAATTTAGTTATCTACATAGAAGTTGATATTGGTTTAAGAAAGAAGAACTTGTATAGTCATGGTTTTGTGCAAAATTATTGTCAGTGGGTGTTTCACGGTGAAATGAGTCTTTACAAAACGAAGGGAGCAGCTCAAACTTTAATGTCAATGTTGATAACGTCTAACAAGGCAATGGACAAATGCACATATGATGATGTGATGCAAGGCACAGTTTATTTAATCGCGAAGTAGAAGAATAAACTTTCGTGGAAGAGGAAATGAATCCATAGACTCAAATAATGTATCAGCGAGTAGACCACTATACCCGAGTTGTGATGTCAGAAAACTCGTCATGGCTTCTGAACTTCTAAATATCAAGATGGATTATCACATCCTAATTATATTCTTTGACTCAATTTCAAAATGGTTTCATTATTGCACTTTAGAAAACAACGGGCTTCTAAAGAGTTTGAACGATACAAAGAATTGAGGATCTTCGTTTACCTAAGAAAAAGATAAATTGTTGTTGAAACAGATGTATGATATTTTGGGATGTTGGTGTGAGCCTTCATCATTATAAATTCTCCTTCAATCCGAGGTATAATCAAGAAAAATGCCGCTTGATTCCACTTACCTGGATATTCTACATTCCGATTATATTGCGTCTCCAATAGTTGTACTAATTAGAAGTGACAACATCTCACATGAGGAGACATCACGAGAACTCACAAGAGGTTGTACTTATGAGACATCCTTCTTATACTAAGGCGTGGAAACATTTTAACCATTGAAATCCGAGAAATTCTTGATTGATTATAAATGTAAGATTGAGATTGTGCGATGATGGATTTTACCCATTCCGGGCAACATGAGCAACATACTCACTCTGGCTGATGATGTTGATGTCGTATAACTTGCCTTTCTCAATGTGTGTGAAAGACTCAGTGATTTTCTTAACGGTAATCATACCTGGTCTGAAGAGTTAAAAATAAAGGCTTGACATATACTTGCAACCACTTATTGTTGAGTTGACAACTATGTGGATTTATGGACTTCTCACGTATGATATATCGCGGAAGCAATTTATTTGTTCTGACATACGATATATTATTTAATCATTTTATTCAATTATTTTATTTTTATTTATTGTTTACTATTAATACAAAAAATAATTATATTACAAGAGTTAAATTCTTAATAACCCATGCACTTTAGATTATTTTTAAATTATACACCTACACTTTTTTCAAAACACCCTTGCACTTTACTTTATTTCTAAATCACACAGTTCTATCAGTTAGTTTTAATGAAATTGAGACACATACATATTCTACGCATGTCAGTGTCACATGTTCCAACACCGTTAAATATAATAAAGTTTTGAACATGTGCGTGTGATTTATAGATTTTACATCTTAGTAGCATTACGCCTTGTTTTAAAATTTCTACTCATTTGTCAAATTTTCTTTTTTATTTTCCATGACATTGGAATATATGACTATGTATGTGTCTCAGTTTCATTCAAACTAACTAATAGAATGATGTGATTTACAATATAAATAAATTGCAAGGGTGTTTTAAATAAATTACACTAATCTAAATTGCAGGGTTTAATTTTTAATTTAACTCATATTATAAATAGTTGGCAGTTAAAAACAATTTCATTGTCGAATCTAGATTATTTATAGAGCTCATTTTTTTAAAAGAAAAAGGGAAATTTCATTGGGTGATAGATTTTTATGCACTATTTGTTAGGAATGGTGTCCTAGAACTTGTAATTATTTAATTATAATAATTTATTTCGAATAAATTAAATAAATAAACATAAGTTCTTTATATAATCTAGATTGATTCAATTGACGATATTAGGAATATATGGAAATATATAAATATCAAAACATTCAAATAGTAAACCCTAAGTTACTCTTATGAAATCACGACTTAGTATGTGAGGCATACAAGAGGATTAAAGTCGAGATGAGTAACTTAAACGTGTCTCTGATAAACGGATAACGTTTGGGAACCTTATCCTGGTAACATTGTTGATAGCTTCGCATTTTGGTTATAGACAAATGATCGAATCCTGATCATTCATGTGGGAGACATGAAATGGAAGTATCATATGCAATGTTGATTGTATAAGACAGGACCACGATGTTCGATCAAATTTCTCATTAGTACCAGTTTACGAGAAATAATCGAATATCAAACTAAGTTTATCAACCGTGATAGATCTCAATCCTGAGTGAAATGCGGACTCCTATTTGTGGAGTTATGTTCTTTGATTCACATAGTTGAGAGCGATCTGTAAGAACGCTCAATACACTCCTGTTTTGGGAACATGACTAGATAAGTAGCTGGGAACTCATTTTCACGAGATGGAATTCATAACTTTCCTATAAATTAACCAGTATCGGTGCGATACCTAAACATTTTAGGAACTTTAGGAAACTCCCTTGATGTACCGATTCGAGACATGAACAAGTGACGTCACGACTTCTATTGATCACG
Source organism: Gynostemma pentaphyllum (assembly GCA_028015215.1). NCBI lineage: Eukaryota > Viridiplantae > Streptophyta > Magnoliopsida > Cucurbitales > Cucurbitaceae > Gynostemma > Gynostemma pentaphyllum. The sequence goes on along the minus strand of CM051353.1, from coordinate 35,403,809 downwards.
AAGTATCTTATCTCTAGTTCGACTAAAGATAAAGTTCATTGGAGAATCAGCGGGAACACAAGGATAAAGCGGTAATTACAGGGGCAAAACGGTAAATTTATCCTTTGTAATTATGAGGGTTCCACGTGAAGGATAATATCACGAGATATAAATAAATGATAAACTGAATGGACATAACTCATCTATAGTGAGGGGAGTTCAGCTATGAATCTATAGTGGAATTATTCATAGTTAGATAATAAGTAATTAACTGATTATGTGTTAATCACTTAATTGACTAATTATTAAGCCCATGATCTATAGGTCCATCGGGTCCCTATGCTAGCCCAAATATCGTAGTCGCGAAATCAAGTAGAAGAAATGGAAATTTTAAGTAAAGTGAATTACTTAAAATAGGCAATATTAATTGTTTAAATATTGAGTATATTTAAACGGTAATTAATATAAACATTATTAATTGTTTATATAATGAGTTTATTTAAACATGAAATTAATAATGAAATATTATTAATTATACATTATTAATTATTTAAATATTGAGTGTATTTAAATGGTAATTAATAATTTGAAGTTAATTAACAATTATTAATTGTTTAAATAATTATATTTAAACGGAAATTAATAATTAAAATTAATTAAATTAATAATAAAATATTGTCAATAAAATTATTAATTTATGGAAATTAATAATTATTATATTTATTATTAATTATTTAAATAATGAAAATTATTTAAATGGAAATTAATAATTAAATATAAATTGGATAATATTTAGTCGGGAGAAAATATTAATATTATTTAAATAAAATATTTTATTTAAATGATAATTAATAAATAAATTAATTAAGTTGGACTTATTAATTTAAGAGAGAATTTCAAGCCCAATTGGATTAATGAACCCAATTGAGATTGGCCCAAAATAATTAATTAAATAATTTGGAATTATTTATTATTTTATGATGCTATTTTCTGCCACCATATGTATTTTTGGGAAGAGATAATTGCTTGAATTATATCCTAAAATAACTACATAGATTTATTTACCCAAGATAAATAAAAATAAAGAAAATAAAATAATCTTCTATTTATCCATGGCATTTTCGAAATTGCTAGATAAAGGAAAGAGATTATCTTTTTTCTTTTTGTGTTTATCTCTATAGATTAATCCTAATGTGATTAGGATTCCTATTTTCCTATAAATAGGAGGGTTGGGTCATTCATAAATCACACAACACAATTCAATTCTTTGGAAATTGAAAAATCTCTCTTCCTCCCTTCTCCCTCCCTTGGCCGATTTTCTCATATTGTTGGGAAGAAAAATATTTTTTTCCCAATTTCTTCTAAAGTTCGATCCCACAATCGAATTTCGTTTGATCGATCGGGATATAGCATAGAAGATCCGGTGTTGCTGAGGATTGATGCTGTAAAGAAACCTCCAACCAATTCTCCGATTTTACTCAATGTAAGTTCCGGTTTGATTTTAATTTTCGAAAATATAAGCATGAATCTACATGTCTTTCACAAATTGCATGATGTTAATAGATCCGTTATTAAATGTTAATAAGTTTACTAAATGAAATTCCGCTAATTTAGTAAATCATCCCTTCAATTGGTATCAGAGCTAATTTTAATTATCATGCAAAATTGTGAGTTTTCGAAAATTTTGGTGGGTTGCATAAAAAAATTGTTTTATGTATGTTTATATAAATTGTGCTATATAAATTGTGGAGGTTTGCTTATTGACTGTTTAGGTATTCTTGAGGCACTTAGGATTTTAAATTTTAGTAGAAAATTTGTAAACCCTAAATTTTAGGGTATAGGAAAAATTTGTAATTTTCCCATACCCAATGATGGCAAAATCGGCTACACCAAGGGAGGAAGAGAAGAAAATTTTTCCCCATCATTCATGATGCCCACGCCCAAGGATGAGATAAGGTAAAGATATGGTAAGATATTTTATCATAATTATCTTGTTATCTCAATTTTAAAAATTTAAATATTTAAGATAAGGATAAAATCTTTTAAGATTATCTCCCTATCCTAAATTATAAATTATTAAATTGATATAAGATTACATGGAAAATATTTTCTTTATTTTTCCATATAATTAAAAGATAATTATTTTAAAACAAGTATTTATGGAAATATTAAGGAGATAATATTTGCCCCATAAATACCCATGCCCACGCCTACACCATGGAGGAGAGAGAAAGATGAAGCCTCAAGATCTACAATGGAAGATTTAATTAAGTTGTAATTTAATTTTCCGTTTTAGAAATAGTGTCAAGAATACCGGTCAATTTAGCTATTTATTATTTAAATTGTTTATATGTATGATATAATTGTTTTTAAATAATATTCATGCATAAGAGTATGTCATGTAGAAAATCCCACCATAGGTTGTATGATTTTTATTAATTGTACATACATGCATCATGATATAATATGTGTTATTATATGCTAATGTATGTGAAGCATGCTATAATTTTATTTTATAAATGTTATTATCGAAAATTATATTCTAATTGTTTTAGAATTAAAAGCATGCTTATTTAGTTAAGATTCAAAAGTTAAATCTAGTTTAAAAGTTGAATAGAAACTAAATGAATTATTTGTAATATGGAATTATTGTTTAAACAATTGGGCCAAAATCCATATAAGATAAACAAATAGAAACTTTTAATTAAGGGTTAATTAAAAATTAATAATTGAGATTAATTAAATTGAACGGATCTCCGGCGAGAAAGCTCGCCCAGGCGATGAGGTTTCATAAAGTTCCCCTAACACCGGAGCGCCTCTAATCGGGAGCGATCCGGGAGAAAAGTTCAAATTAATAAATCAAAATTATTAAGACGGCGCATAATGTGATTAGTTTAAATTAGGAAAACTTGAACAATCACTTTATAAAATTAATCTAACCAATTTAAGAGTTAAAGTTGATTAGGTTAATTAAAACTTGGATTAATGAGTTAGCCTGAATTAGTCTAAGTTATGAAACCCTAACTCAAAATATTAAGTGGGAGAAGGAAACATGTCAATGTATCCTATGGTCTCCACTAATGGGCTCGAAATGTGAGATTTATACATGGCCTCTGTAACATCTGCTGCGGTGTTCATTCCCATAGGAAGGTTTATTGTATAAATCAATATCAAGTTGGGTCTCCTGAAAGGGATTAAGAATTTTAAATGAGATTGATTGAAGACTGAATCTACACTTCGTAGACACTCTTCAATTTTATTTAAAAGACTAAATTAGTGGGTTACACTTAAGAAGAAATTTGATAAAGTTTGTTATCAAAATTCTTGACCAAACACACGGTAAACAATGACATAGGAATATGAGTTATTCTGGAGTTGTCAATTGTTCGAGTGGCATCTCGTTTTAATGATGGTAACTGACCTATCATTCGACGGCACTTCACTGGTATCATTAAAATATCGTGACATAGTAACATGTTTTAGGGCTTTTCTGTTCATTAATATGTTCGCATTCATGCATCATATTTAATTATATGTCGAAACTTTGAGTATTTGAATGTTGAATGCATGTTAGATTACTAAGATAAAGTTTATTTAAATTTCAGTAATATAGCATCTGCTTTAGTCACTATACTTGGAAATAACAAACTGAACGATGAGAACTATGTTTCCTAGAAAAGGAAATGAATAATTTAAGTAAAATAGTTTACTTAAATAAACTGACAATATTAATTATTTAAATAATGAGTTTATTTAAATGGAAATTAATATCATTGTTATTAATTATTTAAATAATGTGTTTATTTAAATGGTAATTAATAATAAAAATATTATTGATAAACAATTATTAATTATTTAGATAATGTGTTTACCTAAATGGAAATTAATAATTAAACATTTATTATTAATTTTAAATAATAGCGATTATTTAAAAGGATAATAGTAAATAACATATTTATTATTGATTTAAATAATGTCGATTATTTAAATAGAAAATAATAAATATTTATTAATGATAAAGTATAAAATCGGAATATGATATTTGAATAATTGATTTATTGAAATAAATATCAAGAGTTAATAAATAAGATTTATTAATAAGGAAGAATCTAGAATTGAATTAATGAATTCAATGGATTTTGGTTCAAATTATTAAATACCAAAATCGAGTCATATATAATATTTTAGGAAATAATTGTGGAATTATTTTGTCTAAAATAAATATATAAAAGAATGTTCAACCAAAGACAAATTAAACAAAGAAAAATTAGTTTTTCTTAATGATTTTATTCACATAAAATCGGCACGTAAGATAAATAAGGAATAAAATTTGATTTTATTCTTGGCATTTATCTTGTATTTATTTTGATAGTATTTCCTAATTCGATTGGAAAACTGTTTTGCGTATAAATACAAACGTCTTGGTTGTTCATTCAAAAGCTTCTAATTTCAATTCTCGAAATTGAAAACTATTATTCTTCCTATTTTTCCTCATATTCGATTTACTATAGTCTAAATGGAAGAAAAATATTTTTCTTCCTAAACCATAGTTTTCTAGTTTAGTTTAGTTATCAATTTGTTTTTATTTTGAATTATGTAATAACTATTGGTTCTCATTTCGTGTGAACCAAGTTTGGGAATATTTTAAATAAGAGTTATTTAGGTAGATATTCCTCTACAACTATATTACAAAGTTCCAAAGTGTGATTGGATGGTTATTCAAAATACTTAGTATAAAACAAATAAATTCCAAAACCAAATTCTAAACTCCGAAATATCTAAATAAGTTATAAGGTTTAAAAAATGTTTAAATACTTAAGTCTAGAATTACTTAAATAAGTTAAAAGGATTAACCTCTTAAAGATGGTTCTCAAGAATTTGAGATGATAACCATATTAATCCACAAACTTATGGGATAAGTAAAATCGAATATCTTTGATTTATCAAAGATAAATAGACTTAAACATCACTAAAATTAGACATTTAGATGTTAGAACTTAAGTGATAAGTAAACATTAAATCAATTTCTTATATTCCAAATATTCAGTTATTTAAAAGAATGTTTTAAAGAAGTATTAACTGATATGGAATAAACAAAATAGAAATTGAAAAGTAATAATTAGTGGATAATTGAATTCACAAATTATTAAAGAAAAACTCAGTAAATCAGTGATACTGAAGGCTTTAAACCTTACTGAAGATATAAAAGAATTACAATGATTTTATTTCACAATAAAAACAAGTAGTTATTTAAAAGTTTAAATTGTTAAACTACTTGTAGAACTTTATTTGAGTGGGAGCGTCATAGTACGAACCAAAGGACTTTTAGAAGTCCAAGTGAAACTCATTGACTTCAAAATCAATGAATAAAGTTCAAAATAAGTGAAATAAATCTGACACGAATTTTCAACAGTGGGGTTGAAAAATGGTCACTTATACTTATACATTATTTTTGAAATAATAACAAGTATAAAATTGTAATCATTAAACAAATGAAAGTAATGGAGAATTACTTTGTAGTGGGAGCTTAAGAATTTCGAGAATCCTAGAACCAATGTGACTAAAATAAAATTTACAAATAGTATGTAAGTGCACATAGATAAAATGGGAGATTTTATGAGTTGCACGGGCTCAAATTCGAACATGAATTTAATTCCATGTAAGAATTTGACAAAATACTTTTGCGAATTAAATATCAGATGAGTTAAGTATAAGTAAAATGAGTTTTTACTAACTAAACTCTAGATTCGCGTAATTACTAAGTCGTTAGTAAATGAAAAGTGGTTGAAGATGATAGTTTCAAATCAATAGTTAATAGAGTTTATTTTATGGCTATAAAATATGGAATCTATTAAACTTAACGAAACTAACATCAGACAAAAGAAATACATACTAAACAGATGAAAACGTTACTGATAAAGCATTAAAATGACTACCATGGCTAAGTAGTTGATAGTCATCCAGTGTGACTGGAATTACAAGTCAAATCTCCAAAGATCTAGGACAAGTGGGAGATTGTTAGGAATGGTGTCCTAGAACTTGTAATTATTTAATTATAATAATTTATTTCGAATAAATTAAATAAATAAACATAAGTTCTTTATATAATCTAGATTGATTCAATTGACGATATTAGGAATATATGGAAATATATAAATATCAAAACATTCAAATAGTAAACCCTAAGTTACTCTTATGAAATCACGACTTAGTATGTGAGGCATACAAGAGGATTAAAGTCGAGATGAGTAACTTAAACGTGTCTACAGTAAACGGATAACGTTTGGGAACCTTATCCTGGTAACACTGTTGATAGCTTCGCATTTTGGTTATAGACAAATGATCGAATCCTGATCATTCATGTGGGAGACATGAAATGGAAGTATCATATGCAATGTTGATTGTATAAGACAGGACCACGATGTTCGATCAAATTTCTCATTAGTACCGTTTACGAGAAATAATCGAATATCAAACTAAGTTTATCAACCGTGATAGATCTCAATCCTGAGTGAAATGCGGACTCCTATTTGTGGAGTTATGTTCTTTGATTCACATAGTTGAGAGCGATCTGTAAGAACGCTCAATACACTCCTGTTTTGGGAACATGACTAGATAAGTAGCCTGGGAACTCATTTTCACGAGATGGAATTCATAACTTTCCTATAAATTAACCAGTATCGGTGCGATACCTAAACATTTTAGGAACTTTAGGAAACTCCCTTGATGTACCTGATTCGAGACATGAACAAGTGACGTCACGACTTCTATTGATCACGAAGTATCTTATCTCTAGTTCGACTAAAGATAAAGTTCATTGGAGAATCAGCGGGAACACAAGGATAAAGCGGTAATTACAGGGGCAAAACGGTAAATTTATCCTTTGTAATTATGAGGGTTCCACGTGAAGGATAATATCACGAGATATAAATAAATGATAAACTGAATGGACATAACTCATCTATAGTGAGGGGAGTTCACTATGAATCTATAGTGGAATTATTCATAGTTAGATAATAAGTAATTAATCGATTATGTGTTAATCACTTAATTGACTAATTATTAAGCCCATGATCTATAGGTCCATCGGGTCCCTATGCTAGCCCAAATATCGTAGTCGCGAAATCAAGTAGAAGAAATGGAAATTTTAAGTAAAGTGAATTACTTAAAATAGGCAATATTAATTGTTTAAATATTGAGTATATTTAAACGGTAATTAATATAAACATTATTAATTGTTTATATAATGAGTTTATTTAAACATGAAATTAATAATGAAATATTATTAATTATACATTATTAATTATTTAAATATTGAGTGTATTTAAATGGTAATTAATAATTTGAAGTTAATTAACAATTATTAATTGTTTAAATAATTATATTTAAACGAAATTAATAATTAAAATTAATTAAATTAATAATAAAATATTGTCAATAAAATTATTAATTTATGGAAATTAATAATTATTATATTTATTATTAATTATTTAAATAATGAAAATTATTTAAATGGAAATTAATAATTAAATATAAATTGGATAATATTTAGTCGGGAGAAAATATTAATATTATTTAAATAAAATATTTTATTTAAATGATAATTAATAAATAAATTAATTAAGTTGGACTTATTAATTTAAGAGAGAATTTCAAGCCCAATTGGATTAATGAACCCAATTGAGATTGGCCCAAAATAATTAATTAAATAATTTGGAATTATTTATTATTTTATGATGCTATTTTCGGCCACCATATGTATTTTTGGGAAGAGATAATTGCTTGAATTATATCCTAAAATAACTACATAGATTTATTTACCCAAGATAAATAAAAATAAAGAAAATAAAATAATCTTCTATTTATCCATGGCATTTTCGAAATTGCTAGATAAAGGAAAGAGATTATCTTTTTTCTTTTTGTGTTTATCTCTATAGATTAATCCTAATGTGATTAGGATTCCTATTTTCCTATAAATAGGAGGGTTGGGTCATTCATAAATCACACAACACAATTCAATTCTTTGGAAATTGAAAAATCTCTCTTCCTCCCTTCTCCCTCCCTTGGCCGATTTTCTCATATTGTTGGGAAGAAAAATATTTTTTTCCCAATTTCTTCTAAAGTTCGATCCCACAATCGAATTTCGTTTGATCGATCGGGATATAGCATAGAAGATCCGGTGTTGCTCGAGGATTGATCTTGTAAAGAAACCTCCAACCAATTCTCCGATTTTACTCAATGTAAGTTCCGGTTTGATTTTAATTTTCGAAAATATAAGCATGAATCTACATGTCTTTCACAAATTGCATGATGTTAATAGATCCGTTATTAAATGTTAATAAGTTTACTAAATGAAATTCCGCTAATTTAGTAAATCATCCCTTCACTATTTGTAAAAATATCAACTCAAAAATATATTTGCGAATATAGCAATTTTTATCATGTTTATCAATGATTAACAATGATTTATGTGTTTATCATGTGCTAAACTCAATGTAAAAATATGTATATCACTGATAAACCCAATCAAAATTGTTATATTTTCAAATATTTCTTTTGAGCTTTTATTTTTACAAATATTACAAAAAGAATTGCTAGATTTGCAAATGCTGGAAAGAAAAATTACAGCCAATTACACTCTTTCTACCTTATTTTTTAAAAAATAAACCAAATTTTTAATTTTTTTTTATTTTTAAAATAGCACATTTGGTTTTCTTTAAATAAATGAGTTCATTTTCCTTTCACTATTCGATGAATTAAAAATATTTACATAAAAATTAATGAAAACTTTACTATTTTAAAATTTTCAATTAATAAATGATATTTTGTAAAATGTCCCTTTTTTAAAGTCCTAAATAATAAGGATCAACATATATTCCCACTTTGGTTATAGGAGTATTCATTCGAGGATCGGTCTATCTCATCCCTTAATCTTCGCTTTCTACCAGTTATCACTTCCTTCTCCGGCCAAGTAGCTTCCAGGTACTTCATGCCTTTGAGGCCAAATATCCTTTTAGCTCAGATCCACTCTGTATAATTGGTCGTGGACCGATCTTGGTCCACTGCTCTAATATTGCGTGCTCTTTATTGTTTCGAGGCTTCATTCATTGGTCACTTATGCTTTTATGTTGCCGTTAGCTGTCGTTTGTTTTAGAGTTTCTCAATGGGATGAGTTGGTGTCGGTGCCTCCGTACTCAAACCAGATTATTTGTTTCGAGAGTTAATCATTCTAGTACAGTACCCTTCTCAAAAGCCTCTTCCACTTGTTTCTTCATTTCTGTCATGAAGAGCTCTTACTTCTCTCACAATTCTCAAATTACCGACTCTTGCGACACTATAGTTGGTTGTTCATTTTCACAATTGGTGTTTTTGTGTCTCGTGTCCTAATCTGACCTAGTGTTATACTGATCCTCGATTGGGGTTTCAATAACGAGGGGTTGCTTGCTCTTCATGTTCTTCATGTCTTTTTTGTCTGATTTTCGATGGTAAGGCTTGTGTGAATTTGTTTTATGAGACCCCATGGTGGGTGCCAAATTGTAGAGGCTGATTTTCTTTATGGTCGATCATGTACATTTAACGTTCAATCGTATTCTCTACTCTTCGAGTTTCTGTAAATGAAAGGTAATAAGACACTAGCGTGGTGTCTGTCAAACTGTCTCTTACAATCAAGTCAATAAATTTGGAGGTAGAAAATATGTAAAAATAAGATGGTTCTCTTATTAAAAATTGTGCATTACCCTTTTTCTAGGTTTTCGATACCTTTTATAGTCAAATTTTTGGGGTAAAAGTCGGTAGTTTTCCATAATATATGGAGAATAAAATATATTGAAGATAATATATTTTCCATGATATTTTAGGAAAGAGATAATCATCAAATTATGTGATATGGAATGTTTCTTTTCTGAACCTCGGCTAAGCTGACCACCTCTGGTGTTATCCTAACTATGCCTGGATATATCTAGACGAACTGGCATATTCGTGATGGTTGTTTCAGGAATATTTGTTGGGCTACATGCGCTTGTCGTGATGGGCCTTTGGGTCATTCTATCCTTTTTAGGATGTGATTGTCAAAGTTTGGGCCCTTGACTTGGGCCTATCTCATGGGGTGATTATACCCTCTACAATAATATTTTAGACAAATTCTATATTTTTTTAATCTATTTTGAGACTTAGAAAACATGTAGTGAAACAAAATATCGAGATATATATATATATATATATATATATATATATATATATATATATATATATGTAAAGAAGGGAAAGGTAATGGAAAATAAAAAAATTAAGGAAGATGAAATATTAATTGAGTCATTTCCAATTGGTGAAAAAAGAATGGCTATTTCGTTTTCTCAATCATCGTGATTTTGATGAAGGTGATGACGGCTTTGGTAGAAGCTAAAAAAATGTTGACAATGGCGACGACGGCTAGGATAAAAAATATCATGTGCCATTTAGTGATTGGTCTAAGAAACAGAATGAATGATCCAAAAATTAGAGTAAATGACCATAGTCAATCGGAGATGCGATTTGCGTTATCATGATCTTAAAATGAATGAGCAATTCTCAAGGAGATTTTATGAGAATCTCTCTTGAACCACACTTTTTTTAAGGAAAAGAAGAAAACTTTAATCTAGAAAATCTAATTTATTTTTTCTAACTCATTTTAATATAATTTATAGATTAAATTTTATAAATTTTTTTGAAATACTTTACTTAAAATTCTTGACAAAAGACACACATTTTTTTATGTGTCATAATCATTTGTTGATTATTTTTTTCTATATATGTTACATATATATATATATATACAAGGGAATTTGTCAAGAATGTTAAAAGTACCGATTGTTGCTAAGACAAAAGCACAAAGAAAAAGGGCTGAGAAAATAATAGAAGATTTATCAGAGATAAATATCAAAGATGGTTTTCCATCTAGCTTAATTTATATAATAAAGTTTATCATAAAGTTAAACAAGCACTTTTAAAATATAATATGGAAGGGAGGTTTATGAGAAGAAAACCAACGGATGAAAAATTGAAGTCTTTACTACCTTTTCAAGTACACAAAGATTTAGTTGATCAGATTTTGAACGCAACTAATGGAGTTGCAAAATACCTCAATATCACTAAAGAATTCCTTAAACATCCTGAGATTTGTGGTGTGAAAATGCAAATTTTTAGGATATATGGTCCCAAATTTCATCCTGTGAAAACCAATGAACCAAGGATCCTTGATACTGACATTGAAATTCCATATAAACTTGTAAAAGATTTACATATTTCATTCCCTGTTACTAGGAAATGGTTGTAAATACGAATTTGTTTGTCTCTCTCTTAAAATTTCTCGTGTAAATATTTTATACTTGTATTGGATTTTTTTTCTTTTATTCCATTTTTGTGTAAATTTTTCGTTTATGAATATGTTTCATAATTTACGTTTATAATAATGAATAAGTTTCATTATAATTTAATAACTTAATAATGATTGATGTATCATTATTTATTTTACAAGGTTATAATTTTTCGATAAAGTTATTTAAAGATCATTGATGATGATTTTGAAACTAAGTGATATTTTGACTCAATATTCTTTCAAATAACTGTAATCGAAATTATCTAGTTCATGTAAAATATAAGATGTATGATAAACTATAAAATAAATCATCTATGTATATTTTGTAGAATTTTGTAAGATGGCTTCTATTTCTAAGAACATAATAGCTGAATTGAACAAAGGGGAAAAGCTTAATGGGGATAACTATGAAATTTGGACAATGAAAATTCAGTATGTGCTGGAAGAGCAAGAGGCTCTTGAAATACTGAATCATGTGTTAACTAAGCCTGAGGTAGGCAATACTGCTCAACACAAAAGGGATCGTAAGAAGAAAAACTCACTAACTCGCATTACATTGCTGAGTAGCATGGAGAATGACATCATGCGTGAGTTTCGAAGCTATGGCCTTGTAATGGATATGTGGACTGCTTTGAAGTTGAAGTTTGGTGGAACTTCTGTCACCAAACTAAGGCAACTAAGAATTATGTTTGACACTTATAAGAAGTGTCCTCATCATAAAATGCAACAACACATGTGGGAAATGTCCAATATGATTAGTGAGCTTAAAGAAGCTAGCCACGTCCTAACTGATGAACAACATATTCAAGCTGCCATCTGATCACTTCCCCATAGCTGGGAGCACATGAAGGTGCACCTATCTCATAATGATGGTATTAAAACCCTTGTTGATGTTACACGTCACTTGGAACTTGAGGAAGATCGCATTGAGGCAACAAGGCCTGAAAATACTGACGTGTATATGGCTAGCCCAAGCTTTCATGAGGGTAAAGGGAACAAGCGTAAGCATCAATGGGGAAATAAGGGTAAGGGTTGCAATAAGAAGAAGAAATATAATCAAGGTCCAAATAACAAAGGAAAAGGTCTCATGGTTCGCCCAAAGAAGAACAAGGCTAAGCTCAAGTTCTATAATTGTCAGAAAAAGGGTCATTATGCTCGCGAGTGTACTGAACCCAAGAAGGTATCAACTTTCAATTCATTTAACATTCGTTCATTTTAAGAAAGTAGATCATATGTTTCCAACTCTATTTTTTTAACTGATTCTTAGCCTTTGTAGACTATAGACTCAGGAGCCATGGACCATGTAGCCAAAGAGCGTGGGCAATATGTGGAATTTTGTCGAATTCCACAAGGTGCAAAATGGTTATATGTTGGAAATAATGCAAGAGTACCTGTGAAAGGGATTGGTTCCTGCAAATTGAATATGCAGAATGGACGTACACTGTTTCTGCATGACGTTTTATATGCACCTGACATACGACGAAATTTAGTTTCTGTATCCGTTCTTCTAAGACTTGGTTTTACTTTCAGTATGTTTGGTACCAAGCTACTTTTAAGTTTGAACAACATACACTATTGTTGTGGTTATTTAATGAATAGTTTTATTATGTTAGATGTTGTTGATATGATATCTGATAATTTAGCTAGTTTTTCCCTTATTACATCATCTGTTGATGTGAATGTTGACATTATTATGTGGCATGCTAGATTAGGTCATATAGGTCAACATAAGATAGCTAGACTAACTAAAGAGGGTTTGTTAGGCCAAATTGATAGGGTCGAACTGCCAACATGTGAGAGTTGTCTAGCAGGGAAAATGGCAAAAAAACCATTTGGTAAAGGAACTAGAGCTAAAATTCCATTACAATTAATTCATTATGATATTTTTGGGCCTATGAATGTGAAGTCACGACATAGGGTGAATATTTTATCACTTTCATAGATGCTTTCACACGTTTTGGTCATGTCTATTTGATTTCCCACAAGTTTGAAGCATTAGAGTGTTTTAGAAAATTTTTTACCTTAGTAGAAAATCAATTGGATCTAAAGGTTAAGTCTTTAAGGACAGACTGTGGACGTGAATATTTGTCTAATGAGTTTAAACAAATGTGTGAAGAAAAAGGAATACATAGGCAACTAACCATTTTTCGAACCCCACAACAGAATGGGGTTACTGAAAAGAGAAATAGAACTCTTTTAGAAATGGTTAGGTCAATGATGGCGCAAGAAAAATTGTCAATCACCTTTTGAGGTGATGCCTTATTGACTGCTACTTATATTCTTAATCGTGTACCTTCAAAATCTGTTGCTTTTACACCCTTTGAGTTATGGACTGGCAGAAAACCAGACCTTAGTGGTTTGAGACCATGGGGATGTGCAGCTTACGTTCATGAGCTGTCACATCAACATGGAAAACTAGGTCCAAGGGGTAAAAATTATTTTCATACGATACTCTGAAACCTCAAAATGGTACGTTTTCATCGGAGAACAAGCAAGTGGGAGTATAACAGAATTCGAATCACATAATGCTACATTCTTGGAAACTAATTTTCCATCAAGAGATGAGATTAACCAGGAGACATCTCTTTATGAATTAAATATTCCAAATAGTTTGATTCCATAAAAAGAATTTAGCGATACTCCTAATCAGTTATCAACAGTACCTCATCCAAGTTGGAGAAATTTGAACACTCTGTGTGATTCAGAAGAACCACAAATAAACCATGATTCAAAACAAAAAATAAGGCGTATTAATTGTGGTAGAATTCCAAAACGTCATTATGATGATGAAATTTTTATGATTACGCCTCAAGACGATGAAGAGCAGAATAATGTTCAAGAGGCTCTTAAAAGTTCTAATAAGGATAAATGGATAAATACAATGGAAGAAGAAATGGAGTCAATGAAGTCAAATAGTGTTTGGGAACTAGTTGATCTTCCTAAAGGACGTAAAGCAATTGGTAACAAGAGGATTCTTAAAATCAAACGTAAAGATGATGACTCTATCGAAAGATATATGGCCAAACTTGTAGCCAAAGGTTACACACAACAAGAAGTAATTGATTATGGAGAGACATTATCTCCTGTTGTGAGGTTTACCTCTATTCGTCTCACCCTAGCAATAGTTGCAAGTTTAGATTTGGAATTACATCAAATGGATGTTAAAACAGCATTTCTAAACGATGAATTGGAAGAATAAATATATATGTAACAACCCATTGGTTTTGTTATCGAAGGGAAAGAACAAAAGATGTGTAAATTAATGAGGTCAATTTATGGCCTGAAACAATCTTCCAGACAGTGGTACATAAGATTTCACCAAGTTATCACCTCATATGATTTTCGTATGATTGATGAGGACAGCTATGTGTATGTCAAAACACATAAAGATAAGTTTGTGATTCTTTTATTATATGTGGATGATATACTGTTGGTTAGGAAAGACAAGGAGTATGTATTAGCCATTAAGGAATGACTATCATCAAACTTTCAAATGAAAGATATGAGTGAAGCAGCTTATATACTGGGAGTCATGATTGAAGGAGATCGATCCAAAAGGATGTTAGCCTTGTCACAAGGTCAATACATCAAGAAAATCCTTGAGAGATTTAAAATGCAAGACTGCAAACCTATTGATACTCCCAACGCAAAAGGCGAAAGCTTAAGTCAGCGATTGTGTCCAAAGACTCTGGAGGAAATAGAGAAAATGCGAAAAAGTTCCTTATTCAAGTGCTATTGGTAGCCTAATGTATGTCATGTTGTGTACGAGACCAGATATATGCTTTGTCGTGGGTATGGCAAGTAGATACCAGTCAAACCCAGAACAAACCCATTGGAAAGTTGTAAAAATAATTCTCTGGTACCTTAAAGGCACCATGGATTATTCACTATGTTATCAAGGAAACTATCCAAAATTAGAAGGCTACACAGATGCTGATTGAGGAGGAGACCTCGACGAAAGAAAATCCACTTATGGATATGAATTCTTACTAAATAGTGGAGCAATATTGTGGAGTAGTAAAAAGTAGACCTGTATAGCCTTATCCACAATGGAAGCTGAATTTGTTGCCCTATCATCAACAGTACAAGAAGCAATATGGTTTAAGAGATTCTTAAGTCACTTGGGTTTCATTGAAATTACGTCTAACTCAGTGTTAGTGAATTGCGATAGTCAAGCTACTATAGCATTCACAAAGGATCCCAAGTGTCATTGTCAGACAAAACACATTGATACAAAGTACAATTTTGTGACAGATAAAGTTGCACAGAAAGAAGTAAATGTGCAATATATATCTACACACTACAAAATGAATGGGTACTACCGGCGCACCTCCGCACCGGCACTGCCAACCACATGCGCCGGAAAAAGGTATCACCGACGTCACTTCCGCGTCGGAAATAGCACCGACACTGGGTTGTCGGGGATGCCATTTTCAGGCATCGCCGGAGCGGCTATTCATAGCACCGGGGATGCTAGGAACACATCCCCTGCGTGGTTGGCATAGCGCCGGGGATGCGAAGAAAGCATCCCCGGCGTGGTGGCGCCGGCAGTGGGGTTAATCCTAAACCCCACTACCAAGTATTTCCGGCGCTATAGCGCCGGTACTAATCATATTGCCGTCGCTGTAGCGCCGACACTGAAGATATTTTTTTTGTAACCCTAGTGCCGGCGCTTTGGCGCGGGTATTGCCACTGTTTTTTTTTAAACAAATTTATTTATTTTAAGCTCCTTAAAAGCCACCTATTTCAATATATATATATTAAGATTTTTCTAAACCATATAAAATCTAGAACCAGAAAAAAGTTGTAACAAAATGTGATAGAAATTAACTAAAGTTCAATTAAGACAAATATAATGTCTTTAAGAAAGTAAAACATGATGTCTTAAAATACTACAACAGACACGTAATGTGCTCAAAGTACATGTAAATCCTAAGCATGACCATCCCCACCACCTCTATAGTTTCTCATGAACGCATCAAAGTCCTCTCGAATTTTCCTAGCCTCTAAATCACGTGCCGCCTCACGAGCCTCATGTTCCACATCACGAGCTCGAAGTTCCTCAATAGTAGTAAGGGCTTCAACTAGTTGTTGCTGACTTTGAGCTAGTTGTTGTTGACTTTTGGTTGAGTTGTTCCACTTGTGAAGATACAAAAGATCTCGATGAACTACTTGACTTTGGGGGAGGTTTAGGCCCTCTGCCCATACCTCTCCTATAGCCTGGTCTATGACCCAAAGTCATCTCCATTGCCTCGATATCAGTAATAGATGGGCTTGAATCCGTTGTGTCTGACGCAACTTGTGGCGGCTTCATATATTCCACCATTTTTTTCTAAGACAATAGAAAAAAACACGAAATGAATACAAAATATTTAAAACAAAAACATAACAAACTTAAAATAATAAACTTACGTGATGTTCTTCGGCCTGTCCGCTCACCCACGTTTTTGGACTTTCATAAGAATATTGTTGCTCAAACACGTCAACCCATGTAGCTTCTGGGTTATCTTGTCTCTACAAATATTCATATAAAATGTGTATGATACTACAAAAATAGAAAAAAGTTTAATAAGTAAAGTGTGTGAAATAGTATTACCATCTCATAAAGCTTGTTAGCATTGGATTTCGAGCCACCTCTATGTAAATACGGTACTGCCGCTCGGGAATGAGTGCTTGTCTCTGATAGTTTCTACACAAAATGCATATCATAAGTAATTATTTAGTTATTATTCATAAATAAAGATATTAAGATTTAGATAATACGATTTTACCTTAAATTTAGGTGATTTCAACTTCTCGATTAATAACCCCCATTCATCATCACTATGCACTCTCGGATGTTTCATGCGGTCAGCTTGCTCTTCACCAAACTACTATACGTTATTGCGATAATATTTTCCATGCTCATATTGATACTCATTCGTAGAAGATATCATTTGTCCTTCAAAATTTTTCCAATGTACGCCATTGGCCAATTGAAGATTGAATTTTTCCTTAACACATTAGCAATCATGTTAGTGCAAATAATATAATACTTAGCAAATCATATATCTAAATACAAGACTCACTGCAAGTCGTTGCCTGATATCATTAAGAATCTCTGCGGGCACCAAATCATATCTCTTGTGGCTCTGTGGTATAAGGGCACGCACCAATATGCCAGTCTCAGTGATAAATGATCTAGCATTGTTGCCAACCACCCGTTTTAAGTCTTTCGGGATAGTCAGATCTTTCTTACTCGTCCCCTTATGCAGTGAAAGGTTCTTCGCATAACCACGTCTAGGAACCGACGATTAAGACGAGACTATAAAACAAATTATAAAGTAAGTACAAAACAAAGCATAAGTGACATTCACAAAAAAAATGATTCTTACCATGAACGAGTGTGGGCGAAGGTGATTGAGAACGCATATCATGTGATGACATTGGTGAATCTAAAGTTGATACATGCCCTGGTGAGGGAGAATGCGACTGAGAACTCATCAATGTATCCGATGATGGCTCCGTAATAACTACCCCGCCTGTACGACGACGAGGAGTCTTCCTGTTGCCGGTGCGATAGGTCGTGACTTGTCAATCTGACCCATCCCTTTATTATTCCTGTTTAAAACACGCAAACACAATATTTGTTAAAAGTTAAGAACAAACGCATGTTTAAAAATTATATATTAAACCTAACTTACTATTCTGAGTCATCGTTTTCCGACTCATTGCTCTCATTTTCCAAATCAACAATATCATTTTCCGGCTCTTCTTCATTATTGGTTATAAACTCTTCTATGTCATCATCTCTATCGAGCCTCTGTGCATCTAGCCTATCACTGACATGAGTATCTATGGGTGAACTCACATGCAAAATCTTATCATCCTCGTCATCTTCCTCTAACTCAGGGACATTCCACACATTTTTTTGTCTTAAAGTTTGCACTACTCTCCAATCTTTCCCATATTTAATATCATCCAAGTATAGAACTTGTTGAGCTTGACTAGCTAAGATAAAAGGTTCTTCTTCAAAACAATTTCGAGATATGTTAATCGATATGTTTCCTGACTCTTTCTTCATTTTAGATGGAGATGTGTCAAACCATGTACATCAGAATAAAACAACTTGATTAGATCTTAAGTAACTAAGTTCTATAACCTCTTTTAAGAGTCCATAAAACGTCATTGATCCTTCATCGTGATCACCCTTAACAGAAACCCCACAACTTGTAGTAGTACGGCCAGAAGATCTTTCCATTGTGTGGAAATGCATCTCATTGACACAACATCCTGTATATGATTTTGCACGAATGTCTAGGCCCATTGACAATGCGTACAAATCATAACTTACTTCATGACGACTCCATAATTCACTAACCTACATTGTCAAATAAACTTTTGTATGAAAACTTATGGGTACAGTGCACTATAAAACAAAAATAACTGAGAACATATCTTACATGACGTTTGAACCAATTGGCGAATTGGGCCTCTTGATGTTTATATGTGTCTCTCAAGCCCTCGTGTTCAAGTAAATCAAGGTGATCCCTATAGATGATTAAGTAAATACAAGGAATCTATATGAATACATTGGAAGCAGTGTTAAAAGTATGGAGTAGACATACATATCGTAAATATGGTTCTACTTCATCACAATTACTCAAGGTGTACCAGTGTGCTTTAGCAATGTCTGATTGTGTTAAGGTTAATAGATCGTAACGCCCGAGAGGACGAGACATATCTTTAAACACTGATATGTCACTCTCTACACGACCATCAACTTCTCCTTCATAATTACGATCCAACCTATTAAATCGAGTCTCAATCTCTTAAAGATATCTAGAACAAAACGTTATTGACTCGTTGAAAACATATGCCTCTGTTATGCACCCTTCTGGACGTGCCGTATTTCTCACATAATTCTTTAATGTCCGAAGATTGCGTTCTATTGGATACATCCAACTATAACAGACTGACCCTACTATTTGAGCTTCATAGGGCAAATGAATTGATAAGTGAACCATGACATCAAAAAAGGCAGGAGGAAATATTCTTTCAAGTTTACATAAGATGAAAGTGATATCACGCTGTAACTGATCCAACTCATCTAAACTTATTACTTCCGCATACAAACTACGAAAGAAATTACTGAACTCTGTTACTACCTGACTTATGTCGTAATTTAAAAATGCCCGGATTGCTAATGGTAGCAATCGTTGAAACAGAACGTGGCAATCGTGGCTCTTTAACCAAGTAAGTTTTCCAGCCTTAACATTAACACACCGAGATATGTTTGATGCAAACCCGTCTGGAAATTTTACACTTTTCAAGAACTTACATGCCTCAATGCGCTGACTTGTAGTCAATACGTAAGCAGCAGCAGGTTTCACATACTTATCTCTCCCAACTTTTTGTATATGCAATTCAACTCGTATTCCCAAGTCTGCCAGATCGTGACGTGCTTTCAATGTATCTTTATTCTTTCCTTCAATAGAAAAAATTGTTCCTACCAAGTTATCACATATGTTTTTCTCTATATGCATTACATCTAACTTATGGCGTAAAAGCAATTTAGACCAATAAGGAAGACTAAAGAATGTGCTTTTCTTAGTCCAATTGTCATTTTCTTCTGGTCGTTTTCTCTTCTTCTCTTGGGTGCAAGGATGCTTACCAAACTTTGGGAAAATTAATCAATCTAAATCTTGTATAATCTCAACTCCATATTTAATATTCGGCTTGCCCCTCAATTCTTGTTTTCCATCATGCACTGTTTCAAAACGTCATGGATGGCCCATATGAATATATCGTCGATGACCCAGGAAACATATTTTGTTTCGAATACCCATTGAAGAAGTATCTTCCAAACATATGGGACATGCTTTGTATCCTTTCGTACTCCAACCAGACAAATCACCATATGCGGGGAAATCATTGATGGTCCATAGCAACGCAGCCCGTAATTGAAAATACTCGGACTTTGAGCTATCAAAAGTTCTTATAGCCTCACTTCATAAATCATTCAACTCTTCAATCAATGGTTGTAAGAATACATCAATATCCTTCTTGGGTGACTTAGGGCCAGGAATCAGTAAAGACACAAAAAAAGTAGATTCTTTCATACATTTCCAAGGTGGTAAATTATATGGAACCAAAATAACGGGCCACATGCTGTACGTGATACTCATTTGCCCAAATGGGTTAAAACCATCAGATGCTAACGCTAGACGCACATTTCTAGGATCAGAAGCAAACAACGAAAACTCTTTGTCAAAATGCTTCCATCCTTCTGCATCTGACGGATGACGTAAAACGCCTTCCGTTTCCAAACGTTTATCCTTGTGCCATCTCATATCAGACGCTGAATATTTTGATGCAAAAAGTCTTTTTAACCTAGGTTTCAATAGGAAATGTCTAAGTACTTTTTGAGCTACTTTATGTTTAGTTTTTCCCTCATTCACCTCATATTGTGGTTCCCCACAAACTGGACAAAACTCTTCTTTCGCGTATTCTTTTCTAAAAAGAACACAATCAAACTTGCAGACATGAATTGATTAGTACCCCAATCCAAGCGCACGTAAGAACTTCTTAGAAGCATAATATGATCCCAATAGAACCGTCCCTTCGGAAAATGCTTCTTTTAATAACTCGAGAAGCATATCAAACGACTTATTACTCCACCCATTTAAAACCTTAATATGAACTAATTTTACTAAGAAATTGAGAGGTGAAAAGTTCTTACAACCCGGGTATAACTCTTTTTGTGCTTCACCGAATAAGTGTGAGAACAAGCTATCACACTCACCCGTGTCCACATTTTCCTCACCATCAAGTATATTTTCTGGGTTCTCAGTTAAATGGCTGCCTTTTAAGTGGCTTTGCCTGTGTCGTGCACGTGCGATGGAATTTCTGACGTCGGTAGAACCTTTTATTCTTGTAGTGACGCGTGATATGGTTGCGGATCCTTTTACAAAGCTCATACCTAGAGACGTTTTTTATGGCCATGTTAAATCTCTAGGCTTGCATAGAATTTAATTTCACATGACATAAAAATTGTATTACTAATTTACTTTGGTTAGGAAATAAAATTTTAATATTTTTTTTTAAATTTTCATACATAGAATGTTTAGTACATTAAACTAAAAGTATGTCAGATAGTAGATTGACCTTCTCATATAGGTAATCACTTCTATGACTAGTGTCGAATAGAAATGAGATATTTTAAGCAATATTGTTGTTAATTGATAACAACACTATGAGAGTATATGCATAACTTAGATATCACTTTGATAAAGAATCAAGATGAAATTATATGTATAATCGAAGGTTAATAGATCTGACTATTAACCTAACTGTTTATGAGCCAGATGGAAGTCCTACAATCATAAGTTGATAAAGTAGAGTTGTGGACTCAAGTTAGATTGTGACGACCCGTCACTGTTAAATAATTTAAATTATAAAACACAGCGGAAGTCTTTATATTTTAAGAAAATTGGCGTGATTATGTTTGAAAATTGGCTAGCCAAAACTTGTTTACATCTTAATTTCAAAATCTAAATAACACAAGGAACATTAATTTCCTATCCAGGAGTTCAAAAGCTTATAATCATAAAAATAAGACAAAGCTCTTAAGAGCCATTTACAAATTTTACAAATCCCAAAATGGTAAAATTCACAACTCAATCAATGGACTTTTACATAACACCTAGTCCATCTCGAAGTCATTATCCTTTGATCACGCAGACCATCTCCTCTCCCTCGACCTCTAGCAAGGGCATTACCTAAAATTTTGAAATATCATGAGCTAACAACTTAAGCCCAGTGAGAATAATAAGCATAAAAAGTAAGGTTAGACCTCAAACCCGTATTCCGATTTGTGTCCAATTAATCTGACACAATTCACTCCTAAAGTTCTCCAAACTCTAGGTAATTTCATTCTATACTCTCCAAAGGATGATATTACTAACACTAGTAGTCAATCCTCATCCATTAACTTCTTACGACATAAAATAAGAAAAGTAAATAACTTTGCATAAAATATAACATCTCGATTCTCTATTTCCATCGATCATATGCATGAAGGTAATGAGGACATACCGTAGGATTTGCATTCGCCCTTTATGCATGAATGAAGATAACGAGTACATCCCGTAGGCTACCGTTCAATCTTATGCATGAAGAAGTAAATAGTACATCCCGTAGGCTACCCATTCGTCTTCTGTAACGTCCCGTTATTTTGAAGTGAAATTTTTATTTTATTTTATTTTATTTTATTTTATTTTATTTTATTTTATTTTATTTTATTCTATTTAATGATTATTTATTTATTTCAATTTAATTATTTAGTGTAATTATTATTTTGTAATTTCGATTTTAGTAATTAATTTCGCCCGAAATTCCTTTTAATCGTTTTAATGCTCTAAATTCGTTTCGGTGATGTTAATAATTATTAATAGGCCAATTAATAATTCTTAATCACCTTTAGATTTATTTAAGAGCTTCGGGTTTCGATTCATAAGTCAAAAGTCATAAAAGGATGCAACCGTCATTTCCAATTTCTTAAAAAAATATCCAAACACTATTCATTTGTCTTTAAAATCACAAGTTTGACCAAAGTTGACTATTCTTCTCCATTTTTCTTCTCTTGGCCGAGAATGCAAGGGAAAGGGAAGAGAAATTCGGGTTTTGCTCGTTTCTCGACGGATCGACTCGATCTTGTATACATCGGAAAGCCCTCGAGTCTAGGATCCATTTCCACCTAACCATCGTACTTGCCACTCATGTTATACGGAGTTCTCGGTAAGTAAAGTTTCAAAACCTAAGCTCCAAATAGTATTTTAATGGAGTTTTCTTTGTTTTTTTTTTAATTCTTGCCGTGAAACTCGGTGTTTATAAATACGGGAGTAGTTTTAAGTGTTTTTGGAAACTTTCCCATAACCCTAAAACCGAGTTTCAGTTGAAACCCTTCCCGTTTGAAATTTACCTTTTTGGGTTTGATTATGAGTTATAAATTAGTGAAATAATGTTTATTTAAATTTAATTCGGGAAAGGGCATAATGTTCAAAAACCCAAATTATCGATACCCATTGAAATCGGGAATATCAAATTTGCTTAAAACTAACTCGAAACACTTTTAAATTGCCTAAAAGCTAGAAAACCAAACCCGAGGCCCATTTTTCTTGAGAGGGCCGAGAGCCTCTATGGGGGGTTTATTGAGTTTTTCATTGTTTTGAACGTTTAGATGATTTTTGATCAATAGTTGGTAAATTATTGATTGTGTGATAGAATTCTTATTGTAGGTGTTTTTTTACCGCTTGTTTGATCGCTCTTCCGGACTTAGGAGCAAAGTCATCTTTCTTTAAGGTGAGAATAGTTAGGATTTAAAGTAATTATAGAAAGCGAATGAGTATGATGGTTTGTAGAATTTGAAACTAAGACTTGAATCCGAATCTAAGATTAAAGGGATGTGAGTTAGTGCCCTTAGGATTAGGAGTTAATCCTTTAAGTGAGAACTTAGGAGTTCTCGAGGAAACTATTGAACCTTAGAAAGTTCTAAGTTAGATTCGTTTCGAAGCTTAAGATGGATCATTGGAGGTTAGAAGATCCAAACTTCTATTTAGAACGATTAATAGAACCTCAGATTATATTGGAAGTTTAAAATCCTGGAAGGTATAGGTTAATCGTTTAAGTTATGTTTTTTTTTTACTTTTATTATTGGTAGCGGAGTTCGATTGACATATCGTTCATCCGAGATTCCTATTTATTTACTTTATGTCTTTTACTTCATGCCCCTTTACTTTATGTTTGTTTCGGTTACTTTATTATTCGTACTTTACTTTATTTACTTTTACAAGCTTATGCAAGCATAATTATAACATCTCGCATCATTGAAAAGAGAAAAGAAAAGAAAGTGAGAAAGAAAAGAAGGGAAGAATGTTGGAGCCTACAGGATGTCCGCATCACCTTCAGAAAAAGAAAGAAATTGAGAATGAAAAGAAGGGAAGAATATTGGAGCCTACGGGATGTCCGCATCACCTTCAGAAAAAGAAAAGAAAAAGAAAAGAAAGTAAAACTAAGAAAGAAGACGAATGGGTAGCCTACGGGATGTACTCATTACTTCTTCATGCATAAGGTTGAATGGGAGCCTACGGGATGTCCGCATTACCTTCATTCATGCATAAGAGTATATGCGAACCCTACATTGCATATGATCGATGGAATATAGAATCAAGGTGTTATATTTTATGCAAAGTTATTTACTTTTCTAATTTTATGTCATAACAAGTTAATGGATGAAGATTGACTACGAGTGTTAGTATTATCATCCTTTGAAAAGTTTATAATGAAATTACCTAGAGTTTAGAGGAATTTAGGAGTAAATTGTGTCAGATTAATTGGACACAAATCGAAATGCGAGTTTGAGGTCTATCTTTACTTTTTATTCTTATTATTCTCACTGGGCTTAAGTTGTAGCTCATGATATTACAAAATTTCAGGTAATGCCCTGGCTAGAGGTCGAGGGAGAGGAGATGGTGCTGTATGATCGAGGGATGAAGACTTTGAGATCGACTAGGTGGTTGTAAAAATCCATGTACATGGTTTTTACATTTTTATATAATTTTGGAGTTGTATATTTGTAAATGGATCTTAAGAGCTTTTGTCTTTACTTTTATGTTTATAAATCATTTTGAACTCCTGATAGGAACTTAATGTTCCTTGTGTTTTTAGATGTTTGAATTTAAGATGTAAAAAGGTTTTGGCTAGCCTATTTTCAAACATAATATCGCCAATTTTCTTAAAATAAAAGACTTCCGCTGTGTTTTTCTAATTTAAATTATTTTAAAGTGATGGGTCGTCACATCTTCTTTCTTAGTTTTACTTTCTTTTCTTTTTCTAAAGGTGATGCGGACACTACCCGTAGGCTCCAACATTCTTCCCTTCCTTTCTTTCTCACTTTCTTTTCTTTTCTCTTTTCAATGATGCTAGATGTTATGGTGCAAGATGTTATGGTTATGCTTGCACATGCTTGCAAAAGTAAATAAAGTAAAGTGCGAATAATAAAGTAACCGAAACAAACATAAAGTAAAGGGGCATAAAGTAAAAGACATAAAGAAAATAAATAGGAAACTCCTGGACGAACGATATGTCAATCGAACTCCGCTAACAATAATAAAAGTAAAATCATAACTTAAACGATTAACCTATACCTTCAAGGATTCTAAACTTCCAATATAATCTGAGGTTCTATTAATCGTTCTAGATAGAAGTTTGGATCTTCTAACCTCCAATGATCCATCTTAAGCTTCGAAACGAATCTAACTTAGAACTTTCTAAGGTTCAATGCTTTCCTCGAGAACTCCAAAGTTCTCACTTAAAGAACTAGCTCCTAATCCTAGGGCACTAGCTCATTTCCCTCTATTCTTAGATTCGAATCTTAGTCTTAGTTTCCAATTCTACAAATCATTATACTTATTCACTTTCTAAAATTACTTTAAATCCTAACTATTCTCACCTTAGCCAAATAAGATTTCCTCCAAGTTTCCGAAAGCACAATCAAACAACGATCCGAAACACCTACAATTAATTACATCTAACAATTAATAAATAAACATACATCGATCAATTAACATCTAAAAGCTCAAAACAACGAACAACCCCATAAACCCCACTATGAGGCTCTCGCCCCCCCATGAAAAGTGGGTCTTGGGTTTTGTTTTCCTGGCTTTTAGGTACTTTAGAGGTGTTTCAAGTTAGTTTCAAACAAATTCGATGTTCCCGATTTCAATGGGTATCGATAATTAGGGTTTTTGAACGTTATGCCATTTCCCGAATTGAATTACAATAAACATTATTTCACCAATTTATAACCGATAATCAAACCCAAAAAGGTAAATTTCAAACGGGAAGGGTTTCGACTAAAAATCGGTTTTAGGGTTTAGGGAAAGTTGTCAAAATCACTAAAAACAACTCCCGTAATAAAAGTCATCGAGTTTAACAGCAAGAAATCGAAGATTCAAAATGAAAACTCCATTAAAACACTATTTGGAGCTTAGGGTTTGAAGTTTAACTTACCGAGAAGTTCTTAGATCACGGGTGAAAAGCACGATGGTTAGGTGGAAATGACCCGACACTTTTAAATAAATTTAAATAAGAATTTACAGCGGAAGTCTTTATAATTTAAGAAAAATTGGCGTGGTTATGTTTGAAAATTGGTTAGCCAAAACCTGTTTACATCCTAATTTCAAAATCTAATAAAATCACATGGAACTTTAAGTTCCAGTAAGGAGTTCAAAGATTTAATATCATAAAACAACGACAATGAGCTAAATACAAAATACAAATCATCAAAGTCTTTAAAGTTCACCAAAAATAAATACATAGACTTTACAACAACTGAGTCCATCTCGAGGTCAACATCCCTTGATCACGCAACACCATCTCCTCTCCCACGACCCCTTGCCAGGGCATTACCTGAAAATGGTTGTAGTATCATGAGCTAAAAAACTAAGCCCAGTGAGAATAATAAGAATAAAAAGTAAAGATAGACCTCAAACCCGTATTCCGATTTGTGTCCAAACAATCTGACACAATCAATCCTAAAGTTCTCTAAACTTTAGGTAATTTCATTCTAAACCCTCCAAAGGATGACATTACTAACACTTGTAGTCAAAACCTCATCCATGAACTTGTTATGACATAAATGAGAAAAGTAAATAAACTTTGTATAAAATAAAACATCACAATTCTCTGATTCATCGATCATAAGCATGAATGCATGAGGACATCCCGTAGGATTTCGCATTCACCCTTTATGCATGAATGAAGATAATAGGTACATCTCGTAGGATACCCATTCAACCTTATGCATAAGAAGTAACGAGTACATCCCGTAGGATACCCATTCAACCTTCTTTCTTAGTTTTACTTTCTTTTCTTTTTCTGAAGGTGATGCGGACACTACCCGTAGGCTCCAACATTCTTCCCTTCCTTTCTTTTTCAATGAATGATGCGAACATGTTATGGTGCAATATGATGCCTGCATATCCTTGTAAAAGTAAATAAGTAAAGTGCGGAATTAAAGTAGTCAATGCAAGCATAAAGTAGAGAGGCATAAAATAAAAGACATAAAGTAAAATAGATAGGAAACTCCGGACGAACGATATGTCAATCGAACTCTACTACAATAATAAAAGTAAAACATAACTTAAATGATTAACCTAAACCTTCAAGGATTCTAAACTTCCAATATAATTCGAGGTTCTATTAAACGTTCTAAAAACAAGTTGGATCTTTTAACTTCCAATGATCCAACCTAAGCCTCAAAACGAATCTAACTTAGAATCTTCTAAGATTCATTAGTTCCTTGAGAACTCCTAAGTTCTTACTTAAAGGATTCACTTCTAATCCTAAGGGCACTAACTCACTTCCCTCTATCTTAGATTCGAATTCTAGTCTTAGTTCCCAATTCTACAAACCATTATACTTATTTGCTTTCTATAGTTACTTTAAATCCTAACTATTCTCACCGTAGCCAATTAAGACTTGCTCCAAGTTTCCAATTCCCATGAAACAACAACCAAGCAAACGAACCTACAATTCACCAATTGCACAACATATTACAGAACATAACTAAGATAAGAACAAGTGTGCATTTTCGGGTGAATGGTGTTTTCGGATGAATAGTGTTTTCGGGTGAATAGTGTTTTTCAAAAATCCGGGCTCAAAATCGTCAATTTTCATGATAGAAATTCATAATTTCAACTTCAAAACTCATTTATAATAAAAAATGAACAAATCCATATAAAAAGTTTTGAAAACTTACTTTTTGGGACTTCCCTTAGATAACGGGAAACTCCAAAAAGGTACGTTGGATAGGTAGCCCACGTCCCTACCAATCCAATACAACCAAAAACACGACGATCCATCGAGAAACGAATGAGAAACAAAGAAAAGAAAATCCACATCGATGGTGGATGAAGGCTACGGCCAAGCAAGGAAAGGAAGAGAATAAATGAAGGAAACTTGTCAAATTTGTGATATTTAAAGATAAATGAATAGTAATTTTATATATTTTAAGAAATTGGAAATGACGGTTGCGTCCTTTTATGACTTTTGACTTATAAAACGAAACCCGATGCTCTTAAAGAAATCTAAAGATGATTAATAATTATTAATTGGCCTATTAATAATTATTAATGTCACCGAAGCGAATTTAAAATATTAAAACGATTAAAAAGGATTTCGGGCGAAATTAACTACTAAAATCGAAATTACAAAAATAATAATTAATCTAAATACTTAAATTGAAATAAATAAATAAATTAATAACATTAAATAAATAATAAAATAAAATAAATAAATAATAATAAAAAAAATGTTCACTTCAAAAATAACGGGACGTTACACATCTGTACAGTATAAATTGTGACATACATTCCAATGAGAATGGAGAATAATACTGTATCATGTGTTTCATACCACTTGTGCTATAACCGACCTAAATGGGTAACAGAAGTTAGATCTCTACTTCTTAATAATGTGAGACCCATGAGACTAAGAAGTCTTACAAGTACCCTTAAGATCTTTGACTAAAATCTTGATGTTTCTCTAAAGAGCAATCGTTTTGGGATGGAAATTTAAACAATGTATTAGGTGTGATATTCTTAATAAGTAAATTGAATACAATATAGTCTTATAGCCTTTACCGTTTTCTCTTCTCTCCCTCTTTTCTCTTTAGTTTTCCGTATTACTTTAATTTTATCATGGTATCAGAGCAGGTTTTATTCGTAGGAGAAACTCAACCAGGGTTGGAGTTTAGACCCCTCCTCCACATTCACCAATCAAACCGAAGCCTATGCATATTCCCCTTGTCCAATATTACTCGTGCTTATTTCGTGGGGTTCGTAAGCCAGGACCAAAGCAAGGGAGTTTGTTCTTTGGATGTGGGAACTGGATTGCTACTAAAGGGGCACGTTGTCATAAGTTGAATGGGACTTTCCCTGATGCATGGATAGATTCATGATAATCTTTCTATTTCAAGCTTTTATCAAATGAAAAAAAATTGTGAATCTCAACATTTCCTAATTTGAGACGTTGGTGAAGAATGTTCAATGCGCAACAATATTTGTGCAAAGAACAAATTGGGTTTCGGAACCATAACCGAACGATGACAAGAACTCATGAAGAGTTCTTATGACAACGTTTCAATATTTGAAATGATGAATACGATCATGGAAGAAACTGAAGAAGAGTCCATGATTAATGAAAATGTTTCTATATTTGAAACGATGAATGACGGCGTTTCTAGATTGGAAACGACTGTGTGGATGCTGCAGATATCGCAACAACCATGATGACCGCAATGATTGCCGTTGATATAGCGACAACCCTTGCACCTCATGATGAATTATGGCGTTTCCCGATTAGAAACGATATTTTTTTTACATGACCCTTATTTTTCGATCATATTTCGCAAGTTGGGCATTTCGTGATCTACATGCTCCAACTTGAGGGAGGGTATAGAGATTTGATGAGGAACAATGCCGTGGAAATGAGGGTTAGTGGCCGCGGCGACGGTTCGGCAGAAAAGCTGCCAAAATTAGTTGATTCTATTTTGATATATTTTCCTTATTTATCTTATTTCCTTTGATAATTATCATATTCATTATGATAATTATCTTTTCCTATTTAAATTGTATTTTCCTTAATTATTTAGGGTTAGGTTTTTTATACAAACAATGTATTAGGTTTGATATTCTTTAACAAGTAAATTGAATACAATGTAGTCTTATAGCCTCATACAGTTTTCCTCTCTTCCCCTCTTCTCTTCTGCTCTCTATTCTTTTTATTCTGTATTACTTTAATTTAATCATTATCCCTCAACCAACTATACATTGAAAATCTTGTTTTCATTCTCTCCATGTTGTAAGTAACTACTGCATTTATAGGCAAATGTATTACATACACTTCACATTTTTAAATCCAAACCAAATTTCAGCTTTACATAAAATCAAATAGAAAGTAAGTTTGAAAAGTAAATTAAAAAAAAATTGCTAAGCCAACTTGTTTGACGCATTGGGAAGCCAAATGAGCTATGGTTTCATCCATCAAATTACATCTTTCGGTAACTTTTGAGCAACATTTTCCGACATTTCCATGACTTTTCGTCGACATGGGAGAAGAGAGTAAAACTAGGTCGCTAGTAGCTGTGACATGTGACACATCACGACGATAAGGAGATGAAATTTCCAGCGATGCATCTCAAACCAGCTACTCTGACGACATCCTTGACACCACCGGCGACCTTCGAAAAGAAAAAACTTCACCCCAGCTATCGATGTCTAGGCCTTTTTCTGGCGATATTTCACCGATGTTGTCGACATTGACATCATGGTTAGGAAAGATGACGGGCACCTTTGAAATTTTGAAAATCAACGTCAAAAATTGATAATGGAAGCGCGTATTTTTACCTATTATATTATGACAGTCCAAGAGCGTTCTTATTTCACTCAATTTCCAAAGATTACATTTAAAGGAGAGCGGGTGTCATCATTTAGTGTAAAAATATGATGAACTATATAGAGATTTGATGAGGAACGATGCCATGAAAACGAGGGTTCGTGGCCGAGGCGACGGTTCGACAGAAAAGCTACCAAAATTAGTTGATTCTATTTTGATGTATTTTCCTTATTTATCTTATTTCCTTTGATAATTATCATATTCATTATGATAATTATCTTTTCCTATTTAAATTGTATTTTCCTTAATTATTTAGGGTTAGGTTTTTTATACAAACAATGTATTAGGTTTGATATTCTTTAACAAGTAAATTGAATACAATGTAGTCTTATAGCCTCATACAGTTTTCCTCTCTTCCCCTCTTCTCTTCTGCTCTCTATTCTTTTTATTCTGTATTACTTTAATTTAATCATTATCCCTCAACCAACTATACATTGAAAATCTTGTTTTCATTCTCTCCATGTTGTAAGTAACTACTGCATTTATAGGCAAATGTATTACATACACTTCACATTTTTAAATCCAAACCAAATTTCAGCTTTACATAAAATCAAATAGAAAGTAAGTTTGAAAAGTAAATTAAAAAAAAATTGCTAAGCCAACTTGTCTGACGCATTGGGAAGCCAAATGAGCTATGGTTTCATCCATCAAATTACATCTTTCGGCAACTTTTGAGCAACATTTTCCGACATTTCCATGACTTTTCGTCGACATGGGAGAAGAGAGTAAAACTAGGTCGCTAGTAGCTGTGACATGTGACACATCACGACGATAAGGAGACGAAATTTCCAGCGATGCATCTCAAACCAGCTACTCTGACGACATCCTTGACACCACCGGCGACCTTCCAAAAGAAAAAACTTCACCCCAGCTATCGATGTCTAGGCCTTTTTCTGGCGATATTTCACCGATGTTGTCGACATTGACATCATGGTTAGGAAAGATAACGGGCACCTTTGAAATTTTGAAAATCAACGTCAAAAATTGATAATGGAAGCGCGTATTTTTACCTATTATATTATGACAGTCCAAGAGCGTTCTTATTTCACTCAATTTCCAAAGATTACATTTAAAGGAGAGCGGGTGTCATCATTTAGTGTAAAAATATGATGAACTATATAGAGATTTGATGAGGAACGATGCCATGAAAACGAGGGTTCGTGGCCGAGGCGACGGTTCGACAGAAAAGCTACCAAAATTAGTTGATTCTATTTTGATGTATTTTCCTTATTTATCTTATTTCCTTTGATAATTATCATATTCATTATGATAATTATCTTTTCCTATCTAGATTGTATTTTCCTTAATTATTTAGGGTTAGGTTTTCTATATAAACAATGTGTGACGACCCGACTTATATAAAAGTCTAGGACGCGAGCACGTAATAGAAACGAAGAGGTTAAACTTTAAAACATATGAATTATCAAAACATTCGATATTTCGGCATGATGTATCCATAAATTCAATGACCCAAATTTATACATCAACCTGGTTATTAAAAACATCGGCTCGTCGGCCGGTTCAGAATATCACACAAGTTCAAAATTAAATGCAATAAAATTTGGTGCACCAGTTTAAAACGATATACAAGACATAATATGTACATAAGGTTTTAAGTTTTGACTCTAAAACATAGGCCCGACTTTCAAACAGCGATCCCAAAACCCATGGCTCGCGTGACTGTAGGCCAATCCAAAAGCCTCCATCTCGAGCTATCAACAAGCACCACTTGTTAGGATCGGTATGGCAACCCTAGAGGGGGGGTGAATAGGGTTTTAGATTAATTTAAAACTTTTTCGATTAATGACTTCTAATTAACAAGTTAATTAGTCTTTTTAAGATCAAATACTTAATATGAATTTTATCCTAAAATTCCCTTTTAATAAAGTAAACTAAATTTGAATAATACTTGGAAATATTAAACCACAATTAATTTCTAACAACCAATAATTTCTCAATTTAATTCAAACAATAAATATGTCAAGCATTAATTTAATTTCCAATTATTGATATTCAATGATTCCTAATAAAAATGCACAATAAATATTTAGCAATTTATATTGGTGCAATAAGTAAAGAGAAAGGGTTAGAGAAATGACACCAAGATGTATAGTGGTTCGGCCAAAACCGGCCTAGTCCACTCCCCGAGCACCTCTCGAGAATTTATTACTTTTCCCGGGAGCAAAGTAGAACCCAATCCTTTTGCGGGATCAAGATCAAACCCGACTCTTTTACACGGGATCAAAGTCAAACCCAAACCGTTCTTTTTCCGGGCTCAAGAACAAACCCAACGTGTGAATTATAATTTTTCACACAAATACAAACTCTCCCAAAAGAGTAGATTTACAAGTTTAAATCTCACAACAAATGGAGAAATCACTCCCCAATAAAGCCCTTTACAATGGCTATGTAATTTACACTAATGCTCACAAAAGGCTCAAAATGATGACTAAAAAATGAAGAACTTTAGAACTCAACAATCCCAAATTTGCCTCTCTTCTTTTGGTTGTTGTAATCCGCCATTTTCGAGCTCCATTTATAGCCAAGAAAAATATGACCGTTTTTCTATATGCCGTTTTTCTTTGTTCATTCACCTTCATAAATGAATTTGACTTCCATGGTGTGAATCGAAGAAAAGGAGGCTCCCATTGTTTGACAAAATGGAGGAAGAAAATGCAGACCTCCGGCCATTTTTCGAGTGAAGAATTCAGAAATGAAGGCGAAAGAGAAGGTCTTGAAATGACGATTATATCCTTTTAAGTTCTTCATATAAATTCAAATCGGGAAGGGTGAAGTTGTATCTCCAAAGTAGTGTAATAAATGCTTGAGGATAAGTCAATAAAGAGATCCATGTGTCAAGCATTCGTTGGTTGAAGCAAATCGTTTTGAAATTAATAATAATAATATTATTAATAGAAACCGGAAGCAGGGCATTCAGGCCCCCAGCCCAGTTGTGAGAAAAGTTTAAATTTACGCACCAAGTCAAGAATGAGGGTCGGGACATGGAGGACATTAGACTAAAAGCGAGGCGAAAGGACATTTCGTATGCAAAAGAAAAGCAAAAGTAGTGGGGAACAAGCCGAACACGTGTCGCACGAGGAAAAGGGCCAGGGCGCTGCGTCGGCGTGACCCGCGCGTGAGACGAAGCGGCAGGCGCGTAAAAGGTGCCGGGTCACACGCGGGACGAATGACAACCGGAGGGCGCGATGAATTTGATCAATTCACCGATTTCAAATTTGTTTATATATATATATATATATATATATATATATATATATATATATATATATATATATATATATATATATATTTATATAATAATTTGTAAATCTGAGTAGATTCGAGCCCACCGATTCAAAAAGTAAGAAGATCGACGGTTGGAATAAAGTCGACTTTTTCCTTTTTATTTAATTCAAAATTATGAATTAACTGGGCCTTTCATCTCGGCCCCCCTAGCCTCGATCCGACCGGATGATAAAACGAGCGCATGAAATATAATATGAACTTGCCATATACGATCCGGTTTTAATAATTAATTAAATTTCAATCTTCTAAAATCAATATCTCGCTCGTTTGAACTCCGATTGAGTCGATTCCAATTGCATTGGACTCGTTGTAATTTTCTCTACACATAGGACTATAAAAACACAGAAAATTGATTAATAACAAAAACACGTTTGTTATCATCAAAATAAGAAATAAGATTAATTGGCTTAGAAAGTCAACAATCTCCCCCTTTTTGATGATGACAAACCATAAGGGAAAATGAAAGAGTAAGAGTATAAATATTCAAGAAACGTTCAATACGTATATGAAATACTCCCCTAAATAAGTTCTTCCCCTTAAAAATTATAAATTTAAGCATAAGAGAAGTGTCATTTTCCTTGTCAATTTTCTCCCCCCCTTTTGGAATCAATCAAAAGATTAATATTCAATAAATATATTTAATTCCAAAAGTTTCATCAAAATAAGATTTATATTTGAATTTCAAAAACTCCCCTTTTTATAACAATCTCTTAAAAGGTATTCAATCAATAAGATAATTATAATAGAGTTTTCAAATTATGCATAATCAAAATAATATATCTCCTCTAATTTTAAAAACTCCCCTTAATAAGGGACACACTAAACTTTTAAAATCTCTTCCCCTTTTCTTTTAAATAAAACAATGATACAAATAATTTCAATTTAAAAGCAAAAGCATCAAAACAATCAATCAATTTTCAATTAATGTTTCATTAAATTGATGCTAAACACCATAGTTTAAAAATCATATTTTCAAAGAGACATTACTCCCCTAAAAATATGCATTCTCCATAATAAAATACATAACAAGAATACCATGGAGCTATCATAACAAATTATTGCATCATAATCTTAACAAATTTAAGAACTTAATTACTCATAATAATATGGCTTTTATAAGAGATGCCAATTTTAAATAATCAATCCAATTTTTGGGATGGAAAGAATTATGCCAATTAAAAATATAGGCTTTAAAAACTTTTAAATTTCAAATTTCCTTTTGAAATCAATTTCAAGTTTTAATCCAAGAGGGTTCAAGAAGTATAAAACAAATACAAATTTAGGTACTCCCTCTAACAAAAAGAATTTAACACCTATTTTTCAAGTGTCAAAAGTTAAACAATTTTCTTTCAAAATCTCTTATCAAAACTTGAGATTTAATCAACAAGCCCAAAAAAGTGATTATCAAAATTTTATTCAAAACATTTACATAAGGGCATATGAAAAAAAATTATCCAAGGAAGTTTTATTTTTATTAAAACTCAAGTTAATCATCAAGAAATATCTCAAGATAATTTTCTCAACAAAGCAAAAACAATAACTCCAAAATTATTTCCCTCAGTAAATAATCAACAAATTTATCAAAATCATAGATTTGAATTAATCATCAATGAACACAAACATTATATGACTTTTTTTAAAAATAAAGTTACCAAAGTGGGATTTTTCCTTTCAAACTCCAAGCAAGATAAAGTGTTGCTCATTTGAGATAATTTCCTCATTGAAGATCAAGCAACCTCTTGCTTCCCAATAACCTACAAAAATTCAAGTAATCTTTGGTACCCATACTTTGTTGGGTCCAAGTAGGTTAGTAGTAACTTTTGGAATTCATTTAATTTTGATTCCATTTTCAAAATCATTTAATTTTTGCAAATTACAAGAATATGATTTATGTCCAAATTTGTCACATTTAAAACAAATAACATTTTTCATAAAATCTAAATTCAAATTCTCAAATATTTCTCCCATAATAAAAATTATCATCAAGGCAAGTTAATCCATTGGGAGTAGGGAATAAAAAAATAATAATTTCAATTCAAAGTTCCCCCTAAAGAATAGCATCAATTTATCAAAAAGTAGTTTATCAATAAAAATAATGAAACAAAATTTTTAAAGAACCAACTCCAATAAAAATTCAATTGATAGAAAAGTTACTCAAGCTTTTAAAAATCTTTTCTTTTCAACTAGCAAACCATCAATAAGATTTTCAAATTTCATTAAAAATCATCATTAATTTTCTCAAAAATAATAATTTTGATTGACTCTCTTTAACTTGATAGGACAAAGTAAATAAATCCAAGAGAGAATAAATGATCATTTAAGGTACTTAACTTCTCAAATCAAAGAAGCATTTATAACAATTAAGCTCATATGATTTGTAGTTTTTCATTGATCAAAGCATGATTAATGTTACCCAAATATTCAATCAATGTAAATAGGGCAAGAGCTTAAATAGTTTATAAGTACATCAATTTAAGCAAGTTTAAACTTTTCAAAACTAATCGGGTGCATTAATAAACATTTTGATCTTATCATAATAATCAAAATTTATTATTTTAGCATTTTGCACCAATGAAACCAAATTCAATTTTCATCTTTTCAATATGAATAATATACCAACAATTTGAACATGTAAACATCAAAATTAAGAAAATGTTAATTCCGGATAAATCAATCAATGAGGCTTAAGAAGAAACACAATAACTCCCGTATGAAAAATTAACATTTGATGTCAATAAGCTAAAAAAAACAAATTCTTTTCAACATAATATCAATAAGCTTAAAATAGCTTTTCATCATAATAAATACATTTTGTTCCATAAAAGTAAATAAATTGTTTCTTAATTAAACATGGAACAATTTTCTTTTAGAGCTTAAACCTTTTAATAAGATATCATCAAAACAAATCAAAGGACATTTAAGAAAATTTAACCAAATTTATCTCAAAGAGGTTAAAAAAAAATTGACATAATCAAAGCCCAAAAGGCATTTGGATAAACTCAATTTATTTTTGTCAAAACAATTTCATTTTATCATACCGATATAATTTTCTTTCTTAAAAAAAATATCAAAGCTCAAATTTTTATCAAATTTCAATAATCTTAAACATTAATGATAATCCTTAAATCAAATAAAATTTATGAAGGTTCAAATGGATTATTAAGATCTCAAGATCAATAGTTTAACTTTAAATATCCAAACTCCATCTTGGAGCCGTAATTTTAATTTATCAAAATTTTAATCTCCATAAAAATTTAACAAGCAAAGCTCAAATTTCAATTCCTCATCAAGCATCAAGGATAAATCCAAAATTAATAATCATATGTATATCAAGGGTATTTATCCAAATGATTCAAAGCATGATTGATAAATTCAAATAATATATTTTCAAATTTCTTAATCAATTTAGGTAGATAAAAAAAATCAAATAAAGCAATATGACAAAATTACCGAACAAACTTTTTCTTTTTCCTTGGAGAATCCAAGCAAGCCATGATAGTTGCTCCATTTTCAATTAATTTTCATTTTGAAGTCCAAGCAACAATAGGCTTCAAGCATACCTACAAAAATATTCAATCAAAGGATCTTGGTACCCATTTCTTGGGTCCTTCATGTTTAGTAGGCATAAACTTTGGAACCCATTTCAATCTTGTTCCAATTATTCTTTCACTTAATTTTTGGCACTTTGCAAGTATTAACTTTATGACCAATTATGCCACAATTATAACAAACAACGTTAGGCATGAATTTCTTTTCCACAAAATGATTATCCAAATTATTTTTCTTATAGAAATTCTTCCTTTTTTGGAGTATTTTTCAATTTAAAGCAATTAGGCCTAGTGTGACCTTTTAACTCCACAATAATGACAAGTTGGCACAAATTTTGTTCTTACAATCTTAGAACCACCAACTTTGTGTACAACATGATTAGGCATATTACATTTAGGCACAAATTTCCTATTTCCATAATTAAGAGAAGTATTATTCTTTTTATGACAATTTGGTCTAATATGACCTTTTAGACCACAAGCATGACAAGTAGGTTCAAAATTAGTATTAGCATGTTTAGGAAAAACTTTAGGCAAATCAACTTTAAGCATACTAGGAGAGGCTTTAATAATGATTGATTTAGAAGTTGAAGCAAGAGCACTCTCATCAATGGTTTACCCTTAGCATTAAATTTATCTAATTTTTGTGCATCAATTGTCAATTTCATAATACTCTCTTTAGCAAATTTAAGCTCATTATTTAGGCATGATTCATTTTCTCTAAGAGAAATGATTAACTCATCTTTATCAAACACATCATGCTCAATGAATTTAATTTTATCAAGAGAAGCTATTATCTCTTTTTCTAAAATCATATTATCATTTTCTAATTGAATACATTTTTCTTTCAAGCTAATATTTTCATTCTTTTAATTCTAATGAAGATGACTCAATCTCTTCATTTTTGCTTTTCAAAATTTTTAGCTCATTTTCAAGAGAATTAATTTTATCAATCAATGCATTCTTCTCATTACAACAAACACCATGCATGATGCATCATTAGTAGCATTCTTTTTCAAATTGGCATTTACATCTATCAAAGACTCATTTTCAATTTTCAAGACTTTTATATTTCTTTGATAACAAAAGATATTTAGAGCTAAAATTTTCAAACTTTTTGTTGCATGCATTCAAATTCATTTAGCAACTCAACATAGGAAGGTTTATCAATTACCTCATCATCACTAGCTTCATAGCTAGAATCATCATTCTCATCATCACTAGCTTCATAGCTAGAATCATCATTCTCATCATCGGAATGAGCTATTAAACACATAGAGGATTCAACATTCTTCTCCTTCTCTTTCTCATGGAAATTTTCTTGCTTTTGAGACTTATAACTCTCCTTCACATCAAGAAAAACATTGAAGTACAAGGAGAAATTTCTACATTGTATAAATTTTCAAGAAAATTCCATACTTCAAATGCAAACTTAAAATTAGCATTTTATCAAATGTGTTTTTATTCAAAGCACAATATAAAGCATTCATAGCTTTGGCATTCAAAGTAAGCATATTATTATTCAAAATTGATTTAGATATGTCATTTTCAAGAACAACATACAAAACCCGTAACATCTATGGATAACAAAAATGTCTTCATTTGATTTTTCCATAACATAAATTTTGATCCATTAAAGTAAGGAGGTCTAATATCACATTGATCATTAAACATTTCATTAACCCCAAAATTTGCCATTAGCTCTTAGCAATTAAGCTTTTAAAAATAATTTTTCAAAAATTAGAAACTTTTTTAATCACAAAGAAAATAGTTTTTGAAAAATAATTTTTCGATCTAAAAAAGAAGGGCTAACCTTGCTTTGATACCAATTGTTAGGATCGGTATGGCAACCCTAGAGGGGGTGAATAGGGTTTTAGATTAATTTAAAACTTTTTCGATTAATGACTTCTAATTAACAAGTTAATTAGTCTTTTTAAGATCAAATCTTAATATGAATTTTATCCTAAAATTCCCTTTTAATAAAGTAAACTAAATTTGAATAATACTTGGAAATATTAAACCACAATTAATTTCTAACAACCAATAATTTCTCATTTAATTCAAACAATAAATATGTCAAGCATTAATTTAATTTCCAATTATTGATATTCAATGATTCCTAATAAAAATGCACAATAAATATTTAGCAATTTATATTGGTGCAATAAGTAAAGAGGAAAGGGTTAGAGAAATGACACCAAGATGTATAGTGGTTCGGCCAAAATCCGGCCTAGTCCCTCCCACTCCCGAGCACCTCTCGAGAATTTATTACTTTTTCGGGAGCAAAGTAGAACCCAATCCTTTTGCGGGATCAAGATCAAACCCGACCTTTTTTTACACGGGATCAAAGTCAAACCCAAACCGTTCTTTTTCCGGGCTCAAGAACAAACCCAACGTGTGAATTATAATTTTTCACACAAATACAAACTCTCCCAAAAGAGTAGATTTACAAGTTTAAATCTCACAACAAATGGAGAAATCACTCCCCAATAAAGCCCTTACAATGGCTATGTAATTTACACTTAATGCTCACAAAAGGCTCAAAATGATGACTAAAAAATGAAGAACTTTTAGAACTCAACAATCCGAAATTTGCCCCTGCCTTTTGGTTGTTGTAATCGCCATTTTCGAGCTCCATTTATAGCCAAGAAAAATATGACCGTTTTTCTATATGACCGCTTTTCTCTTGTTCATTCACCTTCATAAATGAATTTGACTTCCATGGTGTGAATCGAAGAAAAGGAGGCTCCCATTGTTTGACAAAATGGAGGAAGAAAATCAAAGACCCTCCGCCATTTTTCGAATTGAAGAATTGAAATGAAGTTTGAAAGAGAAGGTCTTGAAATGACGATTATATCCTTTAAGTTCTTCATATAAATTCAAATCGGGAAGGGTGAAGTTGTAATCTCCAAAGTAGTGTAATAAATGCTTCAGGATAAGTCATAAAGAGATCCATGTGTCAAGCATTCGTTGGTGGAAGCTCGATTTTGAAATTAATAATAATAATATTATTAAAAATACCGAGAGAGGGCATTAGCAGCCCAAACCGTTGTGAGAAAAGTTTAAATTTTCCCCAAGTCAAGAATGAGGTCGGGACATGGAGGACATTAGACTAAAGGCGAGAGGCGAAAGGACATTTCGTATGCAAAAGAAAAGCAAAAAGTGAAGTGGGGAACAAGCGAACACGTGTCGCACGGGGATAGCCGGCACCCCCCCGTCCCCCCCCGTGGGACCGCGTGGCGACGGCGACGTAACGCTGGGCGCGAAACGGGCCGGGACGAGGTCAACACTTGAAAACCGCATGGCCCCATGAATTTGATCAAACCACGGTTATTTCAAATTTGTTTTTATTTTTTATATATATATATATATATATATATATATATATATATATATATATATTTATATAATAATTTGTAAATAAGTAGATTCTGAGCCATCGATTCAAAAAGTAAGAAGATCCGACGGTTGGAATAAAGTCGACTTTTCCTTTTATTTAATTCAAAATTATGAATTAACCGGGCCTTTCATCTCAGCCTAGCCTTCGATCCGACTTTGATAAAGCGAGCGCATGAAATATAATATGAACTTGCCATATACGATCCCCCCGGTTTTAATAATTAATTAAATTTCAATCTTCTAAAATCAATATCTCGCTCGTTTGAACTCCGGATTGAGTCGATTCCAATTGCATTGGACTCGTTGTAATTTTCTCTACACATAGGACTATAAAAACACAGAAAATTGATTAATAACAAAAACACGTTTGTTATCATCAAAATAAGAAATAAGATTAATTGGCTTAGAAAGTCAACACCACTTGCCACTCTACACCCTTGTCCCTGAGCATTACCTGAAAGGTGATATAGAGCAGCTTTGAGCATGACACTCTGTGAAAACAAAGGCCTCCATCTTGAGCTATCAACAAGCACCACTTGCCACTCTACACCCTCGTTCCTGAGCATTACCTGAAAGGTGATATAGAGCAGCTTTAAGCATGACACTCTATGAAAACAAAAGAATATAAACAGTGAATACGGAATGATCGTAATTAAATGTATAAAGAGTAATGACATGCTTAAAATGTAAAACAAATAGAATAAAGGCAATGTGAATGGATGGTGTCATTTAACCACAAATTCTCTAACAAACACTTTCGTCAAACCATTACCATATCGAACTTATCACAATTACCATCCTCTTTAATTTCTCAAGCCATGCCATCTCAAATCCGACGTCTCACTACGCCCAAGTTACAAAGATAAAGAGTAATGACAATAATAGTATGCTTAAAGTACAAAGATAGAATAATTTCATTATGAATAGATGGTGTCAATCAATCGTAATTCCGCTATCATGAACTCTTATCAAACCATTATCACATCTTACATTTCATAATCACCATCCTTTTAAGTTTCATAAGTCACACCATGACAAAGCCCGGCGTCTCTCTATGCCCAAATTACACAATCAACCAACATTCGAGCCATAGCTCATTACAATTTCCATTATCTCAAACTCACTAGCACCCGGGCCATTTATCACATAGCACACCGGAGCTCATCACCTTTCCACGGTAACCACGTGTAACGTCCAACACCCACACACCGTTACACGGGTTAATCACATTTCCGCCACGGTAACCACGTGTAACGTCCAACACCCACACACCGTTACACGGGTTACAACCCCATGGCCACATGTCGAAAGTATGAAATGCATGAATGATGTGCTATGAGATGAAATGAGATGGGCATGCTTGCTTTCGGTAAACATTATATATCAAATTCTCAATTCAATGGCACAAGTAGAACAATTCCTCCAAGTACTATAAGACTCAATCATTATACGTATTAAGCTTACTTCACTTAACTCTTAGTGCACATATCAAACATTTCCACATTTAAGCTTTTCTACAACTAACCATTGCGCATAACCCGAACAATACAACAAGTATACATATGACTCGATCATTACTCACATAATGATCAAAATTCACATAACACATGGTTCACGTTCACACTTTTCTCTATTAACTCATTCGTAACTATTCCTCGAGCATAAATAAAAAAATATCAAATATGCATAATCATAGCCCCAAATCAGTATATGACTCGTTCATGAACTATGAACATAATAATAAAGCAAATAGGCATGCTTAAATGAACAACTATTAATCATGAACCGGTTTAAACTATTCCACATTTCGACCCCTTTAGCCACTACCGGAATCAATATCCGTTCACGAATCAGGCTAATCTTTTCACACATCATTTGCACTAATTCAAGTTCCAAAATTTACGGCCACCCACTTCGTCCCAATGAACAGGGACCGACATTTCCTCCCATAAGGTGCTTCAAATGGTTCCATTTAGATCGAGGTCTGACAACTGTTATTATATACAAACTCCACGATATACAAATGAGCATCCCAATTTCCACCCAAAATCTATCATACAAGTCAAGAAACTTTTAAATTTACAAAAGCTAGAAGCTAAGATTTTCACCATTAATGGTGGTTAAGAGTTTTCCCAATCTAATAGTTCTTAGGGTTTATCAACATCACCTTAAGTTTAAATTCCATAATTTTAAATGTAAGAAAACCCACATTCAACTACTCCTTAAACATCAAACAATAGGATTCAAGCAACTTCCATGGAAAAGAACCTAGAAAACTTGAAAGTCTAGATTAAGAATTTACCTTGAATCTTGATTATTCCTCTTGATTATTCCTCTTGATTAATGTATGAATCTTCCTATTAGGTTCATTCTATCAAGAATCAACTAGAACCTCTTTAAATTCACCCACAAACACCAAGATTGGATGAAGAAAGA
This sequence comes from Gynostemma pentaphyllum, assembly GCA_028015215.1. Classification (NCBI taxonomy): domain Eukaryota; kingdom Viridiplantae; phylum Streptophyta; class Magnoliopsida; order Cucurbitales; family Cucurbitaceae; genus Gynostemma; species Gynostemma pentaphyllum. The sequence continues at coordinate 35,360,291 of CM051353.1, read as the reverse complement.
TTGAAAAAAAAATGAAGGGGAAGGGAAGAGAAAGCTCATGGTTTGGGAGGGGAGAAAGATGAGGGATTTCTTTTCCCTTTTTCCTTTATTTTTCCCTAAATTCCATTTATAAAGTTTTAATTTTCAAAATAAAAAATAAAGACTAAATTCTATTTTCTTTTCACCCCCTCCACCTCCTCATTTCCTCCACTAAACCCCTCCACCTCCAATATTTAATATAAACCCTTCTTCCTATTTCCTTTTGCTAACAAGCCCTTTTTACTAAATTAACCATGGTTAATAATTTCCCTTTTAATTAAACTCTCCACCCTTTGTTAAATAAACTATGGTTAATTACTAATTAACCAAAATTCATATAGAAAATAATTTTCCACACTTTTATTCACTAATTAAAGTATACCAATAAAATAAAATTTTCAATTACCCCACATCGAACCCTCGGGCCCTTACACAATGTATTAGGTTTGATATTCTTAATAAGTAAATTGAATACAATGTAATATGGAATAAAAAGAATAAAGAGAAGAAGATAAGAGGGGAAGAGAGGAAAACGGTATGAGGCTATAAGACTACATGGATTGCAAAGGGACCTGCACGGAGTGCAAGGTCATATACTGGATACGTCAGTAACGGATTCAGATTTCAAACGAAGGCTCATTCTGTTAACAGGGCAACAAACAACAGTGGTGTTTGCATAAAAGGTCAAGTGTTCAGCACCGAAGACAATTACTTTGGAGTAATCGATGAGATTCTTGAGATTCAATACGCAAGTCCGACGCTAAAACGTATTATTCTGTTCAACTGCACTTCGTTCAAGAAAACTAGACGAGGCAGAGTCCGTAAGATTGATCATTTACAAATCGTTGAGGTAAACAAGTACAAGCATATGTGCACCGCTGATAGGTTTGCCCTAGCTACACAGGCGATTCAAGTTTATTACCTGAATTATCTGAGTAATAGATGAGATCTGACAGATTGGTTAGTTGTTTGTAAAGTTAAACCACGCCAGGTAGAAGAAAACTTGTCCGAGAAAGACGACCATGCAGACGAAGCTGGTGCTTTTCAAGAAGATCAGATAATATGTCCTGCAATAGACGATGGCCAGAATGCAGGTACCGAACGTCCTTTGAACTATGGAACGATAACATTGCATGATGACGATAAAATGCTTCCACTTCTCACGAACGTGACATTGATGCTGAATTTATTCGAGATGATGAAGAAGAAGAAGAAAAAGAAAAGAAGAAGAAGAAGCAATGACTGAAGAAACTGAGGATGAAGAATAATACACTTTGTAAATTTATATGATTCACTGCATGTTTTATAATAACGTCATTATTGTGTTTCATTAAACAATATATATAAATATGTTTTAATCTCCATTAATTTATATATAGTAAATAAATAAATAAATATATATATATATATATTTACGACCATATGGTAGCAAATTTAAAATAAAATGCGACCATATGGTCATAACTTTTAAATGTAAACTTAAGTTTTTTAAAAATTTGTATTAATTTACGACCATTTGATCGTAATTTTGTGACTATCTGGTCGCGTTATTCACCGGTAAATTTAAATTTTCATGAAATTTTTTGCGGTGAATTTGAAAATTGCGACCATTTGGTCGCAATTTTTTATGGGAAGTGTGATGTGACAATTGTTGGTCATAATGACACACTTACGACCATCTGGTCGTATTTTTGAAGCAAAATGCGACCATGCGACCATCTGGTCGTAATCGAGCAACTCTTCATTTTTCGTCATAATTACGAAATTGCGACCAGATGGTCGCAGTTTTTTATTTAAACGCCCACCCGATATCTTTCCCCTCCCCCACCCGATTCCTTTTGTCTCTTTTCTTTCCTTTTGTCTCTTTCCCCCGTTCCCGTTCCTCCTTTGCCTTTTTCCTGTTCCACTCCCCCGTTCGTTCTTACCTTTCCCGTTCCCCGTTCTTTCACCCATTCCCGTTTCAAAAACCTCCAAAACTCGGTAGCGTATTGGAGGTTAGTTTTCATTTTTGTTTTAATTAAGTTATTATAAATTGTTTTAGTTTCGTTAAATTTAGTTACATTTAATTGAATAGTTTAGTTTAGCTTTAAATTAGTGTAATTAATTACTTAATTAATTATGTTTAGTTAGTTACTTTAATTTGTTTAGTTAAATTTAGTTAAGTAATTAGTTAATTAGTTAATTAATTTAATTTAGTTAAATTACTTTTAGTTTAATTACTTAATTAAATTTAGTTTAATAAATTATTATTTAATTTAGTCACATTATTAGTTTAGATTACTTTTTTTAAATTAATTTAATTTAATTAGGTTGATTAATTAGTGTAGTTTACTTACTTTAATTAATTGAATTTACTTTAGTTTCATTAATTAATTAATTTAACTTAGTAAATTAAATATATTCGATTACTTTAATTACTTAACTATTTTTCTTTAATTTAATTAATTAATTTAGTTAATTTAATTAATATAGTTAATGTACTTTACTTAATTAATTAATTAATTTAATTTACTTTACTTTACTTTAGTTTATTTAATTAATTATTTTAATTTAATTTAGTTTAATTTAGTTTAATATAGTTAATTAATAAATTTACATTAAATAATAAATTAATAATGAATTAAATTTAATTAATTTGATTAGGAAAATGGCACGCCAACGTCATCCTCCGATGTCCTGGCGATGATGCGCAGGACTGCACTGATCCACCGCCAGAGGATGAAGCACCAAAGTTGCACAGTTCTCCAGGGGAAGAGGATTGGACGCATGCTGACCTAGACGAGATCTTACGATTGGACGACAATCCCAACCCGACTTATTGAAGGGATGATTTACTAAATTTGTGGAATTTTATTTAGTAAACTAATTAACATTTAATAACAGATCTATTAATATCATGCAATTTGTGATATAAACATGTAGATTCATGCTTTAATTTTTGAAAATAAAAGGCCTTTTACTTACATTGAGTAATAAATGGAGAATTGGTTTGTAACGACCCGTCACTTTTAAATAAATTAAAATCAGAAAAAACAGCGGAAGTCTTTTATTTTAAGAAAATTTTGCGTGGTTTTGTTTCAAAGTTGGCATGCCGAAAACCTTACATCCTAATTTTTCAATCTAATAAATTCACATGGACTTTAAGTCCCAAATCAGGAGTTCAAATAATTCATATCATAAAAACCACATCAAAAGCTCTTATGAGCTAAATACAACATCAAAGTCTTGAAATTCACAAAATATTTACATATACTTTACAAAAACAAGTCCATCTCGAGGTCAGCATCCCTCGATCACGCAGCACCATCTCCCCTTCCACGGCCTCTAGCCAGGGCATTACCTGAAATTGGTTGTAATATCATGAGCTAACAAACTAAGCCCAGTGAGAATAATAAGCACAAAAAGTAAAGATAGACCTCAAACTCGCATTCGATTTGTGTCCAATTAAACTGACACAAACTTCCTTAGAATTCACCAAAATCTAGGTACTTCTAATCCATATTCTTCAAATATGATAATACTAACTCTTGAGGTCAAAACCTCATCCATTTCTTGTTATAACATAAATAAAAGAAATAAGTAAACTTTTCATAAAATATAACATCTCAATTCTCTAATCCATCGATCTCATGCAATGTAGGGTTCGTATATACCCTTATGCATGAATGAGGTAATAGGTACATCCCGTAGGATACCCATTCAACCCAATGCGTGAAGAGTAACAGGTACATCCCGTAGGATACCCATTCAACCTTCTTTCTTAGTTTTACTTTCTTTTCTTTTCTTTTTCTGAAGGTGATGCGGACACTACCCGTAGGCTCCAACATTCTTCCCTTCTTTTCTTTCTTACTTTCTTTTCTTTTTCTCTTTGCAATGATGTGAGATGTTATGGTTATGCTTGCAGATGCTTACAAAAGTAGATAAAGTAAAGTGTGAATAATAAAGTAACCGAAACAAACATAAAGTAAAAGGGGCATAAAGTAAATAAATAAGAAACTCTGAATGAACGATAAATCAATCGAACTTCGTTAATAAAGTAAAGAATCAAAACATAACGATTAACCTAAATCTTCAAGGATTCTAAACTTCCAATAATCCGAGGTTCTATAAATCGTTCTTTATCAAAGTCTTGGATCCTTTAACTTACAATGAACCATTCTAAACTCCGAAACTAATCTAACTTAGAATCTTCTAAGATTCGAGGCTTTCGCCGAGAAATCCTAAGTTTCTCGCTTAAAGGATTAACTTCAAATCCTAAGGCACTAACTCACTCCTTCTAATCTTAGATTGGATTCTAATCTTAGTTTCCGATTCTACAAATCATCGCACTTATTTGCTTTCTATAGTTACTTTAAATTCTAACTATTCTCACCTTAGTAAAAGTGAAGACTTCGCTCCTAAGCACCGGAAGAGCGATCAAACAAGCGGTTCAAAAACACCTACAAAAGGATTAATATCCCGAAAATTAATAAATCACCAACTAACGATTAAACAACGACTAAACAAACAAAAGGATGAAAATCCATCAAACCTCCCCCTTGGAGGCTCTCGGCCCTCCCAATAAAAGGGTCTCGGGTTTGGTTTTTCGGCTTTTTGGCAATTTAAATACGTTTTGAGTTGGTTTTAAGCAAATTCGATAATCCCGATTTCAATGGGTGTCGATAATTAGGGTTTTTGAACATTAATCCCTTTCCCAAATTGAATATAAATAAACATTTATTCATTAATTTCTAACCCATTTTCAATCCCAAAAGGGTAAATTTCAAACTGGAAGGGTTTCGACTGAAACTCGGTTTTAGGGTTAAGGGATAGTTTCCAAAAACACGTAAAACTACTCCCGAGTTTACAAACACCGAGTTCTACAACACGAAATCGAAGGAAATCAAAGAAAACTCCATTAAAACACTATTTGGACCTTAGGGTTTCAAGAGAAACTTACCGAGAACTCCGCAAAACACGAGTGGCAAGTACGAAGGTTAGGTGGAAAAGGATCGTAGGACCGATACCTTTCCAATGGACCCGGAATCAAGTCGATCGGGCAAGAAATGAACGAAAAGCAAAAACTCCTTTCTCTCCTTTGGTGCTCACGGCTTGGGAGGAAGAAAGATGAGCAATTTTTTGTCAAACTTTGGTCAAGGTGATAGTTAAAGAAGATGACCAAAATATCTAGATATTTAGGTAGTTTGGAAATTACGGTTTTGCCCTTTTGTGACTTTTAGCTTATAAAACGAAACCCGATGATCTTAAACTATCCCAATGGTGATTAATAATTATTAATTGGCCCGTTAATAATTATTAATACCTTTAAAACAAAAATAAACGAAAAAGATCAATTAAAAGATTAAAACCGAAATAAACTACAAAATTCTAATTTATGGATAAATAAATAAACTTTAATTACTTAAATTAAATTTAAAATAAATTAATTAAAAAAAAACATTTATCTCAAATTAACGGGACGTTACATGGTTGGAGGTTTCTTTACAGCATCAAATCCTCAGCAACACCGGATCTTCTATGCTATATCCCGATCGAAAGCAAAACCGACTTGTGGGAATTGAACCGGAAGAACAAAAGAAGAAGAAATTTCTTCTAAATTTTTCCTAAAGGAAAATCGGCAATTGGGAAAAAACTTGAGAGAGAATTTTCTCTTTTCTAATTAAAGTGAGAAGTGTATCAAATATGAATCCCAATGGTCATATTTATAAGAAAATATGGTATCCTAATCTAATTAGAATTCCTTATTTTCTAATTATTAAATTAAAAGAAAAGATAAATAATAAAATAATAAAATATTTATATACATATGATATAAGTCACCTTGGACAGCCACTTTGTATAGCGCATCAACACCCACGAAGCCAACATATGTATATATATATATATATATATATATATATATATATATATATTATTAATTTTTATTCTTTGACTTTTCTTTATTCAATAATAATATAATTATGTATTTAAAATTAGAAAAATTCAAATAATAATTTCTAATTAAATACATTTAGTCAAAAATTAATATATTAATTACCATTGAATCTTATTCAACTAATTAATTATTTGGGCCAAAACCAATTTATTTCTTAAAGCAATTGTATTTAATTCTCTCTAATATTTATTATTAAATTAAATAAACTCATTATTTAATTAATAATACTAATTATTAATTTCCATTTAAATAAAATCATTATTTAAATAATTAATAATATTAACATTAATTCCCGTTTAAATAATTTATTTTATTTAAACAATTAATTTTGCCTTAGAATATTATAATTGATAATGCTACATTAATTTCCATTTAAATAAACTCTTTATTTAAACAATTAATATTGTATCAATATTAATAATATTGATATTAATTTTCATTTAAATAATCTCATTATTCAAATAATTAATATTGCCTAATTTTAAGTAAAATCAATTACTTAAATTATTTGTTCTTCCTAAGTTAAATTAATAACTTTGTTTTGCTACAACGATGTTTGGGCTAGCATAGGGACCCGATGGACCTATAGATCATGGGCTTAATAATTAGTCAATTAAGTGATTAACACATAATCAGTTAATTACTTATTATCTAACTATGAAAAATTCCACTATAGATTCATAGTTGAACTCCCCTCACTATCGATGAGTTATTGTCCATTTAGTTTATCCTTATTTATATCTGTGATATATCCTTCACGTGGAACCCTCATAATTACAGGCGGATAAATTTACCATTTTGCCCCTGTAATTACCGCTTTATCCTTGTGTTCCCGCTGATTCTCCAATGAACTTTATCTTTAGTCGAGCTAGAGATAATGTACTTCTGTGATCAATAGAAGTCGTGGCGCCATTTGTTCATGTCTCGAATCAGTACATCAAGGGAGTTTCCTAAAGTTCCTATAATGTTTAGGTATCGCACTGATACCGTTAATTTATATGAAAGTTATGAATTCCATCTCGTGAAAATGAGTTCTCAGCTACTTATTTAGCCATGTTCCCAAAACAGGAGTGTATTGAGTGTTCTTACGGATCGCTCTCAACCATGTGAATCAAAGAACATAACTCCATAAATAGGAGTCCACATTTCACTCAGGATTGAGATCTATCACGGTTGATAAACTTAGTTTGATATTCGATCATTTCTCGTAAACGGTACTAATGAGAAATTTGATCGAATATCGTGGTCCTGTCTTATACAATCAACATTGCATATGATACTTCCATTTCATGTCCCCCACATGAATGATCAGGATTAGATCATTTGTCTATAAACAAAATGCGAAGCTATCAACAATGTTACCAGGATAAGGTTCCCAAACGTTATCCATTTACTGTAGACACTTTTAAGTTACTCATCTCGACTTTAATCCTCTCGTATGACTCACATACTAAGTCGTGATTTCATAAGATTAACTTAGGGTTTACTATTTGAATGTTTGATATTAATATATTTCCATATATTCCTAATATTGTCAATTGAATCAATCTTGATAATATAAAGAGCTTATGTTTATTTATTTAATTTATTCGAATTAAATTATTATTATTAAATAATTACAAGTTCTAGGACACCATTCCTAACACTTATCCCTCCGCAGTACCTGAGTCGCAATTGCGACACCACGTTTGGGGGATGACTCACCGGCTCCAGCCACGACTGTAGCGGGAGCATCAACTTCTGGCACCGCGCTCGATTGAGCGGGAGCATCCACTTCTGGCACTGGCCGTCCTCGAGCCCCCGCCAACCCGACCCTTCGAATAGAAGGGGATACGTAAGTAGACAAGTATTTTTTTTAATTAAATATTCATGTTATTTATAACCTAATATCACTAATATTTTTAACTTTTTTTTTTTTGAGAATACAGTCGCTTCAAAGCGGTTTCGCTAGGTCCTCTAGAGCATGCTTCTACCTAGCGAGCTTTGCTGGACGAAGATTCCGACGATGGAGAAGCGTCGGATGTTCGACAATTGGAAGGTACATAACTTCACTTATTTTTATAATTAATTAATTTATAAATTTTTAACAATCAATTTATTACTTTCACGTTTTTTTATTTTAAATTTTTTCAGGGCAAGTTTCCTATGATCGATCTCGATGTCACAGACGGTCGGATGTTCCCCCTATGGGACAGGCATGTGCAGGATCGATTCAAGGACCTCATGTATCGGGCGCGGTAGATGCAAGTTGAAAACCGGCCTGTGTGGATCAGTGAGGAGAAGCATGCCCGACTCCTCGCGAGCTTGCAATCTCAAGAGGGCAAAAAAGTGTCGACGAAGAATAAGGCCAACCGAGCCAAGAACCCGAGGAAACACACCTGTGGCGTGAAGCCTAACGACGAGCACCATCGTATATTCGTAAGTAATTGTCATTTTTCTTTCACGTCAATTTTTTGTTTTTTTTTCAATGATTTATTAATTTAATTTCTGTCTCTTTTTATAATATGTTTAGGAAGAAAAGTACGGTCGTCCTGTTCCAACTGATGAGCTGCACCTGGTCCTTCACACAAAGAAGGACGGGGCGATCATCGATGAAAATGCGCAACAAACTCACGGTATTTAATATGTTTTTTCAATTATTAATTATCATTTGTTCATCATTTTCTAACTTTTACATATTTTCTGAATTTTAAATATTTAAGACCGTTTCAAGGAGTCTTTGAGTCAGAGGTTGCCACACACCCGACTCGCAACTAACTCAGGAAGACCGTCGACAGGCATTCTTGGAGGCTGCTGGAGGCTTTCGTCCAGATGGATCCGTTGCTGGGCTCGGCCTGTACGGGAGATGCCATTACGCGGATGTGCCTCAGCCTCAGCGGAGCGCAGCAAGCACTAGCTCCGGCCCTTCTCTGGTTGAGCAGCAGCTGCGTGAGGAGGTTCAGCAGCGTCACACCGACATGGACCCTATGTGCGACGACTTCATTTGTAAAAGACTCGAATTTTCACAAAATCTTTAAATCAGAAGTAAAACAGCGGAAGACTTATTTTAAAAAAATTGGCGTGGATCCGTTTAAAATACGAACTCCCTAAACCTGTTTTTAAGAACACAACTCAGCAAAGTTTATTCACATATATTCCTACTCCAGAATATACTCAAATCAGAGAAAGTAAACTCAAAATATACATACAACCGACTTTAGGCTCTCATGAGCCACAAAATACAAGTTTTAAGACTTTATTTCAAGTTTTATATGTATATAAAGCATTCCCAAAATGCACCAAACTTAGATTTACAAGTCCAAATGTCCATAAGCATCTACTCGAGATCACGCACACCACCTCCACGACCTCGTCCTCTACCACGAATATTACCTGAAAATAAAGTGGTGTAGCACCATTAGCAAACAATGCTAGTGAGAATAAGATGGATGCAAGCACTTTGATGAACCAAAATTCCTATCGGAGAATGTGTCCAAACAAAACTAAGTACTCTTGCACTACCCATTCAATAATCCAAGTACTTTACATAAAAGATCAAACCATTCTACTATCTCGTAAACTCGGAAAGTAAACATTCAAGCCCGCAGTTAAAGTAAACACTAGTGCTTAACAAAGTAAATGACAAAGTAAATAACAAAGGAATAACAAAGTAAATAACAAAGTAACTTTCATCCGTGACCACTTGTCACCAATCATAATCATTCCGTGACATCCGTGCATAACGATACTATGCAAGTCACCGTGACATCCGTGCATAACGATACTATGCAAGTCACCAATCACAAACCATTCCGTGACATCTATGCTAACGATACTATGCAAGTCACCGTGACATCCGTGCATAACGATACTATGCAAGTCACCAATCACAAACCATTCCGTGACATCTATGCATAACGATACTATGCAAGTCACCAATCACAAACCATTCCGTGACTCTATGCATAACGATACTATGCAAGTCACTATGACATTCGTGCATAACGATACTATGCAAGTCACCATACTCTTTAGTAACACCTAAAAGTGAATCCATCACTAAAAACAACGTACTAACTTGATTCTACACAAAAATCTCTCCAAAGTTCTTTTTAACTATTCTAAAACTACTCAAGATAAGCGGAGTACATAATACTCCTCTCCAAGTTTCCGGTTCTCATTCTCCTCGAGAATCTAACTTAAACCACCAATAACATCTTACTTACGTAACAACCAATCTTAACTAAATTCCTTATACACTTTCCTTAACTCCCAAATAACTATAATCTTGGAAAGTTCTCTAATCTATTAACCCTCTTAACATCGATCTAACATAAACGTCAAGTAATTTGAAAGCATAAAAGTAATCACAACCATTTTAAACTCACCTTATAAGAGTAGTCAACTCCTAACCACCGGTTGGTCAAAAGTCCGAACGATGCTCAAAACCTATAATTACAATACACCTAAAGTATATTAATTACTCGAATTGAACAACATCGACACGATTCTAAATTAAAAGACAAAACAACTTTGTAATTAAAGCCAAGAGGCCCACGGCTCAAGGGAAGGAAGAAAAAGAATTTGTTTTCCGGATTTCAAGCACTTTAAAGACAATTCGGGTTGGTTTCGGTTACTTTGAAGTTTGGTAAACTCAATGGGTAAACTTAATTTAGGGTTTAGATCAACAATTCAATCCCGAACAAATTAGGAAAGTCTTAAACTAAACAATTCAAAGTTCTCATCAAAAACCAATAAAAGGAAAAATTGAATTAAAAGACTTTTTGGCTCAAACCCGAACTTAGGGTTGGGGAAGTTCCTAGGAATGAATAAACGACTTTCCCGATTGATATCAATAAGCCCCGATGAACGAAATCGAAATTACAACTCAAAACCTCCATTGAACACTATTCACTTCTAGGTTTTTGAATCTTTAACATACCTTTAGGCCTCGTTAAACAGCGGAAATCCCGAAGAGTGGTTGGAAATGATCCCCGGGCCAAGAGCTTTCCACAGGTCTAGAATGACACGATCCGTCGAGAAATAAAGAAAATCAAAATTTTGAGGGGGGTCTTGAGCTCACGGCGGCAAGGAGGAAGAAGAAGCGAATTTGTGTTAAAAAATGCTAAGTGTTGGTATTTAAAGGATGATGAATAGTGTTTTTGGGATTTTTAGTAAATCGGGTAATAACGCCTCGTTTCTCTTTTACTTTTGCCTTAAAAACGAACCCGAACCACTTAAACTAGCCCAATGGTGATTAATAATTATTAATTGGCCTATTAATAATTATTAATACAACCAAAACTAAAATAGGCTAATTTAGCGATTAAAAAGGTTTCCGAACGAAAATAACTATTTAAATCTAAATAACTAAATCTAAATTAACTTTAAATAAATAAACACTTATATAAATAAAAAAAAATTACCTCTAAAATAACGGGACGTTACATCATTTCTCGAGTCACTGCGATTGAGGCGAATATGCAGGCATTGGTCGAGGTCCAGGTCGTAGTATCTTTGGCCACGTACTTCAGATCCCGAGACGGTGGCCATTCATCATCGATACCGCCTCCGCCACCCCCCGCCCCTCCACAGTAGTTTTAGGATGATTTCTTTTGTATAGAACATTTTTTGAATATTTGATTTATATATATTTTATTTTAATTCCAATTTTTTATTATTAAATTTTAATATTAATTAAGTAAATAAATAATAATTAAATAAAAAAATAAAAGAATTTATTAAATATGACCAGATGGTCGCATTTACCCTAGAAGATAAACGACTAGATGGTCATATTTTATCCCTAAAAAACGACCATCTGGTTGCATTTTGTTTGAGTCCAAAAGTGACCATCTGGTCGCTTATAAAAACGACCATGTGGTCACTGTTGCATGTGACCAACTGGTCACTTATCTTCAACTTAAATTACGACCAGATGGTCACTTTTTTAAGCGACCATCTGGTCATTTTTTCAAAATGTTGAATTTTTTGTGACCAACCATGTTTGGTCGTATTTTGTGACTATACAGTCGCACAAAATTCCGGAACGACCAGCTTTTTTGCCACCACCATTTTGGTCGCTTTTTTGGTCGCATTCTACAATAATAATGACCTTTTAGTTTCGAATTTCTGGTCGCAAATTGACTTTTTTTTTTTGCAGTGTTTTTTGAGGAAAAGAGAAGAATATTTTAGTGTCACATCATATTGTATTCACCAGTTGACCAATTGTATTTTCGTATTATAATTGTGAATACAGAGGCAATATTTTAAAAGAGATTTGGAATTACAAATGTGACCAAATGATTTGGGGAACTATATCATACACTCTACTTAATACACTATTGAGTTACATTACATACTTAACCGTTGTAAAGTAACAAGCTCTTGAATTGAAAGTATGATGGTCGCAAAGTCTATTTTCTTGTATGACTTAGATGCTGATGATAAGTCGATATTTTAGCACATAAACTTGTGTTAATTGTTCATACTTTGATGATTAAATAGCCTAAGAACTAATTAATTATCTTTGATTTGTGTTTTGTGCTAGATTGGAGAAGAGAGGATGAAAAATAGCTTAAATTGGCATTTTGGAGCTTTCTTGACACTTCGACGCCATGGCAACAACTTTCAGTGGCCTCAGCCGTAAGGAAAAGTCTGATCCCAAGCCAAAATTCCAGAGAGCTCAACGTCGTAGCACAGATTTCTCGTCGCCATGGCACAGAAATCGTAATTCTTTATTTTTATTTTGCCTGGCGCCGCGGTGCCCAACTTTCTGTGTCGCGGCGCCAGCCCGATATTTTTAGATATTTTCTTTATTTAAATGACTCAAACCCTAGTTTTTGAGGAGTTCCTTTTTCTAATAGTTTTTAGGCCATTTTTATGGGTTTCCTCTCTGTAGCTATGAACATCATGTCTAGCTAAACTCATACTTCCAATCAAAGGTTAATCAAGTTTAATTCTTTTTATTTGTGAGATCTAATCTTCATCTTCCTCCTTCTAATCCCTCTATTTATATGTTTTCTATGCTTAATCTATTATCGTTTTGATTGATTGTTCAAATCGGATCCTTTGATCATTCTCCAATTTGATAATTTGTCAATTAGATTGTTTAAATCTGTAATTGTTTAGACATTCTAATCCTAGTGACAATTAGTATGATTGAGTCACAAGTCTTCTCATCCCATGCTATGAAAATATATGATATAGTTTAAATAAATCGAACGTTTCGTGTTTATTGGCTAGAATGGTGGTCATTTTCATCTTATTGCTGTCAATTGATTAAATCCTATTGTCGTACTCTAGGGTTCTCTTTGATTAGGGAAGTAATTAACGATCGTATCTTAATTATCGAAGAACTAAGGAATGATAGATTAATAAGACGTTCTTAATAATCATAACAAATTTAGAGAGTGATTTAGGATTTCATTAGATAATCGATGATCAAATAACATGAATTGAACGATGATTATACCTTTGGTTGGAACCTTCTCTTCATTGAATTTTTCTTAATATTTCATTGTTTTCTTCAATTTCTCAACAAACTTCAAAAACCCCCAATTTTAATTCACCAATCTCTGCGGATTCGACCCTACATTCCACTACTACAAATCCATAAACCGAAAGTAGAGATCTTTATTTTTGGTGGATTCGATGCCCACCAGCTGATGAAAGAGAATATGTTTCTCCTTTATTGATGAGTGATAGAATTTCTCGTTCAAAACGGAACAAGGTAAGGGGTACGCCCATGATGGGTAACCCATAATGTGCGAGTGGGAGATGAAGGCAGTTGCCCTGTCAACTGCCTCATGGCAATTCCATATCTGCCAAGATATGGGAAGTTTTTCCCATATCAAAAAGTAATTTGCGTAAGAAAAAGAAGAAAAAAAAAGATCTCTCTCTGTTACATAAAAGAAAATTCTCTTTCATTCACTCAGTGTTATAAAGAAAAATGATCTAGGTTGTGGAGATTGTAGCAAGTCCATAGTTGATTTGTTCAGATCGACTGTCATTGTCAACAAGGTTTTCTTGTTCGTTTTCCGCTGCATCATCAAGAGGTTAGTCTCTCTTCATTATACATTGAAAACCTACATCTTTGAATCTCTATTGAACCACAATTTTTTCTATCTACTAGATTGTTGGGAATTTGAAGGGTTGTTAAATTCCTAAACTCCCTAATCCCAAGAACGATAAATATTATCTCAACAAAGAATAAATAAAAACAAGAGAAAATAACGACACCGGAGATTTATACAGGTTCCTAATTGGTACGTCACGTCTTCTACAGACTCTACAAGTTCCAATATGAAGATAAAGATTACATCAATGAGACGAATAATATTGAGTGTATAATTGCTCACATTTATACGTAAATTTTGAGAATCACTCAAACGGTTGCCCTTCTCTAATTTATTTCTCAATATGAACAAACTCACGAAATAACCCAACCAATTAGCAATCGGTGTTGAAAAGAAGCCGCAGCCTCTCTTTTCAATCACACCTAAACTTCTAGGCGCATATATAAGTGTATTTATATGCCACAAAATTAGGGTTCCACATGAAAGCCACCGCTTCCACACTCATATAACTCGTGACTAAAAATTTCACTACCATTGATTTCCTAATAGGATTCTTAGCCACCGTGCTTAAGCCAATTTCGATTAAACAAAAATACCTTAGTCAAAGTTTAGGCAATGATATGAAAGATGGGCTTGGTTGATAATGGCATGATGGGCTTGGAGGACAATTGGCAAGATAACAATAATTATTTTATTTGAATCCACAAACCTAACATAGATGTGATGATCCATCTGTGTTTGCGAGGCTCGACAAATGGTATTTATTTGAAAAAATATTGCTAAAAATTCTTATTTATAAAATGGGATTGATAATATACAGCATAATCCTAAAACCTCCTTTTAATGTCACCTTTTATTTTGGTAAGACTATGTAACTACATATTACACGGATCATTTCTCTCATTTTAAGCTTAAATAAGTAAATCCAACTACTTTTTCTAATTAAGGCTCATTACATCTTATTTCTAAAATTCTAACCATCAAATATTTGACAATAATTCTATTTTTAAGACTTTAGATGAGTGAAGCAAAATATATGTCTATATATAGTAAAAAAAAAGTGAAATTAAAGGTTATAAAAGATAGTGAATTTGAAGGATTAAATAAAATAAAATAACTAAGAAAAGATGGAGCATCAATATCATTATAGTAAAGGCATTTGCTTTGTCTTGGTGATATGGATGATGATGATGAGTGAGGTTGCCTCAGCCAGTTTCGAGGATTCAAAATATCAAAAAGCATTTAGTAAATGGAATGTGGCTGTGACAAACAAATTGAGTGGAGGCCAGATTTTGTGGGTACATTGTAAATCGAAAAACGATGATTTTGGTGATAATCAAGTAACAAATGGAGGCCAATTTTCATGGAGTTTCAAAATGAATTTCCAACAAAGCACTCTTTATTGGTGTACATTAAGAACACCGAATAATAAACAAAAGACAATTGAAGTGTTTTGGCCAGAGCAATCTAATTGGTTATCTTATAGATGCAATTACTCTTCTTGCATTTGGATTGCTCAAGATGATGGTATTTATTTACTCAATATTCCTACAGGTGCTTTCGAGCCTATTCACAAATGGGATTAATTGAAACTTTATGATCGAGTTGGGATTGATTGAGAGTTCAAGACCCTCCAAGAGTTTTTTTTTTTTTTTTTGCATTCTCTTACATTTTATTTATGGATTTATTTTCGTTGTTATATGGATTGAAACGATAATTTGCCAAATAAACGATTGTCGTGTTCATAAGTAAAAAGTTGAAAGATTAAATTAGCTAAAAAAATGAATAGAATGTTTGGGAGTTTGTCATTTTCTAAAGATGATGGCTTGAAGGATGGGGTGTTAGGGACTTTCTAGATTCAACGTAACCAAACCAATTAACGTTTGGGTCGAGCTGGTTCGGGTTGATTATTTTAAAACCTCATTAAATAAATAGTGAAATGACAGATAATTTAAGTATTTAGTTAATGATTTTTTAGAAATTATTAATTGATAAAACATAGTTTAGTGTTATATTTTCTTTCATGAAATAATACTTCAGTGATCCAAACTTAAAACATTGGATTAAAATTACTGAAGAGAAAAAGAAAAATTTTAAGGGTCGTCATGTTATATGAAGCTAACGAAGACATACATAAATAATTGGAGGTGGACTTAACTTGTTACAAAATTTATCAGACAATAAAAACAGAGAAAAGGGAAATTAATGTGAGGCATGCAAAAAACGTAAATTTCCTTGAGATGAAATTTTGTCTACTGCAAAGGTGCTACAGCTATTGGACGATAGTCTCCCAAGATACAATAATTTTTTACCAAATATTAGTAAAACATTTTACTAACCTTGACTGTCCAAAATTTTGAAGTCTTGTTTTTTTTAATGAGAGTGTCTTTTTATAGGTACTATAGTCACTGTTCGAAGGAGTTGTTCATACGGTTTAATCTGAGATGTCGGATCACACTAATAAAATTGTACCCATTTGTCTGTACTACTGCAATAGTGAACAACTGCGTTCTTTTGTTAGGGCCAAAATATGAAGAGTGCATGCCTGCCCGCAATGAGCACCACTCTGTGGTTTCCATTTGCCTAGCTTGACCATTGACTTGCCACAAGTTTAGATTGAAAGGGAGCTCTTAGCATACAAACGAAAGTTTTTGACTTTTTATAAATGTGTGCCAACTATCAAAATCTACATAAATGACGTTCCATCATGGGTACTACGGAGTCTTATTCCAATTAATCCAAACATATTAAAGATAAAATAAATATTTATATTTAATAATCTTGCAACAAATATTAATTCTCAACTCCTTAATTATATTACTGTAATTGAGACCCACTACTTATTATGTCTTGTATGCTACTTACAATATGTTTTTCCTATAGACGATGAAATCAATTCACTACAAGAAAAAACCAGGATAGCGACGAAATAGTTTCCGATGGTAATTAGTGACGGATTTTGTCGTAGTTAACCACGTTTACTTATAGCGACGTAATCCGTCTTGTGTTAGGTCGTTAATATTGGCGCCAAGAAATGGCGCACTTTTTATCGACAAATTTCGTCGTTTGTGTTGGCGCTAAAAATTTCCGCCAGTTTAAAATCTGAGGGAATGCGTCATTAACAATGGCGCGAAACTTCCCGCCAAATTTAGCGACGGAATTTCTCGGCAAAAGAAAAGGCACCAAATCTTCCCATGTGAATTAACGACGAAATCCGTCGCAAAAAGAAGCAGAAATATTGCCGCTTCTTTTGACGACGGATTTCGTCACTAACATTCCAGAACACAACTTATAAATAGATCTTTCGAGTATTTTATTAGCATCATAAAAATCATTTAAATACTCACGACGTTTGTTGTGTTTGGTATTTGTTTCTAAAAAAATAAGTGAATGGATGCACAATTGTTTGTTAGAAGTTTATTTGAACGACAGATTTGTAGCAGGGGTGGAAAATTTCGTAGAGTTTTGTCAAAATAATGATTATTTTGATCGAAATGGAAAAATGATAAGGTGTCCATGTAGAAAGTGCAAAAACAAAAGGTTAGTTTCGTCAATTGATGTGAAGAAGCACATGTATAGTCGTGGATTTGTTGAAAATTATCACCAGTGGGTGCACCAAGGTGAAACTGACGAACAATATAATGCAGTGTTGGAGCAGAGTTTGTTGTACGAAGGTAGCAGCTCAAACGCAGTTCCAATTATTGAAGAACCGAGTGATAACATGCAGCAAGAGAATGGACAGATGCACATATGATATTTCAAGGTACGTTTAATCATACTCAGAACGATAATTATTCTATTTTGGAGGAAGAAGAAATGAATCCAGAAGCAAAAAGAATGTATCAGATGCTCGAATCAGCTAATATCAAACTAAGTTTATCAACCGTGATAGATCTCAATCCTGAGTGAAATGTGGACTCCTATTTATGGAGTTATGTTCTTTGATTCACATGGTTGAGAGCGATCTGTAAGAACGCTCAATACACTCCTGCTTTGGGAACATAACTGGATAAGTAGCTGGGAATACATGTTCACGAGATGGAATTAATAACTTTCCTATAAATTAACGGTATTAGTGCGATTTTATGAGCTTTAGGAAACTCTCTTGATGTACTGATTCGAGACATGAACAAGTGGCGCCACGACTTTCATTGATCATAGAAGTACATTATCTCTAGTTCGACTAAAGATAAAGTTCATTGGAGAATCATCAGCGGGAACACAAGAATAAAGCGATAATTACAGGGGCAAAACAATAAATTTAATCCGCCTGTAATTATGACGGTTCCACGTGAAGGATATGTTACAGATATAAATAAAGATAAACTAAATAGACATAACTCATCTATAGTGAGGCACTACAAAAAAACTGTTAAATTGCGACCAGAAATTTGCGACCACAGCATTGGGTAGTTTTTTTGGTGACCACTCTGGTAGTAAATATGAAGTTTGACTTAAAACAACCATATGGTCACTTTTTTGCAATCAAATTACGACTAAGAAAAGAATTAGTCATAAAAAATGGCGCGAAAGTTTGTGACATGAGGTATCATTTAGTAGCAAAAAAAAGGCGCGTAAATTTGGCGGGAGAAAGGCTACCAAGTGGCCACATTTCAAAGTGACCATATGGTCGCAATTTTGGTGACCTTTAGTGACCAATGGTAGCTTAGAAATTTGGCGGGAAATAAGCTACCATGTGGTCACATTAATAATTGACCAGATGGTCGCAAATGTTGTGATTTTAAGTGACCAGTGGTAGATAAACAATTTGGTGGGAGAAAAGCTACCAAGTGGTCACCAAATTAAGTGACCATGTGGTCGTAAATTCTCTAACATGATGTGACGCGAGGGGAGTGAGGAAAATGGTGGGAAATTTTGGCTAGAAAATGCGACCAGTTGGTAGAAAAAATACTACCATCTGGTCGCAAATGAGCAGAGGAGTCCATTATAAAACCCCCTCATCCCATTGTTTGTTATCATTAAGAAAAAAGAAAATGAGAGAGTGGATGTATATTCGTTTGATAGACAGTGATGCGTACCTGACGAATATACGTTATACATCAAACGAATTTTTTTTGATACATTATCATTAAGAAAAAAAAAGAAAAGGATATATCTGTAGTGCGTACCTGACGTAAGAGACTACCATATTTTGTTCATACTACTTTGATCAACATATTGCAGAGCAGTTCCGACCAGCGAAACAAAACATTGTCGAAAATTTACTTGAATGTGTTGACATAAATGACTTGCCGATTTTTACGGAACCTGGCATGACAATTGGAAGATCAGTGCGAGGCCGTTGACCGATTCTGAGTATCACGTAATGCAGACATATGTGTTATGCAACTGCGCAGAGATCCAGCCTTACATAGAGTGAGTTCGTAACTTAACATTATTTCATCGCATAAACAATTACAAACTATTTGCTAACTATTTTTGTAACATACAGATTATTTCTAAACTTATACGTTCGAATGACACGAGTTGGTCTTACAGCCGCTGATGAGGGGTCAATAATCGACAAATAGTTTCATTCTTGGTTTAGTGCATACGTGAGTTATTTTAAATTGTCAAAAAAATCGTGGCAATTTGTTGAAAAAATTAATATCTTCCTAACATTACTGTATGTGAACAATGACAGGTTGACTCCCCTACATTACCGGTAGATGATCCTCGCATTATTTCTTTGGCAAAGGGACCTGGATAGATTGCAAGGTCGTATACTGGATACATCGGTAACGGTTACAGATTTCAAATGAAGGCGCATTCATTAACAGGGCAACAAACAACAGTGGTGTTTGCATAAAAGGTCATGTGTTCGGCACAAACGAAGATGATTACTTCGGAGTAATCGATGAGATTCTTGAGATTCAATAAGCAAGTCCGACGCTGAAACGCATTGTTCTGTTCAACTGCACTTGGTTCGAGACAACCAGACTAGGCGGAGTCCGTAATCTTGATCATTTACAAATCGTTGAGGTAAACAAGTCTAAGCATATGCGCATCACTGATAGGTTTGTCCTAGCTTCACAGGCGATTCAAGTTTATTACCTGAACTATCCGATTAATAGACGAGATCTAACAGATTGGTTAGTTGTTTGTAAAGTTAAACCACGTCAGGTAGAAGAAAACGTGTCCGAGAAAGACGACGGTGCAGAGGGAGCTGTTGCTTTTCAAGAAGATGAGATACGATGTCGTGTAATCGACGATGGTCAGAATCCAAGTACTGTTCGTCTTTTGAACGATGGAATGATAACATTGCATGATGATGATACAAATGCTTTAACTTCTCACGGCCGTGACATTGATGCTGAATTTATTCGAGACGATTAATCCAATGAAGAAACAGAAGAAGAAGAAGAAGAAAACTTTATGTGAGGGACTTCTTTGAGACGATGAATCCGACGAAGAAATAGAAGAAGAAGAAGAAGAAGCGACGACCGAAGAAACTGAGGATGATGAATGAGACATTTCGTAACTTTATTATTCACTGTGTATGTGTTTATTAAAACTATTTCTTTAATGAATGATAAAAAAAAGTATATATATTAATATTTGCGACCATGTGGTCGCAATTTAACACAAAAGGTGACCACATGGTAGTAATTTAGAAGGGAAAGGCGACCAGTTGGTCGCATTTGTGGAAAAGTAGAATTATATTTTTCAAAAATATAAGTTAAATTACGACCATCTGGTCGCAAATATGAGCGATAAATTTAAATTTTCATGAAATTTATGGTGGTGAATTTAAATATTACGACCTTCTGGTCACAATTTTTTGCGGTAAATTTCATTATTGCGACCAGATGGTCACAATATTTGATGGGACGCGTGATATGACAGCTGTTCTGGATAATGGCAAGGTGGCGACCAGATGGTCGATTTTTCAATAAATGCTACCAGGTGGTCGCAAATATGTGTAAAAATGCGACCGGGTGGTCGTAATTTCCCCAGCACGCGCGACCTTTCGTTTCTGGTCATGATTACATATTTGCGATCAGTAGCGTTTTCCTTTCCCCCGTTTCCTTTTTTCCTTTATCTTTTTCTTTCTCTCTTTTCTTTCTTTTCTCACTTTCCCCCGTTCCGTTCCCCGTTATTTTTTCCCCGTTCCCATTCCCCGTTCCTCCTCTAAGTTTTTAAGTTTTCGTATAGATTTTATGTTTTTAAGTTTGTTTTAGTTTTAGTTTTAGTTTTGAGTTAGTTTTAGTTTAAGTTTAAATTTAGTTTACTTAGTTTTAATTAATTAGTTTAGTTTACTTTTGTGAATTTAATTAATTTTAGTTTCATGAATCTAATTTAATGTAATTAATTACTTAGTTTACTTTAGTTTAATTCATCTAATTTTAGTTTACTTTAATTAATTAATTAGTTTAGTTTAATGTTGTTAATTTAATTAATTTTAGTTTAATTAATGTAATTTAGTTTAATTAAGTACTTAGTTTACTTAAGGTTAATTAATATAATTTCGTTTACTTTAATTAATTAATAAATTTTAGATCAATTAATCTAATTTTAATTTAGTTTAATTTAATTAATTAGTTTAGTTTAGTTTTTATTAATTAATGTTAGTTAAATTTAATTACTTTTAGTTTAATTTAATCTAATAGTTGAAATCTTCATTACTTAGTTTACTTTAATTAATTACTTAGTTCACTTAAGCTAATTTTAGTTTACTTTAATTTAATTAATTAGTTTAGTTTATTTTAGTTTTATTTAATTAATGTTAGTTTTATTTAATTAATTTTAGTTCAATTAATCTAATTTAGTTTAATTCTTCATTACTTATTTTTGTTTAATTCTTCAGTACTTAGTTTACTTTAATTACTTCATTTTAGTTCAATTAATCTAATTTTAATTTACTTTAATTCAAATTAATTAATTAGTTTATTTTAAATTAGTTAATTAATTTATGTTAGTTTAATTTACATTATTTAATCAATTTAATTTAGATTATTTCATTAATTAATTTAATTTAGATAATTTCATTAATTAATTTAATTCAGATAATTTCATTAATTAATTAATTTAATTTATTTCATTATTTTAATTACTTAATTAGTATTAAATTAGTTTAGTTTAGTTGTAGGATTATGACGGGCAGACGACGTCCTTCCCAGTCAAACGAGCCTGACGACGCGACTCCGCAAACCCTAAACCCGCAGCTGCCTACTACCGCTGCCCCTGATGCGGACCTGATTACAAAGGAGTTGGACAGCCTCCTCTTCGATTACGAGTCGGGACTTGCTGCCACGCTCGATGATGCAGTCCCTGAGACCCAGCCTGCAACACCACGCTTGGTGCAGGACTCCCAGGCCACGACTTCCGCGGGAGCATCAGGGTCTACATCACAAACCGATCTAGCGGGACCCTCCACTTCAAGCACGCAGCCTCCTCGGGCCGCAGACTCTACCCTTCGGATTGAAGGGAATACGTAAGTAATTTTGTTTATTGTTTTAATTACTTAATTTTTTAAATCTTTAAACATTTTTAAAAGTGTTTTTTTCTGTTAACTAATAGTTTCTAATATCACAATATTTTTATGTTTTTACAGAGTACAGCAGCATACAACAGTTTAAAAACGGTTTCGCGAGGTCCTCCAGAGCATGCCTCTACCCAGCGAGCTTCGCTGGCAGAAGATTTCGACGACGGAGAAACATCGGATGTACGACAATTGGAAGGTAAAAAACATCATTTATTTTTATAATTAATTAATTTTTAAATTTATAGAAATAAATTTATTACTTTATTACTTTAACAACTTTTTATTTCAAGTTTTTCAGGGCAAGTTTCCTGTTATCGATCCCGATATAACGGACGATAGATTGTTCCCCCTATGGGACAATCACGTCCGGGATCGATTCAAGGACCTCATTTACCGGACGCGCAGAAAACAAGCAGCAAACCACCCCGAGTGGATGAGCCCGGAGGACCACGCGCGGCTTATCGCGAGCTTGAGCACTCCCGAGGGCAAGGCAGTGTCAATGAGGAATAAGGCAAACCGTGCGAAGAATCCCACCAAACACACAGGCGGGGCCCGGACCCACGACGAGCACCATCGTCGAATGGTAAGTTTTTTTACGTACTTTTTTCTTGTTTTCTTTTTTCAATTAGTTATTAATTTATTATTATTTTTCTTCAATCTCTAATATTTTTAGGAAGCAAAGCACTGTCGCCCTGTCCCGCCCGATGAGCTACACCGCGTTCTTCACACGAAGAAGGACGGGACGTTCGTCGACGATAAGGCGAAAGCAGTTCAGGTATATTTAATAATTTTTTCAATTATTATTTTTTTCTTTAAAATTTTTGATAACTTATATATTAACTATTTCATTTTCTGAATTTTAAATGTTTAGGAACGTTTCACGGAATCGTTGAGTCAACTGTTGCCCATACCAGTCTCGCAACCGACTCAAGAAGACCTTAGAGAGGCGTTCTTAGAGGCTGTTGGAGGGGTTCGGCCTGATGGATCAGTTCCTGGGCTCGGCTCGTACGGGCGACGCCTTTACACGGATGTGCCACGCCCTCAGAGGAGTGGAGCGAGCACTAGCTCCGGCCCTTCTCCGGTTGAGCAGCAGCTGCGCGCAGAGGTTTAGCAGCTTCAGATCGACATGGACGCTATGCGCGACGACTTCGTTTCTCGAGTCGCTGCGATTAAGGCAGATATGCAGGCACGGGTTAAGGCCCAGCTCGCAGCATCTTTGGCCGCGTACTTCAGATCCCTAGACGGCGGCCCTTCATCATCGACGCCTCCAACGCCACCCCTCGCCCCTCCGTAATAGTTCTAGGATGCTTTCTTCTTTATAAAACATTTTTTAAATATTTTATTTATATATATTTTATTTTAATTCCAATTTTTTTTATTAAATTTTAATATTAATTAAATAAATAAATAATAATTAATTAACTAATTATTGTAATTTAAATAAATAAATAAAATACTTATTAAATACGACCAGATGGTCACATTTACTCTAAGATAAACAACCATCTGGTCGCATTTTGTCTAAGTACAAAAGTGACCACTTGGTCGCTTATAAAAGACCACGTCGTCACTGTTTCATGTGACCAACCAGTCACTTTTCTTCAACTTAAATTACGACCAGATGGTCGTATTTTATCCCCAAATAAACGACCATATGGTCACATTTTCTCTGAGTATAAAAGTGACCATTTGGTCGCTTATAAAATGACCACGTGGTCACTTATTCATGTGACCAACTGGTCACTTATCTTCAACTGAAATTACGACCAGATGGTCACTCTTTTAAGCGACCATCTGGTCGGTTTTTGAAATGTTGACTTTTTTGCGACCAACCATGCTTGGACGTATATTTGTGACTATACAGTCACACAAATTTTGGAACGACCAGCTTTTTCGCCTCCACCATGTTGGTCGTTTTTTTTGTCGCATTCTACTATATAAACGACCAGTTGGTCGCAAATTACTGGTCGCAAATTGATTTTTTTTTGTAGTGAGGGGAATTCAGCTATGAATCTATAGTGGAATTATTCATAGTTAGATAATAAGTAATTAACTGATTATGAGTTAATCACTTAATTGACTAATTATTAAGCCCATGATATATAGGTCCATAGGGTCCCTATGCTAGCCAAAATATCGTAGTCGCGAAATCAAGTAGAAGAAATGGAAATTTTAAGTAAAGTGAATTATTTAAGTAGACAATATTAATTGTTTAAATATTGAGTATATTTCAACTGTAATTAATGTAAACATTATTAATTGTTTAAATAATGAGTTTATTTAAACAGAAAATTAATAATAAAATATTATTAATTAAACATTATTAATTATTTAAATATTGAGTATATTTATATGGTAATTAATAATTTGAAATTAATTGATAATTATTAACTATTTAAATAATTAATTTTATTTGAACGGAAATTAATAATTAAAATTAATTAATTAATAATAAAATATTATCAATAAAATTATTAATTAAATAATGAGTTTATTAAATGGAAATTAATAATTAAAATATTTATTATTAATTATTTAAATAATGAAAATTATTTAAATGGAAATTAATAATTAAATATAATTTGATAATATTTAGTCGGGAGAAAATATTAATATTATTAATTGTTTAAATAAAATATTTTATTTAAATGGTAATTAATAAATAAGTTAATTAAGTTGGACTTAGTAATTTAAGAGAGAGTTTCTAGCCCAATTGGATTAATGAACCCAATTGAAATTGGCCCAAAATAATTAAATAAATAAATTTGATTTATTAATGATTTACTATACAATTTTCGGCCATAATAGATAATTTGTAGTACATAATTGTTTGAATTATATCTTATAATAATTATATAGATTTATTTACCCAAGATAAAGAAAAGAAAATATCATCTTATTTATCTATGGCATTTTCGAAATACCAAGATAATGGAAAGAGATAATCCTTTTTTCTTTTTGTATTTATCTCCATGGATTAATCTTAATGTGATTAGGATTCCTATTTTCCTATTTGGGTCATTCATAGATCATACAACTTGTAACGTCCCGTTATTTTGTGTAAAAAAAAAAAAAAACTTTTTATTTATTTTATTTTAATTTGAGTAATTAAAATTCATTTATTTATTATTATTAAATTAGAATTTAGTAATTTATTTCATTTTATTTCATTTTAATGGCTTTATTTATTTAAATATGTTTTAATGGTATTAATAATTATTAACGGGCCAATTAATAATTATTAATCACCATTGGGATAGTTTGAGATGTTCGGGATTCGTTTTTAAGCCAAAAGTCATAAAAGGGCAAAGTTGTAATTACCCAATTTACAAAATATCTAAATTACTATTTGACTATCTTCTTTAAATGAGATCATTGACCACATTTGACTTCACAAATCTTCATTTTTCCTCCCCTCCAAGCCGTGAGCTTCAAAGGCCAAAGAAAGAATTTTTGATTTCGTTCGTTTCTTGCCCGATCGACGTGATTCCGGGTCCATTGGAAAGGTATCGATCCTACGATCCTTTTCCACCTACCCATCGTCCGTTTCTCTCGAGATCCGAGGAGTTCTCGGTAAGAATCTCTTCAAACCCTAAGCTCCAAATAGTGTTTTAATGGAGTTTTACTTGTTTTCTTTCGATTTCTTGCCGTGGAACTCGGTGTTTGTCAATTCGGGAATAGTTTTAAGTGTTTTTGGAAACTATTCCATAACCCTAAAACCGAGTTTCAGTCGAAACCCTTTCCGTTTGAAATTTACCCTTTTGGGATTGAAAATGGGTTAGAAATTAATAAATGAATGTTTATTTAAACTCAATTCGGGAAAGGGATTAATGTTCGAAAACCCTATTTATCGTTACCCATTGAAATCGGGATTATCGAATTTGTTTAAAACCAACTCAAAATGTATTTAAATTGCCAAAAAGCCGGAAAACCAAATCCGAAACCCAATTTGATGATAGGGTCGTGGGCCTCTTTGTGGGTTTTATTGGATTTTCGTTGCTTTGTATGTTTAGTAGTTGTTTGAACGATAGTTGGTTTCGTTATTGATTGTATGATATAATTCGTTTGTAGGTGTTTTCGAACCGCGTGGTTGATTGCTCTTTCGGTGTTTAGGAGCAAAGTCTTCACTTTTATTAAGGTGAGAATAGTTAGTATTTAAAGTAATTATAGAAATCGGACAAGTATGATGGTTTGAAGAGTTTGGAACTAAGATTAGAATCCGAAGCTAAGATTAGAAGGATGTGAGTTAGTGCCCTTAGTGAGAACTTAGAAGTTCTCGATAGAGACTTTGAATCTTAGAAGATTCTAAGTTAGATTCGATTCGAACTAAGATTGGATCATTAGAAGTCAAAAGATCAAAGTTTGTTTTTAGAACGGTTAATAAAACCTCGGATTACTGGAAGTTTAGAATCCTTGGAGGTTTAGGTTAATCGTTATGTTATGTTATGTTCTTACTTTTATTATTATTGATACCGGAGTTTGATTTATAAATCGTTCGTTCGAGAATTCTTATCTGTCCTTTACTTTATGTCTTTACTTTACTCATTTACTTTATGCATATTTCAGTTGTTTCATCATTTACGTTTACTTTATCTACTTTTGCAAGCATATGCAAGCATATGCATAACATCTCGCATTATCGAAAAGAAAAGAAAGTGAGAAAGAAAAACGAAAGGTTAATGGTGGAATATGAGAAAGTCCACACTACTTTCATGCATAAGTACTGGTGGGACATGATAATTGCCCACACTACTTTCATGCATAAATCCTGGTGGGACATGATAATTGCCCACACTACTTTCATGCATAAATCCTGGTGGGACATGATAATTGCCCACACTACTTTCATCCATAAATCCTGGTGGGACATGATAATTGCCCACACTACTTTTATACATAAGTACTGGTGGAATACGATAATTGTCCACACTACTTCATACATAAGGATAAGGGTGGATAGTATGTAAAAATCCACATTACCTTCATTCCATGCATAAATGGCGAATGTGTATCCTACGGGATGTACTCATCACTTTTATGCATATGATAGACGAGAAAGAGAATCGAGATGTTATAATTATACAAAGTTTATTGATTTACTTTTCTTACTCATGTTATGACAAGCTATTGGATGAACAATTAGACCAAGTGTGCTAGTTAGTATCATCAATTAGAAAATATGAATTAAAATGACCTAGACTTTGGAGAATTCTAGGAAAGTTAGTGTCAGATTACTTGGATACAAATCGAAATGCGAGTTTGAGGTCTATCTTTACTTTTTATGCTTATTATTCTCACTGGGCTTAGTTTGTTAGCTCATGATATTACAACCAATTTCAGGTAATGCCTTGGCTAGAGGTCGAGGAAGAGGAGGTGGTGCTGCTTGATCGAGGGATGCTGACCTCGAGATGGACTAATGGATTGTAAAGTTTATATCTTATTTTGATGAATTTTAAGGAATTGTATTTTGTATTTGGCTCCTAAGAGCCTAATGTTGATGTTTTATGATATTATATATTTGAACTCCTGATTTGGACTTAAAGTCCATGAGATTTTGTTAGATTTGAAAATTAGGATGTAAACAGGTTTTCGGCATGCCAATTTTCAAACAAAACCACACCAATTTTTCGTAAATTAAAAGACTTCCGCTGTTTTCTCTAATTTTAATTTATTTAAAAGTGACGAGTCGTCACACAACTCGATTCCTTATAAAATTGGAAGTCTCTTTTCCTCTCTCCCTCCCCTCTTGGCCGATTTTCCCTATTCATTGGGAAGAAAAATATTTTTTTTCTTCTTCCCAATTTCTTCTTAAGTTCGATCCCACAATCGGGTTTCATTTGATCGATCGGGATATAGCGTAGAAGATCTGGTGTTGCTGAGGATTTGATGCTGTAAAGAAACTTCCAACCAATTCTGCATATTTTACTAAATGTAAGTAAAGGTTTTAGTTTTCGAAATTTAAGGCATGAATCTACATGTTTTTATCACAAATTGCATGATGTTAATAGATCCGTAATTAAATGTTTAATTAGTTTACTAAATAAAATTCCGCTAGTTTAGTAAATCACTCCCTTCAATACCCTGGATGTGATGTCAGTCAACTGGCCGCAGTTACGGAGGTTCTAAATATAAAAGCGACATATCATATCCTAGAGAGAGGTTTTAACTCGATTTCACAATGGTTTCATCGTTGCGCGCCTACAAACAACACATTGCCTCAAAGTTTATGCGATATGAAAGAATTAGTTGAGGGTCTCAGATTGCCTGTTGAAAAGATCGATTGTTGCCTGAACGGATGCATGATATTTTGGGGGGACGAAGATTCGAGTTTGCATCATTGTAAAATAGGTTTTCATCCGAGATATAAACAAGGTAAACGCACTCTCATACCACATACTCATTTGTTTTATTTACCTATCACTCCTCACCTCCAATGATTATATGCATCTGAAGTAACGGCTTGTCACATGAGATGACATCACGAGCACGCGCAAGAGGATGGTCTTTTGAAACATCTATCTGATGCTGACGTGTGGAAGCATTTGAACCGTTGTCATCCAGATTTTGTAAGCGAGAATAGAAATGTCAGATTGGGGTTATGCACTGACGGGTTTAATCCGTTTGGAGCATCTGGAGCACAATACCCCTTGTGGCCTGTTATGTTGACTCCTTATAACTTGCTGTCATCTATGTGCATGAAAGATCCTGTTATTTTCTTAACCCTCGCCGTTCCAAGTCTAAAGAGTCCGAAACAAAGGTTAGATGTATACCTTCAACCCCTTATTGCTAAGTTTCTTAATTTGTGGAATAATGGAGTATTGACTATCCACAACCTGTATACATTTTTCACATCAGGAAATTTAAAAGTAAGGAAATACAATTCCTTTTCCAAAATTAAAAAAGTTTATAATCATAAAACTTAAGACGAAAAGCTCTTATGAGCTTAAAAACAAATTTACATCTCAAAGACATAAAATAACAAAATAAGTCCATGGACTTTTAAATGTACATCTAGTCCATGTCAGCATCATCATCATCCAGATCAGACTGCACCAACTCCTCTCTCCACGACCCCGAACATTACCTGAAAAAATTTGTAATATCATGAGCTAACAACAAGCCCAGTGAAAATGAACAGAATAAAAAGTAACAATAGACTCCAAACCCGTATCCGGATTTGTGTCCAAGTAAAACTCACATTCTCTTACCTTTCAACCACCAAAAAGGTTTTATATCAAGTATTTCATAACACACATAACATTTGTATCTCATTCTCTTAAATACCTTATACTATCCATAAGGTTTACATCAAGTCTTAATCTCCAATTCGAGATCTTCTAATTAATTGAGAATCTAGTTCTCGTAATAATTATACAAGATTCAATATACCCTTGTATTATCTCGTTATACAATTCCATTTCATTCCTCTTTCCTATAGCACTCGGCTATACATCATATTTCATTTCATTTCTCTATAGAAATGTATGTCATACATAATGTTTCATCTCTTTTCTCTATAGCAACTCGGCTATAAAAAGTTTATATTTTCTTACCAAAACTTTCAAAACTCGAGAATAATAACTCCCAACGTTTAGAAGAAGGATGTCATATCACAATTCTCTCTCTTATACCTTATTCTTAATACCTCTAACGAGATATAAGGTTTATATTCATTTTTCTTTAATAACTTATGCTAAGCTCTCTCAGTCTTAACATATTCAAATAAACACAATTTGTGATGAATGACAATAATATTAGCTCCCGCAGGCTATACGAAACGTCTCGTAAGCTATATGGAAGCTCCCGCGGGCTATATGAATGATATGAATATGTTTTCAATCGCAAGTAAAATAAATATAATCATTCATCATAATCGAATGGACATAAAGTAAATGGATCATGAATTACTCGTATACATAAAACAAACGATTAGGAACTTCTGAAAAACAATGAATGAACCGAGTCAACCGGCCTCCAAATAACTCAAGATTATGACTTAACATAAAAGTCTCCAATTCCTTTGTTTATTAAACAAACGAAGTTCCTTATTCACAATCTTTATTACATTTGAAACCTTCATCTTCCGATAAACATTAGGAAACTCCGAAGTAAGTCTAAACTTAGAACTTCCAAAAGTTACTCGTTTCCTTCGAAGTACCTAAGAATTCTCTCACTCAATTAGAACTAACTCTAAGCCTAAGCAAGTTAGCTCACTTTCTTTTATCCTTTCGATTCAGACCTTAATCTCAACTTCTGATCCTACAAATCTTTTTACTTATTCGGTTTCTAAAGCTACTTTAAATCCTACTTATTCTCACCTCGAATGCTCCCGTGACAACCAAGTTCCCACGAACCAACAAACGAGCAATCGCACCTACAAATCATCAATTGCACAACATATTACAACTCATAACTAAGATGGGAACAAGTGTGAATTTTTGGGTGAATAGTGATTTCGGATGAATAGTGTTTTCGGATGAATAGTGTATTCGGGTGAATAGTGTTTTTCAAAAAATCGGGCTCAAAATCGTCAAATTCCTTGATGGAAATTCATGATTTCAACTTCAAAACTCATTTATAATAATAAACAAACAAAACCATGTAAAAAGTTTTGAAAACTCACTTTTTAGGGCTTCCCTTAGGGAACGAGAAATGGCATAAGGTTAGGGGGGATAGACAACCCACATCCCGAGCAAAACAACGCAAC
The DNA here is from genome assembly GCA_028015215.1 of Gynostemma pentaphyllum. Taxonomy (NCBI): domain Eukaryota; kingdom Viridiplantae; phylum Streptophyta; class Magnoliopsida; order Cucurbitales; family Cucurbitaceae; genus Gynostemma; species Gynostemma pentaphyllum. Next base: position 35,329,089 of record CM051353.1, on the reverse strand, counting down.
TGACCTCATCGAAAACGGTCGAGAATCGAAGACAAGCTAAGAGGAAATCTTCCTTCTTGTGACCCACGGCCATGGAAGAAAAGGGAGAAGAAAAATTTGTCTATTTTTGCCTTTTTTGTCTATTTACGAAGATGAGTGAATAGTAAATAGATATTTTAAGATTTTCAGAAATTACGGTTACGTCCCTTTAATGAATTTTTGCTTATAAATCGAAACCCGAAGTTCTTAAACTAGCCCAATGGTGATTAATAATTATTAATTGACCCATTAATAATTATTAATATGACCAAAACTAATTTAAGCTAATAAAATGATTAAAAAGATTTAAAATGAAATAAACTCCTAAATTCAAAATTCAAAATTCAAAATTTTAAATAAAATCTAAAATTTAAATTAATCAATTCTAAAATTAAATTAAGTGCTTTCCATCCAATAATAATAATTAAAATAAATAATAAATTAAAAAAAATTCCCTTGTAAAATAACGGGACGTTACAATTTCTATGGAATAATTGATGAGACTATTGAGCTTCAATTTTCAGGTCCAACTATAAAGGGCACGATCGTATTTAACTGCACGCAGTTCGAAACGATGTGATGAGGTGGGACTCGGGTGCATCCAAATCTCAAAATTGTAGAGGTCAACCGGACAAAACACATGCGTAATACAAATCGGTTTGTGTTGGCACAGCAAGCAATCCAGGTTTACTATTTACATTATCCGCCGAATCAATGAGATCTTTCCGATTAGTTAGTTGTCTGTAGAGTAAGATCGATGATAATAGATGACAGTCTTCCTGACAAACATAGCGAGAATTATGTTGCATTCTAAGAAGACAAAGTGCAACATCGTGCAATTGATGACGGAATTAACGTCGAAACAGCTCGTTCTTTGAATGATGAAACTGAAACCATTTTTGATCCTACAAATGTATATATTCCAACTAATGACAGAGAATCATCTCTGGACGATACACATGAAGAAGAAACTGAAGAAGACACTAATGAATCAGATGAACTCGTTGATGATGAAAGTGACAATTTCGATGATGAGGATGACTGAAATAGCGTTCAATTTGTATGATGAGTCTTTTTGAATCTTGTAATAAGAAGTAATTGAAAATATATATATATACATACATACAGATATTAACCATGGAATTCGTCGTCAACTAACGGCTATATTATATTATTAATTTCATTGGTTGTTCATATTCTTTAACGACGGAATTCGTCGTTAAATAACGGCTATATTATATTATTAATTTCATTGGTTGTTCATATTCATTAACGAAGGAATTCATTGTTAAATAACGACTATATTATATTATTAATTTCATTGCCTGTTCATATTCGTTAACGACGAAATTCATCGTTGACTCACAATAAATAAGCGGCAGGCTTAAATTTTTGTGAAATTTATGGCGCCAGTTTTAAATTATTTAACGATGAATTTCATCGTATCCTTAAACCAGTCGACGATATTCATACATGTTAGCGACGAAATTCGTCGTGTTGTTCATATTCTTCAAGCCAAACAACGACATTCGTAGACACGAACGACGGATTTTAAGTAACCAGGGACGGAATTTGTCGCTAATTTGCGATTAAAACCCCTCCATAGCAGCCATTCTTTTCATTTCCCTTCTTCTTTTCTTTCATTTTTTCTCACTTTCTCTCTTTTCTCTTCATTCTTTTCTTTAGTTTTTCTTCCTAAACTCATATCTTTTCCTTAATCTTATTCCTTAACATCCCTTCTCCTACAAACCGGAACGATTTAATGTAAATTCAATTTTTTTTCAAGTAGCCTAAACCCTAATTTTGTTTACTTTAATTTCATGTTAGTTTAATTCAATTAAGTTAAATTAATTTAAGTTAGTTTAGTTTAATTTGGTTGAATATAATTTTAGTTGAATATAGTTTAATTTAATTTAGTTTAGGGTTATTAATAAATGTTAATTTAATTTTAGTTAGTTTAGTTTAATTTAATTTTAGTTGAATCTAATTAGTTACATTAATTTTAGTTAATTTAATTTAGTTTAATTTAATTTTAGTTAATTTAATTTAGTTTAATTTAATTTTAGTTTAATCAAATTGGTTACATTAATTCTACTTAAGTTACTTTCAATTTCATTTTAGTTTAATTTAATTACATTAGTTACATTAATTTTAGTTAATTTAGTTTAATTTAATTTTAGTTTAATCTAATTATTTACATTAATTTTACTTAATTTAATTTAATTTAATATTAGTTTAATTTAATTACATTAGTGACACTAATTTTAGTTAATTTAATTTAATTAAATTTACTTTAATTTAATTTTTGTTTAATCTAATTAGTTATATTAATTTTACTTAATTTACTTTTAGTTTAATTTAATTACAAATTACATTAGTGACAGTAATTTTAGTTAATTTAATTTTAGTTTAATCTAATTAGTTACATTAATTTTAGTTAATTCACTTTAATTTAATTTTAGTTTAATTTAATAACATTAGTGACATTAAGTTTGGTTAATTTAGTTTAATTTAATTTAATAAGTTATTTCAATTTTTGTAGATTATGCCTCGTAGGCGTCCCCCGATTCCCACTAACGTCCCAGAGCATGATGGTTCCTCTGGAAGTCAAAATCCATAGCAACTAACTCGGTTGGTAGATGATCATGATGAGCCAGCTCAGGATCCTCCCGAGTCTTCTGTTCAGTCAGAGAAGCTGTCTATTGCAGGCCGGGTTACATTGTCACTCGAGATCAGTAGGTTAGAGTCGTCTCGTATTATATTAGCTTGGTTCACAGACGAGCTACGCATTAGTCCGGTCCTAGGCCACCCACGATGGTAGGACATCCCGACTCCCACCAATATGCGTTTAATCACAGCTTGGAAATTATGTAAACTTTATTATTTAATTTCTTAATTTCTTAAATTTTTCTAAATGTTTTTTGTACCTAAACGTGTTTGTTTGTGTAGTTCATTTCGTCATTCCGCCCAAGCTCACGGATGACGTGATATTCCCTCTGTAGAATTCAAAGGTAGGTGACCGTTATAGAGACGAGGGCTATAATGTACGACGTGCACCTGGTGATAGGCACCTGCAACATATTTCAGCTGAGGAGCACGGGGCCATTATGCGGTGGAGCCAGACACCAAACGCTCTGCGCATCTCGGCGATCAACAGGGCAAACCGGCTCGCAAACCCCTCGATACACACAGAAGGGTCTCTCTTAGCCTTAGAGCATCACAGACGATTCGTAAGTATTTTTATCATTTTCATTAATTACTTCTTTTTTTTTATTGTTCATTACTAAAGATTTATGTTTTCTTTACAAGAACAATCTCTGAAGCGCCCTGTAGATCCAGCAGAGCTCTTTGTTATTTTTCACACCAAGAAGAATGATCGGAAGACATATGTCGATGCAAAGGCAAAAGCACATGCGGTAAGTAATTTTATTACTATTTACAGTATTTAGGGTTTAGGGTTTAGGTAACTAATAATCAAACCTTTTTTTATATTCACGCAGGACCGATACGATGAGATTATCGCGGAGCGCCTACGCACTCCTAAGAGTCAAGCTCATGCGACTCCAGAGGATCTGTAGGCTGCCTATCTCGAGGCAGTGGGAGGCAGATGTGCGGACGGCTCCGTCCTAGGACTCAGGAGTTACAGGAAGCTGTTGAACGCCTTTGAGCCACGATCGTCTCAGCATACCTGCGCTAGAGCTGAGAATGCAGAGTTGAGACAGAACAATGCCTCCCTCCGACAGGAGATCTCAGTCCTGAGGGAGGAGCCAGCACGAGATCGTGAGGAGCGTGCACGGCAACATGAGGAGCGTCGCAGTTTTGAGGCTTCGATGCAGGCTACATTGGCTGTATTGTTGGCTCGGATTGACGGCTCCCCCTGTGCATCTTCATCATCCACTCCTCCGGTCGATCCTCCTGCAGATCATTAGTTTAATTCTTTTTTTTAATTTCAGATTTTGTTTCTATATCACAAATTTGTATATATTTCAAATTATTTATTATTTAATATAATATTATTTGGTTAAATTTATTCTTATTCATTAAAATTTTTTAATATATATATATATATATTAATATTAGTAAATAATTTTAAATTTTTTTTGGTAACCTTAACGAGGAAATTCGTGGTTAAAGACAAACAAAAAAATTGGCGAGGTTTTTTATTTCGTCCCTACTAAACGACAAAATCCGTCGTTAAGTTGATCCAAAATTAATAGCGAGGTTTTTTATTTCGTCCCTAGTAAACGACGAAATCCGTCGTTAAGTTGATCCAAAATAATTAGCGAGGTTTTATATTTCAGCCTTGGTAAACGACGGATTCAGTCGTTAACTTGGTCAACATATGTTAACGACCTATTTCTTTTCGTCCCTGGTAAACGACGAATTCCGTCGCTAAAAGTACCAACGATGGACGAAATTCCGATGACTAGTATCGTCGCTGATTTCGTCGTTACGAGTTCTATTTCCGTCGCTGAAATTCCGTCGTTAAACTGCTTTTTTTTGTAGTGATTATTCATTTAAAATTTTCAATTAGGGTAAAGCCTTTGTTGCTACTTGTTGTAAGTCTCAAAATCTTCAATCGTACTTACAGAAATGTTGCTCAGTTTAGGAGGTATATATTTTCACAAATTAATGATGTAAAATGTGGTTGTCCAAATAAAGATTAAGGTACAAGTACCACTAATTAAATTTTTTAAGTTTATGATTGTGTTGATAATATATATATAAAAAAAATAACTAATCTTGGATTTGAGTCTTATCATGGGCATGTCAAAATAAAGATTACAACTTTAAATCTATATTATCATTTTCTTCTCATCTATGAATATTCCATATTTTATCTTTTATGACTATAGATCGACATAAGGGTTAACTACTCTCAATAGGAAATTGATAAAGTATGGATCGAGTGGGGTGAATTTATGGCAATGTGGATTGAGATTCACTTTTGGATTGGGACCGGATTTTCAACATGACTAAAAAAGTGATAGCTCGGTTAACACAATTGACAGTGAGACCTCATTTAAAAGGCAAGGACTTATCAAAGCTTAACGAGAAGGTCAAGACTTAGTATAAATATGTATGGATTTATAAGGTAAGTGGAAAAGGATATTCCTTTTCCATATATCTTATTTTTATTGATTTTCAGGGTGTTTATGTGTACTGACCAATGGAATGTATAATATGGAAGTTTTAGAAAAAGGATATTGTTGTATGATCCCTTTCTGACATAGTAAGTATGAAGGTGTTTTTGGGACTCACACTAATTTTATTAGTGGTCAAATATGGAGGGGTGATTTTTTATGTTTGTAAGTAAGTGTTTATCTTGTCAGTGGGTTGAGCTTTAGGTCGGATCTCCTAAGTTATATTCAACCTATAACTCAATGGATAGGTGAAATCGTTTGATGCTCCCTTGTGGATTTCGTAGAGTATTAAAGGAAACACGACTATTTGGATAAGAGTGGACCATTTGATCAAGTTATCATTCTTTTATCACATAAGTCAGTCTATCTATTAAAACCTTAAGCTTAAGTATATCATAAGAGAATGATAAGGTTACGTGGAGTATCAATAGTGATAGCTCAGATAAAAAGTTTCTCATTCATCCTACAGTTGGAGATGTTACTAAACGATGTATGAATCAAGTTAAGAAATGGCATGACTTTACATCCATGGACTGATAGTCATTTGAAAAAGGATAGACAAATTTTTGAAGGACATATTACACTAAGCTCGTGCTTTAGATTTTAAAATGGTTATGACGCTTGGTTAAATTCCGTAGAAATTTGGGTTATGACCACAATTATAGTGTTCAAATCGAGATTCAATTGAGATAGAGAATCATGTGTTCTTTAAAATATTTTTGATGGAAAAAGCATGAGATATGGAAAGAATGACAAGTTCAACTTATGTTTTACTGAGTTATTTTTAAAATAATAAATTAATTAATATAATAAATTATTAAAGAAATTATAAATAAAATATTATTAATATTAAAATTTTCAAAATTATAATATTAAAAAAAAACAAATAACAATATGTGCGACGCAGGTGTTGCAAATGAAGTGACACATCATTGTATTATACGCGACAGTAACGTCGCAAATTTCGTGACAAGCTAGTTGTTCAAATATCTTCCGCGTGTAATGACACGTCATTGTATCATACGCGACAGTAACATCGCAAATATCTTCCGCCTTTGCGATGCTAAAGTCGTCCAATTTTGTGCCTATAGAGTCGCAGTATATTTCGTTGACTTTTTTTGCGACGTTGTCTCTCACATCGTGTTTTAGTGACACCATATATGTAAATTTTCATGTGGCTACGCACTTTTTTGCTACGTGTGTATCCGTCGCAATTCTCATCGCAATTGAGCCAAAAGCTATATACCCACCGCGACATAAATTTCGCATCGTAATTTGAGAGTTTTTTTGTAGTGTCACTCTAATGGTGGGCTATGTCCAGTTGTTACCGTTGCAGATTTCACTATGATGATGACAATGGAGAACTAACCAATACAATCTATTAATGGTGTATTAACGCACTCAAAAGTACTCAAGAAACTAAACTGTTTCTTTTACAATAATCCTTGCTCAATCTTTCATAAAAGAAGCCACTCACAATTGCTCTTACCGCCGCCGTGAAAGAAAAAAAAATCCTACGTAAAATAATTCTCGGCTTGCTCACACCACAGCCACACACAAAACGGAGAGAGAGAACAAATCACCACCTCATGTCCAATTGAAAAACACAAAGCAACCACCGTGTCACAGATCTACATTTTTAGTGCGGCGTTAGACATGAAGTGGGCTAGCGTTACACGCTCATCGAATTGGCAACATATGGACTGGTTTCGGCCTGCCATTGCCTCATCAGAGAAGCGGTGTCAGTCTCCAACCAGTTTGGGTAGGGATGGTCTAGTCCCTTCTTCACAGTCAAGTCCTTGACTAGCGACAAACATCTCGCACTCAACCGAGTCGGCCTGTCTGAACTCTGAAGAAACGTATCGACAATGATGCCCGCACTTGTCGCTGCTCCACACAAGCAACCAGTCGACAATGCCTTTTGAATATATGTATTAGTAATAGTTGGTCTCCCAAGACCATCTCTATAAACAAATGACGCGGGTCTCGTGACCACGGTCTCAAAAAGTAAAATATATATATAACTCAACAGCCAATAGAAATCAATCAAAATGCATCCCTATATTTGTATATATACAAATAACGCTTCTCCGTGTAAATAGATTAATTCCTTGGTCTATTTTCAAACTACTCTTCACGTTGGCAATCGATCAATTTGTGATGGCCTTACTAAGGGATTTAGCCCAAATTTATTTGTTTTGGCTTCAAATTACATAATAAATATAAATTTAAGTTATGGTTGGTACAAAAAATATTTGTTCAACGCAACAACCGAGTAATATGATTCCCAATTCAATATATTATAAGTTTATTACAAAACAAAGCACACACGCGACATCATAAACTAGAGAAAGATTCAATTGAAAAATTCAAACAGTTTGAAATTTCATATCCTGAATGTCACCGGCCTTCAATGGTTCATACTCTCCCATCTGATCAACTTGAAGACAGTTTGAGAAATCCGACGTATCAATATTCTCATTGTGATGCGATTTGCAGACAAAATATAGTACGGTTTCAGTAACATACGTTAACAAAAAGAACAGTGGATATGACAAGAAGCATACAATCCCCAAAACAACCTTAATTAATAATCCCAACGATACTGACTTAAGGACCAGGTACTTGAAAACAAGAATAACAGCTACATTAGGCAAAGTAACCAAAACAAATATGCTTCTTGCCATCCGCATCTTTCCCTTGACAAGTGCTTTACTTTTAGCCATTGCTTTGAACCCTTTCAAATCTTCTAAAACCGAAACAATACTCGATAATTGCCAAATTATCGACATATAAATAGCGGCAAGAAAGTAAACGAAGAGGAACAAGAAAAGAACGATAACGATTCCTAGACCGAACCCTTGGTTTTCATACTTGATATAAATTACTCCAACAATAAGAAGCATCAGTAAAATAGCAAGAAAGATGAAGGCAGAGGTAACTGCCGTAACACACAGATAGGTGATGAGAAGTCTTTTCCAAACCTTGGGTACGGCGCTCATCGCTTGCTTGAATGTAACATCATAACCTATGTAGATGCAGGCGGCGGTGTAAACGACGACGGAGCCGGCGAGCAGAGAAAGGACGGTAAACAAGACCAAGAAGGAGAGGTTGAAAAGTAGAAAATAGATTGTTTCTGAGGAGGCGAAACCAGAAAGTTTCTGAAAATTGAGAGTGGATTCAAGAAATGAATTTATTATTGCCAAGTAGGCGAAGGATAAGAAAGAGAGAGCAAGAATTAAGGAAAGAGTGATCTGAGTGAAGATCCTTCTCCCTGTGTAGATTATCTTCAAGGCTTCTCGAAGGATTCCAAAGATGCCTAGAAATTGCATATTTTCATGTTTTGAATCCATTGATTTTCTGGTTTTGAAGAAATGGAAAGAGAAGGAAAGGCAATATGTGTAGGAAAACAGGATATCTTTCTATTCTATTCTCCTTTTAACGTAGCTTCAAAATTCTAAGATAATATTAAATGGGATCATAATTCAAAATCTTTGACTTTTATCAAAGAGAATAAGAATAGTAAACCTTCAAAATATTTGACTTTGTAAACATTATCCCCGAAAACCTTTGATTCAGCACTTTATTTAACGGAAACGGGTGAATGACGGAAAGAAAATGTATTTTAAAATTGGGGTATGGACTCAGATGACATATTTTATTAAAATATTTCCCCATATAGCACCCCTTTTCATTATTCCCCAAATGACATTTTTCTAATATAACAAAATTAATTATTTTGTTAAATTTACAAAAATGCCACTCATTTATTAATTCACTAAATTTATTATCTTATTCACTAATTAGTGAATTAAAATCTAAACTTTATTAATTCACTAAATTTTCTCTCTTAATCAATAATTTAGTGAATTAAAATTTGAGTTTTATTAATTCAATAAAATTTCTCCCTTCATCAATAATTTATTAAACTAAATTACTACATATAATTGAGATACCTCATATTGATTTTAATTCAATAAGTAATTGAAGTTAATAAATTATTCAATAACGATTTTGATTTTTCCTATAAAAAATACATAAAATCTCAAAACTTTCTTGCAAATAAAAATCACATTCATTTACACTAGTACGTAACATCAACAACCAAAATAAAAAGTTCAATGAACTATGTTGCAAAATAAAACAAATAAGTTTGATTCAATAATTTAGTGAACAATACGGTATAAATTATTGAATTGTACAATTGAAAAACTAAATTGACACAAAAAATGGATTTAGGATGAAAAACTATTTTAAAAACTAAAATGACAGAGTTTATAAACTTTACCGAAATCGAACCGGTAAGAAAATTCATATGGAAAGGTTACGAACCGAACCGGTATGTAATCGGCTCCCTTTAATTCACTAAATTATTCCCTTTGATTCACTAAATTATTGAATTAAAATCAATATTAGGTATCCAAATGTACATTATAATTTAATTCACTAAATTATTCCCTTTCATTCACTAAATTATTGAATTAAAATCAATATTAGGTATCCCAAATGTACATTATAATTTAATTCACTAAATTATTCCCTTTAATTCACTAAATGATCATTCTATTAAATTCACTAAATTATTGAATTAAAATCAATATTAGGTATCCAAATGTACATTATAATTTAATTCACTAAATTATTCCCTTTAATTCACTAAATTATTCCCTTTAATTCACTAAATTATTGAATTAAAATCAATATTAGGTATCCCAAATGTACATTTAAATTTAATTCACTAAATTATTTTCTTTAATTCACTAAATTATTCTCTTTAATTCACTAAATTATTCAATTAAAATCAATATTAGGTATCCCAAATTTACATTATAATTTAATTCACTAACTTATACCCTTTAATTCACTAAATTATTCCATTTAATATGTTAATTATGTGAACTTATTCTATTCAATAATTTATTGAATTAAAATCAAAATTATTTTAATTGTTTCTTATTACTTCCATTGGTTAGCCTATTTTCATCTGTTTTACCACATTTCTTATTAATGAGGCAGAAAAGAGAAGTTAGATATTATATGACTTACATATATTATAACAAATCAAAAGTTTTGCATAAAGAACTAGTTTATTAAAAAAAATATTTATTAAGAATGGTTTAAATAAATATTAAATGGAAGTTGATTAAGAAAACAATCAAGCTAATGAAATAACTCAGTCCTCTTATACAAAATGAAGTTTTTCGCAACTTTTCAACCAATTGGCCGCCTTGGTCATGTTTTTTGACATCACTAATGAGATCCCACAACTTTCCTTCAAAGTCCCT